>JAZEWT010000002.1:33223155-33238538 GCA_036362905.1 Mordacia mordax | reverse complement strand
CGTCCCATCGTCGGTATATCCTTGCCTTGCGCCCTGTGTCTGCCGGGATAGGCTCCGGCTTCACTGTGACCCTGTATAGGATTAAGCGGTTTCATACAATGAGATGAGATGAGATAATCTCACATCCACTTGACAGCAAATTAGCAAGAATTTGTCACGTGAACAGAACTTGCTAATTTATTATTACTGTAGCATATGGCTGTGTTACAGAACAAACCCACACCACTTATCATCTGTTTTGACACACTGGTGTGCGGGAATAGTAATAAACGGGCACATTCCGTTCACCTGACAAAACTTGACTTGGCTGCGTGGGATGGACGTGAGATTGACACTTTTTCTTTTTCGTGACAAAACCCACTAACACTTTATGGCGTATAATATTGCTTGTGACGGCCTTCATGTCAAAGCCACTTCTCATCGGTGAATAGTTCGCGCTCAGTAAAGCCTGCAGCTCGAGTGGCCACCTCCTAAAGTCTGGCATTACACGGGAGCCCGGCGTGTGAAAGCTCGGGGTTGTGATAAATCCCAAGCCCTCTCTCTCTCTCTCTTCCCACATCGCAAATCTGCAGAAACTCGCCTCCATCCACGCGCCGCCTCCTTCGTCCGCCATTTCCTTATCTCAGCCTTCGCGGGGGGTCCCCATCCAACTTTTGTCGCATCCCGAATAAACCGTTACAACTATCTCCTCCACGATCTCCAACTGCCAGGAGACGCAAAATTTCGATGGCAGATCGCTCATCCACACCCGTGTACGAGAGCACATCAGCTCTTTGTAATTAGTATTGCCATTGCTCCAGTGGCTCCCAATACAACACCGAATCGACTTCACGCTCACAACTCACTGTCGAGGCGTCCACCCTCTCATCTCACTGAGCTCCCTTCCACTCATTCCCCAAGGTTGCCTCTTTTGTCTCACTCAACGAATCAACGACGTCGCGATTGCTTTGACTCAGAAACCCACGAACTCAGGAGTGGGAGACCCATGGACTCGCACAGAGATGCATGGACTTCTCGCAGAGATCGATGCACTCACACAGAGAGCCGCGGACTCATGCAGAGATGCACAGACCAAAAGACTCACGTGGAGATGCGTGTGGATTTATAGAAAGAGAGAGAACCACAGAGACTGTCTACAGGCGTTCGAATCTAGGCTCAACATCTCCCTACGCCACGTCCTATCACCGACTATTCCCCATATACGAGGCGATCTCAATCGCACTTCTACACCTTTCAAATCGTAAACACACCTCCCTCCCGTCTGCCACACTATTTGTACGGTGTCTAGAGATGTACTTGCATTTAGACGCCGTATAAATCCAAAATTGTATTTTATTGTATCCCCGCTGCTTCACAACGGCCTCGGTTCACCGGCAGACGAGATGCAATATCTGTATGTGCAAGCACGTGATTATTTCTCGTGTTACGCGTTGGCAGCTTCTGCTCTCGCCAATATTTTATTTACGTGACAGGTGATTGATATTAAGTGGATGTTCACTGCATCTGCATTGTGGGATGCTTTTCTATATATCACGGTATTCATACGCATTATCGTGCCGGATTTTTTTTTCCCCTCCCTGCCAAATCTGTCTGCGAGAGCGAAAATATTTACTTTTCACAAATTGTGAAAAGCGTTTTGTGATGCGCTCCGGACGGGCGCACGTCACGCGTCCGCCTAGCAGGGCTTCGCGCTGCCCTGCGGACTGCGATGTCAGCGGCGAGCACAAAGCTGTGTAACAAATATGACATTAAATATTAAACGTTCCCCACCGCCGCCGCCGCCGCCGCCACCACCACCACCACCACACCGGCAGAATGAGACATCGCAGATAACGCGCCATGTGAGATCACTTAGTTGGGGGTCAGGGGGTCACGTACGGTTCTGTGCACGCAGTGTGCTTTGGTTAGGGCCTGTTTACTACGTCAATGTTGTGTGCGGAAACAGGGGGGGGGGGTTGTTGCAGTGTTTAGCGAACCGGCTTGCGAACCCGGTGACTCGAGTTTCATTTCCTCTCGCAGCCAACTTCGCTGCTGAATATCTCAGCAGGATTTGGGCCTCTCGCAGGTCGGCTAAGCCTCGAACGGGAATCTGGTGAAGTGCTGGCCAGGTGCGGTGCTGATTACCCACCCCCTCGTATGCCCTGCTAGCCTACATAGGTGCTCACTAATCGCACTTGCTTTAACACTCTGTTAAAGGCTATATGGGGGTTCTTCGTCTTTTTTTCGTGGAAGCATGTAATAATCAGGCTTAAATACGGCTTGGTGAGCTTCTGAGATGGGTCGAGACCGGGCGATGTGGTCACAGTCAGTGTCTCTATTTTCAAAGAGTGGCAGTAACTGCCACTGGCGACCTCAGTTAAATTTCTGGCTGTGGTTAAGGTCAGTGGTAAGAGATGTCCAAACAGGTTTCGGGGCACCCCGCCGTGCCACTTCACCAAACCACACCGACCGGTGTGGTCAAATATGGTCAAAACAATTGCCCGTGTCCTATCCAGTGTGGAGAGGAGGTCTCCATCCAGCAGTGGATTGGCAAAGAGGGTGCAAATTACAGCTTTGAACTTATTTTAGGGTGGCGCGGTGGCCCAGTGGTTAGCGCTGACGCCTCACAGCAAGAAGGTCCCGGGTTCGAATCTCTCGGCTCGGGTGCCTTTCTGTGTGGAGTTTGCATGCGCTCCCCGTGTCCGCGTGGGTTTTCGCCGGGTACTCCGGTTTCCTCCCACAGTCCAAAAGCATGCTCCTGGATAGGTTGATTGGCTCGCAGACTAAAATTGTCCCGCAATGCCCGGCGATGGACTGGCGTCCCGTCGTCGGGTGTATTCCTGCCTTACGCCCTGTGTTTCCGGGATAGGCTCCGGCTCACCGTGACCCTATATAGGATTAAGCGGTTTCAGATAATGAAAGATGATAACTTATTTTACTTCTTTAATCACTGGTCATGGAGTTATATTGTATTGTAGCATTTATCAGCCTGCCAGCTGTTGTTTTGCCACCAAACATTAGATTTTGCCATAAATGTGTGGCCTTTCGGTGAAAGGCACTTCAAACGTATAAATTATTATTAGTATTAAAATAGGTACGGTTGAAATGAAAATGTTTATACATGAAACGTCATCGTCAAATTTCGCAAGCTAACAAACGCCCCCTCCACATACTTTTGGTTAAATGCATTGTGAGCTGGCGGTGAGTTGAGTAATGGGTTTTCTACTTTCACATATTGTAAAGGTGCTCATAGTGTAATACAAAAACACAAAGATACCCCATATAGCCTCAACAAATTGCAGGGTCAAGTGCTGTTACCACGCACCTATCAAGATCGATAGGACACACGAGGGGGGTGAGGGACCAGCACCACACCCGGCCGGTTTTGTCTTCCTCGTGGCAATTTTTACACGCGGCACTCATTTGAGTCCGAGTCGACCTAGCGGAGGCCTAGGTCCGGTTCGGAAAATCGTAACTGTTTTCGAACTCGGGTCGCCAGGTTTGTAGCCCAGCGCCATAACCGCTGAGCCACCGCAGTGTGATACAATGCACCCACGCACACTCAAAACACATGGAGATGTCTGCCTCGGCGCGAGATTACGCAGTCGCGTTTAATGAGGCCCCAGGTTTACCCCCCCCCCCCCCCGCTCAGCGGGAGCCTGCAGGCCCTCGTGGCCAAGCGAAAGCAAGCTCTGTGTTTGATTCCCAGCCGCACACATGGCAGGCTGTAACAGCCGCGCCTCGCGAAAAGAAGGCCCTGCCTGAGGCGGTTCGACTGCCACCGCGGGCACCTTTCCGCGTGGAGTTCTGTTCATCTGTTCCGCGTGGGTTTCCTCCAGGTTCTCCGGTTTCCTCCCGCAACTACAAACTTTCGTGAATTAATATCCTTATATCACTATAACATATCGGCGATGGACTGGCGTCCCATCGTCGGTATATCCTTGCCTTGCGCCCTGTGTCTGCCGGGATAGGCTCCGGCTTCACCGTGACCCTGTATAGGACTAAGCGGTTTCAGACAATGAGATGAGATCTCCACCACTATAACATATAGGATGCGGTGTCTGGTTTGTTGGCCCCGGCTGCCTACGTTGCTTGACTCCCTCCCCCCCCCCTGCAGGTTACCCCTGAGTCATTCTCTATTCTAAAGCAATACCTTCGACATTGAATCAACGTGCGCTTGATATATATTATTATCATTACGCTGTGGATAAGAGTAAAGCTGCAGTCGTGCAATCGATTTCTCACGCCACTGCTGGCAGAAGAACGAGCTCTTAGAAAGAGCCCCTCTAACGAAGGATACCTTTGGTCTACTCTTCCACCCTAAAACGTTCTTCTGACGTCTATTGTTGATGACGTTTTTTGCTGGCATGGCTTCAATGACCTGGATTTCTTCCTGATGTCCTTTTGAGAATATCGCTGTTGGCTCCGCGAACTTTCAGAAGAGTGATGCGTACGTGGCAAGTAAAGTTTAAGAAATGATAATAATAACATAAGATTACAATAGGTTTTACCGTATCTGGCGATTATGCAGGTGTTAAGATCTTAAGATCTTAATTGCCTGGCAATTATGCAGGTGTTAAGATCTTAACACCTGCATAATCGCCAGATACGGTAAAACCTATTGTAATCTTATATTTGTATTCTGGCAAAAAAGTACCCATAGCGTTAACAGCCCCACCTAAGCTATAAAGCATTGATACTGCATTGTCTGGAGCTGACTGCCTTTTGGCAGCGACTGACACCGGCAAATAGGCTCAAAAGAAAGCCGCTGCCAGGTGAAGGTCGGTCAGTTGAAGGACAATGCATAGGTTATCAAAGCTACCTGTTTGCATACTTTGCCACTAGTATGTGTGGCTTTTGCAAACTGGACACATTGTAAAATGTGTCTATTTTGGTGTTTGGGATTTTAACACCTGCATAATTGCCTGGCAATTATGCAGGTGTTAAGATCTTAACGCCTGCATAATCGCCAGATACGGTAAAACCTATTGTAATCTTATATTTGTATACTGGCAAAAAAGTACCCATAGCGATAATAATAACATTTGGAATTTGTAACGCGACGCGCAAATTCCACGTCTGGTCATGGATGACACATGGATTCAGAGACACGAGGAGACTGCAGAGAGGGGGGGTGGGGGGTGGGGGGCAGTGAGTCGTCTCGTCTAGGCGGTCGGCCGGCGCCAACACGCCAGACGCCGCGTCCTATATATTATGACGTGATGGGCCAATGAATTATTGAGCGGTTTTAGTCAAGGAAGAAAACCGGAGAACTCGGAAGAAACCCACGCAGAACAGGGGGAGAAGATACAAACTCCACACAGAAGAGGTGGTGGAAGTAGGAATTGAGCTGCGTCGGGCAGGAGGACCTTCTTTTTTTGTGCGGTGCCGTTGTTACCGCTGCACCACTCTGCTGGCTCGTTGCGCAGATAGAATTTGCGCTGACGAAGGAGTTGAACGCGGCGACCTCAGTGTGGACATAGATACGTAAACAAACAAAAAATGCACTTGTTCCATTATACATAGACTGTATATGTGTGCACTCACAGGCCTCGTGGCGGTCCGCTGCTGGACGAGGCCCTCCCCATTGGCTGTGCGGGTCGTGAGACATTGTTTGAGCATACTGCACAACTGCGCCGCGCTTGTCAGTGCCCGTCAGGAAAAATATGTGTCGTGGACACGCAGAAGCGCAGTAGAATGATCGATATCCCCGCGTTGATCTCCACCGCCCAACCACGGACTGTCGCAGGCAACTGTGAACAACCTGTCACGCAGGGCGATTGGCCAGCCGAGCCCCAAACCTTGCTGAGCTTCGGAGATGTGACGAGACTGGGATACGTTTTGGGTTATTTCATCATAGGACTTTATAAACACACACACATACACACGAGAAAAAACCACACAACCCTCGTATCCCTCAGCACGCAGATTAATGGGCCGGGAGTACTGCCAAACATTGCATTCTTTAATGTTTCGTTGACTAAGATCCACGCAATGAGCAAAAATAAATGAAAGGAAGCAATAGGCACAGAAATTGCTTTTTTTTTCTAGATGAAAGCGCTAAGCAGTGCAAAGTAAGCGCTTTTAAAATGTCAACCCGCACAGCAAGCAGGTCCTAGTTTCGTTTCGCCGTGGCAGCGAGCGAGCGAGCGGAGCGTTTTCCCAGCCACCCAACCAGCCGGCTCACTAATGAGGACTATATATTTAATGTCGAAGCTGTACGCAGAGGGGGGGGGGTGTGTGGGACGGAGGCGAGGGGTGGGGGGCGGAGGGGGGGAGACGGAGGCGGGGGGTAGAGAACTTCACGCACGGTCGAAGCGTACGCGCAAAGCGAGACGAGGTCGGCAGTAAAAGTCTCGCTGGTTGAAAACCGCGGAGGGGCTTCCCGGTGGAACCGGTGCCGAGTGCGACAAATGTAACCCTCGGGTGAAAAGCGCTCTCTATAAATGCAATTATTATTATTAATGCGCTGTGGATGCGGTAGCTCCACGCTCGCCGCTACGATTACTGCCGTTATTAAGTAATATTACTTAAGGGCTGATTCACAGCAACACTTTCTTATTCAGCGTTACATTAACTTTGAAAACAATACAAATTATTGGCTATGGTTAAATGTTTTGCCAGTATAGAGATGTAAAAAAGAAGAGGCTTTATCCGTATTTTTTGGGGATTATACAGTGTTAAGATCTTGAAAACACCAAATAGACACCTTTTGTAAAGTGTCAAGTTTATAATAATTATATTCAATGCAATAACATTTTTTTTATTAGAAAAAATTTACATTTTTTAATATATGTATGTGTCATTATCTGGAGCGTCAACAATTATGTTTTTTAGTCCTATCGAGAACGCATTGTTGTTTTGGTGAGATTTATTTAAAGACAACAAAAATCCACAAAATAGTGATTGAGTCTCGAGCCCCGTATTTTTGCGCGTTTCTCCACCGGTGTAATCGTGTGTGGGGGTAAAACAGAGCTGTGGGAGAAAATCCACGTGTTCGTGGGGATAATGAGAACAAGGGTCCACGCTGTGCATCTGCCAGACATCTTAGCAACGTGGCGGGTTTTTTTTTATATATGAGAGCTGCACAACTGACTCTCTGATCCACCACCAACCTTTGCCGCCAACGCCCGGTCGCAGCTTTTGAAAAACGCTGCGCCGAACGCAATGTTTCTCATGCTTAACCGCCAGCAACTTTTGAGCGTGGGATGAGCATTCGATCTGTTCGGATGTTGTTGTCGAGATGCCGTTCGCTCCTTAGCTCTGTGCAGCGCTTTGTGGCCCTTGGGTGAAAGGTGCTGTAGTAATGCAAATATCTCATCTCTCGTCTCATTGTCAGAAACCGCTTAGTCCTGTACAGGGTCGGGGTGAGCCGGAGCCTATCTCGGCAGACACAGGGCGCAAGGCAGGGATATACCCACGATGGGACGCCAGTCCATCATCGGGCACTGAGGGCAATTTAGTCTGCAAGCCAATTATCCTATGCAGCAGCATTTTTTTTTTGGACTGTGGGAGGAAACCGGAGTGCCCGGCGAAAAACCCACGCGGAAACGGGGAGAGAACATGCAAACTCCACACAGAAAGGCACCCGAGCCGAGATTCGAACCTGGGACCTTCTTGCTGTGAGGCGACAGCGCTACCCACTGGGCCACCGTGCCGCCTGATGCAAATATTATAATTATAAAAAAGAAAAAAAGGTTTTACTATCGCTGGCAATTATGCAGGTGTTAAGAGCTTAAAACACCAAGCAGACACCTTTCACAAAGTGTCCAGTTTACAAAAAACCACATGTGCGAAAAATGCAAACGAAAATATTTGATAATGTATGTATTGTCCTTGAAACTGATTGGCCCACACCAGATTTGACTTTTTTTTAGAGCCTGATTCTGAGCATTAGCCAGGTGTTCCCAATTAGCTCAGGACAATGCAATATCAATGCTTCAGTTGCTTAGGTCGAGTTGTTTAAACTATGGGTACTTTTCTGGTGTACATACGTAAAAAAGAGAAAAGGTTTTACAATTTCTGGCAAGATCTTAGCACCTGTATAATTGCCAGAAATGGCAAATCTTTTTCTCTTTTCTACATATGTATACTGGTAAAAGTACCGATAATAATTGTTGTTATTAGAGCGGTAGGTACGGCACGGTGGCCCAGTGGGTAGCGTTGTTGCCTCACAACAAGAAGGTCCCGGGTTCGAATCTCGACTCGGGTGCCTTTCTGTGTGGAGTTTGCATTTTCTCCCTGTATTCTCCTGGGTTTTCGCCGGGCACAAAAAAAAACATGCTGCTGCATAGGTTAATTGACTTGCAGACTAAATTGCCCGCAGTGCCTGGTGATGGACTGGCGTCCCATCGTGGGTTTATCCCTGCCTTGCGCCCTGTGTCTGCCGGGATAGTCTCCGGCTCACCGCGACCCTGTACAGGACTAAGAGGTTTCTGACAATGAGAGGAAATTAGAGTTGTGGCTCAAGTGGTTAGCACGCCGTGCTGTGAACCAGGTGATATGAGACATAACCCGATCACAACTCCCGAGCGTGGCTAATATCAGCAATAAGTGAGATATGAACCGGTTGTTATTGTTGTTGCCTAAGCCTATATAATCACCGAGCCAGTGGTGACCAGCGTGGTTAAGTATGGCCAAATAACCCCTCATGTCTGCCACGGCGTGGTTAGGCATTCATCCCTGTAGTGCAGTTACACGGGGTTTGACAATGATTGTTTTTACTATTATAACTGCGAGCAGCGTCAAAGTCTCATTTTCATTTGGCTGAAGATTTACCCGCTTTGCCAGCTGTGTGTACGAACTGACAGTTTCACATCGACATTAGCGCTTACCGCAAATGCCAGTGACTTGCTATGGGATGGCCCTGAGTCACGGCCTCTGCCCTCACTTTACGACTCAAGTTCAAAGTTCCAACTTCAATATTGTGTTTGCAGCCACTAAAGGTGGCGGGCGTTTATCACGACATCCCTGTAGGCCACCGTGTAACCCACCGCTCACTCAGGGTCATCATCTCACTTGGGAGTCATCATCTCACACAGGGTCGTCCCCCGTCCTGAGTTTCCCAGGATCGTCCTCGAGATGAGTCAGCTGCTCTTCCTCGCAGATCTGCGAGTCTTCCCGGGACATCATGCGTCCCGTTTTTTGGAAGTTGCACACTCATACGCCCACTCGAGACGATGGTTTAAACGGCCGCTATGCAGCCCGACCCGGGTTTGCCTGTTGCCCCACAATGGTGGGGAATTTGAGCAGACATTTATAGAATGACAGATACTTATTAGTATCCAGTGAGCTCGCAAGCTCTGTTTGCGGGATTCTTGCAACATCAACCTCCTCTGGGGTTGTCGGATTGCTCTTTGTCTGGAACCTCTCCCCCCAAGACTTGTTTACCAGGGCAGATAATATCAAGAGTGCTGGACTCCAGTCGACATAGCGGTGGGATTCGTTGGAACACCCGACCCATCCACCACAAGGATCCAATCCATGGCAGGGTACACGATGCATCAACGTAAACTTCTACTCGCTTCTAGTAATAATAATTGCGTTTATAGAGCGACTTTCACCTGATGGTCACACAAGCGCTGCACGGAGCTGCGGAGAGAAGGGTGTGTTAACAGCAACGGCATGAGAATGGATAATCAGCAACAGTATCGTTTTTTTGGGTTTGTTTTTTACAAATCCGAGCTGTGGAGAGATATCCTTCTTCTCATGGTACGTCCTGGTTTTTTACTCTACGAATCACCACCAACATCGCCGCCACTGCCACCAACCAATGCCTCCGCCAAAAATTGTCACAACCACAATAGCCAATCCCTACAGTCTCACAGATCAATTGGGTTAATCACAAGGAGGACACACACCGTGGGTACTGGGATTTCCTGCCAGGTCAAAGGTTCAAGGGGTTTAACGGCGCATGCAGAGGCTGTGAGGGATGGGAGCGGCCGTTCCGAGTAGGGAGGCCCTGGGGGTTCAGAAAGAATCTGGGCATTTCCTGTGTAAGCGTAGCGGCTCTACAACTAATCACGGTGCTGCGAGGGCCCCTCGATGGAAACTCGCCACGAATGTTTTTGCGACCAAATGGATTTTTTGGCCGTAAGTGGTTTCGAAGTCGTGCTGAGAGGTGGGCGGTGGGCAGAGGAGGACGGAGGTCGAAGGGTATGTTGTTGAGGTTGCAAATGATGGGGTGGGAAGCAGGAAATGTTCAGCTCCGTTGCCCAACTTTACTGGGGGTTGCCCCCCCCTCCCCGACGTAAATAGAGACGCGAGGCGTGCCGTGCGGAGAGGGATATCTCACGATGCCAGAAGAAAGGGGGGAACTGCGTGTGAAAGTCGTCAATCCCGCATTGCTCAGAACTGCTCCGAAGTGCCACTCTTCCTGGAAAACCGCGACAAGAGTGGATCCTGTCTCGCCACGCTTCGCTTCTCACATTGGAGGCGTCGTCAAGAGTCTGACGACGCCTGCAACGTGAATGAACACGACCCTGATTTTACCAGACCGGAGATAAAATGACCAATGATGCCAGCAGGGTTTGGTGTGCAGCTTGCTAGAACAGACGACTCCCCTGGATTAAACACAGCACAAAATACTGATTTACATCGTTGCGCAGGATGTCAGTAACAACCCAGACAAGCCACGATATGCCCCTTACATATGCCTCTACACGTAAATAAACAAAAACGTTATTGACGATTGCTTCGAAAGGCTGCTCTCTCTGGACAGCCGCGTCGATCGCTCCCTCTCCCTGCATCGCGACGTTGAGCATCACACGTTAGAGGCATCATCGGGCGATTTGTGTGTGTCGTGTGTGACTCCTATTTATGTGTAGGTACTATGTATGTGTCTCTTCTACAGCGTTGCTTTATTCCAGGAACAATAACGCTGTAGAATAGACACATACATAGTACCTACATATGAATAGGAGTCACACACGACACACACAGAGCGCCCGAGGATGCCTCTAACGTGCGAGGCGAAACGTCGCGATGGAGGGAGAGAGGGAGCGATCGACGCTGCCGTTCCGAGAGAGCAGCTTCTCGAAGCAATCATCATGCATCGAGCCGTGAAAACCTACATCACGACAACAACGTTTTTGTTTACATTGAAACAAAAAAAAACCACGGAGGCACGATGCGATCATCGGCCGCTGTGGAGCGATGTGCTCAGTTGTCAATCCTGCATTGCTGCTGCTCAGTTGCAGATGGGTTCTGCGGTGATTCCATCGTGCTGCTCAACTGCGCTGCCAAGGCCCCGTGCTTCGCCAGCTTCACAAACCCACACTGAGCGTCTCGTCACGGCGCTGTGAACCAACCCTCCACGGAACCGCGGCGGCTCGGGAGAGCAACTCATCCAGCAGCGGACTGACGTTGACGGCCAGACAAGTTACAGTGGGCAGATGGGCCTTCCGAGAAGCGGAGGAACGGGAGATACTTTTCTGGTTGCGCGCAAATAGGCACTGAGCTCTGGGGACCTGTGAAAAACCATCTCCAACAAGAGCAAAGCGTTTTTTTTTTTATAAACTGCTGAGAAGGAATATAGACCTTGCTCAAAGCCCGTCACTCTTGAGGATAAGATGACACGCTGCGTGTTGCTAATCACTTGTTGAACACAGTTTTCAACACCATATAAGGGGGGGGGGGCTACGAAGCGTTTGTAGGTGCTTCAGATTAAAAAAAGACAGTCAAAAAGAAGTGAATATAAATTTTCTTGGCAGAAACAAAGTTTGGTATGTGCATTCTAACTGCAGGGCAGATGGGCAATGTGGATAGGACACGCAGCTCTCGGTTTCAATCAGCCATTTACGCATGCCAAATCTTAACAGTGCCGTGTAATAAGCTGCAGTGATCAAATAAAAATTACATTGGCGCCGTTATTAGTGTTCACAATTAATCACGACACGCGCACACACGTAAATATGCGAACGGGATGTCGCTGTGCAGTAACGGTGAATGCAATGGACGAGCGAATTGTTCGTCGCCGGTCAGGTTGAATGTTAAGAGCGAGGCGGCGAGCTGCTTAATCTGCCGCCCCGCGAAACGGGGGCCTCGATCCAACGAGCATGATAAAGCGAGCGGGCACACAGCTAATCGGTTGGCAGGTTCGCGCAGGGCCTGATGAAGTGTGGGTGACCCTCCTCCCACCGTCTGCCAAGACGTCTGGTTCGGTGCGGCATCGCAGGCTCGCTGGAGTCGAGGATCTTCTGGCAGCAGGGGCCGTGAACTGGAAGAATGCATGGCTTCGAGTCCCAAGACTCACTTTTGTTTCGTAGGGCATCAGGGTCCTCTGGCTCGGACTGTTGATGCTGCTCACTGTTGTTCTTCGCCGATGGCTCGCTGTTGGCCTGCACGTGCTCAGGAACGCTCGTTCCTTTCTCTTTCATCTCATCTCATTGTCTGAAACCGCTTAGTCCTATACAGGGTCGCGGTGAAGCCGGAGCCTATCCCGGCAGACACAGGGCGCAAGGCAAGGATATACCGACGATGGGACGCCAGTCCATCGCCGGGCACTGCGGGGCAATTTAGCCTGCGAGCCAATCAACCTATGCAGCAGCATGCTGCATAGGTTGATTTGACACGGGGAGAGAACATGCAAACTCCACACAGGAAGGCACCCGAGCCGAGAGATTCGAACCCGGGACCTTCTTGCTGTGAGGCGACAGCGCTAACCACTGGGCCATCGCGCCGCCCTCCTTTCTCTTTCCTGTTTGACAATTATTGTATCCGTTAGTTTAGGCGCCTCAGTGATTTTTAGCCCTTATTTTAGTTGTAATTGATCTCTGTTTTGTTGTTGTTTTAGACGTGTCGTTCTCTCCACAGCTTCTGTGCTGCGCTTTGTGACCCTTGGGTGAAAGCGCTCTAGAAGTGCAAGCATTATTAATATTATATACAATGGTTAATGACCAGAAAAAATCCCTCCCCCTCCAGGAATCTGAACCGTATCGTGGTGAAGGGCTTTGCATATCACGATGAACCCCAGAGCTATATCATCTGTGGTCTAACACTCCTGATTAGGAGGAGTTTAGTTCTCCGCGCTCAATGTTGTCGTACAGGGATGATGGCTCTCTGCCGATCTGAGCCCGCTCGGGAACATAATCATTTGTTCTTTCCTCGTTTGTTGAAGAATTATTTTTTTCCGTTTATTTTATGTCCTATTATTTATTGCTACTATTTGACTTTCAGTTGAACTGTCCTGATGTTGTTGTTGACATGCCGTTCCCTTCACAGCTTGGATTTATTTAAAAAAAAAACGTAATTGTTGCTGATTTTCCGTTCTTATGTCGTTGTTGTTGACATGCCGTTCTCCTACATCTCTGTGCAGCGCTTTGTGACCCCTGGGTGAAAAGCGCTTTAGAAATGCAATTATTATTATGGCTGAGCCTTTGCCGAAAAAAAACCCCCATCCTTTTTTAAAAACAAATTTGAACATGTAGAAGCGTTATTGCACCTGATGAAATACATTGGTGTGGGTAATAACAAAATTCAGTTTCATTTGCTTTCCAAAATACATACGCAGAAAAGTGTTTAACGAAAGTAGGTTAGACAGCTACAGAGATTTAAGGTAACACACCTGTGACTCATAATAGCTTTTCCATTCAAATAATATGCGGCTCCCGCTGGGGAAAGGGATGGCTTCAATTCCTGCGGAGGAAACTTTCTGGCAAGAACACGTTCACGGCGAACATGTGATTTGTATTTTTATGTTTTTTTTGTGTGTGTTGAAATTTGACGGGGGTACAAAGCAAACATCTATGCAAACACACACAAGACTCTTGTTAAGCCGTGCCGCTCATACAAAACAACGCGAATTAAATTCCGAAACCATTTGCACGGCTCGCAAAGGAATTTTAATTTGTTTGGGAATCGATCATCATTTGTCGCGACTATATTCAGATTCAGTCGCACGCCTACCGGACGTGCGTGGTTCGTTCGACTCCCATCCCCCCCCNNNTATTAAATAAAGAGGGTTGTTATCCCAACAACACTTACGATCGTTTGTAAGTCAAGGGTAAAGAAAAAATGTAATAAAGAAATGAATTCAATTTATTAGCGATAACTAATGAAGACATTAACGATACTTGTGGTAATGGACTTAATTGACCGACAATGCAGAGCACTGCTCAGCGCTCCATCTCAATCGAGGACCCCTTGAGGCACGGGCTGTTCCGTACTCATTTCTCTGATGTAAGTCACGCTGACGACTGTGGCAGACACCAGCGGTGGCAGCGCAGTTGGCGTGGGCATTGGCGCGAGGAATGAAATCGAGCCAACTGTCCTGAGTGCCTCTCTCTTCGGAGCCAAGCATCGCAGAGCCGACGGGCGCCGGCGCAGCCGCGCCGCCCCGCACGCCCGATGCCTCTGGCGGCTGATGCTCCGTGGCCCCGTTGTGCAGCCACAACGTGGCCGCGACGAGACACCTCGGTCGGTTTTTATTTCTCTCCCCGCCGAGGAACCGCAGCCCGCGGCGCAGTTGCCTCCGCGAGGCCGGCGGAGAGCGCGGTCTGCGTCTGGCTCGGCAGACGCAGACCGCGTGGTGTCTACGACGGGACGGCACGGCTCGGATCGTGCCAGTAGAAAATGTGGCACGTGTAAACAATGGGAAGGGTTGAGGATTGCCCTCGACAGTCGCGCGTAATAATATTAATAATAACATTTGTGCTTTCAAAGCGCCCTGCACCCGAGGGTCACAGATTGCCGCGCAAAGCGCTGCCGCTCTTTCGGGATAGCCGTGTCGAGCGTCTCCCCCCTCTCCTTCGCGATGTTCCACCTCCCATTCAGGAGGCGCCATTAGACGTCTCCCACTACCGACAAGTGGGGCAGGGGGGAGGGGTAACGTCGCGAAGGAGAGAGGAGGCACGCTCGACACGGCCATCTCTAAAACAGCGGTAGCACAACGACGCAACGGAGGTGGGGGTTGGGAGTTTGGGGGGTTGGGGGTTTGGGGGTTTGGGGGTTTGGGGGTTTCGCGTTACCGGGGACTCGGGAATCCCCGAGAGCTTCTCGTTGAGGCTGCCGTTGGGTTCGGGCTTGGTCACCTCGCCGTACTCGGATGGAAGATCCTCGTCAGAGTAGCGCAGGCTGCCGGGGCTGGGCCGCGGGGGCGAGCTGCGCGCCAAAGGTACAGGCAAAGGTCCCCCGTGAGGCTTCGACAAACCGTCGCGTCAAGCGCCTCGAGCGAGCGCCTTATTTAAGATTACAACAGGTTTTACCGTGTCTGGCGATTATGCAGGTGTTAAGATCTCAACACCTGCAGATTTCAACAGGTTTTACCGTGTCTGGCGATTATGCAGGTGTTAAGATCTTAACACCGCCAGATACGGTAAAACCTGTTGTAATCTTATATATGTATACTGGCAAAAAAAGTACCCATAGCGTTAACAGCTCCACCTAAGCTATAAGGCATTGATACC
>JAZEWT010000002.1:33182349-33194456 GCA_036362905.1 Mordacia mordax | reverse complement strand
ACCTTGTGTGGCAGGAAATGCGATGACTCACTTTCAGGCACGCGCACGATTACAGGCGGCTAATTACAATTTAATCATGAATGTACACGAGACGGTTAGGCAAGCCATCCAAAAGCAATTTAGAACGCGGCCCTCCACATTACGACATTATTACGCGCCAATTTCTGTGCAGTATACACACGCGCGTGTTGGATACATCTTCGCTGAAGAAATGTTTACCGAGTGATTAACGGGTGCCAGACGCGAAATAAAAAAAACACATAGCCCGGTTTAAGGCTGCACGGGATAAAAATAACCACGCAGACAGAATTCCTCCTACATAAGATTACAACAGTTTTTACCGTATCTGGCGATTATGCAGGTGATAAGATCTTAACACCTGCACACAACTGCATAATCGCCAGATACGGTAAAACCTGTTGTAATCTTATATATGTATACTGGCAAAAAAAGTACCCATAGAATTCCTCCTGTTGCTTGTGTTGTTTTTTTTTAATAAATAAAAATCCCTTTTGTTCTCCTGTTTTATTTGTTCATTTCTTTACCCCGTTGATTTTTCTCGTTTCCGAGCGGCGACCTGGTGTGGGTTTTTCATCAGCCCGAGGGCTCGGCGATGAATTTAGGGGCCAAGGGCCTCGCTTCATATCGACGGTGCGTGGGTCTGCCTTTGACCCGGAGGGGTTTGTGCACGGTCAATGCCTGACAACAGCCGCGCCAGAAATTCCACTCTGGAGGAATGTTTTGTTGTTGTTCTTGTTGTTGCTCCGGTTTGTGTCGCACCGCGTAGCTCTCTCGAGTTGCGCTGCACGTTGCCCGGGACGATGTCCGACGTTTCGCGTCACGTATCGCTCAGCTGCGTCGGCAGCAGAATTCGGTCCGCTTCATCGCGCGCCGAGAAATGTTCCGCGTTATGTCCGACGCTTCGCTCCACGCGCCAGACGGGAGTCTCTTACGGTATTTTTCTCATCTCATCTCATTGTCTGAAACCGCTTAGTCCTATACAGGGTCACGGTGAAGCCGGAGCCTATCCCGGCAGACACAGGGCGCAAGGCAAGGATATACCGACGATGGGACGCCAGTCCATCGCCGGGCACTGCGGGGCGATTTAGCCTGCGAGCCAATCAACCTATGTAGCAGCATGCTTTTTTGGACTGTGGGAAAAAACCGGAGTGCCCGGCGAAAACCCACGCGGACACGGGGAGAGCATGCAAACTCCACACAGAAAGGCACCCGAGCCGAGAGATTCGAACCCGGGACCTTCTTGCTGTGAGGCGACAGCGCTAACCACTGGGCCACCGTGCCGCCCACGGTATGTTTCCTTCCCGACAAATGTTCCCTCCCTCCCGTCGTCACGCGATGGCGAAACGTCTGACAACCTCACCGAAAAGCACATCGGAAAGCAAGCCGATGGACCACATGTGGCTTTCGCTCAATTTTTTCCCCCGTGCCCATTTTTTTTTAACAGCAATTCGCGCCGCATTTATTTATCTTCGTCATCGAGATCCAGAGTCTGCGTCCCAGTCTTGGCGTCGCCGCCCCTACACGCGGCTTAAAAAGTGCTCCCACATTTCCGGATCTCACAGGACCGAGAAACCGCGAGTCATTAAACTTTCCGTGATGACAGGAGCGCCGCGGATAAGGCAGGCAGGACGGTGGAGGGGAGGGGGGGCATTTCTGGGGAGGTCCCAATGCTAAATAATCCCTGGTCGACGCCTAACGGTCCGCTCACAATGCGAGCTGCTCGCTGGCATGCCTTTATAAGGACTCCTACAGAGCACACGTGGGAGGAGTGTGTGTGTGTGGACGGGAGAGCAAGAGGAGGTGGTGGGGAGTGGTTTCCTCGAGCGGAGAGTGCAGCTCCCACGGTCCCACGTCTTCTTACGCGACAGAGCGCCGCTGACGATGGCCGGCGGAGTTGGATCCCAAGTGCCGCTTTATGCGAGACGCGTTGAGTCTGTTCATAGTCATTGTTTGACTTGCAGTTGAACTGCTCTGATGTTGTAACGATGTTACGGCTCGATGTGTGATGATTGCTTCGAAAAGCTGCTCTCTCGGGACAAGCGCGTCGATCGCTCCCTCTCTCTCTACGTCGCGACGTCTCGCCTCACGCGTTAGAGGCAGTGCCTGAGGATGCGATGGAGGGAGAGGGAGCGATCGACGCGGCTGTTCTGATGTTGTTGCTGACTTGCCGTTCTCTCCACAGCTCTGTGCAGCGCTGTGACCCTCGGGTGAAAAGCGCTCTAGAAGTGCAGTTACTATTATTATTATAGGTTTTCACGGTTCAATGTACGAGAATTGCTCTCGAGTGGTGCTCTTTCGGGACAGCCGTGTCGAGAAACATAGGGAGAAGGAACGCTCAACGGGGCCATACCGAAAGAAAAACACTTGAGGGCAAATCCCATGCAGAACCTCTTCTCATCGTTTTGCCCAAATTACTAAAACAGATCGAAATCTCTCACTGAAAGACTCCCCGGGTCTTTCACTGGAATGCAGCCAAACAGTGGAAGTTGTGGACTCCTACTAATGAACAGTTCTCAGTTGTTATTGGTTAGACAATGCACGACAGTGAGCCGAGGTCGCGTCGGCTAATCGGTCTCAATTCGAGTGAATGTCGTCACATTCGCTGACAGGTCTCAGTGACACTGACTGGCGGTTGCTTTAACAACCGCTGCAATAACATCTGCTCCTGGACAGAGTCCTGCCCGAGGTGATCAGATTCCCACCTCTGGCACCTTTCGGTGTGGAATTTGTGTTTTCTCTCTACTCCGCGTGAGCTTCATCCGGCTTCTCCAGTTTCCTCCCACAACTAAAAAAAAAACCTCCACCCATTAATTAACCGGCCGATAACATAGTAATATATAGGAGGCAGAGTGTGTGGCGGGTTGTCGCCCGCACACCAATTGGCAGACTTCCCTCCTCTCTGCGGTTTCCTCGCTAAGTCCCCGTGTCTCGTCCATGACCAGGAAGTGGATTTGACGGCGCGTTATAACCTTCATCATCATCATTATTATTATTTGGGGCGGCGCGGTGGCCCAGTGGTTAGCGCTGACGCCTCACAGCAAGAAGGTCCCGGGTTCGAATCTCTCGGCTCGGGTGCCTTTCTCTGTGGAGTTTGCATGCTCTCGCCGTGTCCGCGTGGGTTTTCGCCGGGCACTCCGATTTCCTCCCACAGTCCAAAAGCATGCTGCTGCATAGGTTTATTGGCTCGCAGGCTAAATTGCCCCGCAGTGCCCGGCGATGGACTGGCGTCCCATCGTGGGTGTATCCCTGCCTTGCGCCCTGTGTCTGCCGGGATAGGCTCCGGCTCACCGTGACCCTGTATAGGACTAAGCGGTTTCAGATAAGGAGATGAGAGATGAGACAGTCCTGACGTACTTAGAGGGCCATGTGCTCTTAGCGAGTGCCTTTAAAGGTTGACGTGACACGCGAGGTGGTGGGTTGCCAACATCGTGCCCGGCCGCCTTTGTCTCCCCACTGGCAATGTTTACACGCTGTGCTAGGCTTATTGGCCTGCTGAGTAATTTGCCCAAAAAAGTGTGCCCTGCGATATACTGGCGTCACATCCTGGGTATTTCCCCGCCTTACGCCCTCTGTCGGCCGGGATAGGCTTCGGCCTACCCGTGACCCTGTACAGTATTAAGCGGGTATTGAAAATAAATAAATGAATGACTAGGCACTCGTTTGAGTCCACCTAGAAGACGCCCAGGAATCGTTCATAAAATCATCACCGGTGTCGGCCGTGAGCGGTAATCGAACTCGGTTCGCCAGGTTCGAAGCTCAGCGCACTGACCGCTGAGCCACCGCCACAGCACCGCACACATTATCACAGACACGCGTGTGCGTGCGATACGCGCGCGTGCGTTTGACGCGCACGTGTGTGACGCGCACGTGGGACGCGCGCACGTCACGTGAGTGTGACGCGCGTGTGACGCACGTACCCGATGGGCGGGCCTCGATGACGTAGCTCGTGATGGCCGAACGGCCAGGCTCGCCCTCGGTCCAGTGC
Source organism: Mordacia mordax (assembly GCA_036362905.1). NCBI lineage: Eukaryota > Metazoa > Chordata > Hyperoartia > Petromyzontiformes > Petromyzontidae > Mordacia > Mordacia mordax. The sequence goes on along the minus strand of JAZEWT010000002.1, from coordinate 33,190,450 downwards.
AGGGTGATGTCGGTGCCATAGCGGGTCACCTGGGGAGTCCCAGGCGGACCCGGGGAACCTACACGCAAGCGACATTATCATCATCACTATCATCGGCTCTGTGCAGCGCTTTGTGACCCTCGGGTGAAAAGCGCTCTAGAAGTGACGGTCCCGGGGAGGGGGGGGAGCCTATCCCGGCAGACAGAGGGTGCAAGACGGGGCTATACTCAAACTGTAACGCTATGCATTGCACAACTTTTGGGGGCGATTTTCACAGCAGATCAATCAAAACCTAGGCAGCACGGTGGGAGGTAACCGGAGCACGTGGCAAAAACCCACGCGGGCACGGGGAGAGAGAACACGAAAACTTCACACAGAAAGGCACCTTGGCCGGGAACCGAACCCGGGACCTTCTTGCTGTGAGGCAGCAGCGCTACTCGCTGCTACGCGAGCCGGCCGCCCACTTGCGCGCAAATGACGACACGCGGCTCGATGTGGCCACATTGGTCGGACATCACAGCGCTTTCTACACAGGTTGTAGAGGTTCACAGTTCAAATCCAGTGGTCGCCCTCGCCGCTACTGGGGGTGCATTAGCCATGGCAATGTAATTCTGTGCCTCACAGAGGGCTAGGGTCACCACGTGGCCTGGTTTCTCCAAGATAGTTATCCGGTGGATTGACATTGATCCCACCCCCTTCCCCCCTAACGTCTAATGCCGATGAAGAGTTGGAGTGGAGACTAGGGTTGCCAACAGTCCCGGTTTTTACAGGATCATCCTTCTTTTTAGAGACAGCTGTCCCAGGAAATCTCTAAGTTTTTTTCCTGGAACAAGTAATTCGTGGTCAAGGTTTTTGCCAGCTACACGTACGGTCCTCTCCCTCTTATGCCCGTTGCCCTGACGATAACTCCAGTTTTTTTCTTTTGTGCCTGCGCACGAAACCCGCGCGCGCGTTACAAATTACATGCCACTGTAGGATGCGATTTTCATGAGCACATTATTTCGCCGCTTTGAAACCGCGATCGAATCCAGGCAGCCGCCCGCGATGAAATCCAGTCTTTAATTCGCAGCGAGTTAGTGCCGCGTATGTGTGTGAAGGTTATGGCAAACGCGTAATCCCAGAGAATTAATTCCAGTGAAACGTGGACTAGCAATTAGAAAGGCAAGGCGAGAGGTGACCAGGTGACTACGGGGTTAGAGCGTTGAGCTGCCACTGCTGAGATCCTGGCGTCGAATCTGGGTTTCAAAGTCACCTATATGATTAACCCGGGTTTCTAAGAGTAGCATGTTTATGCTTTCAGCTCGGTTAACAATGACTGCACGGACATACAAAAATAAACCAACGGATTACATTTCGCTCCGCACTTACATGTGGATGAATTCAAGCATTGGGATTTGATGCATCAATGTGGCTTTTATGTGACGGATGCTACTCTGCTACATAGAGCGGGTAAGCAAGTGCCGCTCTCCACTGTCTGGAACAGAGAGTCGGGATGAAAAAGATAGGTTTGTGAAAGCACGGGGAGCTTGGGATGTTTTCTAACACGAGTCGCATTGTTGTATGATAGATATGAGTGGACTCTTGGTCTCGGGAGATGATGCCCAACGGCACGGTCGGGATAAAATCGCGGTGCGAGTTCGTCGAGCACTCGTTTTTAAAGGTCGAATCGAGTTGCTCAAAGGACGGCGACATTTCTATCGCCCGCCGAATTAATGAAGTTATCCTTCGAGTTGAGCAGCTTCCCTACCAGAAATACTTCTGAGCGGACTCTTCCCAGAAATACCAGTAAGTAAAAAGGTCGAGGCTGTGTCGGTAACAAAATTAACGGTCGCTCGTTAAATGTCTAATACAAACTCAATATTAAATATTTCACCGCTCGCGACATTTTTTTGATGTAGCACGATTGGCGACACGTGACATTCAGGCCCCAGGGCCGTGGGATTTCAGGCTCAAGCAGCCAGCACGTGCGGCCAATTCAAGTTGAGCAAAAATTGCCCCGCCACAAAGTCAGAGTAAAATCGAATTTGCGTGGTTCGTGGAGTTGCGACAATGCATTTGTTAACGATAATTGCATTAATGGTTTCCTCCCACAGTCCAAAAGCATGCTCCTGGATAGGTTGATTGGCTCGCAGACTAAAATTGTCCCGCAATGCCCGGCGATGGACCGGCGTCCCGTCGTTGGGTGTATTCCTGCCTTGCGCCCTGTGTTTCCGGGATAGGCTCCGGCTTCACCGTGACCCTATATAGGATTAAGCGGTTTCAGATAATGAGATGAGATAATTGTATTAATGCAACAAGCTCGACGTACGAGATTTTCTCTCAAGAGCTGCACTCTGAGCATTGCCGTGTCACGCGTTCTCACAAACCCTTCACATTTCACCTCCCAGGCTGGAGTAATCATCTGGCCAAAGATGCGTCTAGCGTGCGAAGTGGAACGACCCAAAACCTGACGAAGGAGGGAGGAGAAACCCTTGAAAATGCTCTCCCGAAAGAGCAACTCGCAAGAGAAATTCTTAGATATCAAGCTACGTAAAAAAAGAACCAATTTTTGTGACCCGTTTTCCAAAAAGATATTGCTAAAGCAAGCGCCTCATTCCCAAACTCTCTCTCTTTTCAAACCACTCTCAACTCTTGAATGTGCAATGCTGACCAGAACTGGCTTCACACTTACACTGCAGACCTTTCGCTAGCAGCTTTCAATACAAAAGCGCTATTTTTGATCAATGCAATATAAGCGAGGCTATGGGTACTTTTTGCCAGTATACATATATAAGATTACAACAGGTTTTACCGTATCTGGCGATTATGCAGATGTAAAGATCGCCAGATGTAAAGATCGCCAGATACGGCAAAACCTGTTGCAATCTTATATATGTATACTGGCAAAAAGTACCCATAGCGTTAACAGCTTCACCTAAGCTATAAAGCATTGAGGCCGCATTGCCCTGAGCCGACTGCCTTTTGGCAACGGCTGACACCGGCAAATAGGCTCAAAAGAAGCCACTGCCAGGTGAAGGTCGGTCAGTTGAAGGACAATGCAGAGCTTATCAAAGCTACCTGTTTGCATACTTTGCCACTAGTATGTGTGGCTTTTGCAAAGTGGACGCATTGCAAAATGTGTCTATTTTGGTGTTTGGGATCTTAACACCTGCATAATCGCCAGATAAGGTAAAACCTGTTGTAATCTTATATAAGCGAGGATGTTGAAAATGGAAGGAAAAATCCCGGTCTTTTTTTCGTAATGAGCTTGAGCGAGGGTAAAAAAATAATGTCTTCGCGATTAGCTGCCAGGACGGGTTATGACCCATTAACTCAATTACGTCAGAGCCGTGCAATTCGTGCCAGCTTCGCAAGCACAGGGGCGATTTGCCCTCTGCCTCGGGCATAGCCTGTGGCTACCAGTGGATGCGTCAAGTCAACGCACGGATCATAAGCCCGCAGATATCCAGTGGTCGTCTGCTCATAATTTCGGAGGTGCAAAAAAACTGAGCCATATTCTCGGGGTAAACATGAATTTTGGAAAAACATTCAAATGTTTAATCTTGGCTTTTTTCCAGGTGGCACGGTGGTGCCATGAGTAGCGCTGTCGCCTCACAGCAAGAAGGTCCTGGGGTTCGGTTCTCCGGTTCGGGTGCCTTTCAGTGTCAGGTTTGCGTGTTCTCTCCCCGTGCCCACGTGGGTTTTCTCCGAGTACTCCGGTTTCCCCCCCACCGTCCCAAAACACGCTGCTGCCCAGGTTAATTGGCCCGATGATTATAATTGCCCCCCAAAAAGTGTGCCCTTCGATGTACTGGCATCATATCCTGGGTATTCCCCTGCTGTGCACCCTCTGTCGGCTGGGATAGGCTCTGGCTCCCCTCGACGCTGTAGAGGATTAAGTGGGTATTTATAGTGAACGAATGACTTTATTCCCATGACAACGTACAACCTTAAACAGGTGGCAACCTGTCCCCTGTGAAGTAGACAGCGTGTGATATTGTCGTGGCTAATGCACTGCAAGTAATAACCAGGGCGACCGCTGGATTCGAACCGTAAACTTGTGTCGCCCGTACAGCGCAATTCGCGTGAATATGGAGTGCACGTAGGATTCATTTGAGCGACAACTGTCTGGGTCGATGATCGGGGAAATGTTTATGAACCTGGCACACCATATCCAGTATACCCGTTGCCATGCTGACACATGTGGCCCTGTGTCAGCGTACTCGCGACTGGGAAAATGTGTTTGCACCCAGCACAACACATCCGGTACAACTCTCGAGTTGGATGTGGGCATTGCAAGCCATGCGACTCCTACGCCCGTCTACTGGCGATGTGTAGAATATTCTGTGAGAAATTTCATCTCTGGATTTAAAGAAAATGCAAAAACGTATATAGATCCCCATAGGCTCATAAAGAGCTCTCTTGAATTATGCAGAAATCCATAAACTCACGTATATACTTCCCATATACTTAGAGGGCTCTACACGATGAGACTCATCATCGCTTCACGTAAAAAACCAATACACTTACAGAGATTCCGCAAAGACTTAAAGGGGATCCTTAGATTTATGCCAGGCTGTGTCTGTCCGCATGAGCAATCCAGAAAATATCTCCACATCCGGCGGACCACATTGAGTGTACACATTTCCATGGTTGTGGCTGCTATCTCAGAGACACCTACTCGCGTTCACTTGTGACTCGCAGAATATTCAGTAGAGGAGTGAATCCCCCCGCAGGTTTGGTGACATGGTGCGTGGTGCTGCCACCTCCAAGCAGAAAGGCCCCAGGTTTGATTCGCAGTTCGGGTGCCGCCTTTCTGCGTGGAGTTTGCACGTTCGCCCCGTGCCCATGTGTGTTTTCGTCAGGTACTCCGGTTTCCTCCCACAGCCCAAATACACGTTTCCATTTTGGTTAATCGGCCTTGCTAACTAAATTGCCCCCCGGCGATCCTGCGATGGGACTGCAGCTCCATCCTGCATACAGCCCTGCCGTGCACCCTGTATCTGCCCGGATAGGCTCCGGCTTCCTTGCTACCAAGAACAGGATTACAATGGGGTGCCGGTGGCGAGTCGAACGGACGAACAAATCCCCATCCCCCCCCCAACCCCCCCGCGTCCCCCGCGCCCCCCGCGCCCCCCGCCCCCCTCCCCGGGTCTCGCACCTTCGAGCGGCGCTGTGGTGACGTTGGCGTCGGCCTCGGGTCCGAACGCAAATGTCTTGGCCCACACGCGGAAGTGGTAGGTGACCCCTTCGACGAGGTCACGCACGCGCAGCCACCGCGGAGCGTCTGGCCCGACCTCCACGGTCACGATCTTGCTCACGCCTGCCGTACGCGGAGTGGGGGGCGGGCGGGGGAAGGGGGTGGGGGGGGGGAGCGGACACATCGTCGGACAGGTCAGGCGTATCGTTGTCGCTATTCGTAGGAGAAAAATATGCCGCTGCACAGGATCATTGACTTGCAGACTAAATTGCCCTCAGCGCCCGGTGATGGACTGGCGTCCCATCGTGGGTACATCCATGCCTTGCACCCTGTGTCTGCTGGGATAGGCTCCGGCCCAGGATTAAGCGGTTTCTGACAATGAAATGAGATGAGTGCCTGCCGTATGTTACACGCTACTCTGACGTCATTTGCTGATGACACGTTCCGCCGACATTGGCCGCTTTGACCTCCGTTCAGTCTGGCGCCCTTTGGGAAGGCTTCACGAATTTGCGTGGGGAAATATCGCGACCGGCTCTCTGAAATTCCAGAAGAGCGATCAGTCAGTGGGTAATTAATGTTCAGTTTTCAAAGTAAAGTTGCAATAAGACGCAAAATCCTAAGTGGCGTGCAAATAAAACTTGTGCTTATTATGATGGATTTCAAACCACATACTCTCAGTGCAGACACACATACTCATATACATATAAACGCTTGCTCCATGTAATGTAGATTGTGATGACATTTGTTTACACTTTAGTCAATTTATTTTTTAAAGGAGGGTTCTGACGCGTTTTCACAGGTTAGGGGGGAGAGATGTTCGCTGCGCACTTCCAATCGTGCAATTATGAGCAAATCGTGTTTCCGTGATGATGACACTCGCAGTGTTAACCAGGGCAGACCGTGAGTTCCAACCACGAAACTCTGCAGGGGCTGTGTTCCGGGGGGGGGGGGGGGGTTTAGGTGAGCGAGCGGTTGGCATCACCGGATAAATAAACAATACAGAGTTTGCTCAAAATACCACGAAGCACTGGGATCTCACGGTACAGTAGTAGTGCAATAACAATCAAGATGTAATTTTGCCCACAATTAATTTCTTTGGGGCAGGATTGTGAAACGTAAACCTATTATATGGGTGGCACGGTGGCCCAGTGGGAAGCGCTGTCACCTCACAGCAAGAAGGTCCCGGGTTTGAATCTCAGCTTGGGTGCATTTCTGTATGGCGGTTGCATGTTTTCCTCGTGTCCGCGTGGGTTTTCGCCGGGCACTCGGGTTTCCTCCCACAGTCCAAAAAACATGCTACTGCATAGGTTAATTGGCTTGTAGACTGAATTGTCCTGAGTACCCGGTGATGGACTGGCGCCCCATCGTGGGTATATCTCTGCCTTGCGCCCTGTGTCTGCCGGGATAGGCTTCGGCTCATTGCGAAACTGTACAGGACTAACCGGTTTCTGACAATGAGATGAGATATCAATTATATAATGATTATATCTGAATTTGGACTTCATGGAAATAACGGGGTTATGCCAGGTGATTATACCTAGCGTATAGGGATGTACGGTGGCGCGGCGATGAGTAGCTGGACAACTGTTAAAGAGAGCTACGTAAATAAAAGAACCGACTGGCTGACTGACTATATGATCCTACCAAAAACACACCTAATATTAGTCATGAACGGCTACACGTTAATATAATATTCAGCCCAGTTACAGATTAGAAGATTATATTATGCTGCCTTGTAATATTATATAACGTTTCACCTCCCATGTTGGAGGAATTCTCACGCGTTCTGAGACTGAAAACCTACGTCAGGTTAATTAATTCATTATCAGTACCCGTGACATGTATGAGTAACCCGTGAATGCTGCAACGCACAATCCAACACTGTGTCGCGCCGTTCCCAAAGCGTGACCTTCTGCAGCCGTGTGACCTCTGAGCGCGGTGCGACGATGGCAGCTGCCAACAAGCTGGCATCCCTCCGCTCGTCGTTTTTCGGAGTTTGCGCCTCCGCACCGCAGTCTCCAATCGATTTCCCGTTTTTTTTTACGGTTCCTCCCCCCACCCCCCCCAAAAAAATAAATAACCCTCGCTGGAGTTCAAAGCCCGTTCCTAAACCAACGTTCGGGTAGAATCATTCCGCTGCTGTGTTGTTGAAGAAGGGGTGGGTACCGAGGACCAGTTTAGATATCATTTATCACTTACCTTAGCCGTGGTGAGGAACCGAACTTGGGGTCACTGGGTTTGTCGTGTTAAGTCTGAACAAACTGTGCCCACCATCCTCATCTCATCTCATTGTCTGAAACCGCTTAGTCCTATACAGGGTCACGGTGAAGCCGGAGCCTATCCCGGCAGACACAGGGCGCAAGGCAAGGATATACCGACGATGGGACGCCAGTCCATCGCCGGGCACTGCGGGGCAATTTAGCCTGCGAGCCAAATAACCTATGTAGCAGCATGCTTTTTGGACTGTGGGAGGAAACCGGAGTGCCCGGCGAAAACCCACGCGGACACGGGGAGAGCATGCAAACTCCACACAGAAAGGCACCCGAGCCGAGAGATTCGAACCCGGGACCTTCTTGCTGTGAGGCGACAGCGCTACCCACTGGGCCACCGCGCCACCCCGCCCACCATCCTTTCACCAGGCATTTCGTTTTCCTCCACTGTCAAAAGACGCGCTGAAGCCTAGGTTTATTGACCTGCTGACTAAATTTCCCCCTGGTGCCTGCGATGTACCGGTGTCCCATCCTAGGAAAAGCCCTTCCTTGCACCCTTTGTCTGCCAGGATAGGCTCCGGTCCCCCACAACCCTGTGCAGGAATTGGTGGGAACTGATGATGACGATGACTGTGCCAACCACTCTATTGAAATGTTTTTTTGAAAGATTCCTGCACTGTATGATAACAATAATTATTCCTGGAGAGAAATGAATCCGAGAGTCTTATGTCTG
>JAZEWT010000002.1:33168715-33178897 GCA_036362905.1 Mordacia mordax | reverse complement strand
GGGGGAGGGGGTACAGGAGTACCGGGCCACGTTGGGAACGAGATTAACTCAGACGCACGTCACGCATCGACACGCGGGCCACCGGCGCCGCATCGCGCGAGGTTCCGTTGTGTGTGTTTTTTATTTCATCCGCTGTGACATTGTTAATTTCTGAGATGTCATCGCCAGCGGAGGTTCGTCACGAGCAAATCAAGTTACCGCCGTTTGAAAAAAAAACTTCCGTAAATGCAAGGCAAACAATTACATTACGGCACTCGCGCGTGATACGGGAGAGGGCTTGCGATGGAGTGGGTGGAGACGGAAGATTTGCCCGTGTGGTATTTGCAGCCAAGCCTTCCTCGATAAGGCCGGAGAATGAGGCTTTTGGGTTTCCTATCGCGGTAATAGAACAGTGCATCTTAATAACACGTTGCCTTTTGGACTTGGTTAGAGATAATTGTATTTTATTCCAATGGTATATTTTGTCCTTCTGAAGTTTTAATGCAATGTTTTTTTATGGTCTTGTTTTTTACGTGTGTCTGCGCATTAACAAAATGGAACGTTATGAAAGACCACAGACACGATAATTCATATTCCATAACTCACAAAGACCGGCTCAGCGCCTTAGAGAAAAAAATATTTGTTTTGGTTTATTTTGGTAAATTGTAATCTTGGTGCCTATTTATTTGTACACAGGAGAAGTGGCAATTTTCTCACATACTCTCATATAAGATTGGTACTTATCACATGACAGTCAAATTGATATGATTTCTTAAGAGCTGGAATTGGAGAAAAAAAGTTGAATTGTTTTTAAAATTTATATATATAGATATATTTTAAACGCGTGTGTTTGTAATCATCGGTAAACCGGAGCTCATAGCACCGCACGCCATACTGCGAAAACCAGGTTTAATCAGGTGAGTGACTTTGAAACCCAGATTCGATGCTGGGACCTAACGGTGGCACCTCGGCCCTGGGCCTTATGAGTCACCTGGTCACCTCTGTCAAGGCTTTTTTGATTGCTAGGCCAAATTTGACCTGAATAGACCGTGCGGGGGTGGGGGTATGCCATGACTTAAACACACACAAACACGTGTATCCCCTATTCAAACAGAAACGTTGCCAGCGTTAATTTGGCCCACATTTTTTGGTTTCCAGATACACTTACACGCACACTCTTCCATCTTAGTCTAGTCAAACGACGGCAAAACGATGGAATTTTAATAGTGTCGCATTCGGCTCTGGCAGTGAAGCATTTAGTCAAACACTCAGGGATATTAAACGCTTGCGTGAGAGAAGCCGCGCAATCCCACCTCCAACGCACGCTCGCATGTTATCAGGTCACCCAATCAGTGAACTCATTTAATCTTTTTTACAAACATACGGGGCCAATTACCACGTGTGGTCTTTCTCGGTCGCGCCGCAGTCTCAGTCTGATAAGGTCACCGAATCATCTCGGTCCGCGTCTCCACTCACACTCGAATGATTCCACCTTGTCACGGACGCTCACCGTTTCCGTCTCCTCCGGGGCGGTTGCAATTCGACGTAAAATAAACAACCCCCCCCCCCCGCTTCTCTGAATAACTCACTGGGTTTTTGTTGTTGTTGTTACCGTCACTAATTCTCATCAACGGACTTAACGGCGAGGTGTTGCGGTCGGGGGGAGGGAAGTGTAAAGTTATAAATGGAGACACTTGCTTACGCGGTCAAACATGCCGAGATTAATTTGTAAGTCATTAAGGCGATTAATTAAACGACCGCCCAGGCGTAGTGGCTGACACCTGTACTATGGTTGTCGGGAGACCCCGTCAGTGACTCATGATGCGGTTATTAATAACGATTTACAAACACGGCAATAATTATTTTTTTATTTAGAGCGCAGTTATCTCATCCCACTGCACTGCGCAAACCGCAAAAGCCAGTGGACAACGGGGTAGTTGGCGATTCAGCAAGTAGGTGTGTTTTATAAAGTTTCTGAATTCATGAGTATTGTCACCTTGTGTGAGTTTCCTCCAGGTGCGTGGCTGGTGAGTGTGGGTGGTGAGTGTGGGTGCTGAGTGTGTGTGGTGAGTGTGGGTGGTAAGTGTGGGTGGTGAGTGTGGGTGGTGAGTGTGAGCAGTGAGCATGTGACCCTTGCTTCGTGACACTCGGTTGAAAGGCGCTGCAGAAATGCGAACATCATTATCATCAGACTGAAACTGGGTGGTTAACGTGAGCCATGACCGCCGGTGGTGAGCGTGGGTGGTGAGCGCGGGTGGTGAGCCTGGGTGGTGAGCGTGGGTGGTGAGCGTGGGTGGTGAGCGTGGGTGGTGAGCGCGGGTGGTGAGCGCGGGTGGTGAGCGCGGGTGGTGCGCGCGGGTGGTGAGCGTGGCTGGTGAGCGCGGCTGGTGAGCGCGGGTGGTGAGCGCGGGCGGTGAGCGCGGGTGGTGAGCGCGGGCACTGGGACCGGGCGGTCATCACGCGCCGCAGCCGGCGGGGGCTCGACGTACGTGCGGGCAGCGTCTTGGCGGTGACGGCCGGGCTTCGGGGGCCCTCCCCGGCCGAGTTGTAGGCCGACACGCTGACGGCGAACACCGTGAACCCTGTCAGGTTCTTGAGCCTCGCGCTCGTCTCCGGCAGGAAGAGGATGCGCACGCGCTCCGCGCCGCCGCTGTCGGACCGGCCCGGCGACGCCGAGTCTCGGAAGTACACCTGCATGACGCCGGCGGGCGGGCGGAACGGTGTTAACGGCGACGCGCGGGTCGGCTCGCCAAGGCCGGCGGCCGTATCGGGACGGCCGCGGCGGGCGCTCCCCCCGCTCGCCTCCGCTGGCGCTTCCCGTCTCACGCGCGAAGGCATCGTCGGTCTGAGAGCGCCCGCCACGTGGCAGGCGAAACGTGGCGAAGGGGAAAACGTACGAGCGCTCGACACGGTCATCCAGAACGAAGAGCTACGGAGAGCAATGCTGGTCAATAATAATAATAGTGATACGTCGCTATACACAATGACACAAAGGAATAATACAACACTGGCATTGTGTAATGCACTGCAGCAATACAATACGACAACGGTACAATAGTGCAATACAGTAGAACAATATGACACTGTGGTTTGGGTGACAGCCTTCTCGTGCGCTGCTCCCAGACCCTGGAATAACCTCTCCATTGGGGATTCGATCAGCTGAGTCCCTGGGCATTTCAAATCTCGTCTCAAGACTCACTCGTTCCGTAAGGCTTTCAAGTCCTCTGGCTAGGACTGTTGATGCGGCTCACTGTTGTTATTTCAGGATGATGCCTCTCTGCCGAGCTGCGCCTGCTCGGGAACATTTATTCCTCCCTTGTTCGTGAAAGAATTATTATATTTTTTATCGCTTATTTTACGTCCTATAATTTATTGATACTGTTTGACTTTCAGTTGAAGTGTCCTGATGTTCTTGTTGACATGCCGTTCTCTCCACAGCTCGGATTTGTAACAACCACCCTCCCCCCCCCGATTTTCCGTTCTCTCCGCAGCTCTGTGCAGCGTTTTGTGACCCTCGGGTGAAAAAGCTCTATAAATGCAATTATTATTATTATGATACAATGATATTATACAACAATACAATAATATAACGTAATGTAGAAATGCAATACCACCATATAGTCTCATCTCATTATCTGAAACCGTTTAATCCTATATAGGGTCACGGTGAGCCGGAGCCTATCCCGGAAACACAGGGCGTAAGGCAGGAATACACCCGACGACGGGACGCCAGTCCATCGCCGGGCATTGCGGGACAATTTTAGTCTGCGACCCAATCAACCTATCCAGGAGCATGCTTTTGGACTGTGGGAGGAAACCGGAGTACCCGGCGAAAACCCACGCGGACATGGAGAGAGCATGCAAACTCCACACAGAAAGGCACCCGAGCCGAGAGACTCGAACCCGGGACCTTCTTGCTGTGAGGCGTCAGCGCTAACCACTGGGCCACCGCGCCGCCCACTACCATATAGCACAATACATTATAATAATACAATTTGATGCTGTACACCATTATAACAATATGATATAATACAAATACTACAATCGTGGGGCGGCACGGTGCTGTCGCCTCACAGCAAGAAGGTCCCGGGTTCGAATCTCGGCTCGGGTGCCTTTCTGTGTGGAGTTTGCATGCTCTCCCCGTGTCCGCGTGGGTTTTCGCCGGGCACTCCGGTTTCCTCCCACAGTCCAAAAAACACGCCGCTGCATAGGTTAATTGGCTTGCAGACTAAATTGCCCGCAGTGCCCGGTGATGGACTGGCGTCCCATCGTGGGCATATCCCCGCCTTGCGCCCTGTGTCTGCCGGGATAGGCTCCGGCTCACCGCGACCCTGTACAGGACTAAGCTAACAAGGATAGGAGGAGGAGACTACAATAGCATGCCACAACAGAATACAATACAGTGTGGGTTTATAAAGTGCTTGTACCTGTGATTGCATCCCAAGCTGCTGTACAGTACGGCAGCACAGAGATTCACGTGGACACTGCAAGCCTCTCATCGCCAGTCAACGATTTACAAAAAATGCCCATAATCTCAGAGAGACCCACGGATTCACACAGAGAACCATGGATCCAAATAGAAATCCACAGACTCTCGTCTATATGTGCTATGAAATGGACAGCGACACTGCAAAGCAACAGCGAGCATATTTATTTTATATATGGGGGAGGGAGGCAGTCGGTCATCGTCAGAGAATAAAAATGAAGCGTTGTGAGCCTGGTCTTAAACGTACGGGAGTCCGGGAGCCTCTGTGCCTGTGTGAGCTTGTGTGTGTGTCTGTTGTGTCTGTGTGTATGGTGTCTGTGTGTGTCTACGGTGTCTGTGTGTGTCTATGGTGTCTGCGTGTGTCTACGGTGCCTGTGTGTGTCTACAGTGTATGTGTGTGTCTTCGGTGTCTGTGTGTGTCTACAGTGTATGTGTGTGTCTACGGTGTCTGTGTGTGTCTACAGTGTATGTGTGTGTCTACGGTGCCTGTGTGTGTCTACGGTGCCTGTGTGTGTCTAGGATGTTTATGTGACCACGGTATCTGTGTGTGTCTATGGTGTCTGTGTGGCTATGGTGTCTGTGTGTGTTTATGTAGGGAGCGGTGGCCCGTCGGTTAGCGCGCTAGGGCTACAAACCTGGCAACCCGAGTTCGAATCCCGCTCACGGCCAAACACCAATGACGATTTTCTGAACCGGTCCTGCGCCTCCCCTAGGTCAAATCAGCCTCAAATAAGTCTCATTATCTGAAACCGCTTAATCCTATATAGGGTCACGGTGAGCCGGAGCCTATCCCGGAAACACAGGGCGTAAGGCAGGAATACACCCGACGACGGGACGCCAGTCCATCGCCGGGCATTGCGGGAAAATTTTAGTCTGCGAGCCAATCAACCTATCCAGGAGCATGCTTTTGGACTGTGGGAGGAAACCGGAGTACCTGGCGAAAACCCACGCGGACACGGGGAGAGCATGCAAACTCCACACAGAAAGGCACCCGAGCCGAGAGATTCGAACCCGGGACCTTCTTGCTGTGCGGCGTCAGCGCTAACCACTGGGCCACCGCGCCGCCCCCTCAAATAAGTACCTAGTGCAATGTAAAAAATATTGCCACTAGGAAGACAAAGGCGGCCGGGCGTGGTGTTGGTCACTCACCCCCTCGTGTGCCGTGTCGACCTTCATAGGTACTCGTTAATGGCACTTGACCCTACAGTCTGTTAAGGCTATACGGGTGATCTTTGTGTGTGCCTACGGTGTCTGTGTGTCTATGACCTTTATGTGAGTCTCGATGCTTGAGTCTCGGCAAGATACAATGGGGATTCATATGGTTTCTTCCCCCAAGCCATCAGGCTCCTCAATATCATGCTTCCCCGCTCTCTTTATCATAACAAGCAGGACACAGACGCTCCACCAACCAAACACAGTTATGCACACTTGCACTGGCCTCTTCACTTTACTATATGTAGTGTTTATCTCCCGCGTGTTTTACCCTGCCCTGTTAAATGTAGATTCAGCCTTGTTTTGCCTTTGCAGCGGAGACCATGGGAAATGTAATTTCGTTCCCCTATATGCTCCAATTGTATACGGATGCGATGACAATAAGGTTTATCTATCTCTCTGCGTGGGTAGGTCAGTGAGCGTGTGAGTGTGTGAGTAGGTGAATGGGTGAGTGTGTAGGTGGAGCGGGTAGCTGAGCGAATGAGCAGACAGACACAGCGAGTGAACTAAGCAAACTACGCACAGAGAGGATCCCGAGCCGGGAATCGAACCCGGGACCTTCTTGAGGTTGTAGATTATTCTTCATTGAGTTATAGTTATCGTTTTATTTAATTGATCTATTGTGATGCGATTGGCATGCCGTTCTCTCCATAGCTATGTGTAGCGCTTTGTGACCCTCGAGTGAAAGGCGCTTTAGAAATGTAATTATTATTATGCGGGGCGGCGCGGTGGCCCAGTGGTTAGCGCTGACGCCTCACAGCAAGAAGGTCCCGGGTTCGAGTCTCTCGGCTCCGGTGCCTTTCTGTGTGGAGTTTGCATGCTCTCCCCGTGTCCGCGTGGGTTTTCGCCGGGTACTCCGGTTTCCTCCCACAGTCCAAAAGCATGCTCCTGGATAGGTTGATTCGCTCGCAGACTAAAATTGTCCCGCAATGCCTGGCGATGGACCGGCGTCCCGTCGTCGAGTGTATTCCTGCCTTGCGCCCTGTGTTTCCGGGATAGGCTCCGGCTTCACCGTGACCCTATATAGGATTAAGCGGTTTCAGATAATGAGATGAGATTATTATTATGCTATACCTCTAAATGTGACCGGCGTGTCGAAACGCTGAGCGGTAGACGTGGGTGAGTCCTCCGAGGATCCTGAAACTGCCACGATTTAGAAATTTGATCTGGGTTTTGGTTTGAGTGCCAATGATTGTGAAATAACGGCACCACGCACAATCCGCAAGGCTAATGATCGGGAAGGCGTGTTGCAGATGTAACTCCAGAGATAGGTGGGAACTCCCTTCATCCAGCCGTCAGTCGTGTCGACTCCTCAACCTCACTGAAGCCTGCGCTGAGAAGCCTTCCTCTTCATCTCTACGAACGACCGAATGCCTCTCTCCATAAAACACAGCCGCTCCTTTTGCTCCAGCAGCCGTGAGATGCATTTCGACACCGCCGTATGAAATCAACCTTGTCCGGCATCGCGTATAACGGCGAAATATAAAGTAGTGAGGATGGGGCGGTGGGGTGGAGGCTGGGCTGGGGGGCGGAATTACATCATGTTCATGAACATGCAACATTCATCCACGCTCACGATATAAAGACTAAAACAATCGGCAAAAATTTAATAAGAATAACCACAAGCAAGAAGATTCCTTCTGCGGTTTGATTGTAGCGCGATGAAATTCCCAAACGCGTTTCGCGGAAGTCTGACACGATTTAAATAATCCATCCGGCTAGCGCCGCGACCCCTCTGACCACGTGGCTTTTAAGGTGCCGGGAAAGCGGAGGAGGCGGTGTCATCCTAAGTCCCCGGCGCAGTCAACTCCTCCACGCTTAACATTCCACGCGACTCTTACTCTGCAGCCTCCCATCACTCACGTAAAGGTCACTCATTGGCTAAGCTGGCACCCACGGCCCACCGCAAGAGAAGTGTGCTTTCGGTGCGGAATCTTAATTACGCACGGCGCGCGTAGAGCGCGTGTTTACGCACAGGACGGCCGGCGGCGGAGGCGAATGAAAATGAAAAGCGGAGGGAGAGGAGAGACTTTGAACAGTTCGGTGTTCAACAGCGCTCGGAACAGCAGTGCTTGTGCTTAGGTACTACGATGGGCGGACGAGTGATAGATGCCGCCTTATTATGGCGCTGAAGTCAAGTGGTGCATTTGTCAGTCGTGCGTAATCAAAGGTAATTATTCAGCGGGTGAAGCCCCGGGTGAAATCTCAAGATGCTTTATTCAGGAGGCTCCTGCGGCAATGAGATGTTTTATTCGATTCTAATCGATGACCGCTCTTAAGCCTCGATGTGAGTTTTTTTTTAAGAACGCCCGTTGCACTGCTATTGAGGGACACGTCGCTTTAATTTTATGGTGCATCCTGCCACTGCAGCTCAAGTAATATGTCTAATTCGTGAGTGTTTGGCTTAATAGCGAGATACAACTGGAGAGCCTGGAGAATACAATCTTTGCATACGAGGGGATGACACTAAGCACTGCCATCTCACAGCCCCATGCCTTCAACACCTCTCAAGCCCAGGTGGTGGTTGAGCAAGCAGGCTGAACTTGGCTTGTAAAATCGGCCGTGATCGGGGTGCCTTTTGGGGAAATTAGCATCAGAAGTATCTTCTTCTCAAAACCGATACGAACCTGGCAAGCTGAGATCGACTTCTGGTCGCGGTTGAGATCAGCGGTGAGCTGGTGGTATCTGGGCTGGTCCAGAGTAGCTACCTTCACTCAAGCCACACTCACCGACCATCACGGCGGTGAAGTGTTGGAGTACAAACTAACCTCGCACGACCTTCAGCCAGCCGCGGATTGACACCGCAATTTAATTGAGCTCAGGTGCGGAGGGGAGGGGATACGTTTCTCGGAGAGAACTTGCTCAGACTGCGGGGGGATCGGCTCGGGGGCATTTGACGCTGAACTGAACTGACCCGGAATGAACACTCGTTAAATCGGCCCTGCTGAAAACAATCCCGAGAGTGGTGTTGCTCGCCTACGAGGGGGGGGGGATGACGACGCGATTACACCGAGCGACTGACTCCGCTAATGTGTTAACAGAAGCCACAGACTAATTGTGTTCGTGTTGACGGAGCAGCACGGCACCGCAAAAAAAGGGTATAATCTCTTATTAAGCTGATTGATGGCCGCGATGACAGCCAACGTCACCCATTCTCATCAAGACTCGATGCGGGGATCCTCGACCTACCATTCTGGGGACGGGCGCAGTGAAGGGCAGCTGGGTAAGGTCGTATGGTCCACAACTCACGCGCAGCAATTCCTTCCACAGCTCCTAGGCTCCCCCGACCCCCAGAACAATAATTATTTATTAACATTAGCTCAGGATATCGACTGCTTGTGCGCATTCATTTCTCTTTCGCAGCAGCGTTAAGGTAGGCATCCCTGTCTACCTTATCAATCGCCTCCAACGTGTGCAGAATGCGGCTGCCAGAGTCTTCACCGGCACTCCCATCCACGATCACATATCTCCAGTGCTGGGGTCTCTCCACTGGCTACCGGTTAAGTACAGGATTAAATTCAAGGCCCTCCTTCTCATCTATAAGGTGCTGCTCCGACATACATCCGTGACCTATTTCAGGCACCATCCTCAAGACAACTTCGGTTGTCCAATACGAGCTTGCTGTATGTTCCCAGATCGCACCTTCATTGGATGGGTGACAGAGCCTTCAAGCACGCTGCTCACAAACTCTAGAATTCCTTTCCAATGGACAAGCGGTCAACTAAGTCTTTGGGGATCTTCAAATCCCGTCTCAAGACTCATTCGTTCCGTAAGGCCCTGAAGTCCTTTGGCTAGGACTGTTGATGCTGCTCACTGCTGTTTGCTTGGGTGACAGCTCACTGTTGACCTGCGCCTACTTAAGAGCACTGATAATTTTTTTTATGTTAATTGATTTGCTTCATTGCTTTTTAGTGATTATTTCACCCATTTGATCTATTCTGATGTCCGTTGGCATGCCTTTCTCTCCGCAGCTCTGTGCAGCGCTTTGTGACCCTCGGGTGAAATGAGCTTTAAAGAAGCAAAATTTACCATCATGAAGCTAGCACCCGAGCGGCAAGGATTTTGAAATATCTGTGGAGCGCTGCCGGTCACAGTTGCCATAAAACGTGCGTTCGAGGGTCTCTCGATTGTCGGGAGACGTGGACAGGAGTGCCCGACGGATGCTGTCTCCCGGCGCGGAGTCACTCTGTGACGGCCGCAGCAGCGGTCCGTGCCTCGGGCGTGAGGATGCCACCAATGACCGCTCACACGAGGCTTAGGGACGGGGCCGCGGTTTGGCGGTTTGTTATTTCTTGGCCGCTTTGTTACTCGTCAGAACGGTGCGCCCCGTGGAAAGGAGCCTCGAGTTGGTCGATAAGGCGTTGTTTTTTAACTGTTATAAATTATTATTGTTGGACAAAAACCACGGTTGGTTTTAACAATGCTTCCTCTCCCGCCTCCCCCCCCCCAACCTCTTTTAAGGTGATATAAATGGGGACTGTTGGCGATGGAACCCTTAATTTGCA
>JAZEWT010000002.1:32003058-32013753 GCA_036362905.1 Mordacia mordax | reverse complement strand
GATAGGCTCCGGCTCACCGTGACCCTATATAGGATTAAGCGGTTTCAGATAATGAGATGAGATGAAACGTTTACTGTGCACCAACGGGGCGGCACCGTTGTGCATTACAGATGTGGGCATTCTTTACTTCGCGTTAATATTTTATGAAGGTCGGTGAGCCAATATATATTTACTTAAGCTGGAAGGAAACGTTTTGAGTTATGTAGCTGTTTTTAACAGTTGTCCAGCGGGGGAGGCCTAAGCAAGTTATAACATCTCACGGTAAGAGGAGGCAATTTAGTGAGAACAGTTAACGTAGGCGGCATGTCTTTGGAATGTAGGGGCGGTTGGGGGATTGGGGGGGGAGAGACCGGAGTATCGGGCGATACCTCACGCAGACACGGGCAAAACATTCAAACGGCACGAAGAAAGGCACACGAACCGGGTGTGAAACCCAGGCTTCTTGTTCTGAGGCTGAATGTACGAGCTACGCTGTGAGTCCCACGCACGTGCTTCAGATAACGTTACGACATTCCTCTCGAGTTAATAATTGAATCGTGGGCCTGACAGATTTGCCCACGGGCACAGTCAGATTAACGCCCATCCCTGTCACGGGTGTTACAATGCATCGATTAATCGATCACTCGTGATCCCTGCGGCTGACGATGCGTGGTGCCTGGATATTAATGCATAATGAACAACACACGATTATCACGAGGGCTGAAGTCCATTCATAAAAACCATTAACACTATTAATATTAATGCATTATTATTAGCATTCATAAATTTACAGATGCTTCGTCATCGACACATAATCGTTATCTATACATCATTATGTATCCATAAATCATTGTTTCTTCATATATCATCATAACTATGGCTACTTTTGCCAGCAAACACATGTAAAACAGAGAAAAGATTTTACCATTTCTGGCAATTACACAGATGTTAAGATCTTAAAATACTAATAGACGCCTTTCATAAGGTGTCCAGTTTGCAAAAACCTATATCCGGTTTGTTCCAATCAGTTTTAAGGACAATGCATATATTATCAAAGCTTTTTGCTTGCATATTATGTCATCAGTATATGTGGCTTTTTGCAAACTAAATACTTTGTGAAAGGCGCCTATTTGGTGTTTTGACACCTGTATAATTTCTAGAAACTGTAAAATCTTTTCTCTTTTTTAATATATTATCATGTTTAATACATCAACCGCAATACATCTGCAATAGTTCATACCTCATCCATCTATATTTCATCCTTAATCTTAGCCCTAATACACGGTCATGTGTTGGTACCATTAACGCGTAGCACGCCGTGTTAAGCGCGAGGAGAGCTTGGAATGCGTGATGTATAAACAGGGAAGAGGGAGCGGAAAGTAATAATAATAGTGTTCTTCACTCGAAGGTCACAAAGCGCTGCGCAGAGCTGCGTAAAGGAAAGAAGACGAGTTCCTGAGCAGACGCAGGTCAACAGCGAGCCATTATCCAAGCAAACAGCAGTGACCAGCATCAAAAATCCTCGTCAACGACTTCAAGGGCTTACGGAACAAGTGAGTCTTGAGACGGGATTTGAAGATGCCCAGGGACTCAGCTGACCGAATGTCCAATGGAAGGGAGTTCCAGGGTCTGGGAGCAGCGCGAGAAGGCTCTGTCACCCATCGAACGGAGGTGCGATCTGGGCACATGCAGCGAGCAGCCCGTATTGGAGGATCGAAGTTGTTGTGTTGAGGAGGGTGCCTTAAAGTCGGTCACGGATGTATGTCGGAGCAGCGCCAGTGAGAGCCTTGTCGGTGAGAAGTAGGATCTTGAATCCAATCCTGTATTTAAGAGGTAGCCAGTGGAGAGACGCCAGCACTGGGGATGTGTGATCGCGGATCGGTGTGCGGGTGAGGACTCTGGTAGCCGCCGTCTGCACACGGAGCGAAAACGTGACAGGCGTGGAGGGGAAGGAATGGGGGGGGGGGGAAGACAGGTAAATACAACAATAACGACTGCTCAGTGGAGGTAACCAAACGAGACAAAGCATTTTGAATGAGTCAGACAGCAGACGTGAGACGGAACAGACGGACGCGACGTGTCTCCAATTCGTGACAGTGGCCTCGTTGTAGGTGCGAGACAGGGGGAGGAACACGTGGCTTCAGGTCCTCAAGAGCTCTGTTCAGCCGATTCCATCGGCTGGTTCAGATCTCGGCTTAGAGACTCACACCTGCTGTGACCGGACCAGCTAAGATTCCTCTCTGTTGTCACAATTCTCAAGCGGTGGGTCGCAACAACCCATCAGTGGGTCGCGAGCGCCACCTGGCGGTCCGTGGAGACCAGAACCAACTGGAACAAGTGAGGCCTTGAGCTGGCAAAAGGTTGAGAACCCCTGCTCTAGTGTAGCTTAGATTCCACCGGCAGCAGGGGCCTGAGCGCGCAATTACAAGTCCTGCGCCTGTATCTCTTTTATCTCCTTGTATTTAAACAGCAACAAACAGCAAAAAACGGCGATAACAAGTGTAACCACTTAGCCACGTTAAACCGTTTGCAATTACCTCCGCCAAACAGGACGCCTAACCCGGCACGCCAAGTGATAACGTCACGCACTTTATCGCAAAACGGAGACTCGAGCGGAATGTTTTACGAGCGTGACAGGTGTGTATAAACGGTGACGTGCTGTGCTAAATAATAAATATATAGTTAAACCGCCATTACAACATTTTCACGTGTGAACCCCCCCCTCCTTCCACCCCCCTTTAACCCCCCTGCCCCATTTTACCCCCCACACCGCGCCAAGTGGCCACCCCCCCCACACACGTACACTTCACGACCATTAAACCGACCGCAATTACACAACAGTAACAGCCCTTGTCTCGCATTCCTCCAGTCGTCCAGACGAGGCTTTAGACTTTAGGATCTAGGCTTCGCGCGGACGCGTTTCCACCGCCGCTGGGGAGGGAGCCAGCTCGGTTTTCAGAAGCAGGAACGTCTCAGCCCGGCCTCGTTTTGTTCCCGCGGCCCATCGTTCCGTTACATTGCTTTGTCTTACTCTCTCTAATTAATTTGTCGGAATTATTGACGGGTTTTTTTGTTTGTGACGTTCAATTTTGCGTATTACTGATGACTTCACGATTGCTGTTCGGGTTTCGTCCGTGCGCAAACTGTTTCCTGTGAGTTTCTTAATTTACCTTTTTTTAAAAAATGTGTGCCGTCGTTGCGTTGGTCGGTTTGAACGTTTGTTGCTGCCGCGTCCAGAGCTTGCGAGCTCACTTAGTATTTTCTGCTGCTAATAGTGATCATCTATCCATCGATTCCCCGCGATGCGCCTAAGCCACGCGAGAAACAAGCCCCCTTCTCTCTGACCCCCAATATTAGGGTCTCTGGTGGGTCGCACGTTAGCTCTGCGGTGATCCCCTGGATCCATTCCCTGCTGGGGTGCCTCCTTGCCGTGGGGAGTCTGCATCTTCTGTGCGTATCCACTCCGGTTTAGTTCCACAGTCCAAAGACACGCTGCTGCCCAGGTTAATTGTTCTGTTGATTAAATTGACCCCGGTGCCCTGAGATGTACCTTGCCGGACAACTGTTAAAAATAGATGCATAGCTCTACAGTCCCTTGCGGCGTAAATAAACACTGACTAATTCACCAATGAGAACGCGTGTATGCCCAGCACCCGTCAGAGTTAAGAGTAATTCAAATTACGGCTAGGTCGAATTGTTAACTTCCATTTCTAAAATTTTTATGATGGATTACTTTGACCACTACAATGCCGAACTGTACCGGATTACTTTCGCCTCCGAAGCCTGCCCAGAGTTTTGATTACTGTGTAAAGAATGTTGCTGAAATAACTCACGACTGATGCAATGTTTGCGAAAGAACGTGGAGAGATGGAGGTGTGGATGACAAAATCATTCATTATCATCTCATCTCATTATCTGAAACCGCTTAATCCTATATAGGGTCACGGTGAGCCGGAGCCTATCCCGGAAACACAGGGCGTAAGGCAGCAATACACCCGACGACGGGACGCCAGTCCATCGCCGGGCATTGCGGGACAATTTTAGTCTGCGAGCCAATCAACCTATCCAGGAGCATGCTTTTGGACTGTGGGAAGAAACCGGAGTGCCCGGCGAAAGCCCACGCGGACACGGGGAGAGCATGCAAACTCCACACAGAAAGGCACCCGAGCCGAGAGATTCAACCCGGGACCTTCTTGCTGTGAGGCGTCAGCGCTAACCACTGGGCCACCGCGCCGCCCCATTCATTATCAATACCTGTCAAATCCTGTACAGTGTCGCTGGGGAGGGAGCCTATCTCGGCCGACGGAGGACGCAAGGCGGGGGAATACCGAGAATGTGACGCCAGTACATCGCGGGGCAATTTTCTCGTGCAGGCCAATTAACATAGGCAGCAGCGTGTCCTTGAACGGTGGCGACAACAAAAAACTGAGCACTCAGCAAAAACCCACGCGGGCATTGGGAGAGAGAACACGCAAACTCCACGCAGAAGCGCGCCCGAGCCGGGAATTGAACCCGGAGACGTCTTGCAGTGAGGCGTTAACGCTACCCACTGCGCCACCGCGCCACTGCGCCACCGCACCATCCTGGATAAGGCATTCCTTGTGAAATTGGCTGTCCCACAAGGGGCATCCGCGCACAATTTCGAGTGATGGAGCTGTTGACGCCGTGGTGATGGGGTGAGTCGGAAAATAATCGTCATTAACAGACACAGGGTGCAAGCCAGGGTTACACCCGTAATAGGAGGCCAGTTAATGGCGGGGAATCACGAGCAATATAGCCAGGAGGTCAGTTAGATAGAATAATGTTTATTATTACAGCAGGGGGTATCCAGTGAGCTGGCAATCTCTGGATGCGGGAATCCTGCGACACAACACACGTCGATAGGTCAGCTCAGCATGTTGCTGTCACTGCAGGAGGAAACTGCAGTACGCGGTGAGAACAAGGAAACTCCACACAGGATGGCGCCACCCCGAGTGAGGAGTCGAACCTGGATTGTTTCTTGTTGTGACGTGGTCGCGCTACCCACTGCGCCGCCGTGCCACCCCGTGCGGGCATTAACCCTGCATTGTCTCGTCACTGGCGGCGGACCTTGGGTCGTTAAACCAACGGTTTGCTGTTGCTGCTGAGTGGGCAGCGCTGCACAGGCATAGTTAACGATGCAAAAAGAACGTAGTAAACATTAAGAATAATTGCACTTCCAGAGCACTTTTCACCCGAGGGTTACAAAGTTCAACACTCAGCAGAGAGCGTTAATAATTTGAGATTTGCAACAACAAAAAAATGTAATGTTGCGTGTTTGCCGTTCACACGTCGTTGTTCTTGTTGTTGCTGACATGTAGTTCTCTCCACTGCTCTGTGCAGCGCTTTGTGACCCCCGGGTGAAAGGCAATCCAGAAGTGTAATTATTATTATTATTAATAACGATGCCTCTTTAAACACTGCCCGTTTCGCTTGAGATGGATGGATCTTCATCCCAGCAGCCGTGATTCCAACATCTACTTGTGCTGGTAAGCTACCGTGCGTGTGTGTGTGTGTGAAGCCTGCGAGCTTTCGACAAATCACGTGGCGTCAAGGTACACGCGGCCTGGCACAAGCGCTCTGGTTACGTCACCGCCACTTAGTGGCGAATGGCAGCTGTTGTTGTTGTTGTTAGGGGAGGTCTTACCTTTCTTTATGAGTAGGTCGATCAATTCCATGCCTGTAACACGTTCTTCCGACGTCTATTGTTGTTGTTGATGACTTTTCTCTTGTCCGCATGCGTCTGCTTTCCCTTGGATGTCTTCGTGATGACCTTTTTGGGACTATTGCCGTCGCTTTCTGGAAGTTTCAGAAGGGTAATCAGCACGTGGGAAGATGAAACTGAAATAAGATATAAAAAGCCTTGGTTACTTTAATTCGAAGGCTTTCGTGACCAATATTATCAATGAAATCCATTTTTGGCCGTGTCGGGTGGTGGAGGGTTAAACGACACTATTTTATAATCTATAAACTTTTTACGTGACCTGACCCAAAAAACGGATTTCATTGAAAAAGCCTTGGTGTTTGTGGATAAAATATGCGTAAATTAAATGTGCGCTCACGAAGGCTTCGAATCCCGGTACCCTCTGTGCGGGAGAAAATCAAATTCATTTGAGCACTTGCTCGAGGATCTACAATGATAATAATTGCACTTCTAGAGCGCTTTTCATCCGAGGGTCACAAAGCGCTGCGCAGAGCTGTGGAGAGAATGGCATTTCAGCAACGACAAAAGGACAGCAAATCAGCAACAATAACGTTTCCTGGGGGGGGGGGGAGTTGGTTACAAATCTGAGCTGTGGAGAGAACCGCATCTCAACAACAACAACATCAGGGCAGTTCAACTGAAATTAAAATAACGGCGGTAACATAGAGAGACAGATCCCCCGTATAGCCTTAACGGGCTGTGGGGTCAAGTGCAGTTAGCGAGCACCTATGAAGGTCGTCAGGGCGCATGAGGAGGTGGCTGATCAGCACCACTCACGGCCGCCTTTGTCTCCACAGTCTCATCTCTCATTGTCTGAAACCTCATCTCATCTCATTGTCTGAAACCGCTTAGTCCTATACAGGGTCACGGTTAAGCCGGAGCCTATCCCGGCAGACACAGGGCGCAAAGCAAGGATATACCGACGATGGGACGCCAGTCCATCGCCGGGCACTGCGGGGCAATTTAGCCTGCGAGCCAATCAACCTATGTAGCAGCATGCTTTTTGGACTGTGGGAGGAAAGCGGAGTGCCCGGCGAAAACCCACGCGGACACGGGGAGAGCATGCAAACTCCACACAGAAAGGCACCCGAGCCGAGAGATTCGAACCCGGGACCTTCTTGCTGTGAGGCGACAGCGCTAACCACTGGGCCACCGCGCCGCCCAGCCGCTATTCATTTTGAGGCTAAGTCGACCTTGGGGAGGTCCAGGGCCAGTTCAGTAATTCGTCACCGGTTGCTACCCGTCAGCGGGATTCGAACTCGGGTAACCAAGTTTGCAGGCCAAGCGCTAACCACTGAGCCACCGCTCCCTCTCTCACTCACACACACACACAGACGCGCGCTCTCACACACACACACAAAGCCACCCTTGTCCACATTCATCCCAGCTCCTCGCCCCGTTCTCTCTGAGTCACTTTTAGAAATAACATTTATTTTGTGTGTGTGTGTGTGTGTCAGCGTGTGCGCGCGTGCGCATGTACATAGTTATATTCACGGTCGGACAAGGGACATTGTACGTGGCAGACAACGAACGCTTTTGTACCACTAGAAATCTGTTTAAAGTTGCGTGTAGGGAGGTGGGCGGGGGGTGGAGAGAGGGGTCGGGCGAGGGAGAGGCACTTGAAAAATTAACAGAGCGGCTTTTTGTTAAAACCTCCACTGGTGCTGTGAGCTCATTTAGTCTGACCCAGTCCTTGGCCTTAAAATTCTATGGGCAGGACGTAGCTGTTGGGGACGGGGAGGGGGCTGCACCATAATTGCAATGTCGCAGCCCAAGATATGCAGAGAATTATTGTTGAGCTCAATGCCATATTATTTTGCGCAGAAGAATGTACATCGAGGTGCTGCTCGCGTATCGCTTCGTGGTAGTCATGGTGTTGTTCACACGCCGTTTCCTCCACAGCTCGGATTTGTAAAAATAAAACCCCCAAAAAAATGATTGTTGCTGATTTTCCATTCTTATGTCGTCGTTGACGTGCCGTTCTCTCGTAGCTCTGTGCAGCGCTTTGTGATCCTCGGGTGAAGAGCGCTCTATAAATGCAATTATTTATTTCATCATCATCATTGTCTGAAACCGCTTAGTCCGATACAGGGTCACGGTGAAGCCAGAGCCTATTCCAGCAGACACAGGGCGCAAGGCAAGGATATACCGACGATGGGACGCCAGTCCATCGCCGGGCACTGCGGGGCAATTTAGCCTGCGAGCCAATCAACCTATGTAGCAGCATGCTTTTTGGACTGTGGAAGGAAACCGGAGTGCCCGGCGAAAACCCACGCGGACACGGGGAGAGCATGCAAACTCCACACAGAAAGGCACCCGAGCCGAGAGATTCGAATCCGGGACCTTCTTGCTGTGAGGCGACAGCGCTAACCACTGGGCCACCGCGCCGCCCCAAATGCAATTATTATTATTCTTAATTATTGTTATTGAGAATTGAGTTGGTCGGCAGTGTGGCTGTGCAGCAGTAACACCCACGTCACACAGGAATTAAACAAAAAAGGTCCTGGCCGAGACGGTTCGATTCCTGCCACGGGTGCCTTTTTCTGTGTTGGAGTTTGTGTGTTCTCCCCTTGTTCTGTGGCTTCCTCAACCACCTGAGTCGATCTCTCTTAGAACAAACCGCCTCAACGCTGAACGAATATGCGCGCGTTATACATTGTAAATGTATTTGTGTCCATAACGGAGATTCCTGCGAGGTGTTATTGGTTCTGGGGCCTCAGGCAAAATTCAATGATGAACTCCGAACCCCACACAACGATTAAGAAGCACTGAATCTCCCCTAATGAATGTTTAAATGATGCACTTAAATTTGAATCTCAGATTTAATAGGTTAATTTCATAAGATCACCACGCTGTGTTGTCATGCGTTGCTGTTGCTGACATGCCGTTCTCTCCACAGCTCTGTGCAGCGCTTTGTGACCCTCGGGTGAAAAGCGCTCAGGAAGTATAATTATTATTATTACTACTATGGGCAGCCAGGGGAAGTCGGTGGATAAAGAAGCCCTCTCGAGGTATAGTTCCGTCACATCTGCTTACACAGACAATTGTGCTGACAGAGGGGTGAGCAACAGATCTGTAAAAATAACTCCGTCTGATTCTCCGCGGCGTTTAAAACGCGTGTCTCTGTTGTGGAGAAATGGGTCTGCAGACAACACATGTGTTTAAATAAAACACATAGATGTGCTTTATCGTAATTAAGAATAATAAAACACGTTAACTTAATCAGCTAAAGCTACCATCGACAGTAACGATGCTTGCTCAACTTTCATCAGCTGTGACACAAGTTTTTAAACTTTGAGTTCACGAAACATGTTTTTCATTTTAAATAAATGCTATAAACTGATTGCTTCCAAAAGCCGCTCTTTCGTGATAGCCGCGTCGATCGCCCTCCCCCCCCCTCCAACGATCGACGCGGCTATCCCGAAAGAGCAGCTATTGGAAGCAATCATCATGCAATCGAGCCGTGAAATCCAACATCATTACAAGGATACAAACTACCGCATTATTGTTCTTGTTATCATTGTGCCAGGTGCTGAGCGTTCAACTTCCAGACCCACGCGGGGGCAGTGATGCGGCCCGACTTTTCACAGTTCGTTGCAGAGGTTCGCGGTTCGAATTCCAGTGGCCACCCCGGTTAATTCTCCGGGTGCGCTAACGGCAAAGATGCTAGGCGGCGGGTGCCGCTTCGCAGAGGACGTTGAAGGTCCACGTGCCATCAATCGCAACGGCAAATCCTTTGCGTGCTGGCGTCATTGCCAAATTTGAAAAGTGCCCACGGATGATTTAACAGGAATTGACATCAGAGTGATCACAGCCCCACGCGTCCTTTGTGACCAACAGCTGCAAATACTTGGCAGGGGCCTCTTGTGAAAGAGCCACGAGGCTCGGTGCGTATTTATATAATTAACGCGCGCACGCACGCGTGCGTGCGTAAAGGAAAAAAAGAGGAGTGTTGACGCAGTGGTTCGCTCTCTGCGTTATGATCTGGCCCACCTGGGTTCGATTCCTAGTCGTCGCCAACAACAGCAGTACATTTGTCTGAAACCTGCTTTCTGGTACAAGGTAGTGTACTGCTCACTGAGTGCTAATAATAATAATAATTGCACTTATAGAGCGCTTTTCATCCGAGGGTCACAAAGCACTGCACAGAGCCGTGTTTGTTCTCTAATGAACGGCTTTTCCATCGGCACTCAGAGCGCGCCGTTAATAACGCTAAACCATCGCTGGCTGTGCTCACAGTGATAGACAAGGACAGAGTCTGTGACGATGTAGGTTTTCACGGCTCGATGCACGATGATTGCTTCGAAAAGCTGCTCTCTCGGGACAGCCGCGTCGTTCGCTTCCTCTCTCCACCTCGCGACGTCTCGCCTCAAACGTCAGAGGCATCCTCGGGCGCGGTACTGAAACTCAGGCGCGGTACTGAAACGTCACGAGGAGAGGAAGCGAACGACGCGGCTGTCCCGAGAGGGCAGCTTTTCGAAGCAATCATCAGGACAGAATCTATTTTGTCAGTCCACTGCTGGATGGGGGTCTCCACGTGTGGCTCGTGGCGGGATATCCCACCATACTTCACCACGCCAGCGCTGAACACGACGCCACTGCTCACCACCGACGTCACTGTGGCGACACCATTTTAAAGGTCTACGTGCCTCTGTCCAGGTTTTTAGAGCCGCCACGTCAGTCGATGCTGTTCTTTATTGGATTTATATGGGTGTCCGAAAGTCCACGGATCTCATTACGAGTCGAGGAATCCTATTGCAAATATCTGGGCATTTCCATAGGTCTCTGGGCCTGTATATAAATGTACGGGCCTATGTAAAAGCTTATAAGTGTCTCAATGCAAATTTTGAGTCTCTGAACGTTTATGGGTTTCCGTGAAATTATATGGGTCTCCCGATGTCTATGGGCCTCATTGTAAGTCCAATGGCAAAGCGTGGTGGACTTGGGCAATGATGCAAGGAATGGCGCAGAATTAACTCGCGCTCCCCCCCCCA
>JAZEWT010000002.1:31838361-31849535 GCA_036362905.1 Mordacia mordax | reverse complement strand
CTGGGCCACCGCGCCACCCATTAATCACGAACCCCCCCCCCCAAAAATAAATAAATATATAACGTTATTGTTGCTGATTTTCCGTTCTTATGTCGTTGTTGTTGACATGCCGTTCTCTCCGCAGCTCTGTGCAGCGCTTTGTGACCTTCGGGTGACAGGCGCTCTATAAATGCGATTGTTATTATTAGTCATCACAAATCTACAGATTCATGACGGCAACAGCGAGCCTTTGACCACTTCTCAGGTGCGAGGAAACGGCAGAAAGAGTGGAGTCAGCCGGCGCCAACCTGCCAGACAGTGCTTCCTATGCATTACGATGTCATTGGCCAATTGATTAATGAGTGGGTTTGTTTTCTTAATTGTTGGAGGAAAACGGAGAACTGGGGAGGAAACTCCACGCAGAAGAGGGGGAGAACACACAAACTCCACACAGAAAGACGCCCAAAGCTGGAATCGAACCGCCTCGGATAAGACTTTCCTTCTGTGTAGCACAGATGTTATCACTGCGCCACACTGCCGTCCTTGGCAATTGTTGTTAGCGAGCACCTATTAATGTCAGAGGGTGTCGTGGTTAACTGTACGTTCGGCCGCCTGTGTGTCCCCAGTGGTGATGGTTATACCAAGAGATCAAAGATCCAAATAGAGACTATAGACACACGTACTATAGGCACACGTACTATAGGCACACGTACTTTAAGCGAGCACTTATGAATACCGGCACGGTACACAGCGGGTGGAGAAGTGGGTGACCAACACCACCCTAGGCCGTCTTTGTCTCCCCAGCGCCGAAGCTTTCCAACCACCCCAAAATCGGCACTCATTTCAGGCCGAGTCGACCTGGGGCAGACTCAGTTGGCTCGGTTCAAATATCCGTCACTGTTTTTTGGCCTCAGGAGGAATCGAAATCGGTGTCGCAGCAGCTCAGCGCCCAAACCACTGCGCCCACCGCTCCACGAGACATTCACAACAACCGCCCTCCGTCCGTCCGTCACTGAGTGGTCGCGTGCCAGGTGTCACAGGCCCAGCCCAGGTGCTACGGGCACCGACAGACTGAGACGAGAGACTGAGATTGAGTATTCACGATACGACGAGCAGACGCGTGCGCTAGCGCCAGCAGCAGCAGCGGTAGCAGCGTGCGCGGCCAGCGAACGGAACGCGCTGGCGAGCTCGCAGTCAACGCCTAAGTTCAGTCGCACAATCAGCCGTTACCAGTGAGACTCATCGTGCAGCAGAACCTCGATTTCACGTACTGATACGGGGAATGGTCGCCTGAAGTCCGCTAAGTCAGGATGTTTATATAACGCTCTGAGATACAGAGGAATGTCCATATATTACTACACCCTGTATGCGATGAACAGAATTAAACAGAGTAATACTCGCTTCATAGCAGCTATAAAAAGTCTCATCTCATCTCATTGTCTGAAACCGCTTAGTCTTATACAGGGTCACGGTGAGCCGGAGCCTATCCCGGCAGACACAGGGCGCAAGGCAGGGATACACCCACGATGGGACGCCAATCCATCGCCGGGCACTGCGGGGCAATTTAGCCTGCGAGCCAATTAACCTATGCAGCAGCATGCTTTTGGACTGTGGGAGGAAACCGGAGTGCCTGGCGAAAACCCACGCGGACACGGGGAGAGCATGCAAACTCCGCACAGAAAGGCACCCGAGCCGAGAGATTCGAACCCGGGACCTTCTTGCTGTGAGGCGACAGCGCTAACTACTGAGCCACCGCGCCGCCCTACTATGAAAAGTACTAAAATTAATTATATTAAGTCGGTTATTACCTCGTTCAATAGAGGTCCGTTACATCGGGATTGTACTGGACTGCAGTGGTCTTAAGGTGAGGTCACGTGCACGCAGAGGCGAAAGTAATCCGGTACAGTGTACCCGTAAGAGAGTGGCTGGAAGTGTTCAGTCATGGTACAGGTAGGAAATGCGATACGACTGCAGCGGGTAAAAAATGCGAGTTACTTTCACCCATGTACTGTACAAGCGTCGTTAAAACCCACCTACACCCGCGTCCCCACTCCAAAAGCACTTTATATTTATATTGGTTACGAAAGTCCAGTTGTTAAATCAAATCAATAACCAGGTACACTGCCGACGAACTGCTGTCAGCACCAATGGAGCCTTTTAGAAATACTCCGCATTGTTTGACTATGACATGTTATAACATGGGCGGCGCGGTGGCCCAGTGGTTAGCGCTGACGCCTCACAGCAAGAAGGTCCCGGGTTCGAATCTCTCGGCTCGGGTGCCTTTCTGTGTGGAGTTTGCATGCTCTCCCCGTGTCCGCGTGGGTTTTCGCCGGGTACTCCGGTTTCCTCCCACAGTCCAAAAGCATGCTCCTGGATAGGTTGATTGGCTCGCAGACTAAAATTGTCCCGCAATGCCCGGCGATGGACTGGCGTCCCGTCGTCGGGTGTATTCCTGCCTTACGCCCTGTGTTTCCGGGATAGGCTCCGGCTCACCGTGACCCTATATAGGATTAAGCGGTTTCAGATAATGAGATGTTATAACATTTCAGAGGGCATTTATCAACGTGCCTCCGTGTTAAGTCCTATTCATCACGGAAGCCGCTTCACCACACTTCACCACGCTGGGCAGTGCGGGTTGGTGAATGGGGCAAGGCGTAAGTGATGATGGATGACAACGACTACCTCGGGTGCGTAACGCTCAGCCACAGCTCGCTATCGAACTCATGTCCAAGCCACTGTGTCGCTTCTCCTCCCCGATGACAAAAGCATGATGCGGAGTTGAAACAGAAATGTGCCGGAGAAAATTATTCTTATTATAATCGTGAAGAGCGCTAGACTTTGCTCTTGTCACACTCTAAACCAACACATATATAAAGAAATAAATGGCAGGTAAAAGTAAATATTGAAATTCCCTCTCTAGGTGTGATTTAAGGCGCTTAACCCTTAGGAGAGATTAGTAGGTGGAGGGGGGGAGGGCACTTGCGAGGGAGCGCAAGAAAGAGAGCGCAAGAGAGAGAGCGCGGAATGCCCAGGAAAATATTTTAGCCAGAAAAGGAGAGTGCAAAAGAATTTGATTTTTACGTATTTTTTATTGCTCCTCCGAAGCAAAATTTCCAACAACAAAATATACTATGAATACAATTTACAATATGTACAACCATTTACACCCAGTGACCCACATCCCCTTCAATACATTTTAAAATTTAAAACCGCGCACACATTCAATTAGTCTCATCTCATCTCATTATCTGAAACCGCTTAATCCTATATAGGGTCACGGTGAAGCCGGAGCCTATCCCGGAAACATAGGGCGTAAGGCAGGAATACACCCGACGACGGGACGCCGGTCCATCGCCGGGCATTGCGGGACAATTTTAGTCTGCGAGCCAATCAACCTATCCAGGAGCATGCTTTTGGACTGTGGGAGGAAACCGGAGTACCCGGCGAAAACCCACGCGGACACGGGGAGAGCATGCAAACTCCACACAGAAAGGCACCGGAGCCGAGAGACTCGAACCCGGGACCTTCTTGCTGTGAGGCGTCAGCGCTAACCACTGCGCCACCGCGCCGCCCTCAATTAGTTTCGACTATATACATATCCCGACTCAGAATGTCAGCAAATTATTAGCGACAGTGCCACGTTACAATGTATACGATCAAGGCAGTATACAATATATACAGCTGTTTACAGAGAGCGTGAGAGGATGATAGGGTCTGAGAAAGAGACGGCAAAACCCTAAGGAATGAGTGAAAATTAATACGTGAACTGGAGGGTCCCATGAGTGTCTATACACAGAGAGCTGACCCAGCGCTGCAGGAAAGTGGGGGCATCTCCCCGGCATTCTTGTAGAAGGAGACTCCAGGCGGAGACGCGCCTTGATGCGGCCCTTGGTCATCGCCAGTGAGGATCTTTCACCCGCGTCACCCTGCAGCAGCGCCTTACGGATCTCGTAGATCTCGCGAACCTCGCCCGAGCGAGGACACATTTCGCGATGCTGCTGCGGTCGCCAGCGGCTCTGGATACACAGCCGCACACGACGGCGCTGCTGTGGAAGAGCGCAGCCCAGTTTCCTAAAGATGCCGCGCATCTTCATCATGGGGCGTCCGATCATAGGTATGGCCCTGCCTTTTGCCCTGTATCTGCTGAGATAGGCTCCGGCCCCCCCGACGAACCCGTGCAGCACTAATCCGATGGCCACACTGACAATGAATTACATTTAAATATTAACACCTTTCAGGCAGGGGTCCCCAGGCGCTGCAGGAAGCCGCAGAGACACAGACGGATGGTAGCCACGCGGTTAATCCAACCTCGAGACGCCACACACCGCGTTTTAAATATTATGATGCCATGGGCCACGTATGATGTATGGCCGATGTTGATGTAGAGGCAGCGCTTTGCATCACCTGGTGTTAGAGACTGGCCCGAGGAAGGAGGTGTCACGGAGCTACATCTGAAAACCCTCCGGGGTGTCTAGACCGTGCTGAGTTATTGCCTGTATTTACGACGGTGTTTAAAGGCACACGCGGCCTGGGATGGGATTCGGCCGCCCACCCGTCTCTGCACGCGGCCCGCCTTAATAGGTCTTCGCTGTAGAGCACTCACCCCCGCAAACAGTGTGCGTCGGCTATACGGGGGCAGCTTTATCTTTGTAACTACACGTGTGTATGTCTCATCTCATCTCATTATCTGAAACCGCTTAGTCCTATACAGGGTCACGGTGAGCCGGAGCCTATCCCGGCAGACACAGGGCGCAAGGCAGGGATACACCCACGATGGGACGCCAGTCCATCGCCGGGCACTGCGGGGCAATTTAGCCTGCGAGCCAATCAACCTATGTAGCAGCATGCTTTTTGGACTGTGGGAGGAAACCGGAGTGCCCGGCGAAAACCCACGCGGACACGGGGAGAGCATACAAACTCCACACAGAAAGGCACCCGAGCCGAGAGATTCGAACCCGGGACCTTCTTGCTGTGAGGCGACAGCGCTAACCACTGGGCCACCGCGCCGCCCCACGTGTGTATGTGTGTGAGCGAATTGTTTTGTTGCGCGTGTATCAGCGTCCAGTTAACCCAGAACATTTGGGGGGCGAGGGGGGGTGGTGGTCGTCTAAACTGCCAGCAAGCCTTCGACACTTCGCGTGGAGAGCGGTGGCGCAGCTGCTGGCGCGCTGCGCTACGACACCGAAAAAAACCAAGTTCGATTCCCGCTCATTGCCAACACAGGTGACGCTTTATTGGAACCGCGCCTGGCCATCCCCTAGGTTGACTCAGCCTGGTGCTGGCCGCCTTGTGTGCAGTGCCGGCCTCCATAAGTGCTGGCTCGCGGCGCGTGCTCCAATAATCTGTCATGGCGATACGGACAGCGCGTGTCTTTGTGTGTGTGCATGCGGACCTGAGCTTTTAGTCTGACCCCCTTGCCTTCCACGCCTTGCCATGGTATGGTCGGTCACTCTTACAGTGAAACCTTCCACCCCCAACGGACCGAGAGGAAATTAGGACAGGGGAATATTGCGTAACCACAAGGGGGGTTAATTTGGAACGGATCTGTGTAACATGTATAGACATTTTTTTTGTGTGTAAAAAAATAAATTCCTTGTTATAAGCAAACAATTTAGCAAGCTGCCGTTTGAGCTCCTTGACAGTTTTCGGTGTTACTCGTATATATTTTTTTACTTTGTGGGGGGGCGCGTGTTGTGGGGTTGGGGGTTTGGGGGTGGCGTAATAATTTTCTTGGCTGTGCCGGTCACGTCGGGTTAGTGAAGCTGCATGTGCTGCTAAATGGCACTTAGCTATGGTTAGGGTTTCGACATGTCAGATCGCGCAGAGCCTCCTACTCTATCTCCCGCCCCCCCCACTTCACCCCCCTGTCGGCTCGCCCCCCTCCCTCCCCGCCACCCCCCTGTCAGGTCCCTCCACCCGTCAGCCACACACACACCCCCCTCCCCTCCGTCTCACCAACCCCTCGCCGTTCATGCTCGCAGAAGGGACGAAATCGCGATGGCAGAGGGCGGCGGACCTCGCGCTCAGCCCGGGGGGAAAGGGGATTGGGGGGGGGCGGCGAGTTGATGGCGATTGGGCACTGGCTCTGAGATTAAAGTTGCTCAGCACGGAGGAGCAGAGGCCCCCTAACCCTGACGGGTGTCGACAGCGTGAAAACAACAACAAAAATTCCCAAAACGGGGACGAAAATAATAACAACCCTCGCTCTCTGGCGCCGCCCTCCTCCGCCCACCCCCCTCTCCCCCAAATCCTCCCCAACGTAGCTACGACGTCTCGCCCTGAAACGCTTTACGTCCTCGCGTTAAATTCGCTTTGCAGCATCGGCTCTCCTCTCGTGCGGTTTTTGAACCAGGTTTTTTTTTATGTCTTAATCCATGAGCTCTCCTTGCCGCTTACAGATGACCCTCTTGCAACGTTCACACTGCGGCACGGTGGAGCAGTGCGTAGTCTCACCTCATCTCATCGGCAGAAGGCGCCTAGTCCTGTACAGGGTCCCGGTGAGCCGGAGCCTATCCCGGTAGACACAGGGCGCAAGGCAGGGATATACCCACGATGGGACGCCAGTCCATCGTGGGTATATCCCGCAAAGTCTCGAAGGCTCTCACGCACCCACTCGCCGGCTGTCTTCTCCCGACCGATTCCAAGACAACTCGGTCTTACAATGTCCCGTCCAGCTTTGGGCTCTCTCCTTATCTCTCCTGCCCTCCCTCTCTCTCAATGTGTTCTCGATATTGAAAGTAAGTTCACGTGCGCACGCGTGCCTCGTTGCTTTAACCGCGATGTAACGCGCCACAATGTGTCCGTACTGTGTATCGCATGCACGCACGCGCTACGTAAACACAACGCTACGGTGCATCGCGTTGCAATGTAATACTATTAGCAGAGTACCCGCCCTACGGGGACTCTTGTCGCGTCCCTTCGATATCAGGATGAGCTGAGAAGAGTGCTTAAGAGGGTGCAAAAGTTGCCACTTAAATTTGAAACGGTGTACAATTTTCAGAAACGTAATCATCAATATTTGCGACATAAAGCTGTAATAATATACAAAGCTCTGGTGTTGTGCGGACAAAATGTGTCCTTATGAGAGATTCCAACCCCTTACCCTCACTGCGGACATCTCTCATATCATTGTCAGAAATCATTTAGTCCTGTACAGGGTCGCGGTAAGCCGGAGACTATCCCGGCAGACACAGGGCGTAAGGCAGGGATATTCCCACGATGGGACGCCAGTCCATCACCGGGCACTGCGGGCAATCTAGCCTGCATGCCAATTAACCTATGCAGCAGCATGTGTTTTGGACTGTGGGAGGAAACCGGAGTGCCCGGCGAATACCCACGCTGACACGGGGAGAACATGCAAACTCCACAGAGAAAGGCACCTGAGCCGAGATTCGAACCCGGGACCTTCTTGCTGTGAGGCGACAGCGCTACCCACTGGGCCACCGTGCCGCCCGGAGCAGTGCGTAGTGCGATTGACTTCTCTTATGCTGACCTGTGTTGATGTTGCGTGTTCTCTCCCCGTGTCTGCACGGGCTTTCTGTGGTACTCCGGCTTTGTCCAGCTGTCCAAAGACATTCTGCGTAGGTTTATTGTCCTGCTGATTAAACTGCCTACCGTGACCTGAGATATTGTAACTTGCTTACCCCTTCCAGCTGGGCAACTGTTTGAAATCGCTGCATAATATTCAATGGTTGCTTCCAAATTTCAACAACAACTGACTGATGGCGGGCGGCGCGGTGGCCCAGTGGTTAGCGCTGTCGCCTCACAGCAAGAAGGGCCCGGGTTCGAATCTCTCGGCTCGGGTGCCTTTCTGTGTGGAGTTTGCATGCTCTCCCCGTGTCCGCGTGGGTTTTCGCCAGGCACTCCGGTTTCCTCCCACAGTCCAAAAAGCATGCTGCTACATAGGTTAATTGGCTCGCAGGCTAAATTGCCCCGCAGTGCCCGACGATGGACTGGCGTCCCGTCGTCGGTATGTCCTTGCCTTGCGCCCTGTGTCTGCCTGGATAGGCTCCGGCTTCACCGTGACCCTGTATAGTACTAAGCGGTTTCAGACAATGAGATGAGATGAGATGACTGATGACTTCAAACTTGAAATTCCATCATTCGAACCATTACCATCAATGCTCTCAAGCACTCAACCGCCTTTGTACCGACGTCAGTAGAAGGTGTTACAAGGTGGAGACAACATCGCCCGTGGGGCGGGTACTTTGCCAATGCACTCCTGCAACAAAAAAACGTCCTGCTCTTTGTCGAACCGGCTTCTGGATACAGATTAAAAGTGTCCGCCTTAGTCATTGTGGTCGCCCGACCGCACGTCTTCTGTACGCCAGTGTGTGCGGGTTGGCGAGGCTGGTGCGAGACAACACGCCGCCACCTGCGTGCTTTACCAAAATAACCACCGGCATTTCCTCAAGATCTGTCAGGTGGCTCTCTTGGCTTTGATCACCATCAAGGAACACTCGAGCCACCGCGATTGGCTTGCGGCAGCGGTGATTGCAGCGATAAGACGAGAAACGTGATTCGTACTCGTGCGGATGAGTAGATCGTGAACTTAGCGACATCAGCTCGAGCCTCCGGGTCATCACGTGACTTAGGTGCTCCCCCCATCCCCCACATGAATCCCTCCCTCCCCCACCTGCCTGTTAACATATGCGAGCAAGTCTAATCAACTGTGCTGTAAATCAACTGGCTTCAGTGTGGCCAAGCCCACTCTAACTCCCTCCCATTTACCATCCGCCCCCTGTGAAAACAGACGCTGTTCCCCTATGTAATAATCTCATCTCATCGCATTGTCTGAAAGCGCTTAGTCCTATACAGGGTCACGGTGAAGCCGGAGCCTATCCCGGCAGACACAGGGCGCAAGGCAAGGATATACCGACGATGGGACGCCAGTCCATCGCCGGGCACTGCGGGGCAATTTTCGCCTGCGAGCCAATCAACCTATGTAGCAGCATGCTTTTTTGGACTGTGGGAGGAAACCGGAGTGCCCGGCGAAAACCCACGTGGACACGGGGAGAGCATGCAAACTCCACACAGAAAGGCACCCGAGCCGAGAGATTCGAACCCGGGACCTTCTTGCTGTGAGGCGACAGCGCTAACCACTGGGCCACCGCGCCGCCCCCTATGTAATAATAATAATAATAATTGAAATTCGACAGCGCTTTTCATCCGAGGGTCACACAGCGCTGCACAGAGCTGTGGAGAGAACGGCACGTCAGCGGCAACAACAACGACATATGAACGGCAAATCAACAACAGAAACGTTTTTGTAACGATGTAGGTTTTCACGGCTCGATGCAGGACGATTGCTTCGAAAAGCTGCTCTCTCGGGACAGCCGCGTCGTTCGCTTCCTCTCTCCACCTCGCGACGTTTCGCTTCGCACGTTAGAGGCATCCTCAGGCACAGTGTGCGTGTGTCGTGTTTGTTGCGCCTATATATACGTGTTTTTTCGTGTTCTTTTTTTTTGGCAGCCTCTCCAGCCTCATTCTCAACTCGTATGACACCGTGCTCCCGTTTCCCCGTTCCCCCGGTGATCCCCACCCCCAATCCCCGCCGATTTACAATTCCTTCTCTGCTCCTTTGCGGTTGCTTTGTCTCCTGAGATTCATTACGCCGAGTCCACTTATCCCGTGGCGTCGCCAACGTTGCTCATTTTGCTCAAATTAATTTTCATATTGATCCGAGACACCAATCCGCTTACGTGTGATTTGCGATTACGTGCGGGTTTTTTGTTTGCTTTTAAAGCCACGGTCGTTCTTCACGCACGTCTGTGCGTTGCGCGTGACTCTCGCGTTCTTGTTTCCAGCCCGCGCTACCGTCCCCGGTCTCGTCCGCGAAGACTCCGGTCTCCTCCTCCTCCTCCTCCCTCCTCCTCGATGGACAAGGGACCGTGCGCTCGAGAGCGAGGGACACCGCGCCGCCCGGCTACTCGCGGGGCTCTCGACCCCGATACGCCCCGAGCGGGGGGAGGTGGGGGGTGGCGAGTGTCGCCGCACGCCACGGGATCAGGGAAGGAGGCACGAACCCTGCACGTGTTCGTGTGTGAAACCCGGTGTGTGCGCGCGTGTGTGTGTGTGTGTGTGTGAGCGGGGGCCCGGCGGTTAGCGCGTTGGGCTACAAACCCGGCGACCCGAGTTCGAATATCCTGCTCACGGCGAACACCAGTGACGATTTTATGAACCGGTCCTGGGCCTCCCCTGGGTCGACTCAGCCTCAAATGAGTAGCTAAAGCAGTGCGTAAACATTGTCACTTGGGAGATAAAGGCGGCCGAGCGTGGTGCTGGTCACCCGCCTCCTCGTGTGTCGTGTCGACCTTCATAGGTGCTCGCTAATGACCTCTTGACCCTACAGTCTGGTAAGGCTATATGAGGGATCTTTGTCTTTGCGTCGGTGCATCCCGGAAGACTTCGGGGCGATAAGGCAAGGCTATGCGAATGTTGTGCCACATGGTCACCGACCAGACAGTGGCTGTGTGGTGCCCATTAACGCAAGGGGAGATTGCGGTCGCTGGCAGGCTGATTGGCTCGCGGACCTCGTGAATTGACCCCTGCGCGTTCACTGTGGCGCACCTGGTCACCTACCAGACAATGGCTGGGTGGTGCTCGTTAATGCTAGGAGGAGATTGGGCCGGTGGCAGGCTGAATGGCTAGTAGACGTTACCAGTGGGACCCTGCGCGTCCCGGGTCTGCATAATAATAGTGCCGTCTAGTGGATTCGGGGTGGCCAATGGGCAGCAAGGGAAGGGGACATAGATGGCGGTCAGTCATACAGGAGAGTGCGGTTGGGTGAGCGTGGGGAGGGGAGAGTGTGGGTCCGCGACGTCGAGTGAACTTTGCTATCCCCGGGATAAAGACTGTTGTTGGTTCCAGACTAAGTCCCGCTGAACTCTGTGGAATGGCCGAGACACGACTAAGCGAGCGGACCCGGCAGCCGGAGGAGCCGGGGCCTCGTCTCGCGCTCCACGACGTTTCGGAGAGAGCGAGAGTGAAGGCGAGGTGACGGGGCCCAGCACAGCGCAAATCAAAAACGCTCGCCACTCGATGACGGAGCGCTGGCTGGGCACGACATCAAAGCCGGCACGCAAGTCTATCGCAAGGCACCGAGAACAATTCGATCAGCGCGGTTCTTTGAACTGTGAGAGAAAACCAGAGCACCCGATTAAAGCAGAATCGGACACTGGGCGACGACGCAAGAT
>JAZEWT010000002.1:31803985-31814325 GCA_036362905.1 Mordacia mordax | reverse complement strand
ATGAGAAAATTTCAAGACATTCGTCCTGGATGCGCGCATCGAGGAGGCTCGAGATGCTTCCGACGTGGGTGCATCACATTGCGAAGCAGAGGGGGATGAACGCTCGACACGGCTATCCTGAAAGAGCGCCTCTTGGAAAGCAATTTTCGTCGCACATCGAGCCGTGAAAACTTGGCATCGCGACAATAAACATCGTGGTTAAATTGGAAAAAAAAAATCACAACATCTGACATTTCGGGGCCTTCTTCACAGCAACTGGATCGGATAAAAGAATCGTCACGGTGGAACATTGCCTATTGCGTTTTAACTTTCGGGCTACAGTCTGTTATTATTCATGAACGCGTCAAGTTCAGTTTTCACGTTATTAGTGCTTGTGCACCAATACCGAAGCTTGCAATGGCATCGGCGTCACAGCACACAGATTGCAAAGTGATTAGCGAGAGAGCTGCCCGACTGCAAAACGAAAACAATCTTATCGAGCGTGAATGTAATCATCTTCCAAAGTCTTTTCTCTCTTTGACTGCTCATGCAGATAAGTCGGGCTTGCATTTGTTAGCGACATTCTCAGATAAAACAAAAATGATTAGGGATTAATGACGTGACTGGCTGGGTTTCATAAGCTCCGAGTTTCTGCCGTCGCGGGGCTGGGGCCTTGGGGATTCATTCAGCAATGCGTTAACAAATCTTCTATAGAGGGCGGCGCGGTGGCCCAGTGGTTAGCGCTGACGCCTCACAGCAAGAAGGTCCCGGGTTCGAATCTCTCGGCTCGGGTGCCTTTCTGTGTGGTTTGCATGCTCTCCCCGTGCCCGCGTGGGTTTTCGCCGGGTACTCCGGTTTCCTCCCACAGTCCAAAAGCATGCTCCTGGATAGGTTGATTGGCTCGCAGACTAAAATTGTCCCGCAATGCCCGGCGATGGACTGGCGTCCCGTCGTCGGGTGTATTCCTGCCTTACGCCCTGTGTTTCCGGGATAGGCTCCGGCTCACCGTGACCCTATATAGGATTAAGCGGTTTCAGATAATGAGATGAGATGAGAGAATCTTCTATAGAAAATCATATACGTCTGGCACAACAGACAAAGATGCCCCGATAGCCTTAACGGACCGTAGGGTCAAGTGCTGTTAGCGGGGAGAACTTACAAAAGTTGGAAAGCGCAGTGCGCTAACCGCTGCACCACCGCTCCCCACTCCGTGTAGTAAACACAGGCGAGCCCCTCGATGAAACTGGGCTCTGAAAGAGCATCTCCCCCCCCGCCCCCCACCTCTCCACCCCCTGCCGTCCACCTTCTATCGTAATTCTTAACACATTTCATTATTTCCCCCGCTGGATGTGTCGTAACTCAAGGGCTTAACTGAGATCTCCTAAACCTTAACCTCACACGCTGGGCTGTGCTTAGCGAGCGGTTGCTGATGGCTCCAAACTGGAGCAGTCTTCGACGCAACAAACCACGTACGGTTGATTATAGCCAGCGAGTAAACGTCTAATCATTAAAAAAAAATATATAAAAGAAAACATTGCATGCTGTGTATTTCAACTGGTGTTTATTCTGCACGATAAAATAATGAAATATTGGGGCTGGAGTGACCATGCCATCTAAATGCATGCATGCGCCTGTAACTCGACATTTAAAATCTATTACGCATTCAACGTAGAAAAATAAACAATTGGTGCTATCACATAAAGGTGTTACTATAATTGACTGCATGAATGCTGTAAGTCCTGCGATCAACTTGCCTTGCCGATGATTGCTTCGAAAAGCTGCTCGCTCGGGACAGCCGCTGCTCGCTCGGGACAGCCGCTGCTCGCTCGGGACAGCCGCGTCAATCGCTGCTGGTTGTCGATAGACGCGGCTGTCCCGAGCGAGCAGCGGCTGTCCCGAGCGAGCAGCTTTTCGTAACAATCACCGTGCGTCGTCGAGCCGTGAGAACCTGCATCACAACTTGCCTTGCCCTTTTAAATCAGAGACGGCGGTGGAGCGCGTCGTAAGTGTTGCCGCTCGTCTCATCTCATCTCATTGTCTGAAACCGCTTAGTCCTATATAGGGTCGCGGTGAGCCGGAGCCTATCCCGGCAGACACAGGGCGCAAGGCAAGGATATGCCGACGATGGGACGCCAGTCCATCGCCGGGCACTGCGGGGCAATTTAGTCTGCGAGCCAATCAACCTATGTAGCAGCATGCTTTTTTGGACTGTGGGAGGAAACCGGAGTGCCCGGCGAAAACCCACGCGGACACTGGGAGAGCATGCAAACTCCACACAGAAAGGCACCCGAGCCGAGAGATTCGAACCCGGGACCTTCTTGCTGTGAGGCGACAGCGCTAACCACTGGGCCACCGCGCCGCCCTGCAGGGAAGGCCGTACGATACACGTCTGATATCACACGCACACCCGTGCGCACACACACACACACACCCGTGCGCACACAACTCGTGCAGGTGTGCCGCGCACACCCCACAGGTAGGCACACAACAACAAGAGCAACAGCCGCCATTCGCCACTAAGTGGCGGTGACGTCACCACGGCGCCTGTGCCAGGCCATGTGCACCTTGAGGCCACGTGAAGTGTCGAAAGCTCGCCGACAGGAGGTTCCGGGACAGACCCGGGTGTTATGGGGTTGCCTGACTGAGATGACTGGCAGATGCACCACCTACGCTCCCTACTCTGCCTACTGTGCCTG
Organism: Mordacia mordax; assembly: GCA_036362905.1. NCBI lineage: Eukaryota > Metazoa > Chordata > Hyperoartia > Petromyzontiformes > Petromyzontidae > Mordacia > Mordacia mordax. The sequence goes on along the minus strand of JAZEWT010000002.1, from coordinate 31,811,650 downwards.
CCTACTGTTGGCACAGTATGTCGGCACACAGACAGGTAGGCACACACACAGAGCTTGGCACACAGGCAGATAGGCACACAGGTACGCACACACACAAGTAGGCACACACACACACACACACGTAGGCATACAGGTAGGTACACCAGTAGGCACACACACAGAGCTTGGCACACAGGCAGATAGGCACACTGGTAGGCACACTGGTAGGTACACACACAGGTAGGCACACACACACACACACGTAGGCATACAGGTAGGTACACCAGTAGGCACACACACAAAGCTTGGCACACAGGCAGATAGGTACACTGGTAGGTACACACACAGGTAGGCACACACACACGTAGGCATACAGGTAGGTACACCAGTAGGCACACACACAGCAAGATACACAGGTAGGCAGCGAGCCACTCACCGGTGTGCGCCGAGAGGGATATCGGGTCGCCCAGGGACCCCCCGTCTCCGTGCACCCCCTTGAAGAGCCCCCCGTGGATGTCGGCCCCACAGGGGCTGCCCGCGTCCCCGTCGCCGGTGCCTGCGCCCTTCACGGATTTCCTGCGCCGAGGCTGGTACTTGTAGTCAGGGTGGTCCTTCTTGTGCTGCACACGCAGTCGCTCTGCCTCCTCGATGAAGGGCCGCTTCTCGTTCTCGTTCAGGAGGCTGTGTGCGGTGGCGGTGGTTGCGACGATCGATCGGTCGGTTGATAAATAGTTGGATCGGTGGATCGATCGGTCGGAGATGGTTTGATGGTAATTGACGACGAGCGGTGTTCATTGGTGATGGTTTTGGTGATCAGCCATAATGATGGTGATTACGGGCGGTTAGTGACGCAGCGGGTGGCAATTTGGAGCGTCACAGTAATTGGTGGTGGTGGTGATAATGGGGATAATTTGCAGAGAGCATTTTGGACCGCCAATCAGAATAGTGACAATGATCAAACGTGATCAGAGAGCATTTTGGACCGCCAATCAGAATAGTGACAATGATCAAAAGTGATCAGAGAGCATTTTGGACCGCCAATCAGAATGGTGACAATGATCAAAAGTGATCAGAGAGCATTTTGAAAGTGACGATTGGTGACAGCGAGATGAGTGCGCGAGCACACGGCAGAACACAAACAACAATAATATTAGTACACAATAATAATAATAGTTGCACTTCTAGAGCGCTTTTCACCCGAGGGTCACAAAGCGCTGTACAGAGTTGCGGAGAGAACGGCATGTCAGCAACATCATAACTGAAAGCGAACAATATCTAGAATTTAGGGAAAGACGTAAAATTAGCAAAAATTAAATAAAAATGGATTATTAACAATTGAACAGTACATCATTGTGATGTCGCCACCATCGCATTGCACACCCATTGTGGAATTCCAACAAACATCTTTCTTTTTTCGCTGATTCAACGGCAAGGGGTCACAAGACATTTGGAACGCGCCGTCGCGTACCGACAGTGAGATGGTCAGCAGCCGCCTGGGCAAAACGAGTGAATGCAAGGGGATAGTGGAAAACCCACGTGGAGTGGAGAGGCATGGGTAGGCGGAGGCGCAAAGTGAATCGTGGGTAGGTAGGGGGAAGGCAGCCACTCCGTTATCCGGCCCCAACATTTGCCAGACACTGCTTCCTGTACATTGCAATGGTATCCGCCAATTCATTAAGGAGGGTTCTTATTTTCTTCAGTTCATAGAGAAAAACCGGTGGACCCGTAGGAAACCCACACGGAACAGGGGGAGAACAGACAAACCTCCACACATAAAGGCGCCCGAGACGGGAATCGAACCGCCTCGGGCAGAACGTTCTGTATAAGGCACGGACCTTACTACTCTGCCACCATGTCGTCCAATTTACTCGGCAATTTGCGCCGCTCGCCGCGGACTCACTAACTCACTTCAACCACCCGCCTTGGTGCGTCCGCGTGGTGAGCGCACGCGTTCCACGAGCTCACTCGCCCGCTCACTGGCAAACGCTCGTTTGTCAACTCATTCACTCGCTCGCTCTGGGCTTCCACCAACTCATTCGCTGCAACTCACTCGCGCCGCTGCCTCACTCACTGACTTCAATCGCTCACTCGAGCGCCCACCAATTAACGCGCTCACTCAATCAGGCGCTCTCGTAAAAAACGCGACCCTTGTCCTGTATGCTCTTAACAGGCCGTAGGGGTTGAGCGCTGTGAGCGAGTGGGACCTTTGAAGATCGGCACGGCCCGCGAGGGGGGTGGGTGGCCAAAATCTCATACATACACACGCACCACGCACAAGTCACTCGCAGCTTCACTCGCGCATTCAACGGCTCACTGAATCCGCTATTCTCAGCCAGTGGGTCGCGACCCATCAGCCAGCCGCGAGCGCCGCCTACTGGTCCGTGGAGACCCACATCCGAGTGTGCATTGAGTCGCAAAACGTTGAGAGCGCCTTCAGTGACTAATTCATTAATACACGCTCGCAAACTCACTACCCCCACTCGCTTGCTCACCGCTGCACCCCTGCCTGCCCCCCCGCCCCACGTCTACTGGAAGGAGGGGGACTTGCTTTGGGGGTATTTCATAATGCCCCCCCCCTCCCTCGTCCCTGAATCACGCAGCCAACTTCTACACACGGGACCATTGCGGCGCTGCTTTAGATTATTCTCCCGAGGGCTCAGCACCAGGGCTTATAGTCCCACTCGATTGCGCGGTACAAAGCTGCCGCTAGGCTGCCTCGGAGCCACATGGATTATCGGCGTAAGGCACTACCACTAGACCAGCCATTGTCAACCGGTGGGTCGTGACCCATTGGTGGGCCACAAGCGCCACCTAGGGGCACGTGCAGACAAGCCCCAAGTTGGCATTGAGGTGTAATTTTTGTTGAGAATCCCTGCACTCGACTACTAAAAATACGATACCTGGTTTTGACATGAAACAAAATTATCACAAATGACTAATATATTGCTGTGAAGAGGTTAAACCCAACGCAATTGTAAAAAAGAGAACAGAATGACCATAACTTTACAGAAGGCATGGGTCGTTGCCTAAAACGTCGCCTATTATTATCGCACAACGCTGCCAGTGTAGAAGTTTCATATCACATTCTGTCAACAGGTTTTAGTGGAGTACACCGACAAAGACAAAATAAATAATGCAGACGTAGCTATCAATCCACTGCTGGATGAAGGCGCCTCTCCGGCCCATTGGTCGGCCACAGGTTGCTTCTTAACCCATGGGGGTTGTGATAGGGAGCGGTGGCGCAGTGGTTAGCGCGTTACGGTACGAACGGGCCAGCAAAAGTTCCGACTCCCGCTCACGGCTGCTAATAATATTGACAATAATCTGAACAAGTCCCGAGCCTCGCTTAAGTCGACTCAGCCTCAAGTGAGTAGCTGACTATATGTGTAACCATCAAATCTGGGGAGCCAAACACGGCCCGGCATGGTGCGCTGGCTACCCACCCCCTCCTCGTGTGCAGTGCCGGCTTTCATGGGTGTTACTTGCTAACAGCACTTGTCCCAAAAGTCACCGAAGTCTACGCGGGGGCTCCTTTTTCTTTACTAGATCGTTTACTTGTCAATGCCAGATTGGGAGAGCGGGTGTGGAGCGGCCAGAACCGGTTCCAGATATCAATCACTCGCCACGATTGTTAGCCGTGTCCAGGAATCGAACTCCAGCGGGCGGCGTCCAACATTGCCCGCGCTAACTCTCTCTAAGCTGATGTATATCTTACGTTAAGCATCCGACGTTCATATCTTCGCTGTCGTTGTAATAATGCGCGGTCACACAACTCAGCTGCGAACAGATTATATCGTTTAAAAAACACACACACATGTTTTAAATTATATTATGTTTCACTCACTGCAGTGTGTGTGCGTGTGTGTTACTGTGCACGCAGATACACGCCGAACTCCGCACACTCTAAGACAGCTTCATCTTTTAACTGTGCGAATATTGCAATGACCGGCGTGGTGAAGTACGACCAAGAGGACATCGCTGTGGCAAATATTGCGACCAGGGCGGCGCGGTGGCCCAGTGGTTAGCGCTGACGCCTCACAGCAAGAAGGTCCCGGGATCGAATCTCTCGGCTCGGGTGCCTTTCTGTGTGGAGTTTGCATACTCTCCCCGTGTCCGCGTGGGTTTTCGCCGGGCACTCCGGTTTCCTCCCACAGTCCAAAAGCATGCTCTTGGATAGGTTGATTGGCTCGCAGACTAAAATTGTCCCGCAATACCCGGCGATGGACTGGCGTCCCGTCGTCGGGTGTATTCCTGCCTTACGCCCTGTGTTTCCGGGATAGGCTCCGGCTCACCGTGACCCTATATAGGATTAAGCGGTTTCAGATAATGAGATGAGAATATTGCGACCGACCAACCCGACCGCGTCCCATGCAAATCTCCAAGGTTTTCTCAGCCATTCCCAAACGCAAACTCTTCCATTCCTGCATCCGTGCGTTGATTGACAAGAGGTCTGTGGGTGTGCGGCGCTCTCTGCTCGTGCGGATTTCCTGTTTCCCAACGCTGCATCGGACGCGCAGAGAGAGTGAGATCGCTTCAACATCTCGCAATAACCAAAGTGCAAAAGGCACGGTCAGCTAAATCCCCCGTGACCGATACGGCATAGGAGGGCTAGGGCATGATGCGCCCGGTAACGGGATTGGGAGACGCGACTGGACTAGAGTCTTGTTAACGCATCGATATATAATGGAGCAATTGCGTGTATGGATATCTGTGCTGCGTGGGGAGCGGTGGTGTAGCGGTTAGCGCACTGCGCTACTAACACGGGCCCGAGGGCGGTTATCGCTCACGGGAAACACCAGTGACGATTTTCGGCACTGGTCTTGGGTTTCCCCTAGGTCGACTCAGTCTCAAATGCTGTGTATAAACATCGCCACTAGGGTGAGACAGGCAGCTGTGAGCGGTGTTGATCACCCACCTCCTCGTCCGTTGAACCGGCCTGTACAGGTGCTCATTCATAGCATCAGGCACTGTTGCCAGTGAAGGCTATAGGGGAATCTTTGTATTTGTCTCTGTACGTCGGTACTGACGGTACAGGGTTCGGAACCTTCGTCGTCTAAAAGCGCAAAGTGTGCATCTGCACACTGGGTTCTCAATGCACGTTGCGTGGATGCCCCCAATATGGGAGTCTATATATAATAGAGGAAGTGTATTTTTTAGAATGTATGTCCACAATGGGGGCGGCACGGTGGCCCAGTGGGTAGCGCTGTCGCATCACAGCAAGAAGGTCCCGGGTTCGAATCTCGGCTCGGGTGCCTTTCTGTGTGGAGTTTGCATGTTCTCTCACCGTGTCCGCGTGGGTTTTCACCGGGCACTCCGGTTTCCTCCCACAGTCCAAAACACATGCTGCTGCATAGGCTAATTAGCTTGCAGGCTAAATTGCCCGTAGTGCCCGGTGATGGACTGGCGTCCCATCGTGAGAATATCCCTGCCTTACGCCCTATGTCTGCCGGGATAGGCTCCGGCTTACCGCGACCCTGTACAGGACTAAATGATTTCTGACAATGATATGAGAGATGTCCGCAGTGAGGGTAAGGGGTTGGAATCTTTCATAAGGACACATTTTGTCCGCATAACACCAGAGCTTTTGTATATTATTACAGCTTTATGTCGCAAGTATTGATGAATAGGTTTCTGAAAATTGTACACCGTTTCAAATTTAAGTGGCAACTTTTGCACCATCTTACGCAAAAATTCTCAGCTTATCCTGATATCGAAGGGACGCGACAAGAGTCCCCGTAGGGCGGGTACTCTGCTAATAGTATTACATTGCAACGCGATGCACCGCAGCGTTGTGTTTACGTAGCGCGTGCGTGCATGCGATACACAGTACGGACACATTGTGGCGCGTTACATCGCGGTTAAAGCAACGAGGCACGCGTGCGCACGTGAACTTACTTTCAATATCGAGAACACATTGAGAGAGAGAGGGAGGGCAGGAGAGATAAGGAAAGAGCCCAAAGCTGGACGGGACATTGTAAGACCGAGTTGTCTTGGAATCGGCCGGGAGAAAACAGCTGGCGAGTGGGTGCATGAGAGCCTTCGAGACTTTGCGTGGCCTCAAAGTGCACATCGCTTGGCACAGATGCCGCGGGGAACGTCAACCGCCACGTAATTGTCGTTGTTGCTGAGTCAACAGTCGCAATGTCAGTTCCAAGCAACGGGGGAGCTGATTTTGAGACTATTGTGAGAAGGGCATGGGAGGTACACACGTTACCACCCTCTATACAGCCGTGACAGACTGTTGGAGCGACGACTGTTAGCCAGCACCTATGAAGTCGTCACCGCATAAGATGGGGTGTTATGGTCAGCCCCATTTGAGGCTGTGTCCACCTAAGAGTGGTCCGGCATCGATTCATATATTCGTCACAAGAAGAGGGGATCAAACTAGGCTGGCGGTTCTCTCCGACAACAGGACACTAACCAGTACGCCACCCATCCACAAAGCGCGCACAAATACACACACACACACTGGCGCCAACGCACACACAAACACAGAGCCTTCAACACACATAGATCAGCCAGCGTGTGGCCTTAACAGTCTGCAGGGACAGGTGCAGCTAGCGAGCAGCGCTTTACAACGCGGCCGGGCGTGGTGATGACCGCCCACCCGCCCGCTCGTGTTCCATGCTGGCCTTCGCCGGCAACTCCCTCCAACACAAAAAAAAAACAACAACAACAAACAACAACCGCCGTTTGCTGCTGAGTGGCACAACACGAGACGGCAGCTGAGCGCCACGGCAGCTGAGCGCCACTCACCGCCACAGTTTGCCCAGAGTCTTGCTCAGCTCGGCGTTGTGCAGGTGCGGGTACTGGTCGGCGAGCTTGCGGCGCGCGGCCTGCGCCCACACCATGAACGCGTTCATGGGCCTCTTCACGTGCGGCTTGCACTTGGAGGAGCCGTTCACCCTCACGGGCATGGGCACCAGGGTCCAGTCGTAGCCCTTGAGCACCTGGCTCACGGCCTCTCGGATGCTGTCCGGAAATTTTTCGTCGTCGTCATAGCGAGTCCCGCAGCCGCCTTTGCGCGACCCGGCCAAGCCGTTGGCGCCTCCTCCTCCTCCTCCTCCGCCGTTGCCGCCGCCGCCGCCGCTCAAGACACCGTTGCCGTTGCCGCCAACGCCGGCGCCTCCGCTCATCCCGGCGCCGTAGCCGCCCAGGCCGCTCTCGTCGCTGTCCGAAGCCCCGCTCAGGGACCCGCCGTGCAGAGACGGTTCAGACTCGACGTCAGACACATCGGGGCTGGGCACGTGCGACAGCATGGTGTGCAGTCGCTTCTCGGCCATCGCTCCGCCGCTTCCTGCGCGCCGCAAAGTTTCTGCGGCTCTCTCACCTTCCTCCCTCCTCCACCTCCTCCTCCTCCTCACCCCTCTCTTCCCCCTCTCGCACTTAAACGCTCCGCTCGCTGTGCGTGAGCGCGCGTCTCTCGCCGCGCGCGCGCTTGCGCTTGCGCTGGCTTCGGTCGGCACCCCTCGGGATGGAGACGCGAGGGACGCGCGGAGCCGACGGTGTCGCGGGCCCGGTGGGACACGCGCGGCAGCTCGCGGGGATGGGACAAGAGCGTCTGACTCCTTCCCCCCCTCCTCCGCCGCCGCCGCCCCCTTTAAACTTCGCTGCTCACGAGGAGCACCGCGGACGCCCGACCGGAGAGCATTGGCGCCCGCCTGCGGCAGGCAGCGCGCAGCCAGA
>JAZEWT010000002.1:30973207-30989899 GCA_036362905.1 Mordacia mordax | reverse complement strand
CCTTCTTGCTGTGAGGCGTCAGCGCTAACCACTGCGCCACCGCGCCGCCCTAGGTTAATTGGCTCGCAGGCTAAATTGCCCCGCAGTGCCCGGCGATGGACTGGCGTCCCATCGTTGGGTGTATCCCTACCTTGCGCCCTGTGTCTGCCGGGATTGGCTCCGGCTCACCGTGACCCTGTATAGGACTAAGCGGTTTCAGACAATGAGATGAGATGAGAATGCGATCTTTTCCCGAGCAGCTTGCTCCAGCTCTTCCCGGGGTATTCCAAGGCGTTCCCAGGCCAGCTGAGAGATGAAATCACTTTAACGGGTCCTGGGGCTGCCCCAGGATCTCCTCCAAGTTGGCCGCGCCTGGTGCACCTCCGTAGGGTGGCGCCCAGGAGGCATCCTTATCAGATGCCCGAGCCACCTCAACTGACTCATCTCAGATCGGAAGGGGAAAATGTTCTACTTTAAGATCCTCCCAGATCACTGAGCTCTTCACCCTATTTCTAAGGCTGAGCCCAACAATCCTGTGGAGGAACTTCACATCAGCCGGTCATTACCCAAAGCTCCTGACGATAGGTGAGGATTATAACTGAGCCGTTAATTGAGATCCCTCTATAACTGAGCCCTAAATTGAGATCCCTCTTCTCCACGACGGTCCGGTACAATGCCTGCTTTACTGCAGATGCTGTCCCCATCCGTCTGTCAATCTCACGTTGCCTTTTACCCTTACTCGTGAACACGACCCCGAGATACTTGAACGCCTTGGCTTGGGTCCGCTGCTCACTGCCCACCCAGAGGGGGCAAGCAACTTTTTTTTCTGAGTGAGAACCATGCCCTCAGATTTGAGGTGCTGGCTCTCATCCCCACCGTCACACGACCGCAAACTGTTCCAGTGCATGCTGGAGATCACGGTCTGATGAAGCAAAGAGCACAACATCATCGGCAAAAAACAGAAATGCCACCCTCATACATTAAACTGGATAGACTCCGGTCCTTAGCTACGCCACGATATCGTGTCCCTGAAAATTACGAACAGAACACAAGAAAAAGCTCATCCATGGCGGAGCCAAACGCCCACTGCAAACAGACTTGACTCTATCCCAAAGATGCGAACACAGCTTTGACTCCAGTTGCACGAGAACCGAATGGTGTGCAGTAACAGTACCCCCTGTACTCCCACAGTACCTACCACAGAACCACTTCGGTCACAAGATCATAAGCCTTTTCCAAGTTCACAAAACACATGTGGACTGGTTTGGCAAAATCCCATGACCCGTCAAGAATGTGTGAGATTGTAAAAAGCTGGTCCTCTGTTCCACGCCAGGACGGAACCGGCATTGTTCCTCCTAAAAACGAGGTTCCACAGTCGGCCAGACCCTCCATTCCAGCACCCGAGCAGAGGCTTTCCCAAGGAGTCTGAGCAGCGTGATCTTTCGATAGTTAGAACAAACCCTCCAGACACACCACTCCTGCCTGCCAATCCACGGATACTATTTCCGACACCCAAGCGACATGAAAAAAAGGTGACTCAGCCACTGTGTAGCTTCTGGACTACTTCAGTGACTTTCGCCAAAAAGGTGGCCTCTAACACCGCTGGAACACTTCGGCCGTGCCTTCTCGGAGGGGCGCGTCTGTCGGGTTTAGGAATTCCTCAAAGTATTCCTCCCACCTCCGGACAGTATCCCCAGTCGAGGTTAACACACACCCCCCCCCTCCCTTGCTGATAGCAGCCTGGGTGGTGCTCTGCTCTCCTGTTGGATGGTTTGCTAGAACTTCTTTAAAGCCACCCGAAAACTCCATAGCGTCTCCGACCTACTCCCACTCCCCGGATTTCGCTTCTACAACCTCTGCAGTTGCAGTCCTTCTGCCATACAGGTACCTGTCCGCTGAATCTGGAGTCCTCGGTACCAACCAAGCCCCGAAGGACTCCTTTTTAACCTTGACAGCTTCCCTCGCCGCTGGTGTCCACCAGTGGGTCCTCAGGTTGCCGCCATAATAGAGAGATATTTATTATTACGGAAGAAAAATACGGTGAGCTTGCAAGCTCTTTGCGGGATTCCTGGACACAACAAACACGCGGGTTGTGAAATATATATATATGCGTGAAAATAGCAAAGTAACGAAACAAAAAAAAGAGGTCAAAAGCATTTACACACAGCATTGCAGTTAATTATCCAAAGAAATGTAAACACAGTTAAACGTTACAATGGGGGAAAATATAATTATATGTAGTATATTTACATTGAGAGGGAATAAATGCAACATTTAAACCATTTCCAACACAAATCACTATTTACACCGACCGCCATCTGACCACAGTTCCCAACAGCCGCCTCCACAGTGGAGGCTTTAAGCAGAGTCCATTGAGACTCCATGTCTTTAGCTTCCTCCGGATTGAGGTACCAGCATGTCTTGGTACCATGACTGTGGGAGGAAATCGGAGTACCCGCTCAAAACCTGCGCGGACACGGGGCAGAACACGCAGACTCCACGCACGGTGGCGCAGCGAGTAGCGCGGAGGGATAAGCAATGTATTGCAGCCGCCTCACAGCAAGAATCACTCGGGTTCGACTCCTGGCTCGGGTGCCTTTCTGTGTGGCGTCTGCACGTTCTTTCTGCGTCCGCGTGGGTTTTTACCGGGTACTCCGGTTTCCTTTCAGAGTCAACACGCTAGCCTGCCTATGTTAATTGTCCTCACTTAGTTGTCCCCGGTGTCCTGTGATGGACTGGTGTCCACTCACGGGCAGAGCTCAAGACAGCTACTTACTTACTCACCATCTTCGGTGGACAACTATTAAAAGGAGCTGCAGATCATTACGGTTCCTTCGAACTCAGATACACATTGACTGACACAGAAAGGCACCCGAGCCGGGAATCGAACCGCGGAATCTTCTTGCTGTGAGGCTGCATCGATAATAATAATAATTGCATTTATAGAGCAATTTTCACCCGAGTCACAAAGCGCTTCACAGAGCTGGGGAGAGATAATGACTGCGCCACCGTTCTGCGCCAACAACCAATACATCGGCTTGATGAACATCTCCGTATTGCGAAAATACTGAACACATTCATAAATTGCGGGGTTCAACAAAGATGTGTGTTGTGTTGTCACCCTCCTTGATTACACCCTGATTGGAAAATCAGAAAACTAATTTGTGGAACGCGGTAATGAATTTCAAAGGGATTCTCTCGCCCACAAGTGAGACCCGCGATGATTGATCAATTCCATGAAGGCTTAGGGCAGCTCATTAGCACAGCTATGTGGATAATAAATGTTACGTTCGGCGCCCATGCTCGCGTTCCCGTCAAAACATGTCGTTCTCGTGATGAACTAACCCTTCTCTCGCTTTGAATTAAACATTGGAGCAGAACTTGCTATCGATGGGAGTGCAGGGGTGGAACGGCACCAGAGCCCACGGGTACTGAGCCACGGAGAGAAGGAGGCGAGTGAGAGGAAGGGGGAGTCATTGGGCAGAGTCAACCATATTTCATTCAATGCACAGGAGGCACGCCAACCACCGCGACCTAGACTCACACACGGACTTACAGAGCCGTGGACTTACACACGGACTTACAGAGCAGTAGACTTACACACGGACTTACAGAGCCGTGGACTTACACACGGACTTACAGAGCAGTAGACTTACACACGGACTTACAGAGCTAAAGGCTTACATACAGAGTCATAGGCTTACAAAAATATTCACAGTGTGTCACAGACTTACACAGGGACTTACAGAAGGCCATAGGCTTACACACAGGCTTACAGAGTTCCAGGGACGTACAGAAATGCATATGCTTACAGAGACCCAGAGGCTTATAGAACTCTGTGCGTGTGGATAATAAGTAGTGAGCCTGTGTCTCAACACACACACACACCACTCACTCACGCACTGCTCACTCACACACACCAACAACAACAGCCGCCATATGCCACTAAGTGGCGGTGACGTCACCACGGCGCCTGTGCCAGGTCATGTGCACCTTGAAGCCAAGTGAAGTGTTGAAGGCTCGTCGACAGGAGGTCACGGGACAGACCCAGGTGTTATCGGTTGCCTGACTGAGATGACTGGCAGATGCACCATCTCTGCTCCCTGCTCTGCCAACTTGCTGCGTTTTAGTAGAGAGCGTATGTCTCAACACACACCACTCACTCACACCGCTCACACACGCACCGCTCACTCACACACACACCGCTCACTCACTCACACACACGCACTCACCGCTCACTCACTCACACCGCTCACTCACTCACCGCTCACTCACTCACACACTCACCGCTCACTCACTCACACACACGCCGCTCACTCACTCACACACCGCTCACTCACACACTCACACACTGCTCACTCACTCACTCACTCACACACCACTCACTTACTCACACACCGCTCACTCACTCACACACCGCTCACACACGCACTGCTCACTCACACACACACACACACCGCTCACTCACTCACACACAGCTCACTCACACACACACACACTGCTCACTCACTCACACACACACCGCTCACTCACTCACACACAGCTCACTCACTCACACACACCGCTCACTCACTCACTCACTCACACACACGCCGCTCACTCACTCACACACCGCTCACTCACACACTGCTCACTCACTCACTCACACACCACTCACTCACTCACACACAGCTCACTTACACACACACCGCTCACTCACACACACACACCGCTCACTCACTCACACACCGCTCACTCACACACCGCTCACTCATACACTCACCGCTCACTCCACTCACACACCGCTCACTTACTCACTCACCGCTCACTCACACGCTCAGACACTGCTCACTCACTCACTCACACACCGCTCACTCACTCACTCACACACCGCTCACTCACTCACACACCGCGCACTCACTCACTCACTCACACACCGCTCACTCACTCACACACTGCTCACTCACTCACACACCGCTCACTCACTCACACACTCACCGCTCACTCACTCACTCACCGCTTACTCACTCACACACTGCTCACTGGGCGGCGCGGTGGCGCAGTGGTTAGCGCTGACGCCTCACAGCAAGAAGGTCCCGGGTTCGAGTCTCTCGGCTCCGGTGCCTTTCTGTGTGGAGTTTGCATGCTCTCTCCGTGTCCGCGTGGGTTTTCGCCGGGTACTCCGGTTTCCTCCCACAGTCCAAAAGCATGCTCCTGGATAGGTTGATTGGCTCGCAGACTAAAATTGTCCCGCAATGCCTGGCGATGGACCGGCGTCCCGTCGTCGGGTGTATTCCTGCCTTGCGCCCTGTGTTTCCGGGATAGGCTCTGGCTTCACCGTGACCCTATATAGGATTAAGCGGTTTCAGATAATGAGATGAGATGAGACACTGCTCACTCACTCAGTAATAAGCCCGAACACGTGGCTCCCTCTCTCCCTCGTGACAAGCGCGCGGCGGAGCCACGCTTTATTTAAAAAAGCGAGAGACATAGAATAATAAATACGTAGGCGAATTTCAAGCGGCTTAGCACAGCGAGGCTTCCTTACAGAATGCGGAGGGGCCCTCATCCAGCAGTGGATTGATTAAAGCGCTGCACAGTATATGTGCGCACACGGGGCTTGTAAACGTGTTAGCACGGTGACTATCCGCGTGAAAGTTCACCCGCTGGTGTTTTGTCTCAGTTTAACAGACACTGGGTTGTCTCAGCGAAAATGATCGAACAGGAGAGTGGCGGGTTACACTCACTTCCGCGCTCACTCACCCGCTTACTCCTCAGCTCACTCACTCACCCAATTACTCACCCACTCACGCACTCAAGCACCCACCCACTCACCCACTCATTCACTCACCCACACACTCACCGGCTTACTCACCCACTCACCCACTCATTCAGTCACCCACACACTCATTGGCTTACTCACCCACTCACGCACTCGCGCACTCACTCACCCACTTACCCGCTTATTCGCCCACTCATTCACTCACCCACACACTCACCAACACTCACCGCACTGGGGGTCACTGCAATTGGTTCACTCAACCACACACTCACTCACTCATCCACCCACATAGATTTCCCATACAGCCGTAACCGACTGTAAAGGCAAGTCTATTAGCGTGCACCTATAAAAGTCGCATGGCATAAGAGGGGATTGATGGCCAGCACCACGCGCGTCCGCCTTTGTCTCCCTAGCGGTGATGTTTACACATCGCACTGCGTTCTCATTTTAGGCTGAGACGGCTGAGGGTGGGCCCTGTACCGGATCAAAATATTGGCCACTGTTATTGGTCATGAGCGGGAATCCAACTCAGGCGGCAGGGTTTGTTAGCGTAACGGGCTAAATGCCACGCCACCTCTCCCTGAACACCCACCCACCCATTCATTTACTCACCCACTCACTCACCCAGCTACCCATGCACTGACCCTCACGCTCACTCAGCCACCCACGCACTCGTACACTGACTCGCCTACTCATTCACCCACTCACTCACCCACCCATCCACTCATACACTCACCCTCCCACTCACCCACGCATCCACACACTCACCCGCCCACACACACCCACCCACCCACGCATCCACACACTCACCCACCCACCCATTTACCCAGCCACCGACCCACTCACCACACCGTAGGCCATCTCACGTGTGTGCTTCTCCCCTCACTCCGCTTCACTTTGAAATCCCATCAAATCGTCTGTTCACAATATCCCAGCTCCACTGAGCAGACGTATTAACCCTTGAATATCGCAACATTAAAAAAAAAGCGATGTGTGTTTCTGACCGCTTGGGCCTTTGGGCCCGTGCTCTATAGCAACAGTGACTCCACATATAAACACGCTCCCACCGCTGCAATAACATTGCGCGTCGAATTCCCTACACAGCAGCGTTTTTAGATGGCCGGTTACATCCATGTGCTTGTTTACTCGCGTTCCTGAATATGTTAACCTCGGACGGCCTTCCGTCTAAAATATGAAGGCAGATGGTTTATAAAGATCCCAAAAGCAAAGATTTCCCGTATAGCGTTAACCGACTGTTGGGTCAAGTGCTGATAGCGAGAAGCACCTATAAAGGCCGGCACAGCACACCAGGGGAGTAGGTGGCAAGGACCACGCGCGTCCGCCTTTGTCTCCCTAGCGGTCATGTTTACACACCGCACTACATGCTCATTTAAGGCTGAGTCGCTCTGGAGGAGGCCAAAAACCGGTTCAAGAAATCGTGATAGACGTTGGCGGCGGCGAGCGGTGATCGATCTCGGGTGACCTGATTCACAGCCCAGTGCGCTAACCGCTGCACCACCGCTCCACACCTCCATACACCCCTTCTCTCGCCTCTCTGCACGTGTACTGCGTGCGATTGATCTACGACAAGGGTGCACGAGCATACGGCCCGTGGGCAATATATTCTATCCGGCCCGTGGAGAATGATGAAAAATCAATTAGGTCGTATTGCAAACAATTTACTTGATGTCTGCCGTGCGTCAACGTACATTCGGGCGTTGAGAGGGAGCACTGATGATGACTCCCCCTCTGCGGGGCGAGCTGACGGAATTCTTCATCTCGTCATGCGACGCCCATCGCTCAAACGGGATGACAACGGTGGGCGAAATCCGACGTAAGCGTGAGATGTGAATAAAACAAAGGACGGGAGAATGAACAGAGCTCCATTTCCAATCAATGAACAGCGGCGGGTGGCACAGTGTTGTTACCGCTAAGGAAACGCAGAACAGAGAGGGCAAGATGCAGATGAACGTTGATCTACGGGTTCTGCATCAAGAGCGAAGAGCTCTGTGTGTGCGCATAGGGCTGTGCGTCTCGGTGCGTGCGTGTGCGTCACGTAAGCGCGCTGGGCTGCAAAGCTGGCGACCTTTGATCGAATCCCACTCACGGCCAACAACATTGATGATTTCTGAGCCAATGTTGGGCCTGCCGTACGTAGATCGACTCAGCCTCAAATGAGCACCTGGTAAGGTATGCAAATATTGACACGAGGAAGACAAAGGCGGCCGGGAATTGTGTTGTTCACCCTCCTCGGGTGCCGTGTCGACCTTCATAGGTGCTGAATGAGGGCACTTGACCCCACAATCTGTTCAGGCTATATGGGAGGTCTTTGCCTTTTGTGCCTTTGTGCACGTGTGTGCGTCCGCGCTCAGAAAGGATCGCTGTCATTGCGCGCGCGCGTGTGCAGCAGTTATTGCGCCGCGCTGCAAACCCCAAACAACCCAGTTCGATTCTCAATCAGGGCCAACGCAGGTGACAATTATCATAACCCGTCTTGGGCCGTCCTCTAGCTCGACTTAGCCTCAAATGAGTACCTGGTGCGGTGGGTAAACAAGGCCACGGAGGGGGCGGTGTGTACCGTGTCGGCATTCACATGTGTTCGTTAACAACGGCTGCTCCTTAAAGCCCGTCAAGGCTTTATATATGGGGGGATCTCTCCCTCTTCCTCTGCGCGTGGCCGTGCGCGCACGCGTGTCGACAGGAAAATGACCTCGTGGCGCGGTCCCGTCTCTCCCCGACGTTGTGAATGCGGCCACAGTGAGTGCTGAGCGCGCCTCGCTCCGTAAGCGACGAACGGGAAATCCATGGCCTGCAGCGCTGACCTCGAAGCGATCTCGCAGGCGCCTCTCTTGGGGGAATATTTTGTCTGCACGAGAACGCGAACGTTTTTTTGAGTCGCGCAGCGCCCCGTGTTTGATTCCCGCTCACGGTCGAAACTGGTCACGATGTTGTGTTAATTGCGATGTAACTGTGATTGGGATGTAAATGAAGCTGACGGAGAGCGAGCGAGCCGTGAGAGTGATGGTGACAGCGGCGGCGCGGTTGCGTTGCTCGGGTGCCATGCAGCAAAAATACAACCCGGTTCGATTTCTGGCTCGAGAGCCTTTCCGTGTGGATTTTGCATGTTCTTCCCGTCCCTGCGTGGGTTTTGCCCGGGTTCTCCGGTTTCCTCCCACGGTCCAAATACACGCTACTACTGCTGTTGCTGCTGCTGCTACTGTTGCCTCGGTTAATTAATCTGCTGATTTAATTGCCCCGGTACCATTTGATAGACTGACTTCCCATCCCAGATATAACCCAGCATAGACCGCAGCTTCACCGCAACTACGCACAGCCTCATATGGGTGACTGGTAACGAATTATGAATGGTGGCAACGGTCATCATCATAACCATCATTGCCCGACTCTTTAAACCCATCCCTAGCCGTCAGCGCATTGGCCATGGCGTCGGCGCTCGTGGAAATGGACCCCGTGGACCTGGCGCTCCTCTCTTTCGCCTTCAACCTCACGCCTTGCAACTTCAGCGGCTGTGACCCCAGCCCGGCCGCTGTCGAATTCGGGGTCGGTCCCGAGCGCGGCTCCCCGGACGTCGCGGGAGACCGGTGCGTCCGGGGTCATGACGGCCCGCCGTGCGGGAACCCCGACCCGTCGGGCCCGCGGCACGACCCCCTCCACGCGGCAAGCCTGACCCTGTCGTGCCTCTACGCGGTCTTCCTCTTCCCCGTGGGCGTCGTGGGGAACTCGCTCATCATGGCCGTGAACGCGGGCGGCACGGCTCGCGGCCGCCCGCGCCGCAAGCTCAGCGTGCCGGACCTGTACTTTGTGAATTTGGCGGCGGCCGATCTCATCCTGGTCCTCGGCTCGCCCATCGAGGTGTTCAACGTGCACACGGGCTACTACGACGCGCCGCTGCTGTGCGCCGGCGTCGCTCTCTGCCTGCAGGTAAGCCTTTACAGCAGCGTCTTCTTCCTCACGTGGATGAGCGTCGACCGCTGCGTCGCGCTCTCGGCGTGCGGCGGAAGCGGCGGCGGCGGCGGCCGCGGCGGCGGCGGCGGCGCCGCCCGGAGGGCCTCGCACGCGCCCATGAGGCGCTCGCGGTCGGCGCGACTCGCGTGCGCGCTCATCTGGGTGGCCTCGGTGCTCGCCACCGTCCTGCCGCTCGCCGCGTCGCAGCTGCGTGGGCGCCAGGACGACGGCGACGGCGGAGGAAACGGCAGCAGCAGCGGCGGGGAGCTGCGGTTGTGCTTCGCCGAGGGCTCGGCGTCGCGCTGGCTCGAGGTGACGCTCGGTTTCGCCGCGCCCTTCGCAATCATGGCCGCGTGCTACGCGCTGATCGGGCGCGCCCTGCGCCGCGCCCGCGACCCCTTCCTGCACGGCGGCCGCCCCTCGCTGCCGCGCCGCAGGCACCGCAAGGCGCTGCGCATGATCGCCGCCGTGGTCGTCGTGTTCTTCGTGTGCTGGCTGCCCGAGAGCGTCGTGGTGCTCGTGTCGCTCCTCGACGAGACGGGCGCCACGTCGACGGGTCGCGACCCGCGCTACGCGCGCTACTACCCGCTGCTGCGGCACGCCGTCAACCTCATGGCCTTCTCGAACAGCTGCCTGAACCCCGTGGTGTACGGCTTTCTCGGGGAGACGTTCCGCCGCAAGCTGCGCGAGAGGAGGAAGCTACTTGTCGACGCGTGCTCGTCCAAGCGGAGAGGTTTTGGAGCTGGAGGAGGAGGCAGAGCGGCGGGAGGAGGAACGGTGCACGTCTCGCAATCGGAGCGGCAGCTTTATGCGGCTGCGCGGACGCGACAGAACCATCGCAGTCACCAGCAGCAGCAGCAGCAGCTGAAGCAACAGCTGCAGCAGCAGCAGCAGCATCTCACCACTCCGTCGTCGGGGGTTTCGGGAGTGGCCACCGTCAGCACGATCGCGCTGCAGATCGACGCGATGGCCATCGACAAGGGGTGAGGCGACGTGCGCGGAACGACAAGGAATGCCAGCTCCGCCCGCGGCGGGGATGTCGGGGATTCACCGGCTCCTGTTTCGGCTGCTGCTCTGCTCTCCTCTAACGACGCGACACTCACAAGGTCGATTGGAAATACGCGGCGCTTCCAATGCTGCTGAGTTTTCCTGAAGAAGGCGGTCCGCCCAAACGTCGAGATCTTCCGATTGCTCCAAGTAATAGTGTTAATCCCACGGATGTTGCTTGGTCTCTTCGGCCCTTGCGAGTTCGTTGCAGCGGAGATTTTGTAATTTGCTCACAAGACACGCCGACGCGAGCTTTCGAAGCGTTTGCAAGTCTATAATCTTGGCGGATTGAATTTGTTAATTTATTCATTGATTCATCACGCACGCGTAATGACCCGCGTTACATTGCCACGTGGGATATTGCGATCGGCGCCGGGGCTCAGAGCAGAAGAAAAAAAACTCTACCCCGGTTATCCCTCGATCCACCAACTCGACCACCAGGACCACCGCTCACCCCGTGAATATCTTGTCCCGATGTAGCAAGCGTTATACCGTACTGAGCACAGCTTCAATTTGTACGCAAGTATCATTAACACCGGTGTTTAGTCCATCGCTCTCGTAGCTTTCCAGACCGATATTACATGGGGTTCATGGCAGCATTTGTATCGATGTCGGATTCACTGCTCGATGCATGAGAATCGCTCTCAAGAACTGCTCTTTTGAGATAGCCGTGTCGAGTGCGCCTCCTCTCTCCGACGTTTCGCCTCTAACGTTGGAGGAATCATCGGCCTAATTAATTGCTCTCCAGCAGCACTTGAGAGACATTCTCATGGCAGCATTTGTTTAAGGGAAAAACAACGACAGACCGGTTTTGACCTTTGGGGGTTTCATCAGCAGTCAGGCTTGTTAAACACGGCTGTAACAAAATTAATGAAGTGCCATGATTCAAGTGGTGATTTGAATTGAGAAGCAATTGTTATAATTGTTAAATTAAACACGAAGGCTTTTGTGAACAATGTTATCCATTATAATACTCTTTTGGGCTTTAACCCAAGAGAGCTTAATTATGGATGATCTTTCTTATTAAACTATAGCATTGTGATGTGGATTATAGTGGTGGCTCCACTGGCTGCAAATTGTCTGCACACAGCATCTACGAATATAATTTACAGTGAAACCCCAATTTAACAGCCTAATTGTTGCTGTTGATGATTTTCCATTCATATGTCATTGCTGTTGCTGACATGTCGTTCTCTCCACAGCTCTGTGCATAGCTTTGTGACCCTTGGGTGAAAAGCGCTCTAGAAGTGTAATTATTATTATATTATTAATATGGGAGGATGGGCGTGCGGTAAGTACGTTAAATCCGAACGGTTTTATGACGATCTTATATAGAGTTATGAGCATGCCTTATAACAACCTATACATTACGAATCACATTAAAAAGAGTAATACATGTTGCTGATGAAAAAAAATATAAATTAAATACACAGATAAATAAATAAACATCACTCGCTGAAAATACATATTATTTGCATTTTTTCCGAGACAGACAGCAACGGACAGAGTCCGTTGCTTCCAAAGTGCGTTAAATGGATGTCTCACCGTGTCACTCTATAACCAATCTGCACGCATGGACTGTGATGAATTTGTATGCAGAGTAAGAATCTGGTTTCACAAGTGCATGGTTACACCCATGTTCCTTTCCCCAAATAAAAATAATAAAGGCAACAGGTTTCATTCGGCCGGTTCCATTAGTAACAGGAGTTCGGCATCGTGTGGAAGGAAACTGGAGCGATTATACAAGGGCGGGCGTGACACTCGGCACCAATCAGCAAGTACTGGTGGGTCACCGATACGAGTGCTTGAACCAGCCTGAGGATTTCTCTCCAGAGCTGTTTTTTTCGTGATAGCCATGGTCCTCGTCTCTCCTTCCCGACGTTTCGCCTCCCACCTTCGAGTCGAGCCGGGGTTTTTTTTTTTCCAGGATATGGCTCCTTTTTGGGCGGCGCGGTGGCCCAGTGGGTAACGCTGTTGCCTCACAGCAAGAAGGGCCCGGGTTAGAATCTCGACTCGTGTGCCTTTCTGTGTGGAGTTTGCGTGATCTCTCCCCCGTGTCCGCGTGGGGTTTTCGCCGGGCACTCCGGTTTCTTCCCACAGTCCAAAAAATATGCTGCTGCATAGCTTAATTGGCTTGGAAACTAAATTGCCCTAAGTGGCCGGTGATGAACTGGCGTCCCATCGTGGGTATATCCCTGCCTTGCGCCCTGTGTCTGTCGGGATAGGCTCCGGCTCACCGCGACCCTGTACAGGACTAAGCGGTTTCTGACAATTAGATGATGAGATGGTTGCTTTTTAGAGGAAGCGGCTGATCTGAGAAATCTGTGCGTATTCCTGAACAACTCATTTTATTTGCCTTCAGTGCAACTCGGCCCGAACAGTGCGAGACATCCCTTCCAGACACTCAGCACCAACCATATTCGCACCGTCGACGAGCTACTCAACTCATGTCATTGTCAGAAGCCGCTTAGTCCTGTAGAGGGTCGCGGTGAGCCGGAGCCTATCCCGGCAGACACTGGGCGCAAGACAGGGATATACCCACGATAGGACGCAAGTTCATCACCGGGCACTGCGGGCAATTTAGTCTCCAAGCCAATTAAGCTATGCAGCAGCATATTTTTTTGGGACTGTGGGAGGAAACCGGAGTGCCCGGCGAAAACCCCACGCGGACACGGGGAGATAGCGTGCAAACGCCACACAGAAAGGCACCCGAACCGAGATTCGAACCCGGGTCCTTCTTGCTGTGAGGCGACAGCGCTACCCACTGGGCCACCGTGCCGTACTGGCTACTCGCCCAACAATATTCCGCGCAGACACTCGCCACTCAGCATCGACTGAATGCGCACTCTACACCGGCTACCAGTCCAACAGCGAGTCACCTACAAGAGCGCAGTGCTCTGCCACCGAGCCGTGCGCTCAGGACACGTCCAAGACCTCTCCGAACTACTCGCACCACTGACCACAATGCGATCCTCCTACGCACTCAACGCAGCTCCTCAACAACGCATCATCGGCATCCCAGGATCCAAAGCAAACAACGCAGAACGGCGCTTCGCCATATCCGCAACAACAACCTGGAACATTCTTCCCCTACATTTCCGAGAGACTACCGCAACCTCGTCATGCAAACAACATCTCAACAAACAACATCTCTCTCATGGGGATTTCCCGCATCGAGCTTAGCTTGGCGCCTCAGTATTCGTGTCTCGCCTCCAACCAAGCGCGGAATTTGTAAATTGTATTAATATTGATTGTTTAAAGTGCGGGATATTACCAATTACCTAGGGTACAATCCCCAATGTCCGATGCCCCGCGATGCGTCCCGGTTGATTGTGCCTCCAAGGTGGCAACCAAATCCAGTCCACTGAGCTAACCGTCGCAACCGCAGCGGATTTTTCACATAAGCAGTCTCCTCCAATCGGTGAGCATCGAGACACAATGAGGTCCCTTTACTGTTGTTCTTGCCAGTTTGAGCGACCACTCTCCAGGTTGACCCTGCGTTGACCGGGAGGGGATATTCCAGCAGAATGTTACAGCTAGATGCACTTCCTGACGCCAATCTCCTATAATCGGAGGGTCTTCGGATGGTTGTTTGTGGTGAACCTCCTCCTCCCCCCCCCCCTAAACTTCTTCACCTATGTAAACCTTCGCAGGAGTACTGGACTCCAGACCTCTTCACCAACAGAAACCCTCGCAGGAATACTAGACTCAAGAAATATTCACAAAGGGAGCACGTAGCAAGAGTGCTGGACTCCAGACATGTTTAGCAAAGGAAACCATAGCAGGAGTACTGGACTCCAGACCTATTCACTAAGGGAAATCATAGAATGAGTGCTGGGCTCCAGAGCTGTACACCAAGGAATACTTCAGCATGAGCGCTAGGCTCATCGCTCTGGGGTTTATTGAACGCGCAAACCCCTTTACCACGAAAAGTTCACGATCCAAGGGAGGAATGGATCAATACACTACACGGTTACTACTACTGTTGCTATTATTATTATTCACTGCGAGTTGGAGTCATGAGCGGAGGATTGAAAACACTGCCATTCATGTAGTAAGATTGTAATACGTAGAAAAAAATTACGTAATGGATTTGGTTGGCACTAATAATAATAAAAATGCTGCACATTTGTTATAAGCGCTGCCAGACAACAGGGAGGGATACAATGGCGTACAGAGAGATCGACTGTCTCATGCCTGGGAGCCAATGCCAGTCAATAGCTTGCCTCACCACCATGACCCCGCTCGACAGAAGGACCGGTGATGATTGCTCTCAAGAGCTGCTCTCCCCGGGAGAGCCGTGGCGAGCGCGCCTACTCTCTCCTCCGTGATGTTTCGCCCGCCACGTTGCGGTGAGGTGTGGACAACGGTCTCGGGTCGACTCACTGCTCGCCACGCCACGCGGGGTGGACGGCAAACGTCAAGCGTGCAGGGCATTGTAGGGACCTCGTCTGAATTTCATGAGCCATGATCAATGCACTGCTGGATGAAAGCCTCCGCAAAGAAGAACAAAAGAGCATGCAATGCATCGCGCAAATATCACGCCTAGTCATAGACGACATACTGATACGGAGGCGTATAGAGTAAAGCTCAGAGATAGTGGCAGGCAGGTAGGCGGGAGCCGGTGCCAACCCACCAGACACTACTTTCACGCTTCGGTAACACGCCAACCGGCGCCTGCGCTGATTTTATAGCTCCTTCTCCTGCGGTGGATGTCCTCTCACGCGCATCCCACGCCTTGGCTTCTGCTCCTTCACCAGTCTTGACCACCAGCGAGCCGCGACTGGCGCTGTCCGCCACTGTGGCACGTTTCTGGCGAGCGGACGTTTTCCGAGGGTCGTTGCCAACTCGCTCTCTCCGCGCCGCCGCTCCCACGCACAGGGTTTGTTCGTCTGTCGCGAGTTGTCAACGATCCAGGTTCGGAGGCACATCTCAGCAGACAGTGCGCAGCAATCTATTTATTTATTTATCGGATGTTTCTTTCTTCCAGGCGCACCGGCATGGTTAATTTTAACGACCGAGTTCGGCATTCACAAGAGCACCCCCTCTCTGAGTTTGATTTATTTATGTTTTATCGAAAATTTTTCGTTGGGCGGATCATAACGGGCGGTGCCTGGTTAGCAGTGACATATGCGCTTCACAGAAAGAAAGGGCCGCCAGTTCGCAGTTTAATTTCCGCCTCGGGCACCTTTCTGCGTGGAGGTTCTCCGGTTGCGTTCCGCAGCTAACAAAAACACACTAATTAATTAATTGGCCGACAAGATCATAAAATAAATGATGCAATATCTGGCAAATGTTGGCGCCGGCTAACTGCGTGGCTGCCTCCTCCTTACATCCCTGTGGTCTCCTCGCCATTCTGAATCGTTATATTTGGAACACCTTCGCGATTGAACGAATACGCGCGGTGGCACCTTATACATTGTATTAACAATTATGATAAATTTCAAGCTCAGCTTTGTCAAACTCAGGGACCACAGCTCGGAGATTGAAGGCCAGAGACCTCCCGGTTGAACACTGCGGGGAACAACTCAAGCGCAGATGAAAAAGCAAATTAAAGTAGTTTAAAGAAATAAATAACTCAGCACGCAATATAAAATGCCCTTTGAAAGTTCTGAGGTCGACGTACGTTTGAAGCTCAGCCACGATATCCCTGACATTAGCTGAACGAGAAACGAGAATGGATTATTATTATTATCATTACTTTTGAAAACCTTTGGGGGGTTTGTTATCCAATTCTAATTAATAAAAATCAACTCAATTGACACGCGAGTGAATTAGTCATTGGTGCTCGGAGGCAGGACAGGTGGGGAGGAACAATACAGCACCCGGCCACGTTACTATAATGAAAATAATAATAGAATTTACAACGCGCCGCGCCAATTCTATTCCTGATTATGGACGAGATTTGGATTTAGAAACGTGAGGGATCTACAAAGCTT
>JAZEWT010000002.1:30960823-30973181 GCA_036362905.1 Mordacia mordax | reverse complement strand
GTCAGCCAGCGCCAACCTACCAGGAACTGCTGCCTATGCATTGTGATGTTATCGGTCAATTAGTTAGTGAGTGTGGGAGGACTATTTATTTATTTACAGGGGGTAACCGGAGAACCTGGAGGGAACCCACGTACAACAGGGGGACGATCACACAAACTTTACACAGATAAGCGTCCTGGGCAGGAATCGAACCGACTAATAAGTACCAACTGCAATAACAAAACTTGCTTTATTTATTTTAAACCTAAAAGCAGAGACCATACTTAATAAATGAGGCTCGTGAGATAGACTCAAGTTTAGATGATACTAGGTGGGGCGACCGGGCGTTGCCCGGGTAAATTTGATGGTTAATCCATACGCGTTGTCCGGGTAAATGTTATGGTTTATCCGTGGAGAAAATGAACGTGAAATTCATGAATACGAATACGCATGGGTTAATTGGCTTGCAGACTAAATTGCCCTCAGTGCTCGGTGATGGACTGGCGTCCCATCGTGGGTATATCCCTGCCTTGCGCCCTGTGGCTGCTGAGATAGACTCCGGCTCACGGCGACCCTGTACAGGACTAAGCGGTTTCTGACAATGAGTTGGGGATCATAATAGCGGCCCCGCTTATCCGCACTGGGGATTGTAATTGTAATGGCGGCGCCACGTGTCGTACCGTGAGGCCACGTGCGTAACCACAGAAAGCGGTCCCTGTGGCCAGGGAAGGCCCTGTCGGCGCGCATTTGCGATTTGCCAGCGTTTACCCTGATCATGCGATCAGACGCAACTTGTTTTTATGTATAGAGAGATGATATACACGAGTGGCGTAGCTCGCTGAGCGTGCAGGTGGTGCAGCTGCACGAGGACACGAGTCGCAGGGGCACCGCTGGAGAGCGATTATGAGGATGGGATTCGACAACCGGTGCAGACGCGTCCCGCGTGTTAACTACGCCAGGCCACTGGCTGTGTTAATCCCATCATAATTAACAATACCCTAGAGAACAGCTTTTCGAAGCAATCATCATGCATTGAGCCGTGAAAACCTACATCGTTATAACACCTGCTCAATCCCGCACAAGGTCGCGGGGTGCTGGAGCCTATCCTGGCAGGGAGAGTGCGAATAACTGTCCCCAGGATGCAGGGCACTGGAGGCAATTTACTCAGTAGGTCAATTAACCCAGGCAACAGCGTGTCTTTGGACCGTGGGAGGACACTAGAGCACCTGGCGAAAACCCACGTGGACACAGGAAGAACACGCAAACTCCACACAGAAAGGCACCCGAGCCGAGAATCGAACCAGGGACGTCCTTTCTGTGAGGCAACAACACTACTCACTGCGCCATCTCGACACCCCAATGTCAATCCCAGTTGCACTGTATTACTGCTCTTCTTCTTGATGTGATCAAATAAATCACCTTCATCGGAACTATCGTCAATTTGGAAAACGCTGAAATGCTGCTAAAGCAGGTCGTAAAGATATGTGTTCTAAACCACATATCTATATCTAAATGTAAGAATCATTCAATACAGTACAGGTGGGAAGGGTGTTTGCGATACGATCGTACCAGTAAGGAATTTAAGTTTCATTCGCCTATACCTACATGCAGCCCGCAGTTAAAATAATAACACATGTGTAGTAATTAGGTGACGTTGCTTTAACGTATTCTTGTTTCTGTTGTCATTTCCTAACGCAATTTGAATTGCGCCATCAGTAAGCGGTCGGAATTCTATCGTCCCAGCATCGCTGGCTGAAGGAGATTTCAGAGATTTGCTGCCCAGACCATTTCAATCTCCGCTCATAATCCAACCGCTCGGGCGAGTGTTGTCACGCGCGCTCCTGCAAGAGTCTGCAGGATGGAACTGCTCTCCATAGCTGCTCCTTTCGGGACAGGCGTGTCGAGTGTTCCTTCGTTTTCCCGCACGACGTCAGTGCTTCCTCCCTTGTTAAATTCTCAGATTAGGAATGTACCGGTGGTGGTTGATTTTGTTCTGCGGTCAAAGGAGAGTGGGCGAATTCGATAGTCAATTCGGACGATTGGGCGGCGCGGTGGCGCAGTGGTTAGCGCTGACGCCTCACAGCAAGAAGGTCCCGGGTTCGAGTCTCTCGGCTCCCGTGCCTTTCTGTGTGCAGTTTGCATGCTCTCCCCGTGTCCGCGTGGGTTTTCGCCGGGTACTCCGGTTTCCTCCCACAGTCCAAAAGCATGCTCCTGGATAGGTTGATTGGCTCGGAGACTAAAAATTGTCCCGCAATGCCCGGCGATGGACCGGCGTCCCGTCGTCGGGTGTATTCCTGCCTTACGCCCTGTGTTTCCGGGATAGGCTCCGGCTTCACCGTGACCCTATATAGGATTAAGCGGTTTCAGATAATGAGATGAGATGAGAGAATTCGGACGATTGCTGTTTCGCAGCAATCTCGCATCCAGGGTTTGAAAGCTGACCCAGTATATACTTCTCTTATAATGAGCATGTATCTAGTGTTAGAGACAGGAGTTAATGTTAGAGACAGGAGCGAGTGTTATTGATAGGAACCAGTGTTAGAGATAGGAGCCGGTGTTATCTACAGAAACCATTATTAGAGATAGGAGCCGGTGTTAGAGATAGGAGCCAGTGTTAGAGATAGAAGCGGGTGTTATTGATAGGAACCAGTGTTAGAGATAGGAGCCGGTGTTAGAGATAGGAGCCAGTGTTAGAGATAGAAGTCAGTGTTAGAGACAGGAGACGGTGTTAGAGATAGGAACGTGTGTTATCCATAGAAACCATTATTAAAGATAGGAGCCGGTGTTCGAGATAGGATCAAGTGTTAGAGATACGAGCCAGTCTTGTATCGCAGGAATCCCGCATGTGGAGTTTGCACGTTCATTGGATACATTTGTCTGCAATAACAAACGTCTCTTTGACATCTCATTCCGCCCATCTCAACCATGAGTGGGCCCGCGAGGACCACCTGTCGGTTCGTGAAGACGAGACCCAAGGGACCTTGAGGTGAGCAAGGATGACAACCGCCCGATTCATTAGCGGCGGTGGAATCCGAGACACAGACCCGGAGACTCTCACTGGTGCCGCCTCCATTCCCTGATCTCCTCATTAACCGGTGCTCTCCTCTTAACAAGATGACCTTCGAAATATTCACACACCGTCGCGCGTATGACGTGATGACGATGATTATGATAATTTCGATCATGGCTGAGCGATTATTTTCGCGGCACGGACAAATGGGAATCGAGGCTTCTCGTAGCGGGCCTGGTGTCTGTTCTGCAAAAGGCAAAGATCTGGTTTTTATTTTTTGGGGCCTAAGAAGCATACAGCCTCGTCTCGGAGTCACTGTGACCCGAACAGAAGCCATCGACGCGGCCCGATCTGGCCCACGGATCTTTTTTTTCTCACCGCTGATTTAGATGATGATATTAATGAT
This sequence comes from Mordacia mordax, assembly GCA_036362905.1. Taxonomy (NCBI): domain Eukaryota; kingdom Metazoa; phylum Chordata; class Hyperoartia; order Petromyzontiformes; family Petromyzontidae; genus Mordacia; species Mordacia mordax. Next base: position 30,969,786 of record JAZEWT010000002.1, on the reverse strand, counting down.
TTAGACGGGGCGGCACGGTGGCCCAGTGGGTGGCGCTGTCGCCTCACAGCAAGAAGACCCCGGGTTCGAATATCTCGGCTCGGGTGCCTTTCTGTGTGGAGTTTGCATGTTCTCTCCGTGTCCGCGTGGGTTTTCGCCTTGCACTCCGGTTAATTGGCTTGCAGACTAAATTGCCCGCAGTGCCCGGTAATCGACTGGCGTCCAATCGTGGGTGTATCCCTGTCTTACGCCCTGTGTCTGCCGGGATAGGCTCCGGCTCACCGCGACCCTGTACAGCATTAAGGGGTTCTGACAATGAGATGAGATGAGATGATTTAGACGACGGCAGATGTTTAATGCTATTTATTCTTACAGCAGAAAGTACAAGTGAGCTTGCAATCTCTGAATGCGGGATTTCTACGATGCAGAAAAGGTTCTAAGTGACCAACGCAACAACGCATGCAGACATGTTTCCTCTCCTCCGCAAGCCCTTCCCGATTATGAGAGTCGAGTGTTGGCGTAAGATGCGTCTCGCCAACAACTCTACGGGCGTACTTAATTTGCAGAGCATTTCCCCTTGGCTTAATGAGCGCGCCTGTCAATCAAGGCGCCGCATCTCCTCGCTCGTGTAAATATTTCGTGCGAGGAAATTCAAGCTTCATTCCCACGTGGTTCGAGACCAGGGATTCCGCGGTTTGTCGGTGATGGATTGCTGGTGCTTTACTTGGGCGTCAAGGGGAGTGCTGTGAAGGGACCAGTCTACGGGGAGCTGGAAGAGGGGAGGCGAGGCCGCGAGGGGGAGGGAGGCTGGGGAGAACCGCCACCTCTGATACGCCTACAATGCACTGATGTAGAAGGCTCGATGTATGAGAATCGCCCCCCACGTTGGGGAAGGGAGGGGGGGCGAAACGTCGTGACAGAGAGACGAGGAACGTTCGACATGGCCAACCTGTAACGGCGGCTCTCGAGAGCAATTTTCATCTCACATTGAGCCGTGACAAATCTACATAAATACAATATTATTGATGTTTGCTTCTGCTTTCTACCCGCATTAAAATATGACATGCGGAACGCAATCCATATTCTTGATGGCACGTTCAGAATAATACATGACGGTATTGTGCAGATGCACATATCATGCTCATACGATAGTATGCAAATATGCTACGTATTTTAAATAAACGTTTTGCTGGCTGACTGGAGGAACGGATAGACGCTGTGAATGAAAAAAAAACTAAATTTATTTAGCAAAATTATATCACGTGGTTAACGTAATTAGAATGTTTGATGATGATTGAATGCTGTTATTGTCACATTATACAGCGTTATATATGAACCACAGTCAATTCTTACGTTTCTTACGATCATCATTATCACTACTTACTCATGTACGGGTTAGCTGAGGGCCGAAACTTATCCCAAAAGACACAGGGAAAAAGATAGCTCTGTACTCATTATGGGACGCCAATCCATTACAGGGCACAGGGAACAATTTAAACAGCAGATCAATTCATATTAATAATAATAATTGCATTTATTGAGCGTTTTTCACCCGAGGGTCACAAAGCGCTGCACAGAGCTGCGGAGAGAACGGCACGTCAACAACAACGGCAAATCAGTAATGATAACTTGCTGATGTCTTCATACCGTGGGATAAAACCGAAATAGCCGACACAAACTGCACACGGAAATCCAGTGTTGGAACCGGGAATCGAACCAGCGACATTCTTGCTCTGATATTCACTGCACCAAACTGTCAAGGCATGAATATTTAAAAAGCGTTTAAATGCACAGCTGTCTGTGTAGTTATATATGATATAAATATTATAAAAGGAAAAATTCCTGAAACACACGCGCAAACAAAACGACAGAATTCTCGCGATTCACTAGCGCACGATTCAATTCGAGAATTGATTATTATCATATTGCCTATCACGGTTTATGCAGCAAGTAGTGATAATGATGATCGCCGCAGGGCTCACACGATATCATGAATATACGGGATGTTTACAAAGTCCCGTTACCGCCCCCCCATAACAATCTTCCCTGCTACGTTTGGAATAGACGTTCCTGTAATGAACATGCACTTTAATGCCTTGCTTTATGACAATACAGTCACGTGTGTTCACAGTTCATATCTCCTGTGTGTTCATGATTTTCAATCATCAACTCCGGCGGAGAATGCAACAGACCATTGTTACCTCCTCCGCAAGAACTTGGGGCTGCAGGGAATCTTTGCAGCGGCAACATCTGCGCCTCACAGAGAGAAGCTCCTGCCCCGAGGCGGTTCGATTCCTGCCTCTTCTGTACGGAGCTTGTGTCTTCCCTCCGCTTCTGCGTGGATTTCCTCCGTGTTCTCATTAATTGCCCGATCATATCGTAGTATACAGGGTTCATTGACTGGCAGTTTGGGGGCCAGCTAACCACATGCAACGCTTTGGACACTGGGTAAAATGCCGAGTGTGCGCAGCCGAAAAAGTATCTTCGGGCGTTTGTTGTGCCGTGGCAATACCGCATCCAGAGCTTGCAAGCTCACTGGAATAATAAACATCTATCTACATTAACGATCGATTAAACAAAAATGCTTATGCAACCTGAGTAATGTGGTTTTTTTTTACAGATGTTCAGCGCGGAGAGATAAACAACTTGGCGGCACGGTGACGTGGTGAATGAGAATTGCAGTCACTTAATTAGCCCCTAAAATTCTTGTCTCCATTTGCTATTTTATTTTAAATTAGCCTGCCGTATTTTTTTCAGGCACAATTTACACGTCTAATTTTTTTTTGCTTACATTACATTACACGCCCAGTGGTATGCACGCATATTAAGTTTCGGGAAATTAAATAGAGGTCACGTAGCATCTGAACCACCGCGTCGGTTTTCAAGACACGACGTGTGAGAATTGCTGTCATTGGCCGCTCTTTCGGGATAGCCGTGTCGAGCGTTCCTCATCTCTGCCGCGGCGTTTCTTCTGCGACCAACGTTGGTCCGATGCTGCCTTCAATGCGAGAAGCGAAAGGTCGCGAAGGAGAGAAGAAGACGAACGCTCGGCGTCGCTATCCCAAAAGAACGGCGACTCACACCGGCGTCCCTGCGCCAAACACTTCTCCGTTCCGTTCGGTGTCACTACCCCTATCCCGACAGACAGGTGGCGCAAGGCGGGACTCTACCCAGGATGTGATGCCAGTACATCACGGGGCACATTTTGGGGTAACTTACTCAGCAGGCCAATTAACCTAGGCAGCAGCGTGTCTTTGGACGGTGGGAGGGAAACAGATGAAACCAGCGAAAAACCCCACGCAGAGAACACACAAACTCTCACGTAGAAAGGCGCGCGAGCCGGGAGCCGAACCCGGGTCCTTCTGGCTGCGAGGCGGCAGCGCTACTTATGCGCAGCCACCGCGCCGCCCCGTTCTGTTTTACATCCGTGTTGAACACAGCGGGGACTCGGCCAGGTTTGGTAAATCCGCCAATGGAGAAATTCGCGGTTGACGAGGTTTGTCTGAAAATATACACACACACAAGGTGTCGGCACAAGTCGCTTTAGCGAGAATATTTTTTTGATACGACAAGAGTTCGAGACAAGAGACCGTCCCGCTCCAGCGCTGTTGTGTTCCATGCTCCAGCGATGCAACACGTGTATTGAACGCGACAAAAGGCGCTGATGAACGTCCGTAATAAACATGAAATGTGATTCCTCAGGAAACGATTTCGTTATCCTCGGCGAAGCGGCTTGTGCCGCACCCTGTGTGTACAATGCATCTTCAAATGACAAGGGAACGATGGAGCTCCCTGAGAGTAAGGCCGACCCCCGAAGCAATCAAATAAATAAACAAACACGGAACGAAACGGCCCACACTGTCAAGCAATCGCCTGTGTACGCAGCCACGTCTCCGGCCGTGATTTGGAAAAATCAACCGCAGATATTCACCCTCCCCCCCATCTCCCCCTGCCACCTCGCCCTCGCCTTCTCCTCCTCCCCCATTCCCTCCATCCACCGAGGGTGACCAGCGTCCGCAGCGCGAACGTTCAGCCGTAATGTTCTCGAGGCTGCTGGGAAACTGTAGCAATCTTCCAAGTGTTCAGCAATCAGTCCGAATGCTCGCGGGAGACGAGCAAGGGACACGGCGCGCACATCCCCGCGGGAGTCTGCGCGCTCCGTGTTCCTCTCATTCCGTCCTCACCACCACCGACAATACGATTCGTTGGCTTTTGAGCGCCCGCTTCAGTCGGTTGGGCAGTGGTTGTCCAGTTTTACGCAGTTTCAAAAAAAAAAATTCATGTCCGCGTCTCATGTCATTGTCAGAAACCGCTTAGTCCTGTACAGGGTCGCGGTGAGCCGGAACCTATCCCGGCAGACACAGGGCACAAGGCAGGGATATACCCACGATGGGACGCCAGTCCATCACCGGGCACTGCGGACAATTTAGTCTGCAAGCCAATTAAGCTATGCAGCAACATGTTTCTTGGACTGTGGGAAGAAACCAGAATGCCCGGCGAAATCGCACGCGGACACGGGGAGAGAACACGCAAACTCCACACAGAAAGGCACCCGGCCGAGAGATTCGAACCCGGAACCTTCTTGCTGTGATGTGACAGCGCTACCCACTGGGCCACCGTGCCGCCCACATTTAATTATTACCATTAAATATTAACCAGCAAGGCTGCCCAGGGCTTGACGTTCGTCAACCCCGATCTTTGAAAACCACTCCAGTAGAAAGTGGCGGTGGGCCAGAGCCAATCCCAGTAGACACGTGGAGCAAAACACGGCTATGTCCAGAATGGAGCCCCAGTCCGTCGCAGCGCACCGAAGGTGATTTAGCCAGCAGGCCAGTTAAGCTGGAAAGCAGCATCGTGACCTTGAACAATGGGATGAAACCCAAGACCCCTTCTATAACCTTCCAGACCACAGTGCTAACGGTGAGCACCTATTAAGAACCGCATATGGCAATGGCAGAATCGTTTGACCGCCACTGCACCAAGAGCGACCTTAATCTCAGTGAGTCAGATTTAATTCAAACTGGAAGGAATCGATGAGTTTGCAGCTTTTTTTAACGTTACAATAACACCCGAGAGGCAACGTGGGTTGATAAACAAAAACCCAAAATGTTGTTAATTTTCCGTTCTCTGTCGTTGTTGGCGTGCCGTTCTCTCCGCAGCCCTGTGCAGCGCTTTGTGACCCTCGGGTGAAAAGCGCTCTGTTAATGCAAATATTATTATTATTATTAACCGAGGGCGGCGCGGTGGCCCAACCGCAGTCTTGCTCCGACATGACAAAGGCAGGAGAATGATTGAGAGGGTTATATATCGAGATAGGGCGGCGCGGTGGCCCAGTGGTTAGCGCTGACGCCTCACAGCAAGAAGGTCCCGGGTTCGAATCTCTCGGCTCGGGTGCCTTTCTGTGTGGAGTTTGCATGCTCTCCCCGTGTCCGCGTGGGTTTTCGCCGGGTACTCCGGTTTCCTCCCACAGTCCAAAAGCATGCTCCTGGATAGGTTGATTGGCTCGCAGACTAAAATTGTCCCGCAATGCCTGGCGATGGACCGGCGTCCCGTCGTCGGGTGTATTCCTGCCTTACGCCCTGTGTTTCCGGGATAGGCTCCGGCTCACCGTGACCCTATATAGGATTAAGCGGTTTCAGATAATGAGATGAGATGAGATTATTAACCGAGGCAGCAGCACGTGTTTGGACTCTGCGAGGAAGTAAAGCAGGCGACCCGGAGAATACCCACGCAGTGACGGGGAGAACATACAAACGCCACAAAACCGAGCCCACAATCGAACCCAGGCCCTTCTTGCTGTGTGGCAGCAGCGCTACTCAATGAGCCACGTGCCGCCCGTAGATGTCATCGGCCTACATATTAATGAGTGGGTTTTTTTTAGTGGTGGGAGAAAACCCACGCAGAACGGAGGAGACTCACGCGTAAGAGGAAGAAAACACGCAAACGCTACAGAGTTAAGCACCCGATGCAGGAATAAAACTACATCCGGGCAGGGCTTTTTTCTGTAAGGCGCGGATGTTGCAGCTGCAGAGCCTCCCTGCCAATTATAATTCTGACACCGGCACGCTAATGTTCAGATGGAGGCAGCAACACGGGGGGGGGGGGGTGGAGGTTGCTCCAGACCTCAGATGAACACAATGCACGAGGTACTCATTTGAGGCTGAGTAGACCCAGGGGAGACCCAGAACCTGTTCAGAAAATCATCACTGGTGTTGGCAATGAACAGGAATCGAAACTGGGTCGCCAGATATGTAGCCCAGCAGGGCTAGCCACTGGGCCACCACTCTCCACAACAACAACCGCCATTATCTTCCAAGTGGCAGTGACGTCACCACGGCGCCTGTGCCAGGCCATGTGCACCTTCAGGTCACGTGAAGTGTCGAAGGATCTCTGACAAAAGGTTTAGGGACAGATCCAGGTATTATGGGTTGCCTGATCGAGATGGTTGGCAAATACATCACCTGTGCTCCCTACTGTGCCAACTTGCTGTATTTTAGCCGCCCGGAGGTCCGCTCGTTGTTGTGAGCATCGCTTCTACTCCCTGCGTCGTTCTTACAGGGCGACTGCTTCCAATTGACCCGCAGCAATGATGCAATTCTAGCTCACAGTTTTCATCAGCTAGCCAAGACCAGGCCACTGTGGGTTTCAACAGGGTCCTTGGTGGGTGCCCAGCACTACCGTGGAAGAACGGCAGGCGAATCTTGGAGATGACAAGCCGATGGTCAGAGGTCATGTCAGCTCCTCGGTAGGTTCAGGTGTCAAAGACATGGGCTCGTATCCGCTACTCCTCCACTATGTAGTCCAGCAAATGTTCTTGCTTGGACCTGGCAGGCATCTATGATGTTGTGCAGATGCGACGATGACGGAACAGCGTGTTGGTGATTACGAGCCTATGGGTTGCACAGAAGTCGAGCAGCCTCCTACGTTGTTGTTGAGCTGATCTGGCCCAGGCCTTCCAATCACTCCAGCCCAGATGTCTGCATCATTATCCACTCGGGCATGAAAGTCAACACCGAGAAGAGGAGGTCATAGAAGGCATCTGACTCATTGGCCATGCCTGAATCCCTCCACTGATGTTCATCTTCAGTGGAAGCATAAGTCACCACCAGCACCATCCCTCGCCTCCCATTTATAAGGATGCGAGCCCACAGTAGCCTGGGACTCACAGGTCCCCACACCTCACCACCAAACTCCCACGGTCCTTTCATTCTTTCATTTAGAAGAAGAGCCACTCTCTGTTGCTTGGCAATCTCCACTCTCGAGTGGAGGATTGTCTACTACTCCTGATGCCTGGAGCCAGAGCCAGCTCATAGGACCCCCTGTCTTCCGCTGAGGTCCAGGCGGTACCGGTTTAACTCCCGGCAGAGGAGTGGCAACCTCTACCCGCAACGAGTTTTAGAAAATTCCACATGGTCACAATGTAGCAGATTTTTGTTGCTTCTGGAGGAACCCAGGGGGGTGGATGTTCAGTCTCGTCTTATGTCATCTCATTGTCTGAAACCGCCTAGTCCAATACAGGTGAGCTGGAGCCTATCCCGGCAGACACAGGGCGCAAGGCAGGGATATACCGCCGGTGGGACGCCAGTCCATCGCCGGGCACTGCGGGGCAATTTAGCCTGCGGGCCAATTAACCTATGCAGCAGCATGCTTTTGGACTGTGGGAGGAAACCGGAGTACCCGGCGAAAACCCACGCGGACACGGGGAGAGCATGCAAACTTCACACAGAAAGGCACCCGAGCCGAGAGATTCGAACCCGGGACCTTCTTGCTGTGAGGCGACAGCGCTAACCACTGGGCCACCGTGCCACCCCGTGTTCAGTCTCGTGGCGTAGCCAAATGGGGTTTCGTCAGGCGAGGTTATAATCGCCCGTTCCCCCGGGGCCTCCGGCACAAGCTTGAGATTCACATTTTTTTTATTGCGTGGTCTAGCGGTAATTAACTTGAACGTGAGGGCTTTGCCAGCCCCCTGCACCCGTCCAGAGCCCCATTGGCTGTTGTAGAGGCTATGAGAACAGCCACCACTCCCTTACCACGAGGAGAAGGTGGGTTGTTTTGCCGGACACAAACTCCCCTACAAACACACACATGCACACACGTAAATATTCCCAACACAGTCTTTAACATATTGTTAGAGCAAGTGCTGTTAGCAAGCACATACGAAAGCCGGGATTAGATGATGATGTCGTCGTAAACACCGCGGCCACCTTTGTCTCCCCCGTACAGCTGCACAAGCACACCACCACAGACTACACCACACACGGCACATAACTCATTTAGGACTGAGTCAACCTAGAAGTGGTACAGAACTGGTTCAATGAAATCCATTATTGGGTCATATCACGTTATAATTTTTTACGTGACCAGACCCAAAAATGGATTTCATTGATAATATTGGTCACGAAAGCCTTCGAATTAAAGAACCGGTTCAAATATTCATCATTCATGTTGGCGGTGATCGTAACTCAATATCAGGACGCCGGATTCATAACGTGCTGTTCTAACCACTGCGCCACGGCTCCCCCTTACACGCATAGATGGTTGCCACCTACCCACGTTTGAACCGGACAGTCCCGGAATTGTTGCCTGTGTTCGTGTGACAGGGATTAATTCATTGCGAGGTTGGGTACCGATAATGCGTTGGATTCTATTTGGCAAAACTGACTGCAGATGAATGCCTCGCGCTTAGTATGTATCAGCGGTGGAAATCCCTCACACACAGTGATGTATTCGCGTTTCCGACAACAACAGAGGGGAAACAGAGCCCTTATCTCGCTCCGTCTTATCACGCACGCTGCTGAAAACAATTATGTTGTCCACAAAAGCTATGGAATCAATGTTTTGGACTCCCCGGCTTGAGCGGCTCCTCCTGCCCACCCCCATCTCGCATTACGGATGTCACCCCTGTCTTACAAATAGCCGGAATAACATTTCGTTCGGGGCGGCGCGGTGGCCCAGTGGTTAGCGCTGACGCCTCACAGCAAGAA
>JAZEWT010000002.1:30901381-30917998 GCA_036362905.1 Mordacia mordax | reverse complement strand
CTGGGCCACCGCGCCGCCCAAGATCATATTAGTGCATTGAAATACAATAAAAAACGCCTCATAAAAAGTAGTCAAGGTGCCGCGCTGCAAACACGATAACACAATTAAGAAGTGACACAGCATAAATGTTACGTAAATAACGGATTTGAATAAATTGTTTTCCCAAGCTGTTCATTTTTGGATAGCAGTATCGAGGGCTCCTCTCCCCTGTTTCACGACGTTTCACTTCCCACATCGGAGGCATCCTCAGGCATGCTGCCGAGACCCAGCGGACGAGAGGGGATGCACGCCATTCACGGCTGTCCCTCGAGAACAGCTTTGCGAGCGGTCATCATGCACCGAGCCGCAAAAACTTACATCCCCGCAGTCATCAGTAAATATTGTTCAGGGGGGGGGGGGTCTCAATCTTTTCCCGCATCTCAAGTCCCGCTTGGGTCTGGTCTCCACGGACCACTAGGTGGCGTTCGCGGCCCACTGATGGGACGCGACATCGGTGGAGAGCAGAGGATGTCGTCTGCATAGCAAATGCTTATACCCTGTACCGTAGACTTTAACGTGTTTGCTTGCGTGCCTTCATGTGTTTGCTGAGTTTGAGTCCCTCAGCGAGTCAGTCTTGATCTAGACTAGAAGGAAGCGTTAAGCCAAGTAGCTCTTTTTAACAGATGTCCAGCCGGGAGCGGTGAGCAAGTTACAGTATCGCAGGGCGCCGGAAGCAATATATGTCAGAACAAATTCAATTCACCTAGGCAGCAGCATGTATTTCGACTGTGGGTGAAAACCACAGTACCCCACTTAAACCCAGGTGGACACACGGAGAACACGGAACTCAACACAGTAAGGCTCCAGAGCCAGGAATAGAACCGGGGACCTTCTTGCTGTGAAGCGGTAGCGACACACACTGCGCCACCTGTGCGAAATTTCCAAAAGCACCCCCAGCATGAGATGACCGCTCCACGCAAAGCGAATCGGCGGCAGCTGTCAGTGCAAGCAGGCGTGCGGGGGGGGGGTGTTGTGCCTCTCAAGCACAGAAGACTTACAGGTGGTGGCACGCCTCCTCCGGGACGTGGAGTACACTGCGGTCAACACCGCGTTGATCGTATCCACGTTCGGAGTGAAAGTCAGCCGACTCGGCTGCGTGTTCGTCACCTGCGCCATGGCGGTGATGTAATCGATGAGGGGGCCCATCTGGCTCTGTGTAGACAATGCAGAGTGGAGATCGGGGGATGGGAGGGGGTGCAGACGAGGTTTAAGGGGGGGGGGGGGGGAGCAGTTATGCGCAGAGTTCAGGAAGAGCAGGCATCTGCCATCGTCAATACACCGGCTGGATGGGTGCATCATCGAACTGCGACGTTGCTAATCCTGCAGATGTAGTTAGCGACAGTTAGACGGGCATGGGTTGGGAACCCGTTCAGGTGTGCTATCTCCTACCTAAACGTACCATCTTCAATCCCACCCCAGACAGATGCTAGATACATAGAGGTGTGTTACCACAGCAGAAAATACCGAGTGAGCGTGCAAACTCTAGATGCGGGATTCCTGCGGCATGGTAACGCCTCATCCAATACCGATTCTGTGCAGGACCACCACCACCACGCTGCAAGCCATAACACTTCTCCTCCTTCATCCCTCGCCCTGGTCAACTTGGGAATTCCCAGCCATCACCTATTTTCAAAGCTGTCATGTTGAACTACTGACCTCAAGCCCGGCGCGTGCGGAAAACGCTTGATCGCAGATGCCTGTGCGCAGGTTTTTCTCTCTCTCTCTCGCGAACGCGCTCCACGGGGTGGTCCAGATGTCTTGTGACCCGTCCATTTTCATTGACCCCTTAAACGTTGTTTTATTTAATCTTCATTTGCTCATTCGCATCCGTTTCAAATATCTCCTACTCGTTTTCAGATTGTCAAAGTTGACATGGTCACTTTTATACCGCCTACATTACAGCAGAACCCGTTGGGTACGGGGAAAATATTGAGTTTTCGAGAATATCGATGGGGATGACAAGACATTTGAAGCGCGCTGAGCGGCTATCCCGTGTGCTTCTGGGTTCTACCAGCACCGTTCAGATTCCCAGAGGCGGCTCTCGGCAAGGGAAGGGAAACGTCGGACACTGTCGACAACCAACACGCGTGTGAGGCGCAGCCCAAAAAGAAGCGGGCGGCGTCGCATGGCTGTGGATATTTATTATTGTTGTAATATTTACTTTACTGATGGAGCGGAGAGTGGTGGAGTCGAGAGTGGTGACCATGTCGCCCATGTATTGAAGACTCTGAGATGTCCACGTGGAAGAATTCCTGCCAGGAGATGGACAAAACGACCTTCAGCTTCATCAGCATATCCGATCAAATGATTAGCTCTAATCAATCCGCGGCTGGATCAGACACCATCCCCCCCCCCCAATCTCCATGCCCGACTTTTCTGCCGTCCCCCACAATGCTGTGGTCCGTCTCGCTTCCGCACACGAGCCAACTGGGCAACTCGGTGTCTCTACAGAAGAAAAATCATTTGCACCTCAAGAAAGAAGGACCTGCCTGAGGCGATTAGATTCCCCCCTCAGGCGTGCTTGTGTGGAATGTGTGCGGTCTCCCCATATACCGCGCAAGCTTACTTTAGGTTCTCTGGTTTCTTCCCACGAATAAAAACAAATTAATTAAATATCCGATAACATAATAATATATTGGTCTGAGTAACTGGTAAATGTTGGCACCAACTGGCTGCATGTCTGCCTTCCCCCTACCTGCCTCTCTGCAGCTTCCTCGTGCCTCCATATCTGTGTCTTGTCCATTGCAACATCCCTGGTAATTATTGACCCATCTCCATTTTACTATTCCTCTTTAAGGTCTCTGAGCGTGCAGCAGCCATGCAACTCCAGGTTCAAATTCGGCCATAATATTGAAAATGCTCTGGTAAACGTAGTTAATGACCTACTTTTCACTGCTGATGAAGGCTTGTAAAGAATTTTTATTGTTCTGGACCTGAGCGCAGTCTATGATACCATTGACCACCCTACCTTACAGGAGTGACTGGCGATCATAGGGGGTCTCTGGTTGTGCCCTGCACTGGATGAGCTCCTACCTTTCTGATCAGAAGCAGTTCATCAGCCTCGGAGCTTCCTGTTTACATATTTTGCATTGTTATCAAAGCTTCATGTTTGCATATTTTGCCACAAGTATGTGTGGCTTTTGCAAACCATACACATTGTGAAATGTGTCTATTATGGTGTTTTAAGATCTTAACACCTGCATAATTGCCAGCAATGGTTAAAACCTGTTCTACTTATCACATCTTCAAATCTTCACGAGTCGATTACGGCAATGCATTACTTCCTGGAAATCCCTGCCTACCTTATCAACTGTCTCCAATGTGTGTAAAATTCGCCTGCTAGAATCCTCACCCACACTCCTGTCCATGATCACATATCCCCAGTGCTGGTGTCTCTCTACTGGCTACCGATTAAATACAGGAGTGAATTCAAGACCCTCCTTCCCACCTTCAAAGCTCTCACTGGCGCTGCTCCTATAAACACCCATGGCCTATTTCAGGCATCCTCCTCAACACGACAACTTCAATCCTCCAATACGGGCTTGCTGCATATGCCTAGATCGCATCTCCATTTGATTGGTGACAGAACCTTCTCACGTGCTGCTCCCAGAATCTGGAATGTCCTTCCCTTGGAAATTCTGTCAGCTGAGTCCCTGGGCATCTTTAAATCCCGTCTCGAGACCCACTTGTCCCGTGAGGCCTTTGGGTCCTCTGTCTAGGATTGTTGATGCTGTTTCCATGTTGTGCTTGGATGATGGCTTGTTGTTGGCCTGTGCCTGCTCAGGAACACTTATTCCTGCCTTTATTTGTTTAACAAATATATTATTTATAATTTTATGTCCTTCATTGATTTATAGCCATTACTTTAGTACAATTGTCATTCTTTGATGTTATTGTTGTTGCAATGCCATTCTCCGCACAGCTCTGTGCAGCGCTTTGTGACCCTCGGGTGAAAAGCCCTCTAGAAATGCGAATATTATCACGATTACTCAGCTACCAGTCTTGTCCATCATCACCCTCTTCCCCGTCTTGTCCAAGTCCTTTCTTAATGGCCAATACGACGTGTCTAACGTGTGTTGCTCGTATCTGTGTGATGCTCCTGCTGACTAGAGGGCTTATTCCTAGTTCGCACATCTCCACAAATTTGTGCTGTGATTTTGTTTATTTACCTTGCGATTTTCTACGTTGTGGCGTTCGTCAGTTTGAACGATTTTTGGGCCTCAGCAATCCCACATCCAGAGCTTGCAAGCTCACAGGGGATTTTCCGCTGTACTTCTAAACATCTGTCGATCTTTGCGTGCTTTCCAGTTTTTGTTCCACGTTACATTTACTTTGTAAGCGTCAATGTAATGTTCGGATTACATGCGCCGATTGATTGATCATCTCTATAGATGTCGTGTTTTTCCCTCTCACAGCAACTTGGTGGGAGGCTGCGTTTGGTTGGCTGAAAAAGAAATTGATGAATGAAGGGGGTGAATGAAAGGAATGAATAATTGGTGGACGAATGGTTGGCTTAATTGTTCGATGGATGGAGGGTCGAGAAGCTAGGTGGATGGAAAACGGGTGGCTTGATGAATGTATCCATAACATGATAGATTGCAAGAATAATTGACGAATCAACAGGCGGGCACACATGAGTGGACGAATGAATAGTCGACATATCGGTAGGTGAGCGGATATAGTCTAGAGGCTATGAAGGTGCATATACACAAACACGAGTATATAGTCAGTCAGTATCAACACCCACTTAATCCTGTACAGGGTCGTGGAAGGCCGGAGACAATCTCAGCAAACACAGGGCACAAGGTGGGGCTATACCCAGGATGTCTCCAGTAAATCACAGGGCATGTTTCTGGGGGTAATTTACTTTGCAGGCAAATTAACTTAAGCAGGAGCGTGGGAGGAAACTAAAATCCAAATGGACACAGGCAAAACATGTAAACTCCACACAGCAAGGCATCCGAGCCAGGAACCGAACGCCCGGCCTTCTTGCTGTGAGGCAGCAACGCTACTCACTGTGCCACTGTGCCACCCACGTGAACATTTAGTGAGATAGATATATCAGTGGACAGATGTGCATGTGAGTATAGATGTCACGAGATACGGATGGATGGGTAGATGACGAGCAGACTGGTGAATGCGTGGGTAGGTTGCTGTACCCACTCATATCTCTGGACTGTGGGAGAAAACCGAAGGACCCACCCGAATTTCTGGAGGAGCTTAGTCTGGATGCTGCTGGCCTGATCACCCGTGTAGACCCTGCACTGCTGGAGGTGGTCCAGGACGCTGATGTCCGCGCTGTTGATCTGAGCTCTGCTCAGCTCGCACGAGAGATTCCCCAGCACGGCGACGTCGCTCGCTGTCAGATTCATCCCCGTGGGTTTATTCTGTGGAACAGAGAGAGAACAACGGTTTTACATTTTTTTCTTATAGTATTTTATAATTCAGTTAGTCGTTTTTCTATTTTTCATTTAAGCGGAGCAGAACTGTTGAAAAATGCAGCTCTTGGTTTTGCATTTTTCCACCGTCAAGTTTCTCCCCGTTTCATTTTTCTGCGATGGATAGGGCACGGCCAGGCGATGGACTGGCGACCCATCGTCGGTATATCCTTGCCTTGCGCCCTTTGTCTGCCGGGATAGGCTCCGGCTTCACCGTGACCCTGTATAGGACTAAGCGGTTTCAGACAATGAGATGAGATGAGAGATAGGGCACGGCAGAGGGTGCACACCCTGACCAATTGGTGGCAGTTTAAAAAACAATGCCCGCCCACCCGGGTTGCTGGGGGTCGTGGAGCAGAATGTTGTGGCCGGTCGCCCTGCCCGACGTCAACACCTCCATTAGTCGGAGGGTCTCATCTCATCCCATTGTCAGAAACCGCTTAGTCCTGTACAGGGTCGCGGTGAGCCGGAGCCTATCCAGACAGACACAGGGCGCAAGGCAGGGATATACCCACGATGGTACGCCAGCCCATCAACGGACACTGCGGGCAATTTAGTCTGCAAGCCAATTTAACCTATGCAGCAGCATGTTTTTTTGGACTGTGGGAGGAAACCAGAGTGCCCAGCAAAAACCCACGTGGACACGGGAAGAGAACACGCAAACTCCACACAGAAAGGCACCCAAGCCGAGATTTGAACCAGGGACCTTCTTGCTGTGAGGCGATAGCGCTACCCACTGGGCCACCGTGCCACCTTAGTCGGAGGGTCGTCAGCTCGATATTTGTCTGAACCTTGCCAAAATATCTGGTAACCAGCTGAGGCAGCTCAGGGTTACATTAGAACATGCAAACCCTGCCACAACGATAAGCTCACTGCAACATATGTAGCAAAACGTGGCGAAGGAACAGCCCTGCAAATGCCTGCCCACAGCACTGCTGCTGTAAATGCCTCCTCTGCTAATACGAGCCTTAGAGTGCGCCCCCCCACGCCACCCCGATGATGTGGCTACACATTTCAACACTGGTTAGGAATGCCCACTCTATACCCCCACCACACCGGTTTGCAGAGAGAGGAGGCACGCTCGTGGAAAACTTGACATTCCACCAGTGGGTAGGCTCAGCAAAAAACTGCACGGCTGCACATTTACATCTGACCTCGAGGATATCACAAGGCATCGTTCCCTCTCCACACGGCCACCTACCAGGCAGGAGAAAGCTTGGGTCACCAGATTGATCCTGGTTTGGTCTTTGGGCAGCCTGTTAATGTCACCCTTGCCCATTTTGGTGATCACATTGCTGCAATGCGCAAATACCTGTTGAGCTTTTCTGTATGCACAAGGAATCGGGTGACAAATGATTATGAACATCATCTTTTTAATTATACATCTCCGTTGCTAATGATAACGTTATGAGGAGAGTGCCTGCTC
Source organism: Mordacia mordax (assembly GCA_036362905.1). Lineage (NCBI taxonomy): Eukaryota > Metazoa > Chordata > Hyperoartia > Petromyzontiformes > Petromyzontidae > Mordacia > Mordacia mordax. The sequence goes on along the minus strand of JAZEWT010000002.1, from coordinate 30,911,095 downwards.
TATTCCGTGCAGGGTTAAGGGTGCCCGGAGCCTGTCCAAGCAGACAGGGTGCAAGGCAGAGCCACACCACTGATCGGATGCCACTAGTCCATTGCAGGGCACTCGGGGCAAGTTATTCAGCAGGCCAATTAACCTAGGTGACATATCTAGATGTGGGAGGACATCAGAAAATCGAGCGAAAACCGCACGGCATGTGGATGTAAATAATGCACTCGAAACTCCGAGAACATTCTTAAACGCGTGATCATCATGGGTAGCGGTCACGATCTAGGCTTGCAATCCAAGCGAGCGCTGGTGGATTCGTATAAATTCGTGAACTGCTCTCTTTCTCTCTCTCTACCTGCCGGCATGCAGTTATTATCATCATCGTTATAGATGTAAAGCCTCCATCACTTACGGCAACAACAAGAGGATATTGGAAGGTACAGTGTCATCCACGTTAAACTGCAGACTCTCGGCCAAGCAACTCTCCTGCAAAAATTAAGAAAAGTTTATTGGAATTGCTCCGAAGCACTCTTCTTTTAGAATAGCCATATCAACCGTTGCTCCTCTCGCCCTTGGGACGTTTCATATCCCAAGTTGGAGATATTTTACAGGATAGTGGTCTCCACCTGAAAGCATTGTTTTTTTAATCAGGGAAAGCATATGAGGTGAGCCATCAGCGCACAATGTGACATAAACCAGCCAAGCACAGCCTGATCCTCAATAATTCAGACAGTGAACAGACAATTGCGAGGGAATTACAGATCCGCCAAAACAACACCCAGACAAGGGGTGAACGCACAAAACCCGAGCCAAGAATCAAACCCGGATCCTTTTGCTGTGAGGCGGCAGTGCTACTCACTGAGCCATCATGCCCCTTGTAATCATGTATTGGGAGGAATGATCATAAACACCTGGGATGCAGTCAATTGGCCATTGACGGATGAAACTGTGTTAATGAAGTCGCTTGGGTTTACGTTCTTCAGTTGTGAGCATTGAAACCCTGGCAAGAGGCTTGGGCTTGTACTGCAAGTACACGAAACACACCAGACACCACAATTACAACACATATCCACCGCATGGCCTTCAACAAGCCGTTCAACGATAATTACCATACACAGAGGACAAGTGCTGTCTGCGTGCGAAACGCTCTTTGAATGGCTTCTGCACAAAAACGACGTGGCCAATCCATCCTGAAGATTTGGCTTTGCCGCTTTATCGATAAGAAAAGTTGCTTACAAAAATTTGGGTCCAATCTGGCTTCGGGAAGGACCACTTGCCATACAGGTCTCATAACACGGTCGCTCTTATTTGGACAGGCAATCTTTTTTGTACGCCAAAGAAATGGAGAGCTTTATGAATCGTTACTCAAAACACAATACTTGCTTATTGTCAGTTTTGACCGTCAACACACTCGTCCATATATGATGGATGAAGTGTTTGTATGTATATGTGTGTGTATGCCCACACTGAGGGTGCAGAGTTCGCATACTTCATCTGCAACAACACCAATGCTTTTACGGATTATTCCGATTCATTTCCAACGTTTGGGGTTAATACCTATGAACATATTTCAACTTTCAATTGCCACTTATGTACCATCATTGGCACTTTAAAGCACTCCTCTGCGGTCATAATGACATTAAAAGAACGTGTTACACACTTGTTGCAGATCGTCCGTAGTGCAGACACTCTGATGGTAAATATAACGAGCATGCAATGCATAACGAGCACAATCTTTTTCTCAGCTATAAAAGAACGTCACTATTGCAGCAAGTGTCGGTAGTGAGCAATGCTGCAGGCCAGAGCACTTAGGGGTCGTGTGGCCATAACTACGCCGGGTCATCTTTATCTCCTCACTTGCTGATGTTTAAGCACGCGCACGGGATACTCAATTAAGGCTGAGTGGACCTAGGGAAGGGCCAGGATTCAGATTAGGAATTCGTCGCTCATATGGGTGATGATTTGAGCAATGGCTGTTTCGTAACAGCAGAGGCAAATGTTATTTCAGTGACTTAAAAAAGAGTTATAATAATAATTACTATTTGCAAGTCCACAGCTGGACGAAGAACACTCTATGCCATGTAACGATGTCGGTTTTCACGGCTCGATGCATGATGATTGCTTCGAAAAGCTGCTCTCTCGGGACGGCCGCGTCGATCGCTCCCTCTCAGCGCCTGAGGACGCCTCTAACGTGCGAGGCGAAACGTCGCCATGGAGGGAGAGGGAGCCATCAACGAAGCTGTCCCGAGAGAGCAGCTTGTCGAAGTAATCATCACTCTATGCCATGTCAGCTATGGGGTTTGTACGATCATATCTCTCCCCCGTTGGTCAGTGCAGATTTTCCAAAGGCGCTCAAGGACTGGTTCAGATAAATCCCTGGTCACTCATGTTTGCAATGGACGGTTGCTGAAGTGGGCGGCACGGTGGCCCAGTGGGTAGCGCTGTCGCCTCACAGCAAGAAGGTCCCCGGGTTCGAATCTCTCGGCTCGGGTGCCTTTCTGTGTGGAGTTTGCATGCTCTCCCCGTGTCCGCGTGGATTTTCGCCAGGCACTCCGGTTTCCTCCCACAGTCCAAAAAGCATGCTGCTGCATAGGTTAATTGGCTCGCAGGCTAAATTGCCCCGCAGTGCCCGGCCATGGACTGGCGTCCAATCGTCGGTATATCCTTGCCTTGCACCCTATGTCTGCCGGGATAGGCTCCGGCTCACCGTGACCCTATATAGGACTAAGCGGTTTCAGACAATGACATGAGATGAGGTTGCTGAAGTCAAACTTGGGTTGCTAGGATCACAGTGCTGTATGCTACCCATTGCTCCCCCTCTTCATACTCGCAACATTGCTAAGTTTGAATGCCGCACTTTCGGGATGGCTGTATCAAGCGTCCATCCTCTTTCCCTCACGACGTTTCCACCTCTCACGTTGCAGGCTTCGTGGGGCTGATAAAACTTCGCAAAGGAGCGAGGAGAAAGGCTAGACAGAGCTACCGCGAAAGAAATTCCCATACGTCGAGCCGTGAAAACCTAAAATCAATAGATTACTCATGTTCGTTAAATTGGGGTTGCTCTGGCAAAAGAATATCACGTGGTAGGATCGCGAGTACTTGGGAGTGCCTGTAAGAGCCATTCATTCAGCAGTGGATTAACCATGGTCTCTGGTGATGACAATGAATGATGAACAAAGTATTAGCTGGATCTATCCAATTAATCCCATGTAAAGTCACGCGCATAACAAAAAATGACATACCGCATGATGTATGTAACGTTGTTGGTGGTTTCCAATTGGTCGAGCAAAACCAAAGCCTGTAAGAGAAAACAATCATACAAACAAGTATGAAATTATCGCACCTGCCAGTCCGTTATTTAAATTAACATGCAAATGTTTATGCTGCGGATAGTTTAGTCAAACTGTGATGTGACTTTTAACTCACCCAGAATCATACATTTTCTCTCTCTGGGCCAACTATGCAACAACTAATACAGGATTTAAAGCCCTTGATTTTTCATGTGCATTGCTCCCGTGATCTTACTGGTATATAATGAAAATTGGGTCTGGGGTAAAACATTTCCATCTCTCTGCGGTCAACAAAACGTGCACCAACTTCCGAGAGCGTTGCCATCGATTTTGTTACGTGAATACGAGTGACTTTTTACTTAAGCTAGAAGTATATGATCAGCTATGTAGCTCTTTTCAATAGTTATTCAGTGGGGAGGGGTAAGACATTTACAACATTTCAAAGGAACGGGAGCAATTCTGTCAGAACAATTCAGCTCGACAGTGTGTCTTTGGATTGTGGGAGGCAACCGGTGTACCCGGCGAAACCCACGTGGACACAAGAAGAACGTGCAAACTCCACACGTAAAAAGGCACCCGAGCCCGCAATCAAACCCAGGGATTTCTTGCTATGATACGGCAGCGCTACTCACTGCGCCACTGCGCCACAGTCCCATAACGGAAACGTTAACTCTCCACGACTGGCGATCACAATCCGGTGCTCGCTTTAAGCTGGGGGACACTTCCTCACCAGACCATTTGCTGCAGTGCTAAAGTGAAGGTTGCAGCGCAGGCTGTGTGAAATTCTCACCTGACCCGTTGTCCAGCGTCCCTTGGAGAAGGATTGGACGTTATTGTGCAGATTCCGCAGCCTTTCGGCCGGGATTTGTGCCGTTGTGGACGGAGCCAGGGAACTGATGTTATTTAGAAAATTAGAGTCATCGTTGAGCAACTGCAACCAAACGCAATGTGTCAACAGCCTTAGCCAATTCAATCCGTTAGCAAATGCACACTCGGCACAACATTAACGACCGTTATAGTTGAAGAGCCGTTCTGTACGAACGGGTGGCATGCACCACTAATTCACACGTCAGACTGTGGTGGTAATGCTCGTGCATGGGTTGCTTAGCAGTTTCGCTTCTCTATTCTTGCATAAATGTATCCGACGAATAAACGATGGCTACATCAGTGGTCCCCAACCAGTTTATTACTATCGAGAGAAAAAAACACAAGTGAGCAAAACATTTATAGAGAGCGGGAAAAGCCAAGATTCTGCACTGCAGATTTATCTAAAACGGTCACGGTCTTCGGCAACAAATGCAAGCTGCTGGAGATAGTGGGCAAGCACTCACTGATAACGTACAGCACGCACAGGGTCTCGCACAAAGAGCAAACAATTGTTTATTTTCAGTAAATTGGAAGGCTTAGTGGGTAGAGCCTGTGTTGCATTAAGTTACTTAAATGATCTCGTGTTTTTACGAGGTTGCATGCAGACCATTGCTATACATGCAGCGGACGTAAATTTTCTAAACATGCATGCGATGTCAGACACCCTGCGTGGAGCACCTGAAAGACAGGACGTTTCATCTCAAGTACGAGTTGAGGAAATATATCTTAAACAAAACAAAATATTTCACTAGGTTATTTAAAAACACACATATATTTTAATTGAGTGAATATGTTTCAATGCTCCACTTAGAATGTATCCATCATCGATGGACGATTGATACATCGTAATTGCATTCATCCGGAAATTTGGTATGTTACTAGAAATTATAAAAATACATTTCGATGATTTTACGAGTGTCACAAATGATGTTTTTCTTAGGGCCCTGTTAAATGTCTCATCTCATCTCATTGTCTGAAACCGCTTAGTCCTATGCAGGGTCACGGTGAGCCGGAGCCTATCCCGGCAGACACAGGGCGCAAGGCAAGGATATAGCGACGATGGGACGCCAGTCCATCGCCGGGCACTGCGGGGCAATTTAGCCTGCGAGCCAATTAACCTATGCAGCAGCGTGCTTTTGGACTGTGGGAGGAAACCGGAGTGCCCGGCGAAAACCCACGCAGACACGGGGAGAGCATGCAAACTCCACACAGAAAGGCACCCGAGCCGAGAGATTCGAACCCGGGACCTTCTTGCTGTGAGGCGACAGCGCTAACCACTGGGCCACCGTGCCGCCCCTGTTAAATGTGTTTTTTCTTAATTGAACTTTCAAAACCATCCCAAGCCCCTTGAGAAGGTGAGATCCGCCCATACCCAGACTAACACCACGACTCATAATAATCACGGCACACTGAACAAACGCCGTGCACGCGACAAAAGAGTGCGGCAGTGATGCCGCGGGGAAAGATCGAAGCAGCCACCTTGGTGACGATGACCGACTGAACGCCAGGTGGCAAGGTCTCGATGTCGGCAGTAAAACTGGAATTCAGCATGTAGCTTTTCAGCTCCTGAGTATTCATGTTCTGGAAGGTGTTACTGGAAACTCCGGACACCAGGGTCCCCAGGTTTTTCAAATCCATGGCAATGGGCACCTGCACAGAACATGTGGACAACAATATAAAATGCATTTCACTTCCACGACAAGTCTCATCTCATTATCTGAAACCGCTTAATCCAATATAGGGTCAGGGTGAGCCGGAGCCCATCCCGGAAACACAGGGCGTAAGGCAGGAATACACCCGACGACGGGACGCCGGTCCATCGCCGGGCATTGCGGGACAATTTTAGTCTGCGAGCCAATCAACCTATCCAGGAGCATGCTTTTTGGACTGTGGGAGGAAACCGGAGTACCCGGCGAAAACTCACGCGGACACGGGGAGAGCATGCAAACTCCACACAGAAAGGCACCGGAGCCGAGAGACTCGAACCCGGGACCTTCTTGCTGTGAGGCGTCAGCGCTAAACACTGCGCCACCGCGCCGCCCTTGGGTAAGCATTAGGTGTTTATTTAAATGGTTGAGCTGTCCTAGAAGTGATGCAGAAGTCATTCGCTATTGTAGTCCGAGATGGCAACCCCCTTTGCAGCTCCACTCCTAGGAACGCTTAAGTTCACTCTCTCATCGGTACACCACGCCTCACTAGCTTACCTCCACTTCCGGGTTAAAATCGCCCTCGGGTACTCACGTTGTATCTGCTGCCAAGCTTCTTCAGGAGTTTGCGCGTCTGACCAAGACTCCAGCCCCTCTGACTTCCGAGTTGCTGCAATTCTTGCAGGATGACTTCAGACGTCAAATTCGCGTCGATCGTGTTGGCAGGAATGGCCACAACGGCGCTCCCAAGAAGCTTGATGTTATCCGCCGTGAGGTTGGTCACTGCATTCACCAAGGTCACCGACAGCTGCACGCGAATTCCGCATGGGAGCGCCAGAGACAAACGTGGGGAACGACCCGTGGAGTGACTTTTCATGATCATCGTCCTTATCAGTTTCCATCCCACTGCATTCATCAAGCAATAGACGACTCATCTCTTGGGGCAAGAACAAGTTGTTATTTTTTTCCCATAATTTATCAATACCCACTTAATCCTGGACAACAGTGGTCTCCTACAAGTTCATCGTGATCGACAGCTCGATCCCAGAGTCTTGAACAGTCGGACCTTAATATTTTTAAAAATATCAAGAGTGGAAAAGCTGAGATTCTGTAGAGTGGCTGTATTTATGACTGTGGTAGTAGTGAGTCAGAAACGCAAGCAGCTGGAGATGGTGCGCAGCAAGCAGTAAGACAGACTGTGCAACAAGCAAAGATATTGTACAGCAACTACAGCTGTTACACTAAGAAAAAGTGCTACGCATAGCACACATTTGTTGGAGTTTTGGTAAAGTGAAATGTTTTTACGGGTAGATCTTGGGTGGCATTTATATTTTAAAAGTGATCTTGTGTTTTAAAAGCTTTGGAGACCACTGCTGTACAGGGCCACGGGGGCTGGAGCCTATCCCAGCAGACAAAGGGTGCAAGGAAGGGTTATACGCAGGATGACAAAAACCACGCAGACATGAAGACGTGTAAATTCCACCGGGAAGAGAACTCAAGCAGGAATTGAACCTGGAAACATCTTCCTATGAGGCGGCGATGCTACCCACTCTTCCACCATAACCCCCAGTGACGTTTCTGTTTCCAAGCTGGTGTTACTCTTTGAAACACCGCGAGCAGCGTTTGATAATAACTTTCCACATTGTTTACCTTGTTCTTGTCCTTTCCGTCCGGCAAGGAATCAACACAAGCGCCGATGTTTTGCAGCATTTGGTTAGTCTGCTGATTTAAGCTCGGAGTGTATTGCCTCACGTATGTGCATAGCAGGGGCACTGGAATTCTGGCAAGGCACACACCCACACACATCCCATTGTTAATTATAAATAATTATACAATTTATGAAGACGCGCAAATTCCATGTCTGGTCACGGACCAAATTCGTGACGTGAGGAGGGTTGGAGAGTCAACCGGTGCCAGCTTGCCAGATTAATAAAATGAGCATTTTTTGTTGTTCTTGGAGGAAACAATAGAACCCAGGAGAAAACCCATACAGAGCAGTGGAAGAACTTGCAAAACTCCACTTTGAAACATACCCGAGGCAGGAATCAAACTGACTCAGGCAGGACCGTCTTTCTGTGAGGCACAGATGTTGCTACTGCATAGCCACCTTTCCATCAGGTTGAATTAACGCTATCTAACACTGTTGCCAAAGTCAGGATGGTGCAGTGGTAACACAGAGTCCTAACTGAGGCAGCTCCATTATGACCTTGGGCCAAAATCCTCCGGTTGCTCTGGTTTTCTCCTACAACTAAAAAGTAATCATTAATTGGCTCTTAGCATAATATGTAGGACACAGTTTCTGGCAAATGTTGGTGCTGGTTATTCGCATGGCTGGCTGCCTTGCCTCTCCCCACCTCTCCTCTGCAGTTCCCTCACGCTTCTAAGGAGTCATTCTCTTCTCGAACCAATGTCGTCAACATTGAAACAAAAAATTGTGCCATGCGTTATAAATTGGACATTTTATTCGACGTTTTTGTATAATTGTGAGGTCTTACAATTTGTCAACAACAAAAAACCGGTTTTGTTTACATTTTCCACAAAATGTTGAAAGTGTTCATGGCATTATCTGCGTATTTATGGCTGGCTGAGTCCGAGAATTAACTCACAGAAAGATAATCGATTATGTTGCTATTATGATCTCTACCAATAGAAATTTGGATGGATTTATCAGAGGATTTTGCCCAAACGTGGAAATTAAACACAAAACCAAGTGCTAAAGTAACAATTTTCGATCAATGCGATGACATTATACATTATCGCTCATAAGAGCTTTTGTTTCAGGATATCCAGGTGGCGTATTCCTCCTCTCTGCTTTCCAACATTTAGCGAAATCTAAAACACAGAGTGCGTAGAGACAACCCGCGCATAAGAGGAGCTAAAACTTAAAAGCACCCATACAGGTAGATTTAAGAATCCAATGTTCTACCGCTAACAAGTGCTGACATTTTTAATGATTAACTAACAGCACATACTATTCTCAAGCAGTCTCCTTTCAAAATGAGAATCAGGCACTGATCTGCATAGCCTCTGGTCAGATTCGTTTATATTTCGGTTTACTTCAGAATAGGAGATTATGAATATGAGGGCTGAGAAATGATAAACAAATATATCACTCACCTTGTAATATCTAAACTTCCTGCGTACATTTGCGTCACCAGGTACAGTTGCATGTTATTGTCTAGGTTGTATGCGCCATTGAGTTCGTTCAGGGTGCTGTTATCGTTTATGAACTTCACCAGCTGCATGAAAACAAGGAAGAAAAATCGGCACACGCATGGGTTCCGTAATGCTTTCAACGAATAAAGAATATGATTCGTAACACGCACAAATTCCAAACATGGCCATGGATGAGACACGGACACAGAGGTGCGAGAAAACCGCAGGGAGGTGGAGGTAAGGCAGTCATGGAGCCAACCGGCACCAACATTTGATAGCCACTGCGTCCTATGTATCATGTTATCGGCCAATTCATCACATTTGTAAGAGAAAACCGGAAAACCCGGAGGAAACCCACACACAACAGGGGAACAACATACAGACTCCACGAAGAAGGGCGCCCGAGGTGGGAATCGAACTGCATTCGGCTGGACTCTTGTTTCTGCGTGGCACAGATACTAACTACTGTGCCACCCTGGCCGCCTATGCATTTTGTCCGTAGAAGTCCTCTAGGCAATAACAACACATTGACCAACTCCTTCGCAACGCCTCACCTCCAATGTCGGAGGCCTGAAGATGCCTCCAACGTGGGGAGGTGAAACATCGCAGCGGAGAGACCGGAAATGCTCAAACACAGCCATCAATAAAGAGCAGCCCCTTGAGAGCTATTCAGGTGTATTTCTATAATAACTTCAGGGGACTCGTGACGAAATTTACTTGTGCATCTTCATCCCAGTTCGTGTTTACTCTGATGAGTTTATGTGAAACTC
>JAZEWT010000002.1:30879668-30890358 GCA_036362905.1 Mordacia mordax | reverse complement strand
GGGAAAAGAGCATTGGTTTGTACGTGAACAAGCAAAAGTTGCGAGCCCGTCATAAAACGGGCTATTCGGCTCGTGTCTTTGCAAAGAGTTTGAAGGCCACTACTGGGTGGGAATACAGTAACTATGCAAAGCCATAAATGTGAGCAATATGGAGAGTCATTTTGCACAGAAGTTGGGATGGAGAGCCCATGACAATAACATGACGCACTGGGCCAAATTTATAGGAGAAATCATTAAAGGGGACTTTGAAGTTGAATCCCTAACAAAAGGAAGATGATGGACAATCTCAAATTGTGCTTCACCAATGAGCGGGCACCTCTGAACAGCATTGCCAGTTCCGATAGCAGGGACCTGCAAGTCCGACGTTCTTACCTCAATGTTAAAGCGGTCCACGAATGTTGCCATGTTCTGAATGCCGATGATGTTGCTGAAGATCGGTGACAGGAGGGTAGCGTTTGACTGCACGTTGGGCTTGGCTGCATAGTCCGCCAGTTGGGTAGGGCTAAGAAGATTCAGGACATCACCCTAGAGCAATTGGGAGAAAATGTAAGGAGATCCTTCGACACACTCACCAATTGATGAAATTTTAAAAAAATCGCCAATGTCACTTTTAGCATCGAATTAGAGGATGGCGTAGGTTGCGGTGTAACTTCCAATCATTAAACAATGTAAAAAATACAACATGGTAAGGAGGCAGATCCACCAAGTTTGCTTGGCACATGATCACCAGTGTTAATGTACTGGGATGTCAGGCTTATGTAGACCATCAACTCAAATTGCTGTAAGAACACCTTTGCGAACCGTTATTTTTATCTCTCCATTATGCAGGTATTTTCCAGCTGCAATGGCGTTCGCTCAGGATATACAGGAAGTGCCGTCTGTGAAACCTGTAATAGTCAAAACCCATAATGCTAACCTTTGCTTTACTTCACGCTAACGATAAATGATAATTGTGCTTTTTAACTTGTGGATAGCTTAACACGTGGTGTGTGAAATTACTTACGCCGTTAAAAGATGAGACATATTCAAAGTTCGAATAGTTGGCAAGGACACTGAACCTTCCATAATAGGTGCCAAGCAGCGTGGAGCTGTTTATGTTCTGTGTGCAGATTTTATTCATCGTTGTCACGTCTGTGAAAATCAAGAAGTTGGTATTGGGTTAAGGCTTCTAACATCGTAGAAATACGGTACAAATTGTCGTGCATTCTTTATTCCATTAATTAATTCTGTATTAAAAAATTTACCCACCTGTGACAATGAATGTGTTGATTTTATTCAGCATAGCCAGTCTGGTATCAGCTGATATTTTGTCGTAAACTCCACTCATACTCGATGAGCTGTGTAAACAAGAACAACGAATCTTAGTCGTACACAGTTTCGTTGTGTTTTTATGAGCACAGAACAATTCAAGGCATGAAAAAAGTACAACTTTAAAATGAAATGATGTTTCGCTTCACGAGTTGACCACATGGCTCAGAGGCCACAGAAATCTGTTGTAATCGCCAAGGTCACGAGGATCGAATCCAGTGCGTCGCGCATAATGAAATCGGATTCTCAATTTCGGCGAGTGGATGCTCTCAGCCAACTCACTGCACAAACATTTGACTATTCTGTAAAACCTCATTTTCTCCAACCGCTATTCAATGAACCTCAGAGCTATATATGCTGTCCGCTGCGTGCGAGACTGCAGTTTGAAATAAAAATAATGCATGTAGTATTTTTTTTTTACGTTAGTGTTGTTAAAGCTGCTAGTAGACACATATATGACTCTGTTTAATGGTGTTAATAATGTTATAGGACATGGTCATTGCTCTGTATATAAGATCGTCGTATAAACATTTAGATTAACAGACTTCTGAACACCCTTTTCCCCCTATTAGTTCGTTAAAACAGAGCCGTCAATCTTGACATATTTCTAAACATCCAATTGACCGAGTCTGCGCTGGAGGGAGCATCGTGTCAGCGTAGGTGGGGGGAGGAGGGGGGGAAGTTGCGGAGACATACATCGTTGTGAAGGCGCCGCAGGACACGTTGATGGGGATGTCCACGACCTGTACGGCGGTGATGCTCGGCAGGAAGAGGTAGAGCCGCGTGGCAAACCACGCCTTGAGATCGGCGTCCGGCAAATTCGCGATCGACGGCTTGAGCGTGGCCCACACGGTGTCCATCATGGCTGTGCTCACGTTCGAGGACACAACCGTTGTCTGCACACAAAGACAAACACCCCCCCCCGCCCCCCCCGTGTAGGATTAAGAGACTGTGGAGTCAAGTGCTGTTAGCAAGCAGTGCCTTTAAAGGCCCAGCGTGGCACACATCGTCTGCGCACACGCATGTACAAATATAAGTGTGCAAACAAAACAGACGAAGAGCCCACGTGGAACCCACACAGGATTCGGGGAAAAGTGCTGTTCATGAGGAAGGAGGCTGGCACAAGTGGGTGGTGTGCGGTTGGTTACAACACCGCACCAGGCACCTGCTTCGCAGAGGCAATGACGGGAAGCCAAAGACAAGCATAGGCAACCACAACCCATGTTAGCTTTGACCGGGACTTGAAAACTACCATGGAAAACTAACCACTGTAGCAAGTGTACACAGATGCAAATACATGGACACACACATCTATGCACAAAGACAAAGGCAAGTGCGCTTCAACTTTCAGTCCAGCATAGCACATCAACATCTGCCCCTCCAACAACAACAACCGCCACCGTTCACCACTAAGTTGCGGTGACATCCCCACCGCACATATGGCAGGAACACCACGCACACATACATATTCACATATTCATTTCATTTAAAATGTGTTCACAGCAGAATAACCATGTCATGCAGGAAAATTGTTATATTTTTACATCATAATCTGCTCAGAATTTAATCTCAACGGTCCCATGGGCATGATGAAGTGAGATGATGTACGCATTCAGATATCCCATAGAGCAGCAGAAAACTACCTACTGGAGGATGGCCCACAAGAGGGGATATCACAGAGCTAGCTTTTAGGGTTCTTTATATCACCTGTGGTCCACACAGTAATATGATGCAGCACTCTCCCACCCAGCCTCAGCTAAGATGAGAGGGTAAAGACAGGGGATCAGAGTAAAATGAGAGGGGAGAGGTAGGATAGGGTGGAGGGGAGTAGAGTGAGCGGTGAGAGATTGGAGAGCCAGTGAAGAGGAGTAGTGTGAGACGAGAATCCGGCACCATTCTGGATAAAACTTTCCCCACCAAGTAGACAATGTTACATGAGTGAGCGATCTGTTGAATAGCACATCAAGCAGAGGGGGCATGGGGAGTTGGGTTGCTGTGTGAAGACCACACCTTGTTGATTGCATCCAAGACGCTGCCCAGCACGGTGAGGTTCCTCAAATTTGCGGTCACCAACTGACTGACGGTGGCGCTGAGGAGAAACTTTGATGAGTAGAGCAGACTGAGCTGGCTGGGCGGGATGAGGTTCAGCACCGTTTCCTGCACCACAAACACAACCACGGTTCAGTCAAACATCTCTTTCCCACTGTGTAGTAGAGTGGCGCAATGGTAATATCTGGGCTTCGTAGATATAAAATTACGTCCAAAGCAGTTCGATTCCAATCTTGGGCACCTTTCTGTCTGCAATTTGTACACTCTCCCCCTTGTTCTGCGTGGGTTTCCTCTGGGATCTCCCGTCTCCTCCCGCAACGTCAAACAAACACTACTCAAATAAATTGGTTGATGATAATCTAGAAAATGCAGAATCTGGCAAAGGTTGGCACCACCTGGCTACATGGCTGCTTCCTCTGACCTCTTTACGGTTCCCTCGCGCCTGCGTATCTCGCCCATGGCCACACGAATTTGAGCGGAGTGTTCTAAATTATATTGCTATCATTATTACTGTACAACGGAACCCCAGCCTTGCTTGTTCAGGGCCAGCCTAGCACGGTTTGGGAGATGCCAGGCAATTTTTCCACTGCAGTCGCCACCCCGCGATGCTGACTTCATGTGCAGCGAATGAGTCAAGGTGCGTAGAGATGACGTCGTGACCTCGCATTGCACCGTCTGACGTCAACACGGACTGACCACATCAACAACCCCGCCCATTGGCCCTGCTTGTCTCGTGAAGGTCACGTGTCACGTGTGTCGGCAAACTCATTTGCTTTTTTGTTTTTCTATAAAATGCATTGAGATTTGCGTTGAAAAAAAACGGATCAAGGTTATTTGGAAAATGTTCCCTAACTGAGATTCGCAGGATTATTGCGAAGGAGAAATACAAAATTCAAAACAAATGCTGTCTCGGTGGGTTGTGGATAACAACGTAATGTGAAAGTGCTCAAGTTCAGCCCTTTTGTTATTCCACAGCTAAATAAGAACTCCGTATTCCACAATGGCCATGGGCGTCATGGCTATACTATGTGTATGCAATTAATATATATTTCTCAAATTCGTGTCACAATTAACAAAAACTGAACACTTTCAATGACAACTCTTCCCTGAAGATTGAAAATTATAGAACATCCGCTAACAAGAGCACAACTTGTTATTTATTTATTTTCATGTTATATGATTTACCATTTCAGGGCAATATGATTGGGAATTTTGCGGTGAGATTTTGCTTTGTGCGTTTGTACAACGTAGTCAAAAGGGAAGAAAAAAAATCCCAATTTTCTTACATGCAGTATAGATTGATGAATATATTTAAAATATAGATTGGATACAGGGTGGCACGGTGGCCCAGTGGGTCGCGCTGTCGCCTCACAGCAAGGAGGTCCCGGGATCGAATCTCGGCTCGGGTGCCTTTCTGTGTAGAGTTTGCATGCTCTCCCCGTGTCTGCGTGGGTTTTCGCCAGACACTTCAGTTTCCTCCCACAGTCCAAAAGACATGCTGCTACATAGGTTAATTGGCTTGCATACTAAATTGCCAGTAGTGCCCGGTGATGGACTGGCGTCCCATCGTGGGTATATCCCTGCCTTGCGCCCTGTGTCTGCCGGGATAGGCTCGGCTCACCACGACCCTGTACAGAACTAAGCGGTTTCTGACAATGAGATGAGATTGCATACATCCAGCAGTATAAATGATATTACCAAAGCTAGTCACGTTTGCTAGAGGAAGGGTAATCAGGGCAAGACAGAGTAAGGCAGGGGATGGAGCAGTTTCCTCCAAGAAAACATCTGGCCAGTGCGGAAGAATATCCCTTATGGCCACACATTAACAGGGGCGTCCCAGAGATCAGAAGTTTCCTACCTTTTACAACCCAAGGCCTACTACTTGGCCCACTTGGGTCTGGTCTCCACGGACCACTAGGTGGCGCTTGTGGCCCACCAATGGGTCACGAACCACAAGTTGAAAATGAGGGCTCTAGAGCTATCAGTCAAAAAGGTCTTCAGCCAGCAGTGGCCATTCAGTTTGAGCCACTGCAGAGCTGCACCTTTGCCGTCGCCCAGTATCACGGCTGGACTTACATTCAAGCAGGCGAAATCGTCGCCTGTGAAATTTGCCAGGTCCAAGGCATTGACGACTCCGTTGAACAACGTGATGGCTAGCTGTGTCCTTTACACACACAAACAAAACAAATATTTATTAAACGTTGAACCTATTAACAACTCAGTACGGCATCACAGTAGGAATAGCATATTGTAAAATTGGAAACATTTATATAGGGCGGCACGGTGGCCCAGTGGTTAGCGCTGTCGCCTCACAGCAAGAAGGACCCGGGTTCGAATCTCTCGGCTCGGGTGCCTTTCTGTGTGGAGTTTGCATGCTCTCCCCGTGTCCGCGTGGGTTTTCGCCGGTCACTCCGGTTTCCTCCCACAGTCCAAAAGCATGCTGCTGCATAGGTTAATTGGCTCGCAGGCTAAATTGCCCCATAGTGCCCGGCGATGGACTGGCGTCCCATCGTGGGTGTATTCCTGCCTTGCGCCCCGTGTCTGCCGGGATAGGCTCCGGCTCACCGTGACCCTGTATAGGACTAAGTGGTTTCAGACAATGAGATGAGATGAGAAACATTTATAGAGGAGCGAAATGACGCACTTGACACGGCTATACTGAAAACCCAGCTTTGGAAGGCAACCATCAATGCAAAACTTATTTTTATCTATTTAAGCATCTCTTGAAGGACGAGAAAAACATTCTTACGCATTGGTGCTTGCACAGCTGTTTGCTGCGAGAATAAGAAAAGACAAGAGCAACGCATTACATCAAGTAAACTCTGAAAGGTGGCATAGATATTAAAAATGTTGGATTGAAACAAAACACATTTTACAAAACGGGAATTCTGTGGTGTGCAAGCACGACGGTGACAACATAAACGAACGCCAAATCCCTTAACATGCCAGAGAATGGGTGCACCATCCTTAAAAAGTAATCCTAACACACGAACGAGGTGTTTAACAATTAGGGAGTACAGTGAGAGGAACTACAACATTGGTTGATAGGAGAGACGGTGACCGCAGAGATACAAGAAAGGCAACGAGATATTTTTTCAATGGAGAGGATTGGTTTGAGATTCAAATGTTTAAGATACCGACTCCAAGGACTCATGTTTAGGGCATGTAAATATGAATGTACGTGGACTGCATTTCATTATCATAATCAAGCAGATCACATACTTGCAGGAGTCTGCAATACGAACAACAACAACAAAAGAGAATTAGATGGCGGTCAACAACGATAACAATTTCAAACAAATATTTTAAGGTGACATTTCCATCACAAAATAACTCCACATCTAACAAATTCATTCATCAAACCACAATTAAATGAAACATCTCGACTGGTTCAGCCAAGCCAATAATCAATGCTCTTTAAATTACCTCTATACAGTTTTTTTAAATATTAATATTGTTTCACGTTGCTTTCTTTGCTTAATTAATTGCGTTCTTATTCCTCCAATTAATTTATCGTGCGGCTGTCTTTTACATTGCGCTACTTTATCTTGCACAGTGCCCATAATTATGCATGGAATAGTCGGTTTTTTTTTAATCTAAATTACTATTTTCATGCGTCTGTGACTACTGCCACGGCGAGTGTTCCCAGAAATAAAATGCAGTGGTTCGACAACTCATGTTGTTCAAAACGCCTCCTCCGTTTCCTCCTGCACACTGATCCACTTTGGAATTCGCTCGCCGTCATCTCATTGCCCTAAATATTACGCAATGATAACCCTGGCCATTTCACGAAACTTTGTTTTCACCATTACCCATTACCATCAGAAATGAAAGTAATCTGGCAACCGCCTGGCACAGCGCGCCAGGAAATAAAAGTGCTCGCGGCATTCGATTCAGTACAGGCTGGAAGGGAGGGTTGCAAAACAACCCTACGAGGAAGACTTTTGTTTTATTATTTTCACCCCTGATTGCAGCTACAATGCTTCTGTGTTATGGTTTGTTCGAATTTTTTCTTTGGCCTATGACTGATTTGCATTTTTGTCACGTACGTTCCGTCTGAGAACAAACGCAAAACTGCACGTGACTTGCTTGGTCATTGCAAAGCTGCCACACGAATACTCCAAAATTCAAACAACCGTGGACGTAGGGGTAGATTTTTTAAAAATATTTTTTATCAGCAAGTCATCGCTCAATCCCCTGCCCTTCTGAATGAGGTCGCCCGCCACATTGCATCGAGGTTTGCGATTCCCAGGTGTTCAGCGGTGCCAATGCCTAACCCTCATCCTCATCCTCATTGTCTGAAACCTCTTAGTCCTATACAGGGTCACGGTGAGCCGGAGCCTATCCCGGCAGACACAGGGCGCAAGGCAGGGATACACCCACGATGGGACGCCAGTCCATCGCCGGGCACTGCGGGGCAATTTAGCCTGCGAGCCAATTAACCTATGCAGCAGCATGCTTTTGGACTGTGGGAGGAAACCGGAGTGACCGGCGAAAACCCACGCGGACACGGGGAGAGCATGCAAACTCCACACAGAAAGGCACCCGAGCCGAGAGATTCGAACCCGGGTCCTTCTTGCTGTGAGGCGACAGCGCTAACCACTGGGCCACCATGCCACCCTCCAATGCCTAACCATTAAGCTTAGAAGTGGCCCGTGACTGCCCAGTGCGGTATGGATAATACTATGCGTCAACTGTGATCCAGGTCGACGAGACGGCTGTCTATTTGATTAATAACTGCCAGGCACAAATTTAACAGCAAAACGCCTGAAGATGCCTCCGGTGTGGGAACCAAAATGTGGCGAAAGCTATCCCCAAAGAACAGCTATGGAAAGCAATTCTCATGTATCGAGCCGTGAACACCTACATCAGCACATAATAGTGATTTATAAGATGCTATTAACATCATCCTTGACCAATACAAATGCTGGACAGGTTTGAAACATCATATCTTGTGTCATAAGTGGAACAGGTTTTAACCGTTGCTGGCAATTATACACGTGTTAAGATCTTAAAACACCATAACAGACACATTTCACAATGTGTCTAGGTTGCAAAAGCCACACATACT
This sequence comes from Mordacia mordax, assembly GCA_036362905.1. Classification (NCBI taxonomy): domain Eukaryota; kingdom Metazoa; phylum Chordata; class Hyperoartia; order Petromyzontiformes; family Petromyzontidae; genus Mordacia; species Mordacia mordax. Next base: position 30,881,930 of record JAZEWT010000002.1, on the reverse strand, counting down.
TGTGGCAAAATATGCAAAGAGGAAGCTTTGATAACATATGCATTGTCCTTCAAACTGATTGGCCTACACCAAACATGGTTTTCTTTTGAGCCTAATTGTCAGTGTAAGCCAGATGATGCCAAAAGGCAGTCAGCTCAGGACAATGCAATATCAATGCTTAGTAGCTCAGGTGGAGCTGGTTAAGCTATGGGTACTTTTTGCCAGTGTACATATGTAATAAGTAGAACAGGTTTTTACCATTGCTGGCAATTATACACGCGTTAAGATCTTAAAACACCAAAAGTACCCATAGCTTAAACAGCTCCACCTGATCATATCTTGTCCTTACATTCCATTTCCAAAAACGAACATTGGTAACATATTTTCTTAACCTACTGTAGAATAAGCGCAAACAACTGAAAATACAGTTTTCGATTCGTACGAGACAAGCAGAGAATTATAATTAGTTAATGAATATATTTACCTGAGCAGCCACAAGCTGTGAACCTACAAAACATAGCGGTAGGGGAAAATTTTTGATTAATTGCGGTTTTGAATCATTTTAAGCATCAAAGGCGTGTGTAGTGACATTCTGAAGATGCTGCCACAGTGGTGGTAACGGACCCGTGCATTGGGCAAGCAATCCGCAGAGGTCACTAGTTCAAATCTATCTCCCGGAGTGGCAGCAGATCTACGGCATAATACTCTTAAATTCATGTCTGCCTCTCACCGCTAAGGTGGACTTTTTAAACCACTGGGTGGTGAAAGGCGGACGGGAGATTAAGAATCTTACACCACTAGCTCCAACTGGAGATGCTTTCCAGAGCTATTCCACCCGCAGTGGCATGGGCAAACAAGTTCAGGGCTGCACCTTTCTTTACCTTATTCTGATGAAATAAATAAAAAGTCATGCTTGCATTCCCCGCAATTGGGTCTCAACCCTTGAGGGAATGGAGGAAGTTCGTAAGGCCCCAAAAAAAACATTTGTTAAAATGGAAACATTTTGCAACAATGAACCTTTCAGCAACTTACTGACGTCAATCCTTTGACTCAAATGAGGACCACTTGGACAGTTAATAACTCTTAAACTCACCCATATCCGAGTCTCAGCCCTTCACACAGCGATTTTTATAAAGGTCCTGTTTGCAAAATGCCACGTGTTTAGAGGGGACCACATGACCCTGCCACGGCTAGCTGGCTCTGCAGTTAAAAAAAGCGGAAGAGACCAAGTTCAAACCCTAGGTTGGGAGTGGGGGTTTAACACAGACCATCATCTTGCCGGAGTCGATAAAACAAGTACCATTATGGAGAAATCTGCAGTGGTTGTCTATTTATAGGCTACCCCCCCCCCCTAGTTTTTTTTAAAACATCTGTTAACAGTTTGGGGGGGCAGCGAGCTGTAAATAGGAGACGAGTTCTCGCCAGATATCAGAAGCCACGTGGGGTTCAGCTCTCAAAGCTCTCAACGATTGTTCTTTCAGGATAGCTGTGCCGAGCGTTCCTCCCTTCTCCTTCACGGTGCACCTCCGACACGAGAGGCAAAACGTCGCCAATGCAAGAAAAGGAACGCTCGACGCGAACATCCTGAACGAGAGCAGCTCGAGAGACACTCGTATACATGAAAACCCACACCGGTATCGGACATTATAAACAAGGAGAATATGTCCCCAGGCATCAACAACGAGGACACATCATCTACGAGCAAGCGTGTAATTCCGCGGGAGCCCCTGGCGGTTTGGGGGCTTTATTGAAGTCATCGACAAAGTCGCATTGTCGAATGCCAGCGTTTGCGAGGTAAAGTCACCCGACCTTGAATGCACGCCAAGGCAAATCCCAACGTTGTCAGCAGCGCCACGTGATGGGTCCCACCCATCGTGATGACTGCACGCGTTCACAGGCACAGAGGAAATGTCACGGTGTCAGATGCGATAGAGAGGGAAAAAAAAACTCACGCTGGCCTAAAAATAACGCTGGCCTCAAACGGAGAGTGATAGGCATATACGATCGATGATTCGTCCATTGACACTGATTCATTAACAATAACACAATTTATAACGAGTTATAACGCGCGCGAAAATTCTACATGCGGTGGCGCGGATGTAGATTTCGCAGACATCACACCATTAGCGCCAGTCACGTCAGCGTCTCTGTACCCCAATGGCTTCAATTCAACAGGGTCGGCCCGTTCGCAAATGTCGAGCGGTCCAAAATAATCGTCGAGCGGAGCGAGCAATTGCAGGGCTGCGCCTTTGGCTTTACGAACATCACCCCCCCCCCCCCCCC
>JAZEWT010000002.1:30823567-30839603 GCA_036362905.1 Mordacia mordax | reverse complement strand
CCCCCACGGAGCTCGTTAGCAGGAGGCAATTCCGCTCGGTGTTAATTAGGGAGAGGAGGGAGGGGCGGGCAGACCCACACCCTCCTACCCCGTGTGGGCAATTAGCAGCGTCTCCCACACGCGCCGACCCGGTGCCGTCACGCACAGGCGCCGTACATCCCCACCGGAGGCAGTGAGCAAGCCGGCAGACCCGTCTAATAATGGAGCTTCCGTACTGTGTGATAACGGCTTGAAGTGCACTGTACAGACAAAGGTGTCCGTTCCGCAAGAGCCCAGCTGCGCTCGGTAACAGTGCTCGGAGACAAATGACGCAAAAACAATCTCGGCATTCGGCTGAGATGGACTGGCGTCCTATCATAGGTATAGCTGTGCCTTGCGCCTGTCTTTCGGGATAGGCTCAGGCTCACCCTTAATACGATCAAGCGGCCACCAATAAAGGAATGCATGAATAATGTGGAGTTTGTAACGTGCACAGCTCCCTGTCGCGCTCCGAGAATACGGAGAAAGATTCGGAGCGGATCATTCAGAGGCGCGACAACCCACAGATAAAGCGGGAAGGCAGCCATGGAACCAGGGTGAACAATTGTCCAAGCTCTGTGGCCCTATATTTAGATGTTTCACCATCATCGAACCCACGACGTCACAACGATGATTGCGCGATCGGGCTAAAAATCGGTTTTAGAAATTTTGCAGAAAAGTAGAGAGAGAGAGAGGGAGCTCTGAAACGTGCCGCGTTGCTTTGTGTTAATTTATTACGCTCTCAACATAACGCGCCGACAATAGTGCATCTATCGTTCCGCCAGCGCGCATGCAGCTACACACAGCCCCACTCACTATCCATCGGTACGCATTGTATAGGTCCCGCACGCGGTCATTCCTATTGCTTTGTACAGACGGCTTCATAAGTTTATAACTTTACAAGAATTATTTTACATCGAGAATTACCCTATCTACTGCTGGACGAAGGCCTCCCCACGCTGTGTTGGTCACATGATTCAACCATACTGCGCCACGCCAGTAAAGTAAGGTACTGGTGTGGTCGAGTCGGACAGAACAGATGGTCTCGGTGGTCTCGGTGTCCTATATACGTTGCCACTAATGGCCGGGGTGAAAACACAATGTGCTTGTTCCTATGTTTCATCCACGTTCAGACTGGGACTCGGAATTGATTGAAACTTGCGGTGCACACTGAGCTGAGCACAGCAGTGTTAACAAGGACGAGCACAGCCTAGAAGTAACGACAACGGCGGCAGTTACGACAGAAGAGATGGCAGGGTGGGCGGCGCGGTGGCCCAGTGGTTAGCGCTGACGCCTCACAGCAAGAAGGTCCCGGGTTCGAATCTCTCGGCTCGGGTGCCTTTCTGTGTGGAGTTTGCATGCTCTCCCCGTGTCCGCGTGGGTTTTCGCCGGGCACTCCGGTTTCCTCCCACAGTCCAAAAGCATGCTCCTGGATAGGTTGATTAGCTCGCAGACTAAAATTGTCCCGCAATGCCCGGCGATGGACTGGCGTCCCGTCGTCGGGTGTGTTCCTGCCTTACGCCCTGTGTTTCCGGGATAGGCTCCGGCTCACCGTGACCCTATATAGGATTAAGCGGTTTCAGATAATGAGATGAGATGACAGGGTGGAAACTGGTAAACCGACACGGGCCCAATCAACAATTATTTACACGATATTGTCCTGAAATTGTTCTAATGGCTAAGCAGGTGGATCAAGCACATTTCCGAACGGTTACTGAATGGCGGCCAGAGGTATTGTGAATGCGCCAAAAAAATAGAACGACTGAGGCGATGCAGCTATTCGATCGGTTCACGTTCCACTGGGATGCCTTCACCCAACAGTGGATAGACCACGGCTGATAGTGATCATTAAGCTATGAGGACCACGCCGGTCCTCCGGGGCTCTATGAACCCAGCATTTCAGTCACTTACAAAGTAACGATCCGCGTGCATTCCTACAGTGCGTTCACCTGTTAACGCAGAGTCTATTGACGCATTCATCTATTTGAAGAACTACTTCATATGGATTCACTTGATACCAGTTGCAAAGTGGACGGAGTGTGTCCAGGATTAAGCAGGGACTGAAAATGATGAGGGTTGTGATTTTTATTTCCAATCTCATTGGGGTTACCCAGGTAACTCTCGCAAATAACACTCATTGATCTCTCCAACACTCACCTGTGCTGTCAGCTCCCTCATCATCTCTGTCCCCGTCCAGGTTTCCTTCTCTTCTCTGCCAATGATTGTCTCTTCGCCTCTTAAAATATAGGAACTATGTACATCTTCCTGTGACTGGTTCGGCACACACAGCCTATTGAGATCCGTCTGCGTGTAAATGCTGCCTCAATACCACATCGTTAATAACGAATTTTGTACAAGTTACACTGTTGCCGTCATGCATCAATCACACACCACACGCACTATGATCCATTGCAGAGGTAATCGTGTAGGCTTTGTCAACAGTAGCAAAAATCACCCACCTAGCCACCGATTTATCCACACCACGCCCATCACTTCTCGTCCAGAGACACGCGTGGGGATGGAGGTGAGATTTGGAAAATCACATATTTGTCGCGTAATATAAAATATAGATGCATTAAGCATTCGATGATTTGCAAAAAATCAGATATGCCAGCTCTCTACGTACAACGACGATTATATGAGACGGTCTAAGTCAAATTCTTCACCCTAATTAATGAATCAACGTCATAAATTAGAAACTTCTTGGAAATATATGTATATGATGCTGTGTAATTACATCGCTCAATGTTCAGATTTTCATCATTGAGTCGAGTCAATTTAAAATATGCGGGCAATTAAATTGAAAATATCCACATAGCAACCTGATAACAATGTATTCAAGATTTAGCATCTTCATGAGACAGCAGATCAAACAGCCCAACTCTGAACACACAAATAGAATGAATATCTTAATGTGAACGGCACGACTGAATTAAACTAACGTGGATCATTATGGGTACTTTTTTGCCAGTATACATATATAAGATTACAACAGCTTTTATCGTATCTGGCGATTATGCAGGTGTTAAGATCCCAAACACCAAAATAGACACATTTTACAATGCGTCCAGTTTGCAAAAGCCACACATACTAGTAGCAAAGTATGCAAACAGGTAGCTTTGATAACCTATGCATTGTCCTTCAACTGACCGACCTTCACCTGGCAGTGGCTTCCTTTTGAGCCTATTTGCCGGTGTCAGTCGTTGCCAAAAGGCAGTCAGCTCAGGACAACGCATTATCAATGCTTTATAGCTTAGATGGGGCTGTTAACGCTATGGGTACTTTTTTTGCCAGTATACATATATAAGATTACAATAGATTTTACCGTATCTGGCGATTATGCTGGTGTTAAGATGTTAAGATCTTAACACCTGCATAATCGCCAGGTGTTAAGATCTTAACATCTTAACACCAGCATAATCGCCAGATACGGTAAAACCTATTGTAATCTTAACGTGGATCATGTTGGTCAACACCACAATACTCCTTGTCATACAAGTTCTAGCTCCAGTGATACGCAGTGGAGTTGTAACGTGGATGTGTGATACTTTGTAAATTCAAATTCATCCCCCACCAACCTACTCCCCGCAAAGACAAAGATCCCCCTATACACTAGACAGATTGTAGATCAAAGTGCCTTAAGCGAGCACCTATTAAGGCCAGCAGGCAAGATAAGAGGGTGGGTGGCCAGCACCACACCCCACCACCTTTGTCTCCCCAGTGACGATGTTAACACACCGCACCAAGTATACATTTGAGGCTGATTCGACCTAGGGGAGGCCCAGGACTGAATCAATAATCGCCACTGTTATTGATCGTGAGCGCCAGGTTATTATCGCAACGCACGAACCACTACGCTATCTCTCCCCACACCCACTGACCAATACAACGAGTCTGCGATCGCGATTTTCGACCGAGCTGCGATTTAACAAATAAATAACGACCCGACTCCTGCTTAATTGCTACCAAGTAAGGTTTCAATGCATTATGGTTAATGCATCAGATCTGCTCGCATGTTCATAAAAGGAACCCATACAAGCACAGGGTTAATATAAAGCTGTGCGGCTTTCAGAAACTTACAATATTAGGTAACAGGCCATAATGATTAAACGGCTGCCCTAAAAACGTGTCATTCTCCGGTCAAAGGAAAAATCGGTGCCACCAAAATTCAGCAAAACTTTTAGCTGTACCGATGTATTTATAGGGCGAATACGAGTGAATTACCTGACAATGCCACTCATGTCAAGTGGTCACCACAGAATTGATACTTATTGGCCGCGTATTCAAGCTGCAACTGTCATGCTATCTTGGGTGGCACCGACATGAGAGGCATCTGATTGACCACTGTGCGAGAAAAGAAACCGGCGCTTAAAGGCGGCGCAAATCTCTCTTGGACGTCATAGTGACGTCAAAACAGGTGCCGTAGAATCGCGATCTCAAAAGTCGCCGCGTGGGACCGTGACATTGTTGCTCAGCGATTCTCTCCGAGGACAAACCTACGACGGTGACGAGTACAGGATCGCTCGTATGCGTGGTTGCCGATTCTTGTCTCGTCCGCGCGACGTGGGAAGGGATTCATCCAGCAGTGCATTCACAAAAGGGCAGTGCGCGTACAGTACAAGAGACGCTAACATCACAATGAGGTCCATGGATCGAATAAAGGAGACAGGCTACGGCGATCTCAGAACAATGGAATCAAGATGGGAAAAAAACGAAACAAAGGAATTGACTTGAATCGGATCAGAGCCCCGAATCGTAACCGATAGATTAGTTGTAACGATGTAGGTTTTCACGGCTCGATGCTGATGATTGCTTCGAAAAACTGCTGTCTCGGGACAGCCGCGTCGATCGCTCCCTCTCCCTCCTCCATCGCGACGTTTCGCCTCACACGTTCGAGGCATCCTCAGGCGTTTTGTGTCAAAACGCGGCTGTCCCGAGAGAGTAGTTTTTCGAAGCAATCATCAGTTAGATTAATGATAACTCAATGGGGGGGGGGGTTCATTTGCTTCCCCCCACCCCCATTACCCACCCCCTTCCCCCCGCATACGAGCTGGCTACAGCTGCATCATTTGAATAAGCGTGCAGTCCTCAACGCTCCGTCAACGATACATCTTACGGCAGCCTCTTCCGTTATCGTTTTCCATATTCGCAATCGTCTCCCCTCCTCGACTTCCCCGCTCCTGCCGTCATCCTCGTCCTCTCTTCCTACTCCTACTCACCGCCGCAATACTCCAGCCTCATCTTTTCACTGACCTCCTCATCTCTTCCGCTCACCTCCTCCCCCCCCCCTCTTCATCTCAACGCCTCCACCGCCCCCCTCCCTCCCCTTCGCCTCCCCCTCTCCCTGCCCCCCACCTCTCCCTGCTCCCGCTCGCATTGCCGCGACGGCTACAGGATGGTGCACTTGCTTCTCTCCACCCACGGGTTGCTCTTGATGAGCTCGGGGTTCAGGAAGGGGTCCGTGCGCCGCCCGTCCTCGATCCACTTGACAAGCCTACGGACAGGACCCACGCGCCGCTGTGATCCATCACCACCACCACGACATCACGAAGGCAGCGCTTGCTCTCCCCTTCGCGACGTTTCACCAACCGCCTTGAAGGCGTCTGTAAGGTTTCTGAGCCTGATGTGCCCGTTCTCTCAGCGACTCTGTGTAGCGCTTTGTGACCCTTGAGTGATGAGCGCTCTAAAAATGCTATTATTATTATACGATAAATCTTACATTAAACAATGTCCCAATATATATATTATATACACTGATAAATTTGCATTTTAAATTATACTTCAAAGTCTGATTATTTTACTTGTTCTGCAACGATGTGTGTATTTAAAAAAAAAACCCAAAAAATGTTATTGCTGCTGATGTTCCGTTCCAGGGCCGTTGTTGTTGGCGTGCCGTTTTTTCTGCAGCTCTGTGAAGCGTTTTGTGACCCTCGGGTGAAAAGCGCTCAATAAATGCAATTATTATTAAGGCATCATTGGGCTCAGAAAATAGAGAGGAGGGTCACTCGACGCGGAGAAAACAAATTTCATGCAGAGCAATTCTCATTCAGCGAGTCATGAAAGCCTACATTATTACATTGTAAAGACAGTTCCTATTGGCCTAGTTAGCAAAGCACGTCATAATATCGACCCCTATTCCGCGATGTGGATGTTTGTTTTCACTGGCTATGCTCCGAGCCGAGACAAACCCAAACTGTGATGTGCTGACCTCATCTCCTGTAATGTACTAATAAATTCGTAACGATTATTATAAAGCAGACGCCCTTATCCATCACAACTTACATCATCACACACAGACACATCTCTAATAAATAACTCTCATCTCTCATCTCATTATCTGAAACCGCTTAATCCTATATAGGGTCACGGTGAGCCGGAGCCTATCCCGGAAAGACAGGGCGTAAGGCAGGAATACACCCGACGACGGGACGCCAGTCCATCGCCGGGCATTGCGGGACAATTTTAGTCTGCGAGCCAATCAACCTATCCAGGAGCATGCTTTTGGACTGTGGAAGGAAACCGGAGTACCCGGCGAAAACCCACGCGGACACGGGGAGAGCATGCAAACTCCACACAGAAAGGCACCCGAGCCGAGAGATTCGAACCCGGGACCTTCTTGCTGTGAGGCGTCAGCGCTAACCACTGGGCCACCGCGCCGCCCTACAGTGCGTCGTCCTATTGCTATCCTCTCGATTGAAGACGGCCGGGCAGCGGGAAGGGAGCGATGGCTCACTCACTCGGGAATGGTCTGCGATGACAGCTCCCTCTTGAAGGTCAGCTGGAACTTGAGGCTGTCCACCTCACGCCGGAACTGCTCCTCGTCCCATTCGTCCATCGCCAACTGAAAGACAAAGATGCCCCGCGTAGCCTCAACGGGCTGTTGAAGCAAATGCTGTTAATGAGAAGCACCAATGAAGGTCGGCACGGCACCCGACGGGGGGTGGGTGGCTAGTATCACGCCCGGGCCGGCCTTTGTGGCGAATTATAGACACAAAGATCTCATGTGTAGCCTCAACATAATGCTGGGACAAGTATTGTTGGCGAGCCCCTATTTTTCGCCGGCAAATCTCAGAAAGATGAGCACGAGGTGACGAGAGCGGACAGCTTCACGAACGACCGACTCTGTCTGCAAACCGTCACTACAGTACGTTAGCACAATAATGAGGAGTGCATGGAACCAAGCTCTCATAGCGCTCGTCACTGATAACAGCTACGGCTGCGACTGTAACTGATGTGGCTGGGTTCAGAGCGTAGCGCGCTAACCATTAACCACTGCAAAGAACCCCCCACCCCCCCCCCGTGTAGTCTTAACACACTGTGGGGTCAAATGCTGTTAGCGAGTAGCACCTATAAAGGCCAGCACGGCACACGAGGGGGGTGGGTGGCCAGCACTGCTCCCGGCCGCTTTTGACTTCCTAGTCTTGATTTTCACACACCGCACCAGATACTCGTGAGGCTGAGCAGACCTCGACGAGACTCAGGATCGGTTCATATAATCGTCTCCGGTGTTGACCGTGAGCAAAAATCGAATCCAATTCAATGCACACGTGTACAATACATGCACACGCATATACAATAAGATAATGACACAGATACCCCGTGTATACGTCACCACACATCCCACGAGCTCCATGCCCAGCTTTTCACCCGAGAGTCACAAAGCGCTGCACATAGCTATGAAGAGAACGGCATGTCAGCAACAAAAGCGACATATTAAAAAAAAAACCCACAAAAGTTATTGTTACTGATTTGCCGTTCTTATGCCGTTGTTGTTGACGTGCCTTTCTCTCCGCAGCTCTGTGCAGCGCTTTGTGATCCTCGGGTAAAAGCGCTCTAGAAGTGCAATTATTATTATATGAACGGCATATCAACAACGATATTTTTTGCTGCACATCTGAGCTCTGTAGCTCAGAGAAGGGCATGTCAACAACAACAACATCTCATCTCATCTCATTATCTGAAACCGCTTAATCCTGTATAGGGTCACGGTGAGCCGGAGCCTATCCCGGAAACACAGGGCGCAAGGCAGGAATACACCCGACGACGGGACGCCAGTCCATCTCCGGGCATTGCGGGACAATTTTAGTCTGCGAGCCAATCAACCTATCCAGGAGCATGCTTTTGGACTGTGGGAGGAAACCGGAGTACCCGACGAAAACCTACGCGGACACGGGGAGAGCATGCAAACTCCACAAAAGAAAGGCACCCGAGCCGAGAGATTCGAACCCGGGACCTTCTTGCTGTGAAGCGTCAGCGCTAACCACTGGGCCACCGCGCCGCCCTCATCCTTAACATTTTGTTTTTGATTTTAAAATCACGCTTAAAACTGCAGCTATCACAAAAGTCATCGATGAATTCGCAATCTTTAAAAATCTGCACATGCTCTGTGTTGTAGGTCTAAGTATAAAAAAATAGCTTTAGATATTCTCCTACTTTAAATTTAGGTTTAGCAGTTCACAATGAACCGTCTGACGGCCCACAGTTTTGAAGGGCTCAGAATTGAAATATATGCTTTCCGTTGCTGTCCAGTAATTTTAATTATTTGTTTCTTCGCAATCGTATTTATTCAGGGCAACTTAAGCCATTATAGAGGCGCAGCGATAAACCCAAAGAGAGGCGGGGGAAGGCAACCACTCAGTCAGCCGGCACCATTTGCCATAAACAGCGTTTAATATATGATGATGTTAACCAATTGATGATTTTTTTTTTGGAAGGAGAAAACCCGGAGAACCCGGGGAACAGGGGGTAAACACACAGACTCGACACAGAAAGGCACCTTAGTCGGGAATCGAACCGCCTTATGCAGGACTCTCTTCCTATGAGGCACAGATGTTACCACCGCGCCACCCGCCACTCGTGAGCGGTACTTTCTCAAACACTCGTTGTAGATGACTGAGACAGGGCGAGTGTTCCAATAATGTTCTGGAAGGGCTACAAATCAGCTAGGTTGTACACATGGAGTTAAATACGTGATCGCAGCTGTAAATATGATGACAAGAAGACGTTACTCGCCACTGATGTTATCCTGGCGAGGAATCGATTTTAAATCGCCGCGGTAATAGAGGCATGGCGAGTACGCGCCATAGGAGTACAGCATTGTGTTCCACGACACTGTTGCACCACCGTGGAGCCCTGCAGTCTGCAGCACCTGCTATATGCATGGTAAGTCGCCCGTCCAAGCACTATCCAGGCTCACCCCTGCTTAGCTCCGGGTTACGTGGTTCCACGACTGGACCAACGAAACCAAGGCTCACCGAGTCTGAAACGCGCCCCTGTGTTTTAGGAGGGTCCTGCCATGGGATCTTTGGTCAAATACATTTACTGTGCGCTTGGCTTTCGGGAAGAAGCCCGAAATCTACGACGGGGAACAACAGCGGCAGCGGAAACACCGTGGCGTGATAACGCTCAAAGCCATGGACAGGCAGAGTCAGTCGTGCGAATTGCAGGCAGTCGAGGAGATGAATGCGCGACAGAGGAAGGCAGCCAATATTAATTCGTTATCAGTACCCGCTGAATCCCTACAGGGTCGCAGCGATAACGGAGCCTATGTCAGCAGACATAGGGCCCAAGGTAGGGCTATACCCACGATCGGGCACCAGTCCATCGCAGGGCAGCGGGGGCAAATTTAGTCAGATCAATTAACCTGCACAGAATGTCTTTGGGCCGCGTCGATGGATGTTCATTATGACAGCAGAAAATACCCAATCAGCTTGCAAACTCTGGATGCGGGTTTCCTGCGACACAGGCAAACGTTCGAACTGGCCAACGCAACAACGCATACAATCACAAGATAAATAAACAAACCCACAGCACCAATTTGTTCGGAGATGAAACTCCGACAACAACAACAAAAAATAATTGTTGTTGATTTGCCGTTCACATGTCGTTGTTGCTGACATGCCGTTTTCTCCACAGCTCTGCGCAGAGCTTTGTGACCCTCGGATGCAAAGCGCTCTGCAAGTGCAATTGTTATTATTACAATCGTAAAGTAAACAGTTACAAAGCACAATTGCACCGCGCGAAAATGACCAATAATTCCATTACATGAAGAGACGAAGATATGCAACTGTATTCGTGCGATGCGAATGCACTGAAGAAGCTTTTGCTTAACAAAAGGAAAGAGTATAGGCAACCCTTCGAAACCACATTTCATATTTTTCAATTGCAGCCAGGCAGAAATCTCATCTCATCTCATTATCTGAAACCGCTTAATCCTATATAGGGTCACGGTGAGCCGGAGCCTATCCCGGAAACACAGGGCGTAAGGCAGGAATACACCCGACGACGGGACGCCGGTCCACCGCCAGGCATTGCGGGACAATTTTAGTCTGCGAGCCAATCAACCTATCCAGGAGCATGCTTTTGGACTGTGGGAGGAAACCGGAGTACCCGGCGAAAATCCACGCGGACACGGGGAGAGCATGCAAACTCCACACAGAAAGGCACCCGAGCCGAGAGATTCGAACCCGGGACCTTCTTGCTGTGAGGCGTCAGCGCTAACCACTGGGCCACCGCGCCGCCCGCCAGGCAGAAATGTTTATTCTAATTGGGATCTAAGGTGGCTCAACGATGGTGGTGACTTTCCCCACCAGCAGGAAACCCGGAGTACCCGGAACAAAAAAAAAACCGCGCAAGACACGGGGAGAACATGCAGACCCCACAGAGAGAAGGGTAGCATCCGAACCTGGCACCGAACCCGGCTCCTTCTCGCTGTGAGGCGGCAGCGCTGCGCGATGCAGCCCTTGTTGATACAACAACTGACGATTGCTTCGAAAAGCTGCTCTCTCGGGACAGCCGCGTCGATCGCTCCCTCTCTCCACCTCGCGACGTTTCGACTCGCACGTTAGAGTCATCCTCAGGCGCAGTGTGTGTGTGTGTAGTGCCTGTCGCTCCTTTATATATGTGGGTACTATGTATGTGTCCAGTCATCTTTTGTTGTGTGAGGTCTACATCTGAATCACATTAACACTGCTCTCCTAATCTTATTCACACCTCGGAACTGCGATAACCCCCTCCCTGCTTTGTCTGTGGCTAGTCCCCTAATTTGCATCTCATGAAAGAAACCTCTCACACACCTGGCGATCCCCCTCTGATGTCCACACACAATAGTTCTATATCTGTGCATTACTGACTTCAATAACTGGCCTCCAGGATTGGCTGAGCTTTATATTAATTTCTTGTTTTCGGTTCATGATCCTTTTAGTCTTATGAATCTCAATTGCTTCACGAATTAATCTTGGACCTTTATGAGCGGATGGCTGCTAACATTCGTATTTTATCAAATCGATTCTATGTTGTTCATCTAACACTATGTGCTGCTGTTGCTGATGTATCCGTGTGCCGCAAACGTACTGCTGCCTCGTGTTCTCTTTATCTTGTGGCTATTGTTCTTCCTGTTTGTCTGATGTATACTTCCTCACAGTTGCTGCAAGGGATGCAATATACGCCTTCGAAGCAATCATCATGCATCGAGCCGTGAAAACCTACATCGATACAACAACTGTTTCAGACTGTTCACCATCAACAACACAGCCGGTGACCAGCTGACAGGAGGACGTTACAAATGCCGTGACGTTATTTGACAAAGAGCCGGTCGGCGATTTGTTACTGGCGTCTAAGGTTGCCACCTGTCCCAGTTTTTTCTAGGATTGTCTTCCCTTTTGAGACAACTGTCCTTACAAATCTGTCCGGTGTTTTCTCGAGCAAGTCACGACGACTAGAAGTTCGGATTTTGATTTGTGTGCCAGTGACACGTACAGTCCTGTCTTACTGCAGTGATCCGCGCGAGATGTCCCGGTTGATTGTCGAGGTGGCAACCATACCGGCGTCACGGAATAAATGTGCCACATTTGTCACTGGGCTTGTCACGGGTTGGCAAATGTGATAGCACGGAACAGTGACACGGGGGTGGTGTCCGATGGAGCAGGGGGGGGCTAAACTCACCCCGAGGGTGACCTCCGCCGCCTCTCCTCCGCTCGACCTCCAGTCGGTTGTACTTGAGCCGCAAAGTAAATCTTCCCTCTCCTAATCTCTGGGTCGCCCCCTCCCGCACAAGCGCTGCACCCTGCTGCACGGCGCGGCACGGTGTTGCACGATACTGCGGGACTCTGCACACCGCCGCCGCGCACCGCTGAAGCCAGTTGCTGCACTCTGCTACACTCAGCTGCACCCTGCTGCAGCCAAATTCACACTGCCACACCCTGCTGCACGCTTCTGGACCCAACTGCACACTGCTCCAACTACTATTCGCTGGCTGCACGCGGGGTATCGTCCCAGGCCGTATGAACCGCACGTATCGAGATCGTGCGGTTTGTACCTACGTTTTGCCCTCTCGGCGCCTATTTGTATAATCGCTTTGGACTCTTCTGATTGGTGGGCGCTGCGAGGTGGATGAGTGGCTGGGTGGCTGAATGGGTGGGTGGATGGGTGGTTGGTTGGGCAGGTGGGTGGGTGGATGGCGAGATTGGTGGGTGGATGGGTAGATGGATGGACAGATGAGTGGATGGATGGGTTGGTGGATGGGCGGGTGGATGGTTGGGTGGATGAGTGGGTGGATGAAGGGGTTGACGGGTGGATGGGTGAGTGAATGTTGGTACGGTGAGCTTAGCGAATACCAGGCAATCTCACATCTGAGCGCGCGTGTGCGCTAAACATACATAAGGGAAGGTAAATATTTTCCGGTTCATAAAATCGTCACTGGTATTGGTTTGTGTGAACGGGAATAGAAACCAGGTAACAGACACGAGTCAAAAGACGAAGACCCCCCCCCCCCCCCATATAGCCTGAAAGGACTATAGGGTCAAGTGCCCTTAGAGGGTGTCTATGAAAATCGACACGGTACACGAAGGGATGGGTGACCAGCACCACACCGAGTCGCCTGCGTCTCCCTCGTGACAAGGTTTTCACACTGCACTAGGTAGTCAGGCTGAGTCCATCCAGGACCGGTTCAGAGAAACGTCACTGGTGTTGGCTATGAGAGGGATTCAAACTCGCATCGCCAAGTTCGTAGCCCAGCGCGCTGACCACTGAGCCACCGCTACCCAGAGACACGTACACACACAGGTAAACACACAGACAGGTACACACACGCACAGACACGTACACACACAGACACATGCACACACAGACAGATACACAGACACGTCCACACACACAGACACGTACACACAGACACACACACTCACAGACACGTACACACACAGACATGTATACACACGCACAGACACGTACACAAACAGACATGTTCACACTCGCACAGACATGTCCACACACAGACACGTACACACACGCACAGACACGCACACACACACAGGTACACACACACAGACACGTACACACACAGACACGACAACCGCCATTCGCCACTAAGTGGCGGTGAGGTCACCAAGCGCCTGTGCCAGGCCATGTGCACCCTGAAGCCACGTGCAGTGTCGAACGCTCGCTGGCAAGAGGTATCGGGACAAACCCAGGCGTGACGAGTGCATGACTGAGATGATTGGCCGAAGCACCAGCTATGCTCCCTACTGTGCCAACTTGCTGTGTTTTAGCCGACGGACGCTCCACTCGTTACTGTGAGCGTCGCTTCGCCACCCTCCGTTGTTGCTAGAGGGCTGCTGCCTCCAGCTGCCCCTTAGCGTCCTTCACGATCCTCTTCCACAGAGGTCGATCCTGACGCTGCCGATTCCAGTCCCCAGCAAGTCCACTCAGCTCCAGGTCCTCTCATGCCATATCAGTCAATTTCTTCTCCAGCCCGTGTTGCACCCGTTCAGCCCCCTCTAGCCAGCGAAAGAGTAACTGCTTGGGCATGCGGTCGCTGGGCATGTGGGCTACATGACCCAGCCACCTGCCGGAAAAAAAAACCCACGAATCGGATTTTTTCCAGATCTTTCAATGCTTTGTGAGCTCCTGACATAATCCAACATGGTTAAACACAGGATGGATCATAGGCTGACCAGCCTGAAAGTTTCGAAACGGCGAAGCTGTTCCCGCCAGGGGGGTTCACATTTCGCAAGCATAGAGAGGAGAGGACATTACTGCAGCTGAGAAGACCCGAAGCTTCGTGTGGAGTGAGAGGCCAGGCAGCTCCCACACAGTGTTACTTAGCCAATGAATCGATGATGGCGCCCGACTGATTCGGAGCAAGACCTCCACTGCTAAACCGGAACTGGCCATAAGCACACTGCCTAGGTATGGAAACGTATCTACTCTCTCCACAACTGTCCCATCGCCCATGGAGATCCGACTGGGTGTATTATTTGATGGCAAATAATACCCAGGCAGGTGCTTGGTTTTGGTGGGACTGATTGCAAGACCCCCACGTCTTTGTGGCATGCTCCAGGTTCAACAGCAGAACTCCCACCTCCTCCTCAGAATGAGCAGCAATCACCAAATCATCGGCAAAGATAACACGGTTGGCCAATAGAGACCCATCCCTTGACCACACCTGGGCATCGATCAGCCTCCCATTGTACCTATACCAGATGGGAATTCCACGGAAACATCCATGGAAAGCCTCTCGAACTACGTGGTCAAAAAATATGTTAAATAATGCAGGAGTGAGAGGGCATCCCTATCGCACCCCAAGGTGAACAGGGAATGGCTGTAACTCCCAACCATGTAGTTTAACCCGGGCTTTCCCACCCCTATGGAGGTCCTTAATGATGGTAAGTAGGGTGTCAGGGATCCTGAAAGCAGAAATAACAATCCACAGCCCTGGTCTACTGATGGTATCGCAGGCCTTGACCAGGTCAATCAGGCAGAGATGCAGGTTTTGTTGGAATTCCCTATATCTCTGCTGTCACAACAAG
The DNA here is from genome assembly GCA_036362905.1 of Mordacia mordax. Taxonomy (NCBI): domain Eukaryota; kingdom Metazoa; phylum Chordata; class Hyperoartia; order Petromyzontiformes; family Petromyzontidae; genus Mordacia; species Mordacia mordax. The sequence continues at coordinate 30,824,778 of JAZEWT010000002.1, read as the reverse complement.
ACAGAGATTATGGTTTCTGTGCAAGACTGCCCTGGCCTGAAACCACATTATTGAACAATCCTTGCCAGGACTTTTCCTGGCACACTGAGGAGCGAGATGCCCCTGTAGTTATTACAATCGGTGCGGTCCCCCTTCTGTATTCCACAGAGATCCAGGCGGTACTGTTCCAGCTCCCGACAGAGGAATGGCAACCTCTCCTCCACAACGAGCGTTCAGACATTCCACGTGGCCACACGCAGCTGCTTTTTGTTGTTTCTGCAGGAACCCCGGGGGTGGGAACTCAGTTTCCTGGCTCCGCCAAATGGGATTTTGCCAGGAGACGTCGTTAGCGCCTGTTCCCCCCGGGGCTTCCGGGACAAACGTGAGTATTTCGTTCTGTTCACGTGCCAGAGCCACCTTGGCCACTGTGGAAACTGTGAGAGCAGCAAGCAGAACGTTACCGACCGCTAGTACGAGGAGGAAGGAGGCAAGCCCAGACAGGTACACACACAGACACCTACACACACGTTGAATCCCGCATTGAACCAAGCGACGAGCGTGCCCTGTACGGGATTGTTGTGTTCCGCAGGGACGAGCGAATGACGACGACAGCACGAGGCTCGGTCTCTGGGGCAAGATGACGGCTCTCATGGTTACAGCCATCACTGCCCGTGAACACGCGACTCGATTTGGGCCAAGTGGACCGAGGGTCGCCGGGGTTCTTAGCTTACACTGCGCACACGCGACCGACACTCAACCACACACACTCAACACCCATGCGGCCGCACTACAACAACTGCCGTTCGCCACTAAGTGGGGGGCGATGTCGCCACGGCGCTCGTGCCAGGCCAGGTGCGCCTCGAGGCTATCACGTGAAGTGTCAAAGGCTCGCGGTCAGGTCAGGGCTGTGTGTGGCTGTATTCACACACAGCCACACACAGCCTCACACACGACTCTCCATCACAAATGCAAGACAGAGATTCACCGTATAGCTTTAACAGACACACGACAGGAGCCGCCTTTGTCTCCCTCGTGACAATGTTTACACACTGCACCAAGTACTCATTTGAAGCTGAGTCGACCTCGGCGAGGCCCAGGACCGGTTCACCAAATCGTCAGTGGTGTTGGCCGTGAACAGGCCTAGCAATCGGGTCGCCAGGTTTATAGCCGGATTCAGGCTTCCCCACCATATCTCTATCAAGTTGATTTCGAACCATACTTTTACCTCGGGG
>JAZEWT010000002.1:30721833-30733711 GCA_036362905.1 Mordacia mordax | reverse complement strand
TAATGAGATGAGATGGGTTCACCTACCCGCCCCTATGCGGTGGTTAAAGATGTGTAGGGCTCATACAAGATTTGTCGCGGGGTATTCACACTCTCCACAGATACCCTGCTGCTGTGGAAAGGTGGTTGAACACGTTGGTCACTTTTGGTGTGCGGTGGTCAGCCCACGGAGTTTCCCACCCAGGTCACCGTGCCCCGCACGTAGCGAGCCGGGGACGGATGGTGGTGGGCCCACCACGCTGTCTCGAACGGCAGCCGTGCGGGCCCCGTGGCCACAGTCGATGCAGGTTTCCCTGACCTTGCGGGAGAGCGATCAGTTCTTCCGCCGTCACCCGTGCAGGGCCGAGCTGCAGGCCAGAACACAGTGTGGCGGCGACGGCAGCTGCCGTTGATGGCGGAATCGGGGCAGCTCGGTGGCGAGCCCTGCATGTTTGGCGCCGGCCCGAAGCTGAGCCGCGGCAGAGAAAAACGTGCGGCCGGCGGTAACGCGCGGTCTCCGGCCGGAGATGAGGCGACCCCCGCACGATGGGACGATGGGACGGACGGGTGATGTCGACCTCTGATGCGACTCTCGACCCAAGCCAGCACGGCGCGCCGGCCGAGGCTCTGGTTGTTGGCCTGAAGTTGTTGCGCCAGAGGGATCCGTGCGTGGTCGCCACTTGTCACGATATCTCCTCGCCTTGCACTGGAGTTAACAGGCTAATTGATGTCTCACGGCTGTACGGGATAATGAATATCTCCTCCTCCCCTAGCCTCATGCCTATCTTTTTGATGGCTGGACTTTGGGGGATTTTTTTCCACTCTTACTATGCTAGTCCTACCTTACATGACAGCCCACATGGCCACGTGTTCACCGCTCTTCTTCTCTTCCCCATGCCATCTCCCACACAATGTCTGTCCTTCTCGGACATTCTATGGCTCTCGACCCCCTTCCCCTTAGGGTGGGATCTCGTGCGTTGTCCGGCAAGCAAACCGTCTGCGCACTGCCCCTGCCCTGCCTCACTACGCACTCTCACAGACAATGCCTCTCGCATGCATATTATGCACGGTCCATTCACTCATCTCTTCCTTCATGCTCACATTGACCACGGCCGGCCCGCGTTCCGCAACATGGCGGTTGCTTGTCCATACTTCACCACGGTGGTAGGTAGCAGTTTTCCAGCGGTTAGTGCGCTGGTCTACGAACCTGGCGACACGAGTTCTGAACCGATCCTGGGCCTCCCCTCGGTCGACTCAGCCTCAAATGAGCACCGAGTGCAATGTCAAAAAAATTGCCACCAGGGAGACAAAGCGATCGGGCATGGTGCTGATCACCCACTCCCTTGTGTGCCGTGTCGACCTTCATAGATGCTCGCAAACTGCACTTGACCCTACAGCCTGTTAATGCTATATGGGGAATCTTTGTCTTTGTTTTGTATAGTGGCGAGTTTAAGTTGATGAAAATGAGGACCCCAGAACGGGTGCAGACATCACTCACCCCTGACATGAGTCGAAGCTGGGGACTGAAGTCTCATCTCATCTCATTATCTGAAACCGCTTAATCCCATATAGGGTCACGGTGAGCCGGAGCCTATCCCGGAAACACAGGGCGTAAGGCAGGAATATACCCGACGACGGGACGCCAGTCCATCGCCGGGCATTGCGGGACAATTTTAGTCTGCGAGCCAATCAACCTATCCAGGAGCATGCTTTTGGACTGTGGGAGGAAACCGGAGTACCCGGCGAAAACCCACGCGGACACGGGGAGAGCATGCAAACTCCACACAGAAAGGCACCCGAGCCGAGAGATTCGAACCCGGGACCTTCTTGCTCTGAGGCGTCAGCGCTAACCACTGGGCCACCGCGCTGCCCTGGGGGACTGAAGTCGAGTTGTTGTATTCATAGCGCAGTGCGCCAACCACTGTGATCACACTGGCACATGGACGGGCCAGAGGGGTATGGTGGATAAACACGCACTGACCACTAGATACTTAGCGTAGTTTATTGATGGAGGGTTTTCACGGCTCAATGCACGATGAATGCTTTCCAAAGCTGCTCTTTCGGGAAAGACGTGTCGAGCGCTCCTCCATCCTCCTTCGCGATGCTTCACCTCTCACGTTGGAGGCGTCTGCAGGCATTCGGAGGCTGAGTGAAATGTGACTGTGCTGTCCTATACATAGATGCACCTCCAATGTGAGAGGCGAAACGTCGCGAAGGAGCCAGGAAGAGCACTCAATATGACTATCCCGAAAGAACAGCATTGCAGAGCAATCGTCACTGTGAAAAGTGACCCAACCATCCAGGAAGGAGTCCCTTCTTTTCAAATCTGTGGCTTCTACTCTGTTTCCAGGAGATGCAGCGCCGTTATAATTCATTGCAATTGTAATATTATTGAACCCCACTAAGCCACCCTCACACCCCCCTTCCCCCATCTTCCGCCAAGGACTTCATCTTTACGCCAGAACAATAGCCGTGATTGTATGAACTAAGGCGACAGATTCTAAAAATTAAAAACCCTTGGTAAATCATGTGGCGTGACACTGCTCACACCGAAACCGTTTGGCTCAGTCGTTTTCTTTAAAATCGCTTCCCGCTCGTTTAACGCTCGAGACGCCGCTATGGCAGAATGGTTCAGCACCACTAGACTGACGAGCAAGTTGTTGCGGATTTTGCACCTTTACCTTGGCGATGAACACCCGCTCCACCTGAGTCGATTCAGAGTACAGCCAGGACAATGAGATCATCATTTTTGTCGTTATCAACCCATGCTTAATGCTGTACAGTATCGTGGGGAGCCATGATGGTAAGCCAGTCCATCGTAGGAAACTGGAGGCAATTTTGTCTGCAGGCCAATTAACCAAAGTAGCAACACATCATGAGACTGTGGGAGGAAACTGGAGAACTTGGTGAAACTCACGTGGGCATAGGAAGAATATACTAACCGCAATTCTCAGAGATGTGAAATTATGAGATCGAGCATAGTCCACTTGATTTGACCGTAGGCTTTCATGAAATATCGAAGCGAATTATCTCAGACAGTGATCAGCTAAACATTCGGAAAGAGTCACGAGGCGACATTTTACGTGCAGAGCTTCCAATTCCGTGAAACGCTGATTCGCATCGAGTGACGAAACAAAATCCGCAAAAAACTGCCCCAAGTACGAGGGATTCCATGTTGCAGAGGTTCTCGGTGGAGAAAACTGTCTTTCGAATCGCCGCTTTCACTGCCACTCTCTCTCTCTTTTTTTTACTTAACCTGAATCGTTTAATCGGACAAGCACATGCGATGAGAACAGCCACAGTAGCAGCATCTGGTCTTGCAAGCGGTAGCCATAGTTGGTTATGGGTCACACTGAGTTCGCAATAAAACCCTCCTCTGTAACTCTATTCGGTCGGTGTCTGCGCAACCATTAGGCTCCGCTGAACATGTTGATGGATGTCAAGCCCACATACGTTGCATTACAGGACCCCTGGCTGGCCCTGTTTGGAATTTTAAGCTTCAGATTTCATGGGTTGAAGGTTAAATTATCGTTGCCTCAAGTGACGTTTAGCGCAAACATTACAGAAGAAGGGGAGAGAATGACGGCAGTGGCGCAGTCGTTGGTGCACTGGAATATGAACAGAGACACCTGGGTTTGATTACTGTCAATGGACAGCATAGGCAGATATGTCTGACCAGTTTACTGGTTCTCCCTTCACCAGCGTGATCAGGTATGAATAAATTCTATTTATAACGCTTGGCACAAATTCGTCTAATCTCTAAGATATTCATTCGAAGAGGAGGGAGTGGCTGCCATTCGGTTATCTGGCGCCCACATGCCAGACACTGCATCCTGTTATATATTATGATGGTATCGCCCAATTAATGAATGGGCATGTTTTGGTTGTGAGAGAAAATGAGAGAAGACAGAGGAAACACACATAGAACAGTGGAAGGCCACAAAGGCACCCGTGGTGGGAATCGAACTGCCTGGGCAGCACTTTCGTTCTATGAGGCGCAGATGTTGGACACTGCCTAGACACCGCGCTTGCCCAAGTATGGTCAACATCCAGGCCATGAAGAGCAGAGCGTATGGAAACCTTCATCCTACAGTCAAATGACAGAGGGCAATAAATTACTATATTTTAGGACTGCTCTCCATAGCTGTTCTTTAGGGATGGCCGTGTCGAGTATTCCCTCTCTCCTTTACGACGTGTCGCCTCCCACGTTGGTCACGACGGAGACAGAAGCAACGCTCGACACGGCTGTGCCGAAACAACAGCCATGGAGAGCAATTCTCATACAACAAGCAACGGGCTGTGAATTCTTAGATCAGCATATTATAATAATTATACTTTATTTTAAAACCAAGTCATTGTTAAAGATAGATATTTCCATTTCCTGTCCTCTCTTGCCAGGACCATCCCCCTCTACCCACAGGTGGGAGGTGGGTGTCTAACCCAATCCCGGAGCATCGGAGGCGCTGGAGGGGCATGATCCACCTCCAGGAAAATACCCAGACACACCCTCGCACACACACACACACACACCCTTTTTCTACATTTTCATAGTCAAGTCAGTTGATTTAAAAACTGTCTGCAATAATTGTAGAAGAATGGACACAATGTAGAGATTAGAACAATTAAGCATGTCGGTAGATGGGCACGGCGAGCGGGGAGGTATTGTTCCTCGCTCAGATTAGCGTTAAACATTTATTTAAAGCTTAAATAACATTATCTGTGTCATGGCCCAGCGGCAGCGTCTGTAAAGGCGCAGCCCTGCAATTGCTTGGCTCACGCCACTGCCAGCGCAAGAGAACGCTTCCAGACCGTGGTGGTTATTTTGACTCTTCCACACCGCTCAGACATCTTGCAAGAGTTTCGAGTGACCACACTTTAACCCATTGCACGCTGCCAACTCTCGTGCATTTTTACTGCATGGTAGACAGGCGCTTGCAGGAATTTTTATTTACGCTGAAAGGAACCGTTCAGCTACGTAGTGCTCTTTATTAGTTGTAATAAGTAGAAGAGGTTTTACCGTTTCTGGCAATTATGCAGGTGTTAAGATCTTAAAACACCAAAACAGACACATTTCACAATGTGTCTAGTTTGCAAAAGCCACACATACTTGTGGCAAATTTTTGCAAACAGGAAGCTTTGATAACATATGCATTGTCCTTCAAACTGATTGGCCGACACCAGACACATGGCTTTCTTTTGAGCCTGATTGTCAGTGTCAGCCAGATGATGCCAAAAGGCAGTCAGCTCAGGACAATGCAATATCAATGCTTAGTAGCTCAGGTGGAGCTGTTAACAATTTACGAGTTGTCTAGTGGGGATTGCAAGTTAGAACATCTTATGGCACCGAGGAAAATTAAGTCAGAACAATTACCCCAAGCAGCACGTCTTCGGACTGTGGGAGAATACCGGAATACTGGGCAAATACCCATGCGGACATGGGTAGAACGTGTAAACTCCACACAGAAATAAGAGTAGGACAGGTTTTACCGTTTCTAGCGATTATGCAGGTGTAAAGATCTTTAAAATGTTTGCCTGTATAAAGGTGTTGAAGATCATAACACCTGCATAATCGCCAGAAACGGTAAAACCTGTCCCACTCTTATATATGTATACTGGCAAAAAGTACCCATAGCGTCCACACAGAAAGTTCCCCAAGCTGGGAATTGAACCGATGACTGTTCTGCTGTGAGGCAGCAGCGCTACTCACTGCATTCCCACTCGCTCCACTTTATTTCAAATCAGGGTGACGCTTCAGCGTTGCAGGGCTCGCACAAATAATAACACAATGTATAACGCGCTGCTCAAATGACACGCCTGGTCATGGACGAGACAGAGAGACAGAGAGACGGAGGCGTCGCGACGAAACCGCAGAGGTGGGGAGATGGGAGAGTCAGCGAGGCAGACAGCCGGCGCCAACCCGCCAGGCAGTGCTTCCTATGTATTAGAATAGTGGCCAATTAATTAATGAGTGTTTTTTGTTTGTTTTATCTGTGAGAGGAAACCAGAGAAAACGGAGGAAACCCACGCAGGACGTGGGGGGGGGAACACACACAAACTCAATACAGAAATGTTCCCAAGGCTGGAACCAAACCACCTCGGGCAGGACTTTCTTCCTGTGAGGCATAGATGTCACCGCTGCACTGCCACCACGCGCAGCAACGCAGGGATTACCCGGGCGAGGCAGCAGAGCGTTGAGAGCTGCAGCAGCTGGCGTGCGTGTGGCCGCCCCATCGCTGGTCGTGCGTTGAGCGGGCACGCGGTGGGCAGAGCGGGCACGGCGGGCGGGCGGGCGGGCGAGCGTGGGAGAAGCCTGTTGGTATGCAGGAGGGCCTGATGGGAATACAGTCATCGATAGATGGTCAATGTCCAGGGTGGTCCAGATGTATTGTGAGCCCATACAATTGACTCCTCCGACAAGTGTTTTTTTTTCCTTTACTCATTCATGTCTGTTGTTAAATGATCGGTCTTTATTTCAACTTATCAACAATGGACATTCTCGGAAGTTCAAACAGCAGCGATTTAATAATCATAAAAATTGCATTCATAGAGCACTTTTCAGCCGAATGTCACAAAGCACTGCCACAGAGCTGTGCGGAGAGCGGCACATCAACAACAACGGGATTAGAAGGAAAAATCAGCAACAATAGGATTTTTGTGGGGTTTTTTTTTAAATATACACATCTTTACAAAACAACACGTAAAATGTGATCAAACTTTCAACTATGTTGTGGAAGATCATTGTGTAGATTCGTGGAAGACCATTGTCACCAACGTCTTGTAGGATGTGTTACCTAAAAGACCAATTTCAAATTGATCACGGTTACATGTCATTTTAGATTTCTTGCATGACGTTATACGCCCATTGTTAATTTTAAAAATAATAATTTTGGGGAATTAAATGGGGGTCACTAGACATCCTTACCCCCCTTTATACTTTACTGGTTACTAGGAGACCATGGCGAGAGGGATACTTGATGTGGTGTGTGTCTGGTGCGGCGATGTGTCATCGATAGGCAACACGGACAGACCCCGATTGTGCTTAATCCCTGCGTTTGTCAATTCTCTGCCCAAGCGAGGTACACGAATGACGCTCTCTCCATCACGTGTGCCACCAGACAAGGCGTCTGCTCATCACGAACCACACGCGCGCTGGTTTTAGATGGCTCCCCGTGACAGGGCATTTACAAGCAAACGTCGACATTGCCCACAGCAGGAGTTCTTCACATTGTATTAAATCTCAACGCACACTCTGCCCACTTGGTTCTGGTTTCCACGGACCACGAGGTCACGCTTGTGGCCCACTGATGGGTCGGCACCCACCGGTTGAAAATGGCCTACGAGTCTAACTTTTCACGTGAAGCCTACGTGTTTTACGCATAAACAAATATACGAGGGCGGTGCGGTGGCGCAGTGAGTAGCGCTGCTGCCTCAAAGCAAGAAGGTCCTGGGCTCAGGTGCCCTTCTATGTTGAGTTTGCGTGTTCTCCTTGTGTCCACGTGGGTTTTCGCAGAGTACTCCCGTTTCATCCCACCGTCGAAAGACACACTGCTGTCTATGTTAATTGGCCTGCTGAATAAATTGCCCAAAAAAAGTGCCCTGCGATATACTGGCGTCACATTCTAGGTATAGCCCCGCCTTGCACCCTGTGTCTGCTGGGATAGGTTTTGGCCCACCGCGAAACTGTACAGGATTGAGCCGGTACTGATACTGCACTGAACAAATATACAATTTGATTTTCATATTATGAGCAAGTCATGCGTTTTAATAACTACAAGCACCGCCTGTTTATTAAAAGTGAAATGTATCTCTGAGCGTTACACGTTGCGTTGCTACAATCAACGGCCTTGAAGTGTCAAGGCCGTTGATTGATGTGTGTTCAAATGCATTTCGCAATGCCACACAGCATTCAATGCCGGCACTTTCGAAAAATTTTCAAGGTCGTCGTCATCATCATCATGAGCTATGATCGATCCACTGCTGGATGAACGCTTTTCATGAGCCGTCAGCATCCCCCTTCCAGCCCTGCGAATAAAAAAATCCAATCAAGAAAGGCAGTCGCAAAATTACTGCTTCCGTGAAGTTTGCGCAATGGGTGATAGCCTTATTTAAATGACAAGATAGATTTGTTTTTTTTTTACTGCGCATTATTTATGCCTCGTGACACTTCGGTAAGGCAGTGCTTCAATTGTTAACCTCATTAACTCTCAGAACGCCATCAAAACTTATTGCGGATTTGGGATAACTTTTTGCATGCGTGCACACTTGTAAATACATGAACATCTCATCTCTCATCTCATTATCTGAAACCGCTTAATCCTATATAGGGTCACGGTGAGCCGGAGCCTATCCCGGAAACATACGCCCACCTGAAATAGACCGGGTGTACACACACGAGCCACATGGACATTCGATGGAAATGACTTAACACATGCATAAACGGACTGGCTGGCTGCAAGTACACCACATACACAAATACACAAAGCATAGTATCATGCATAAAGACAAATCATGGCCCCAGGCGGGGTGCCGCCCGAATGATGCTGTTGAGGTGGTCGGAGAGAACATTTGTGTACGTGGAAGATGGCACCACATAACAATAGTGCGGGCAGAGCAGCCTGCGCAAACACCAATTTAAAGAGAGTGGAAAATCAATAGCTGCCAACTCACAGCAGCGTGAGGGTGTGAGGGGAGGGTAACTGCGGACTCCATAGTCTCGGGCCAAGACCCCGCCAGGTCACATGGACGCGTGAGGACTGGTGCTAGGTATACAAAGACAAAGATCTCGCATATCGCCTTAACAGACCGAAGGGTCAAGTGCCGTTAGCGAACACCGAGGAAGGTCGACACGGCACACGATGCGGTGGGTTACCAGTACCACGCTCGTCCGTCTTTGTCTCCCGAGTGGTAATGCTTACACACTGCATCAGGTACTCGTTTGAGGCTGAGTCGACCTAGGGAAGGCCCAGGACCGGTTCGGAAAATCGTCACTGATGTTGGCCGCGAGCAGGAGTCAAACTCGGGTCGCCGGGTTTCTATCCCAGCGTGCTCTCCACTGAGCCACCGCTCCCCACAACACACAAAGATAAAGATCCCCCATATAGCCTTCACAGACTGTAGGGTCAAGTGCCATTAGCAAGCACCTATGAAGGTCGACACGGCACACGATGCGTTGGGTGACCAACACCACGCGGGGCCGCCTTTGTCTCCCTAGTGACAATATTTTCGCATTACACTCGGTACTCATTTGAGGCTTGAGTCGATCTAGGGGAGGCCCAGGACGGGTCCAAAAAATCTCATTGGTGTTGGCCATGAGCAGGATTCAAACTCGGGTCGCTAAGTTTGTAGCCCAGCGTGCTAACCGATGGGCCGCCGCTCCCCACATACAATCACAGAGCACTCGCGTGGCCATTCGGGTTATTGGCAGTGGCGCGGTGGCAGGTAAAATATAGACGGTGAAAGTTAAGGCTCATGGGTGGCTTATTCATGCGATGGGACAGCTCGCGGGAAGCCACGGAAGCGTACTATTTTGACGACGCCAGTTATGAAACCGGTTTACTAGGGTTATTAAATTTACACCGTGTTAACGCATCTGCTTAATATCATTCGTTGACTCTGTGAAGCTGTAACTCTCCCCTGCCCAGCCGGCCCCAATCGAGCTCCCTGAGCGAGCACACTCCTTGCGATCTCACCAAACCTCTCCCTCTACATTGGTAACTCTTGCCTGTGCCCATGGGTGGCCGTGACAAAACTCTTCACACACCTGCAGTGCAATACAAATTGCACTTCCATATGACTGATATTATCTCCACCCACTGCACTCTGCTTATTGATCTTAAAGAAATAGCCAATCTCACACCCATCACCCCCGATGTGATTAAGACTCTCACAAAAACCCGTGCAGTGTCATGTAAGAGACAAATGTGCAGCCCTGCAATTTCTTGCTGACGCAATGGCTTCACTAGAGGGAGTTATAGAGTGCACCTTTAGACTCGAGAGATGGATATTTCAGCCTATCCCTGTGTCCCCTTAATAGATGCTCACACATCATTTTCCCAAAGCTCGGTTAAAGGCCATATGGAGGACTTTTGTTGACTTTCTTCCATTAATCAGCGCTGTCTGCATCACATGAGACTTCTTCAACAATAATGAGATACGTGCAAGATATCAAAGCTGCGATTCGTGGTCCATTTTCCTGCCATCATAGCGGTAACCACGACCTCAAATCGCAACGCGCTAAACACTGCGCCACCGCTCCATTAATGTATATATAATGGTACAAGTACATGTCCACACTGAGCGTATCGGGTTTGAATCCTGCATAAGCACAATTTTTATCTGCACGAGACAAAGTTTGTGTGTCTAATACCATCATCACTCCCCACTCGTTACTCTTCTGAAACTGAAATACTATTTCAGCTTTAAATTCACACTTTTACACTCGCATCATCAACCGTCTTGGGCAGTGCCGTCTTAACGCATGGACACGCTGGGCAGTTGCCCTGGGGCCCCACAAGCAGGGGGTTCCATGCTAATCTATGTGTTGTAACTTGCTGACAATAAATTAATACATACTAGGTAGGGGCCCCAGTGCACTGATTTGCCTGGGGGAGCTATAATTCTGCTAAGACGGCCCTGGTCTTGAGCACCCTTCCGCAATTAAACCTGACATCAGAAGAACGTGTTACGCGCTTGGAACACAATGACCCACGGGGTGGGTAACTTGCTAGTCAGGGTATTGTAACGCACCTAGAAAATACAAGTAAACACTGCGTTGGGATCGCGAAGAGAGGTGGCGCAACAGACTGCCTATAGATTAAGCACCGTCATCGTTCACTGCAAACACGTACGTACACGGCACTCACCACGCGCCGCCTGGTCAAGTACGTGGATCCATCGATTATCTGCATGCTCAACCAGTGAACGCTGAAGTGTGTATTGACCACTGCGCCATCGCTCCATAACCCTAGGAGAACCCGATAAGCAACGATGGCTGATCGTCTCCAGATAAGTCGGGCTTTTTTTTTTTCGGAAACCAGATGGATTTGCAGAGAGTGTAATATGACTCGCGCGGAGGGGAAGTATGTCATCTTTATTATCAACAACAGTATAATCGAGCTCACATCAGCCGCTTCCCAATCGAACTCCCTTGACCTCAACTCTCCTCACCCCCATGCCACGAGCTCCTGCCCCCCCGTACCTGAGTGACGTCACCCGGTAACCTGGAGAAAGGAGAATCCGCTCGGTGTGCAGTTCACACCGAAATGACGTCATCAAGCATAACGTCATCCTCTGGTCGGGTCACGCATGTTTATGATTGCGCGGCATTTGAAACGATGGGGCAAGATTCTTATAACCCCCCTAAATCAGTCCACCCTACAGTACACATATGCCGTGAGTGGTTGGGCAAAGTGTGGGTAGCCCACCGCTTCAAAGTAGTCTGCCTAGTGTGGAAGAGTAGACAGAGTACACTCTTGAGTATAGAGGCGCTACCTATAAGAGATGATCTTCAGTCAGCAGTGACACGAGCAAGCAATTACGTTTATATTGCTGATAAGTTAAATTTGATAGGTACAGCGTTGACTTGGGATATGTGTTCACGGCTGGATGCATGAGATTTGCTTTCCAAATCTGGTATTTCGGGATAGCCGTGTCGAGCGCTCGATCCCTCTCCTTCGCGACGTCTCGCCTCCCACTTTTGGAGGCCTCCTCAGGAGTTCTGAGACTAAGGATTTCTCCAACGAGGGAGGAGGTACTGTCGCTGGTGATGATAAACGAGGACACCGGCAACGATGTTCACCAAGAAAAATCGAAGGGAGAAAGTCGTACGCCAACACCACGTGGCGTCAAGCATCGAGCGCGCGCCTGCTCATCGCTAGCATTGCGGCTTCCACGAAGCAGAA
>JAZEWT010000002.1:30639712-30657132 GCA_036362905.1 Mordacia mordax | reverse complement strand
TCCCATCACAGGTAAACCGTGTCTCATCACAGGTAAACCGTGTCCCATCACAGGTAAACCGTGTCCCATCACAGGTAAACCGTGTCCCATCACAGGTAAACCGCGTGGAGTTCATTCTTGTGCGCGTGTCGAGAGAGCGTTAAGGGCTCGCATTGGTGCGGCGTCTGGGATCGTGCGCGTGGGAGCTACGGCGTCTGAGCGAGCGAGTTCTCACGGGACCGGCGGTCCGGTGGCGCCGCGATTAATGCCACACACGAGCAAACGAGTGGCCCCGGTGTTTAACGCCGGCACTGTGTGCGCGTGGGGAACGGTAGAGTGGCGATATTGCGCTTCGGAGGAGGCGCAGAGTGTGCGGGCATAAGGGGGGATGCTCAAACCGTTTGCCAAGGAGCCGCGTGTGTGCGTGGAGAGCGAATACCGAAACCGCGCTTGTAGGAAAATTGCTCACGGTGGAAATGTCGGTCTTGACACGGTCAGCGCGCCTTAAGCAAGGAGAACCAACTGCTTCCTCGAGACCGGCGGTGCAACGAAAAGCAGAGGCGTCTCTGCATCACAGGAGTCCAGAGCCACTGCAAACCACGCCCCGCCACTAAGCATCCAAATCATTCACCCATTCTGTCACCTAGGAGATGACTGCGCGTGGCTGTGGCAACTGGCTGCATGCTGCTTCAGCGAAACAGTGCAATTAGTTGCAGGATAATTCCAGTCGACAGACGTATTCCACCGGAGCTTTTTCACGCATCACGCATATTTGCTTGCGTCATCTGCAACACTGGTTTAAAGGTTCCCTGCTCCCCTTATCACCAGCAGCAGCCTCCCAACTTAGCAGCACGCGTGCTTCCTAGTGAGTAGCGTTGCTACCTCATAGCAAGAAGGGCCTGGGTTCAGGGTCGCGGTGAGCCGGAGCCTATCCCGGCAGACATAGGGCGCAAGGCAGGATACACCCACGATGGGACGCCAGTCCATCACCGGGCACTGCGGGCCATTTAGTCTGCAAGCCAATTAACCTATGCAGCAGCATGTTTTTTGGACCGTAGGACGAAACCGGAGTGGCTGGCGAAAACCCACGCGGACACGGGGAGAACATGCAAACTTCACACAGAAAGGCACCCAAGCCGATATTCGAACTTGGGATTTTCTTGCTGTGAGGCGACAGTGCTACCCACTGGACCTGCGATACCTAAAAATCTGGCAATGTGGAATGTGCACCACATGATTTCGAACGATGCAGGCACCAGGGTAACTGAAAACCAGATTATTTCCCCGATTTGAAAGTCAAACCTGGTTGGCAAGCTGGACTATATCAATTCAAAGGTTGACGAAATAGCATTTTGTATGCGTATGATTTCCAGCTATAACACGTTGTATATAAATTTCATCTGTTGAATCAGACAGAAATAAGAACGTTTTTTTAAGCTTCTGAACATCACCACGTCCTTGGATTATGCAATAACAAGTGTATTTGTTAGGTAACTCATTCAAAATAGGGCGGCGCGGTGGCCCAGTGGTTAGCGCTGACGCCTCACAGCAAGAAGGTCCCGGGTTCGAATCTCTCGGCTCGGGTGCCTTTCTGTGTGGCGTTTGCATGCTCTCCCCGTGTCCCCGTGGGTTTTCGCCGGGTACTCCGGTTTCCTCCCACAGTCAAAAAGCATGCTCCTGGATAGGTTGATTGGCTCGCAGACTAAAATTGTCCCGCAATGCCCGGCGATGGACTGGCGTCCCGTCGTTGGGTGTATTCCTGCCTTACGCCCTGTTTCCGGGATAGGCTCCGGCTCACCGTAACCCTATATAGGATTAAGCGGTTTCAGATGAGATGAGATGAGATCATTCAAAATAGTTTTTCATTACATATGCAAGTCTCATATTTTTATCTATCAGAACTGCACGGCTACACAGCACTAGTATATGTATAGGCAGAAAATAATAAGTTGAAGCTGTGCACTAAGATCCAGAAAAGATTTCACTTCATTCACCCCACAGGGCCTGGATGCGTTTGAATATGAGCGAACCAAACATATGCAATGATAAATTCAGTCTTCTGTATAAATCTAATATTCGCATAGTTATGCATTCATGCAGATATGCTGTTAGCGAGAAGCATATCCTTCGAGACACCATAACACAGGTAAGAGCACGCAGCAGACACATAATTTTTTCACGAAGTGCGCCTATTGTTACACACAAGCTAGATTTTAATGACACCAAGTGTATTCTGGCATGTACTCGTATAATTTGTATGGGCCCTACGGCCTTGCTTCTGTCCTGAAAAATGTATGAACGCCTGCCTTCCGTGAATAAATGGCACGAAGCACGAGACAGCTCAGCCATCCACGTGGCAAACACGGCAGTAGCGTAGCTATCGAGCGTGCCGGTGGTGCAGCTTTACAGGGGTCCACGGGCTGGAGGAATCCAGGCGCCGAGTTAAGACGGTCGGAAATTCGACAGGAAGGTCGGGCAGCAGACATTTGACTTCTTGCGTCGGCTAGGACCCATTGATAAGCACCATAAGCTACTCTGATGAGGGCTTAATACGGAGTCAAACAGCCACGATCATGAAACCTGGGCCAGGCTCTGGAAACGCACAAGCCCACAAAATGTACTCAGGATGGGACATGGAGGACTGGAGTTTAAGCTTGTAACATTGTAATGCATTACATAACTTGGTTGTAATGACGGCATCAGTTACTTGATAAAAGTTATATCACCGACCAATTTTACATAGCATGTCAAGGGAGTGTCTTAAAAGCCACGTGCAGTACAAGCGTCCAGTGTGAACGAGATAAATTCGTAGTTGGAAACATCGTGCTCAAGGCACGCACACTCCGAGAGAGCACGCACTACACTGCCAAGCACGACACATTTGGCGAAAAATTTGGGGCTTGTCACACAGGGCTATAATTACACTAATTTAAAGACGTGAACACCATTGCCACACAGATGCCTCATTTAGGGTTATGGACACCTACGGGCAAGCGCTCAAAGTACCTTTTTATTTATGTAAATTTGATGAGCACAGGTACAAAATGCTAACCAGTCAAATATTCGGCTATTTTGTTACATCAATCCTTTGGTTGGCTCGAGGTGTTCAGTTATTAATAAGACACTTTCACAGGACACCATTGTAAAATGTGGTCTGGTATACAACTTCGATGCATGCGGAATAGAATAGCTACTGCGGAATTTGGCAAAATGCTACATTCCGATTGTTCAGATGTATTCTTAGCTCTTAAAAACTCCGAAACCTCCCAATAATTTATACATTACTACATACACATCCATTTGTGAAAAAAATCCTTTTACAACTTTAACAACATCTTCTTACATCCCCATCCCGTGAGGACACAACACACATCAGCATTCATTTGAGAGACCGACTGGGTGACAGCAAATTATCTTCGTCGTCGATGGAGATGACAAATGACATCAGCACAACATCAATGAAATGGGGTTTTTTTTATTCCCCTTGTTTAATCACACGCTGCGTAATCTCAAACGTGTACACGCCCATGCCAGGGCACAACAACAAAACCACGACTACGCCCAGCCACCAGCTTTCCCTGATTTGCCCACCACGCACGCTCGTACCGCACGTTTGCTGAAACACGGGTGAATGCGTGCGCCGTGAACGTTCGCCTGTGTCACGACGGAGACGGTGAAACGTATAAATTCGCCCGTGAGAGCACAGTGCTGCGGTCACAAGTGTGTGAACAGCACGACATAAACGTGCCCCTGGAACTTCTGCAAGGAAAACCAACCCATTGAGTGGGGTACCTTACCACAGGCTTTGGACCGCCCCTCCAGAGGGCATTTTTGGAAGCTCTGCCACACTGGCCAGACGTGAAAGAGGTGAAAACTCAAACATAACCCCACCGCATACGACCTGCTGATCGATTAACTGGTGTATTAAAATTTTCCCCAATGTTTCAACTGTCATACTGGAAGAACGAAGTAGCAATAGTAGGATTCTTAGTCCAATGCACTAACAATTACTCCAGCCTCGGTAACGGAAATGTATTTATTACATTACATTGTGGCTAAGGCCAAATGTTTTTTTACAGAGGGTATACTTAAAAATCATCATTTACTATACTCATAATTTACTGTTAGGGGCTGCGACATACAAGCACATATTTTATTTCCAACGTGCCTCTCTCAATATGCACTGTGCAATTCCTATTTATATATCTCAAATAAAACAGGTGTCAATTATGCTGTGAAATCAATTCACACAGCTTGCAGAATGGTACACGACGTAAAATTTCAATATTCCAATGTTTAAGTTTTAAGTCGAAAAGAAAACTAGTAGCACAGATCCAAAAACACAAACGACAGCACACCATAGCACCAGTGAGATGGTATTTTACTGTGGCATGCTGTTGCTGGTTCTCGCACTATGTCTATCCATCAAACTTGATCAGTAGGCCAGCTCATAACGGAGACTTTAAAACTGAGACTTTAAAAATAAAGCGGCAAAATTTCCAAGAAGCTGTTACCTGCAATGATTTAAGGAGTCAAGCCAGAGAAATGCAACTGCAACACATATTGATTAAGTGTTGGATATACAGCATCGCCTGCTCCGTGTTGGGGCATCTTGCCCCACTTCACTCACGCAAGTGAACACCGTGGTCACAGGTCCACAAAGTTTGTGCTACAATGCCCCTCCAGACAGATCTCCAACCAGTTTGTCAACACATTGCTGGATACGGATCTCCCATTACAATGCATATCGCTGTAGTTATTTGACCAAACTGCAACATGCTGATCAGTTGAGGATGGCCCAAACATTAATGTTGGAGCATCTTGTAATACAGTGAATGAAAAAAATCAAACGCTACTGGCTGCAGACAAAGCATCCGTCTTAGGCATGGTGGTCAGACATGCAAGCACTATCCAGGATCAACCCTTTATAGCTAACAAGATCTGATCAGATCTGGCACACTCCACGTGATTTTGTCTAAAAGAGAAGGTGGGAATTACACATGTTAAGTGGCTTAAAAACAAATCAATTAATGCAGCACGCACTAAAAACTTCCAAGATAGAGTGGAAAATGTTAAGGTTTGTGATTTTGTAGGATCATTCAAGACCCCCCAAGAGAATATTTCTCGATGCTCTGAATGCAGCTTTGCTCTTTAACAAACATTTCTGAGCATTATAAACACCTCCTAGATGCTAGGAAGTCAAAGTCACTGGAGTGCGTCTATTACAATGGCTTTAGGTAAAGAAAATAATTCAATCAGTGTACAGTGAAAGAGGTTACTTGTGACGAAACTGATGAAAGCACGAATAGTTTCCTCCCACACGCAAAGTGAGACCAAAAGCCAATGCAAATCGGGACGCAGTAATGAGCTCGTCAGAATTTTTAAATGTTAGTGGACCCAGGTGACAAAGTTGACATCTGTACCAAAATAAAGAATGCTCTCATCATAGAAAACATAATCTCGATCTGTACATACTGACTCACATAGGCATTCACGTGTACACACACACACATCACACATAGCATCTACCCGTACACATACACATGTAAACACGCGTTACGTATCTCGGCTTGTCCTCCACCATTTACCCAAATGACACCTTCTGCCCCGAGAGCAGCAAAGCATATGCGGGCCCATCTCTCAGCACCATCACGTCTGCGTAACCGGCACCTTCTCCAGACCACCCTTGTGATAGCGGTACCGTGCCAGGTCCTTGCGAGTCACCAGTCCAATCACCTGCGTGATGCAAACCAACACCAACACCCACATGCACACAAATGCCCATCAATGCTACACATCTAACATCCAGAAGTTAAGCAGCTATGGCCATCTTGAGCTGTATCAGGCTCATTGTTGAAAGATAATCGGACATCAATGGAATACTTGCAGATAAGTGCACACATCAATTGCAAGCACGTCCTTTTGTCAATCCACTGCTGGATCAGGGCTTCCCCATGCTGCGCTGGTTGTGTTTTTGTAATACTTCACCACGCTGGTCAGCGTAGAAATACAATACGATGTATTTTAGTGCACTCCTCTGCCCACAAGAACACCTGTTTGATGCACAAGGCCACTCATCCAAGTAAGCACTATTCACGCTCAACCCTGTTTAGTTTTTGGCACCTAACAAGATGCAGCTTATTCCGGGCGATTAGGTCACATCTAAGTGCGGGGTTATGTGGCCACATTTTCAAGCCCGCGCCACCGCGCGTCAACATGCGTCACACTGAACGATGGACTCACCCTATTATCGCCGTCGCAAACCACCAGGTGGCGCAACCCCAACGCACGAAACAGCTTGAAAATCCTGTGCAGCGATGCCGCCTCGAGACAGAGATGGGCAGAAAAGATATTGTACATTGAACTGTAGTCACGAAGCTGCCACACAAGGCATTCATAATGTACCATGCCTTATCAAGTCACTGCTGGATAACAGCCGGCCTATGCTGTCAGTTATTCGAATACACCCCACCCAATTTGGTTAGCTGCAAGTTGGTGAAGGTGGGGTAAGTTTCAATGTGCTTGAACACATTTATGCGACACTCACTACTGATATTAACCGTCTTTCTACAAAATATTCTTGATATGCCGTTCAGATGTTGTTGTTGTTTGTTGACACGCCGTTTTCTCCACAGCTCTGTGCAGCGCGTTGTAACTCTCCGATGAAAAACGGTCTAGAAAGTGCAAATATTATTATTTTATGAACTATGTTAAACTAAGGGGAGCACACCCACTGTGGAACAGCAGGGGCCGCATTGAGCATAGCGCCACGGACAGCCCACCAATCAGTTCGAGAAAGCAGGGGTGGTAGAGCCGACCATTTACTAAGAACTGAGAGGAGTGTGACATTTATGCTGTTGCGATACAAATTCATGTCAAAGTTGTTCAAAATAAAACAACATCTCCACTTCAGTAATACACAGTTGATAACCAACAGATTGAACAAGTAGATGAATACAAATACTTTGGCTTCATAATTGATTCAAAATTGAAATTCACACCACACATTAATGTTATTGCAAAAAAGATTAAAATAAAAATGGGCTTTCTTTATAGACATGAACATTGCTTCCCAAATGTTCCGCCTAGACTTGGTAAAGGCAACTATTCTTCTACTGTTTGATTATTGCGACTTAATATATCAATCAGCATCTAACACCGCGTAAAATAAACTTAACCTGATATTTCATTCTGCTCTTATATTTGCTTTGGATTCCCCGCATGAAACCCATATTACGAATTGTATATTAGTTCTAAATTATCTTCACTAAATAATCGTATAAGAATTCATTGGGCCCTTTTCATATTTAAGGTCTTACTTAAGTCAGTAAAATACTTGAAGGATTTGTTGACCATACAGATTAACAAAGTAAGCCTTAGAAGCTCAAAGCACTGTCTGCTAAACGTTCCGAAGTACACATCAACATATGGGGAAAAAGCTTTTGTAGCGGCCACCCCATATTTTTAGAATAATATTGCCTTGAGCTTGAAGCTATAATCACTACCTTCGCTGAGCAACCTTAGATCTCAATTAAAATTAGAATATCTGCCTGGCTGTGATTTAAAATAGTGAAGTGTGTTTGAAATACTGCTAATGTTGCATTTGTTCCCGCTCAATGTGCACTATGCTACCTGTATTTTTTTTTACCCCATTGCAATGTTTAATGCTGGTTATCCATTCTCATGTCGTTGTTGTTGCCATGCCGTTCTCTCCGCAGCCCTGTACAGCGCTGTGATCCTCGGGTGAAAAGTGCTCTAGAAATGCAATTATTATTATTAGTGGTTTAATATATTTGGTTAATAGCGTGCAATGCTGTGTTCAAATGTTATTTTATTGTTTTGTTAATTTGTTATATATATTTGCAAGTGGCATGTTTGTTGTGTCACAGGAATCCCTTAAAGAGCTTGCAAGCTCACTTGATCTTCTTTCTGCTGTAATAATAAACAATTTTCCTTAGCTAACCGCTAGATGGCGATGATGCTATCAGCTCCGATCAGAGAGAATGGCGAACAGCTGATTGGCAGACCCTTTGCAGAGCTGTCACGTGACATGATCGGCCATGAGGGACCATCCAAATGACGCTCCCGACTCTCGCATTGTATACAGATGCAGGAGGGGAGGGTGGTACCTGTGGCACGGTGTACGGCGTGGGGTTCATGTAGCTCGAAAGGTCCACAGTGCACTCGCGCTCCTCCTCGGATACGTGGATCGACTGGATGGGTGGGAAGCGTGGGTACGCGTCCCGGAAGTCCTTCAGCGTCAGCCGGTGCCTTGGCTCGCCCACGTCGGTCCGCTCCATGAAGGCCTGTGCTCCCCGCATTGAAAAGGCTGCACTGGAGGTGGCGTTTTAACCTGGCAACACTGCATTTCTAATTTTAACACGCCGGACAAGTTGTTTTTCAAGTAATTAGAAGCACCGCAGTTACAACAAAACAGATGCTTGCCTGCCGATTTTAAACGCTTTCATCGTGTACCAATTTTCAAGGGAAACATCAGCTTAAGAATATTACCCCCACAAAACTATTTACACACATCATCACACGTAAAAACAGAGTTAAACATTGCAATGGAGGAAAAAATATGCGTAGAATATTTCACACTGAGAGGAAACTAACGCAATATTAGCAACATTTCAAACACAAGTCACTATTTGCAATCAAGACTGCTCATTAAAGGTCGTGACTATGGCTTCAAGCTCAAGGCAATATTGTTCCAAAAATGTGGCAACTGCCACAAAAACTTTTTTCCAATATCTCGATGTGAACCTTGAAATATTTATCGGAAAGTACTTAGAGCTTCTAAGGTTTATATTGTTAACAAGTCAGCTAAATATTTGAAAAATCATTCAAATATTTAGCTGACTTGTTAAGTAAGACCTTAAGTTTGAAAAGGGCCAAATTAATTTTTCTACAATTATCGATGAAATCCATTTTTCTGGATCAGGTCATGCAAAAAGTAGTGTCGTTTAACCCTCTACCACCCGACACGGCCAATTAGTAAGGTTTGTCACATGAACAGAACATGCCAATTCCTTCACTATCTCAGCACACCCGTGCATGTGGGAGAGGGAACCGACAGTATTTATAATGATGTTTCGCTGATAATTGCAACCAGCATCATGGGCACCCGCACCAAACCTGGCTGCTAGCCCAGGTGAATTTGTACCCGCACCAAACCTGGCTACTCGCACCAAACCTGGCTGCTCGGCCAGGTTTGGTGTGGGTGCAAATTCAATCTGTTAGTTATCAAGTGTGTCTTACCGAAGCAGAGATGTTGTTCAATTTGACCAGAAAAACATTAATCTATTTTTATTGGCATTAAGGACAAGTTTAAGGGAGACAAGCTGATATTGTAGGATGCTGAAGTCACCTGGTAACGTGCGAATGATATCTTCTGGGGAATTTCCCGTCACTAACATTGCAGTGTCATCCGCAAAAATGTTTTCATTAGAATGTATGATTGAAGTGCCCAGGTCATTGATTAACAAAGAGAAGAGTAATAAACCAAGAGTGGAACCTTGTGGTATTCCCTTAGTCAGTTCGATTTTGTTGGACATCAGATTATCAACGCGAATGGCCCGGTTAAGTAGAGAGGTAACTTTTGAACCAGTTAACAGCATGTCTTAAGAAACGGAGGCTTAAGAGTTTACTTAAAATAATATTATGGTCTACCATATCAAAGCCTTTTGAGAGGTCAAGGAATAGAAATGGAACTGCATTGTTTATTTTCTAAATTGGTAAAAACTAAATTTAGAGTCTAGTATCGTTAAGGCTGTACAGTAATGTTTACGAAAGTCTGATTGTTTAGGATGTAGCAATTTATTAAATGAAATAAAACAAGAAATCTGGCTTTTAAGAATGTTTTCAAAAAATGTAACTGCAGGAGATAAGTGCAGAAATTGGCCTGTAATATTTGGCTCGTCTATAGACCCTCCTTTGTGTGGTTTTCCATTCAGCAGAGACTGTGGATTTTGAATAGGTAGGCTGAAAATATGGATGAGATCTTAACATTGAATCAGCCACTGCCACTAAAGAAAATGTGGAAGGCTGTCGGCCCCAGTCGAGGAAATAGTCTTAAGTGACGTAAACTGACTCAAGATATCCAGATGTGTGGCTCAAAATGAAATCCTTTTGAAGAAGCAGCAGCATTATTGCAGAGAATAATACAGATCTTAGGTGGATTAGTTGAGTATGAAGTAGAGTCACGAGAATAATGCACATTATGAAATATATGACCAGCTGCAGAGAAGATCTTAACACCTGCATAATCGCCAGATACGGTAAAACCTGTTGTAATCTTATATATGTAGACTGGCAAAAAGTACCCATAGCATTTGTAATGAGTTTCCCCATTTACCAAAAGGTTTCTTGGGAGTGTTTATGACAAATCCCATTTTCAATTGCTTTGATAGCAGACCAAAAGAGCTTTGGGTTTCCATGTGGAACTAACAGAATAGTTCTGCAGTAAGCTTGTATAGTGTTACACACCATTTTAGTGCAACGGTTACGGAAGATTCCATACTATTACCAGTTTTTGTCAATATCACTTTTCTTTGCTGCTTTCCATGCCACATCTGTGGTTCTCACGAGGATGGCAATTTGTGCGTCAAACCATGGGGAACGGTTGCCTTTAATTTTACCTTTTAACTAGTGGAGCATTTTTATCAATTATCTGCAAGAATGATTTCTGAAATATGTCCAGGATTTGTCCAGTCATGGAATTTTGCAAACTGTCTCCCAGTCATAATGAAATAAATCATGTGTGAATGCCTGAATGTTAATTATTTCAAAGAACATTTCTAAATATAGTAAGAGTGAGCTCTAGATCTTTTTGTGGAAATGCAAATTAGCTTAGAGAACCTCAATGCATTAACAGAATTTCTCTCCATAGCTGTTTTATCAGTATAGCCATGTTGCGTACAATAGGGTTTACAATTCGGCATCATACCACTTCAATCGGTAGGCTCAGCAAGTAAGGAGATCGTTTTAACTACTACATGCAAGCTGTGTATTTATGCAGGTTTTCACAGTTCAATGTATGAAACGTGCTCTATTAAATGGCTCTTCCAGAACAGGCGTTTCGAGTGTTCTTCCTCTCTCTTACACAAATCTTTGCCTCTCATATTGAAGGCATGAGGCTTTTTGTATGGTTAGGGGATGAGTGTCGGATTACATATGCACTGTATGTCTGTTTCTTTTAAGTTGAATAGTCATACATTGCAATATGACGTCAGAATACACCCACCTTGTGTTTTAAAAGCACTATCAGCTGAGATCGCAGCACAAGCCCACGCAGCTTCCCGAAATGATGTGCGTCTTCCTGCTAACTCAAGAACATTCACAAATGTGTCAGTAAAAACAACAAATTCCCACCATTAAACCGATGTACATATGTTAGTGTAACCTTGCATTTTTAAAACCATGGGAGTATAATTTATATGCAGTAATAAAAATTTATGATTTAATGTTGAATAAATATCCGATGGTACTGCTGCGTTTTTACTATGTAAACAAATCACATGAACGTGCATTGCAAATACATCATTTTTTCATGTACTTTGTCAGACACTAGGTTCAACTCAAGATCTTATGTGCCGTTGTTTGAATTGACGTTTGCCAAATTCTCGTATCAGGCATAGCCAAAGTTAGTACGCATCAACAGCTATCATCAGCCATGATCAATCCACTGCCAGATAAAGGCCTCCCCAAACTGTCGCAATCCCTTACGGTCAAGCGATCCAACAATCCAGCCAGCGCCTACACATCATCTTATGGATCCATCTCCAAAGTGATTGTACTCTTGTCACCACCTGGCTGCTATTCCTTCCAGGCAACCATAATCCCTTTTAGCCCAGGCCACTTTCTTTACTTATCCAGCCAATCCACGGACATTTTAAAACTATGGACACTTACCCAAACACAATGAGCCCCATGTCAACACCGACACTTGCTAAAACATAAAATAAAAACAGCCCCACTTCAGTGGGGGGGGGAGGAGGGGGGAATTCACACCCCCGAGGAATTGAGTCAACATATGGCCAAAGTCCGGGCAAAACGAAAGTCGTCACATTACTTACGTTTTCTCCCTCGTCCACCACGGGGAAGCCGTTGTGGTTTGCCGTGTCATCGCTGAGCACGTCCACGATGCGGCCCACTTGCTCAAAGCGCTTGAAGCAGACCACAGGGTCACTCATCACCTCACTACAGCACAGCAGCAGCAGCAGCAGCCATAAATATGGCGTGCAGCGGGAGCGATTGGTGAGGATATCAGGTTTGTAAAAGACCGATGTGGCATGAGACTGCCTGTGAATGGAACATGTGGCTAAGCACGTGCAATGTAATAACACGAGGTTAAGCCTAATGACGCCTCGGTCATCGGAGGTGAAATGCAAAAGAGAGGGAATGCTTGACACCGCCATTGTGAAACAACAGCTCCTGAGAGACATTCTCAGCATGTGGATGTGGTATCAGAGAAAATCAGTGGGACTGAAAGAGCAACAAAAGATAGGAAAACAATTGATTTGGCCACATTTTCAGAGGTGAAAGCATGCTGAACACAGCTCTAAAAGGGCATTGGAGAGATTGCCAAGGGGTAGAAATTTTGAAGTCCTTCACAACATCTTTAGAAGATGGGACAGAAGCCAGAATTTGAACGAAGAATCTACTTTATGCTGAGAATTCGAGATCAAAGCGTCTAGAAGGCAAAACTAATTTACATTTTTAAAAGCACTTTTCACCCAAACGTTGCATTGTTTCACCTAATATTATTGGAATAAATGGAAAGAAGTGCACCAATAATGTCCAAACAGATGGATAGCATTACAACAACCCAGGATGATGAACAGCATCGTTACTCATGAAATGTAATATACGGACATGTCACCACTGCCAACAGCTTATATAAACTATTGGAAAAAATGCAGCACCCCAAGACAAATTACGGCACACAAAAATAACTGGTGCCCCTGCCAGCAGCTGTAAATCCGTATGGACTTGGCTTTTGTCGAACAAAAGCACGAGGGACATCACATAGACGGTACTTCCTTCCTGCGTGAATACCAGGCAAGACAGAGCTTTGTGTGTGAGCGAACATCACAATCACTGAGTAACTAGAGAGACAGCAGATTGTCTTAACAGATGTGCTATACGTTTTTCAAACGCTTTATTTTTAATAACGACGATTTTTTTGGGACAGGCACCTTACTGTGGGTGATCAGGCTGAAACCATCAGCTCGCTTCACTTGAGAACCATGTCTAACTAAAGGTGGCTGTCCTCAATTCAAACCCCTAACCTCAGAGGAGCCAGCAAAACACTGAACCAGCCAATCGGTGCAATAGTTACTTCAAAATAACTTTTCAACATACGACCGATAGCACGCATGCAATTGATATGCAACTATTAAACAAATCCCATTACTAATTGCAACAATGAGAGAGTTGATAAGTGGGGGAAGAAACAACACCCAAGAGGGGGATCGACTCACCTGGCAGTGAGGCTGTGGGATGTTGCAGGTGGCTCCCAGCCCATAAAGGGCACACTCTGAAGCTTGATGTGGATGTCATACAAACCCTACAGACGGAAGTAGCTGACATTTAATATATGACCCTGGACTTGGTCTCCTGAAAACTTACTAAGCCTAGAGTATCTGTTATCCATGTAACCACTCATTAGTTTAAATATTTTTATGAGCATGACAGATGCATTGATAATATGATAAAAAAATATGTTTTTTTATATACTGGTTGCCTATGGTCAAATCAACCGGAATGCACTTAATCGTATTAGATGTCTAAAGCTAAGCAGTGTTGAGCCTGTAAAATGCTTGGATAGGTGGACACCATATACAAAAGCCTGCAGGTTGACATAAAAAAATCACAATAGCTATTTTTTACCAATTCTTGAATGAGAGGATTAATCATATCAATTTCTCTTCCATTTTCAGCCATCCTCGATTCGAAGGTTGGCCACCAAGATGGAATATCCTACATCACTGGCATATGTCTTTGTCAATTCTTGCAAGATGTCCTATATTGAGCCCTCTTCAAATAACAGAATCACAAATCCGAGATATTCTGTGTCAGCCTGAGCATCAGTCCTGTATTCCTGGGATCGAGATTTTTTTATTTGTAAGTGAAAGGATTTGACGGCACACCTCAAAGAAGAAGTCCCCGACCCACTTGGCCATCATGAGCACGAGCATGAGGGGCAGACCATAGCTCACGTTGCCCGTTGCCTCCACCAGGATGACAGTGAGGCTCAGCGTCATCCGGACGATGCCTCCTGTCCAACGGGACCCACAGCCACACACGCACCGACGAATACATGCACACACATATAGAAAAATAAATGTGTAGACTCATATGTGAATGCCAGACTCTAGAACAACCACCGTTTGCCACTAAGTGGCAGCACCTCGCCGTGCCACTTGTGCCAGGCCATATACACATTAAGGCCACATGAAATGTCAAATACTCGCTTATAAGTCACAGGAAAGACCCAGATGTCATGGGTTGTCTGACTGAGATGACTGGCAAAGACAACACCTGTGTACAAAGACATATATGCAATACATAAGCAATAGAACACACATAAAACATGAATACAACAGCATCCACTAATAACCCATGAGGATTAGCATACACACATGTATGCTTATATAACACCCACAAAACAGCACCCACACATAAATTCGTATACATACGTACCCCTATATATTTGTACATCGGAAACACAAAAACAGATGCACACACATAGTGCTGGCATACTTGTGACGCTGATGGCAGTGGGTGAATGTGGCATCTTGAAAGTCAGAGAACCCGGGTTCAAACACAGACATATCACACACAGATGAACACAAATGCAAATATCCCGCATACAGACTTAATAGACTACAGGGTCAAGCGCTGTTAGCATACATACACACAGCAAAACAAATATACACACACATTTAAACAAATAGTCATGCACTTCTAAGCTATCATTGTTTGAGCAAGCATGCACACACAGTACTCTCCACCACATAAAACACTGTGTATGCTAGAACACACAAACATAGTCGACAAGACATATAAGAGCATACATAAGCAGCTTTGAATCGTGTGATGTCGGCCTAAGCACACATATAAATACATATAATGCTTATTCATATTCTGGGTCAAAATTATAATAACTTCAATTTATAATGCGATATATTTCGTGAAGTGCGTGCGCATTCACAAATTGAGGCGCAGAGCCTCGCTCAGCAGTTAATGAAATAGGCACCACTTTGTGGGTAAGTCAAACAGTCGTTGTTTAACCCGTATTGGTCTTGCCATAGGAATATAAAATCACAAAGCCAAATGTTTGGCAATAATCACCATCATCTTTTTCCTTTAAAAAGAGACCGAAATATAGACTTTTCACCAATAGAGACAATTACTGCCCCATTGTAATTTGCATGAATAAGCATGTTACATTTTCAATGATTGTTTATTTAAAATAACTTCGAAGGCCTGCGCATTCCAATGGTCATACGTCGGCCCCATATGTAGATGACATTCTCAAAAATCCCTATAAATGAAAGAGCACAGCCAATGCAGAGCTGCTATCCACGTGCCCTTACTGGCTTACATAATATGACCATTGCACATGCTTTCATTTGTATTTCAAAGTACACTTGAGAGTAGTTCGGCATGTTGTCCCCAACAATACAGCTGGACAACACGATAAGATTCTGTTTTTCTCTTGAAACAAAGATTCCATACAAAATTTACTTTTCCATTAACATTGCAGGCCCACTCTTGTGCCTTTGGGATGGATGAAAGCCAGGCGACTTGCACAAGATGTTTAAGTCTAATTAATATTAAGACGGCTATATAACGGGCTGTGTTTATAATTGCATGCACGCACAGGGAATGCAGTATTACAAAAAAAACATGTTCAGGCACGACTTTTAGGATTTTCGCCCTTGGGACACACAACTGGAGACAATGCACGTGCCAGTCTCAGCTTACCTAACGGAACGGAGAAGATAATCTTACCCTGCGCAGTAAAAATATAAAATGAACATTTCATCCCGGTTGTTCCCCTCTGCATTGCAATTGCATTTGCAATGATCTTAAAGACATGAAAGCGCCTGCTTGCAACTGACACCATTGCGTAATATAGCAACGAGGATCAGGCTTTCCGGTTTTTGCTGAAAACACAAAAACGCGTACTTCAGGCCGCTGCACAGACGGACGTTTCCGATCCCAGAGACGCAGAGGAGATACCAACATATCAGATGTTTTCCCTTACCCAGCTGTGCAGCAGCTCCCATGAGGGCGTACTTCCCCGGGTCAGCCCACGCCTGTGGAGGTGAAACGCAGCTGTTTTATTGAGGCCAACGCTTTTTTTTTATAACAATGCAGCCAATGCTTGTTGCCTTCCAAGCACGGCTAAATCATCGCGTCAAAGAAGCAGCTTGTTACAGCTTAGCAGCAGAGCATAATAATAGTGTCGCTGTCAATAGACATGCGCGTAACAGCATGCGCATTTGAATTATGTCAATAGCGGCATGTAAAGCAGCTACATTTAAACGGAGTACAAATATACTCAGTGTATGACATTTTTAAGAGCACATCCACCCCCTATAATGTTGGTGCAGCAGCAAGGCAGGCAGTGGTTAGCAGACAGCGACTGATAACTTAGGTTATATTCCTTGACGTGACTTTACACCATTGAAGTGTTATATATGAACCGGTCCTGTGCACCCCCTTCAATCCAGCTTGACCAGCATGGTGAAATATAGTCAAAATATCCCCAAGATTGCATGTATTGTTTATCCATTACAATCTTAATTTACTCATGTCATGAGATAAGACTAAGAACCCATACAATTGTAACTTTTGCAGCACGCGAAGCATTATATTCTGCCATAAGACCCTAACATAGCACATATCCCATTGCAGAGCTCTGATTCATAGTGCAGGCAGCACACCTCGATTATCCCCTGCAGAGTGTTTGTTACATGACAATCACTTTAGGCCAAATTAACTTGAAAACTAACGTGATTTTCACAGAAATTCATTGATGACTGGGATTTGGCCAGAAAAAATTGAACACAGTATGATCAATAGCAGCTGAAACCTAGATATAAACCCAGGTTCCCAGCTGTACCGGATTCACATTCCAACAATCAGTATAGTCCCCTGAGTCAGTCAGTCACCTCACATCATTGGACACATCACCAGACATCTTCCCACCAGGCAACGCAACACAACACAGAGAGCCACAGCAACAGGCACCTACGTACTCACGCCTTTACTCATGAAAGACAGAAAGATGCCAAAGAGACGGCCCCAGGCAGCACCCAGCAACAGTGAGGGGATGAACACGCCACTGGAAACGGCAAGGCCGTATGTCCAGCATGCCACAAAAAAGTAGCTCAGGCAGAACAGGCCCAGAGTCGCTGGATTGTATG
>JAZEWT010000002.1:30619736-30636063 GCA_036362905.1 Mordacia mordax | reverse complement strand
ACCAACAAAAAACACACCTGCTGATGTGGTACTTAATATTGATGGCTAGCAACTGACCCAGCTGTAGTGCTAGAATGAATATATACACACAAGCAAGCATAGCTTTACCAACAAAAAACACACCTGCTGATGTGGTACTTAATATTGATGGCTAGCAGAATTCTACACAGCATGTCATCTGATCGGTACGCGCAGGCACTGCTGCAATGAAACCGTCTGCCTTTGTCAGTGTGCACAGCCAGCAGACAGCATCGAATAAACCCTGGGACTGTCTGATGTAGGGTTTCACAGCTCGATGCTTGATAATATTAATAGTATTTGCATTTCTAGAGTGATTTTCACCCGAGGGTCACAAAGCACTGCACAAAGCTGTGGAGAGGATGGCATGTCAGCAACATCAGAGTAGATAAATTAAGTAAAATAATGGCTGTAAGTCAATGAAGGCGAAAAAATAACAGATAAAATAATTGTTAAACAAATAAAGGAATGAATAAGTGTTCCTGAAAAGGTGCAGGTCAACAGCGTGCTATCATCTAAGCACAATAAAAGGGCATAGATAACAGATATATTTGTAAGTGCTAGCTAGGCACAAGGTTCAACAACAAGATAACAGACAAAAGATGCATTCATTATTTGAGAGCTTAGGCAAATATGCATTTCTAAGATACATAGGAGATGGAAACATGTGATCGTTTTACACAACCAGTTTCAAACACATATGCTGTACAGCCAGAAAAAAATCAGTATCTCCAGCGACTATAAAAAAAACCCCAAAGAAAGAAAATGTTGCAGATTTTTCCGTTCAAATGTCGTTGTTGTTGACATGCCGATCTCTCCGCAGCTCTGTGCAGCGCTTTGTGACCCTCGGGTGAAAAGCGCTCTATAAATGCAATTATTATTATCACATACGTGTGATTAATCAATTCATGCCTTCAGCATACTAAATTACAGACATGCACCAGTTTGAACTAGCCAACTTACCCAGCAGTTGAGTTGTGCGATTATGGCCTAAACATGAAGGCTGTCACCTGGTCAGCAACGTTCCGTGTAGTATTACGGACACAAATCACAAGCACACAGTAGCCATTGCTTATCAATGCTGTTCTTTTCGGATATCCATGTCAAGCGCTCGACACAGCTATCCCAGAACAGTCTCTCGACGTGTTCAGATATCAACATCTAATTTACCATGAACTCATAGAGCGCACAGTTAGTAATTGGACGCGCTTGTGTCTTAACTGTACTGTTAGAGTGGTCAAACAAATCCCAGGCGACCACGTGACTGACCATGTAGCACCTTACCGAATCCTGACAACCGTAAGCCAATAGTTGAGGAGATTGAAAAAGGCTCCAAACAGACCTCCTACAGAAAGACATGGCAACATTATTCAAATCACACACTACAAGCATTGCAACAGTTAAGTAGCATTATTGTGCGCTGTTAATTTAATGTATTCATTCAACAGCTGCAGTTAATGTAAAGTGTGTGTTGAGACAATCTGAACAAAGAAACAATACATTGTGTAAGTATATGTTTACCACTATTCTTTATAATGCTTTTGTTAGTTTGGTTAAATTGTATAGATATGCAGACATGCTTAGAATGGTTTTATCACAGTTAAAACTGGCAACTTAACATCATTTAAAGATAAGATCATGCCTTACCAAAGACACCCATGATCAGAAATAAGGGGATTTCATAAATGTTGTACTCAATGCCCTGCAGGGGAGCAAAACAGACACAGACAAACAGAGGTTGCATTTGAAATGCTGTTGCCAGCAAATTGAATTTTCATTGGAATAAATTGCTCACGTTTTAATTGTTGCGTCAAAAGTGAAAGTGATTTCCTTCTCTGATTACCACTGAAGCACTGGTTCTCATCACTTGTTTATAGCCGTGAGTCAGTGGTGGACGTTCCATATCACTGATAGGGGGCAAGTCTCTCCATTGGATGGCCATTTGAATACCCCCCCTCAAGATGGTTGGTACTCACGCTATCGACCTCGGAGGATGATCGGTTGAGTGAAAACCCCCGAACCATGATTTTAACTCGTTTCCAATGAACCACCTGCCCGTTTTTGGTGTATGTTTATATGCAGTATATTTTGCAAGCCTCGTCCAGCCTCTCAGTTTTGTCCTATTACCAGATGGTCGTGGCAAAATGGCCGATGTGGTTTTGGGGTAAACAAGTCAGCACTGGGGAGGTGAGAAGTCAAGGCTGGCTGTATTGGAATCTGTGTGTGGTCTAAGTTTAGGGCTCCTCAGCTGCTGCGAACGTCATTTTATCACGCACTGACAGATGAGGGCCTGATTTACATGTGCATATTTGCCTGTGAATTCTTCAGGGGTCTTTGTTGCATTTCCTTGTGGAGTACTTTATAGCTGAGAAAGGGATTGGGTCGTCATGGAAAGCTCCAGCCCTGGCTTGTCAGAGACCATAAACCATAAATCTGGCTAAAATGTGTTACTGTGCATTACAACTACTTGTTTCCATAGCATATTTTTGCTGTACTTTTCTAACTATTTTGGTGATTGAATGTTGGTGATCTGCCATGATTTTCCATAAATTGCAGAAGTGTGTTATCATTAATTGTATTTTAATTTCATTTTGCGGTATTTTGTGGGACATGTAATCAACTTAACTCCTCCACCACCACAGTTCAATTAACACGACTAAAAGTCACAATTTTAAAAAATCTCTGCGTTCATTTTTTTGCTCTGTTGCTCATTGTTCCTTCTCAACAATACAAGTTTGTTTACTAAAGCAGCCTCAATGTGAGATAAGAATATAGAATTGTGCATTTCAGTTTCAGACATAGTAAAATGCTGCACATTACAGACACAATTTTCTGTGTATATTCTGATTGTTAGAAAATAAATGATTTAATAAATCGCACAACCTATACATAATTAAATAATGATAATGAACAACTCAACAAATCATATGCCTAATTTTAACAGATAAATGCCCCAATGAGCCATACCAGTGGTTTCCAAGCATTCTGCACCTGTGTCTGCACCTATGAACCCTCAAACAATGTTTGTGGATCACCATGCTTTAAAATATACAGTGTTTTGGGAAATAAATGTAATCTACAGTAGTTTTTTTTATCACATCCCACAGCCTGGTACCACATGTTGGGAAATGTTTATCTATACAGCGGTTACACAACAAACAAAATCCCACAATTAGGGGCGATCCAGCCATTCCGTAATTGTGAGGGCACATCTAACCGTGGATGCAAATGCTCCGAAGTTGATGAGTCCAGGGTAGGACAGCTCGCCCAGGTGATGATGGTACCAACTCAGGACGAAATTCAGTGTGAACGTGGAGATGACGGAGGCAAAGAACTGGAGGGCCAGACCACACAACAAATGTACACACACAAAGCAAAGCACAACTAGTGAGGAGCTGTACATGTTCATAATAAAGGATTACACACTCGTTTCTGTGCAGATAACGAAAAATACATTCTTACGATCAACAACAGTTTAAATAGGCACTGAAATGATCAACTGTGGCCCTCAATACCATTTCACTGCAGCATGCAGATGCACGCAAAAAGCAGAAGAGATGCATGCCCCCATATTATTGGCAGTCAGCTATGTGCAGAAAAACCTGTCGACATCCATTCACCCACAAATGTCACCGCTGGGATAGCTTTAAAAACATTTGACACAAACCCAACAAGAAGATGTTCCCTTAAGAGAGGAGCCACTGCATAGCTTACAATTCTCCAGGTGAGGTACTGATTCCAGAAAGAGGCCCCCTCCTCTAGACTGAAAAGAACACCACCTGCATGCAAAGAAACACGGAAACCACAGATGAACCATAAGAGCATAGCCAGTCAAAGTGAAAGAGGAATGTAACAAGCAGGCCAGGCTAAGAAATAATAATACAATTCATAAAATGATCAACACACAGACGCTCAAGCATGTAGCCAAGCTCAGTGTGAGTATGCCTGATGGATTAGGTGTTGAGCAGTTTTTTGAAGGTTGAGATGAAATTCTTTGTCGAAAGTGTAAGGGGAGGCTGTTCCAGGTTGTGGTTGCAGACATTGAGAAGCACCATTCTGGGTAATTTATTTGGAGCGAGGGACGCTAAGTAAGTGTTGGGAGGCACTGCAGAGCGTGCTGACCGCGATGAAAGTGTGATGGGAGTGGATTGACGAGGTAAAGAGGGTGTCCTCTTTGGATGGCTGGGTGGAAAAGTAGTGCTGTCTTGTAAATTAGTAGCCGTTTGAATGGGTAGCCAGTGGAGAGTGTGCATGCATTTGGTGTATGCAATGGGATGTTTAAGACTGCTCGTGTGAGGCTACCGTGAAGGTGGAGGAGTTTGTTGCACTGCTGTTAAGTAGTGAATGTTTGGTGAGAGCTCACCAACAGGTGCGCCAAAAGCAGCGGATACTCCGGCAGCAGCACCAGCTGCTACAAAGTCTCGTTTCTCCGTATCTCGTCGAAAGTACTCCAGAAGCTGATGGTTAAACAGGCAATTTATAGGTTTACACTTTTAATGTTCATGAATGCAGTTATAAAACAGCGTTTGTAAATTTCAGTTCGTATTGTGTTAAAGTTTTCTAGATATGATTGTATACATTTTCTATACTTTTTGATCTACAATCGCTTCCTCTCTGAGTATACATGTCTATCTATAATTTTTTTCTGGTCCCTAGAAATGTATTTCAAGGAAGACTAATTTTAAATAATGTTTGAAGATGACTACACACTACAGCGAGCATATGTTCATTATTAGACTGCAGTTTAATTACTATTCAGTCAATATTCAGTGCTTTTTTGACACTGCAATGCATTTTAGTACGGTTCTCACCAAATAACCCTTCGTCTCACCTTGAAATCCTTCTTCATTGTGGTGGAGCGACCCTGAGATATTCCTGCTGCTATCACAGCACCCGAGTGGATCATTGGCCCTTCCTGATAGGGGAGGTGAACAAACGGCAGAATGAGAGCAATGCATTGCAAGGAAATCAGTAACAACCATACACGGCGCATGCCTGCAGCTAAACGCATAGCATGGAAATGTTTAATAATTATAAAATACGATGCCGGGCAGGAGGCCAGAGAGAAAAGGTTGGTTCCTGTGAGGCCAAACAACGCACCTTACCAACAGCCAGACCCCCACTCACAGAGCAGATGACTCCGATGACCTTTATCACCAGTGTCTGTAGTGATACCATACAGACACATGACATACACACCACAAGTTAGACAAGTCCAATAAGGTCACTTGGCTACTCTACTGTGTCTGATAAAGATCTAGAGCAAGGGGTAGGGTTAGCTTTTACTGAATTATAGAGGAACTGAAGGACCACAGTTGCCAAACTTTGATCATGATAAACCTGTTTCCACTGACTGTATGTCCCCCGAACAACTAGAAAGATAATAGGTAACTGAGCATGATAAAATAAAGAGTTGTGTTACCAGATTAAACATCTTCACATCTAATATCACAGGAGTGTTATTAAGATGCTTTCAGTGATACAGTTTTTCACCGTTTTGAGGTGGCAGGGCCTCATGAGGCCACGGACGACGTGGGCCGTATGAATGAAGATAAAGGCCCTTTGAGAAGTTGCTGGTTAATGACCCACAGGCCGTAAATGCCCTATCCCAACCTGGGGTTAGGAGAAAAAGTATTTCATACAATGTATGTAGGAATGCGGGAAATTCTTAAATCTGAAGGCGAACTTTAAATTGCGTACGGCTGAGTGGTTTATGTGAAATCAGCACTATCCAAACACAACATTGATCAACACGCACCTTTAGTCTGACCACATGTGGGATCTTCACTCCATTGAGGTAGCATTTGATCTGAGGGATGCCACTCCCTGCTGCCACGGGCTGTTGAGATACAAAAGATGTGTTGCGGTATCAATTTGTCTGTTCATTACTTGCTTCATTTGCTTAAGCATACTACCCCACTCTAGCCATTACTTGAGGACACAAAATAATGATCAGCATCATTGTGGAGAATACAACATTAATATGCAGATCATATATCACCTTCATATATATCCCCCCCCCCACGTAAATGTATATAATAAAGGTATATTTTATATATTCCATCAGCCACAATGCTGTCTGGAATAGCAAGATTTCAGCAACATTGGTTCAACAAAGCAAACTCTGAACTGTCATTTTTTTTGTTTGAGCAAAAATATTACCAGATGAAATTACTCAGTACCTTTGACAAATAGTGGATAAAGATCAAAATATACCCACCATAAAGCAGTGTTTTTTAGACTCTGTGTAAAAACCTCCAGCTTCTCTGTATTGCCCAATTAGACATCCTCAGCTCTCCTTCAGACATACTCGCTAGGATTTTCAACAGTTAAATTAACAAGCTGATGAAGGGATATTTGGCCATACTTTGGCTCACTAGTGAGTGCAGGGGCACGATGGCAGCCTTCCATGACCTGTTTAGATTATTGCCACTGCTAGTAGGCCACAGCCAGGAATCAGTTTCAGATGGCTAGGTACATAGTAAACCGTGTGGACCACTATGCCAGCGCTCAATTTTTTTCTGCATTACAGGCAACTAAAGTCACCGTGGCCTATAACAACATGACCCATATTGAGCATGATTCTATATGACCTTGTAAAATTAAGCAAGGTGAAGCCTGGATACAGTTTCGATGGGTGACGACCAAGTACTCTGTATGGAAAGTCTTG
Organism: Mordacia mordax; assembly: GCA_036362905.1. Classification (NCBI taxonomy): domain Eukaryota; kingdom Metazoa; phylum Chordata; class Hyperoartia; order Petromyzontiformes; family Petromyzontidae; genus Mordacia; species Mordacia mordax. The sequence goes on along the minus strand of JAZEWT010000002.1, from coordinate 30,629,375 downwards.
TGGGTAGTATAGGGCAGTGCAGGAATACCCACGGTTGTGAAATGTGATTAAGTAATCCTCGCTGCCCACTTGGTGGTGGGAGGCCCTCATCCAGCAGTGGATTTATAGCGTTAGATATGTACAGAACACTGGGAAACGCTAATCCAAGCATGGCTGCCGTATCCTTTGTTCCGCCGTGGTTTCCTTACACCTATATGATGATGCAAGTCACCCTAGATAAGGACGTCTGCTAAGTAATAATGGTATAAACCATCAAACAAAGTGCCTTACCTCGCCAAATGCAACCAAGATAGAGCCCACGATTACAATCCCAAAGTTCATCACTGCCCAGATCACCATGGAAACAGACAGGCCTCCTGCTGTTGTAAATTCGTCAATGTCTGAGTTTATGGTCAGGAACCATGTGCCACCGCAGGATTTTTAAAAAACACAAAACTTCTGCACACTCGATCAAATGCATATGCTATGTCCAATATGAAATAGTACAAGAATAGTGATATATGCTTGCAAATTTACATATTTTACGTTCTTTAGCTGTGATATATTTGTAAAACTTCAACAGTACATTCGTTGGAAATATCAAATCATAATTGACAATTGAGTCAGATTTTCCTAAAGGGGCTCTTTAACATGTTTTCAAAACATTATACAACTATATGGCTTCACAGATAACCTCTCAAGTTATGCCAAATAAATATTACAATTATTTGCATGACTGGGAAGCATTATCATAGGCTTCCACTTTTATAAATTCATTTCTAAAAGTGTCTCTAAAAAACGTATCATATTAGAGGTAAAAAGTGAGCATATTTGCTTAATAAAAATCTTAAACACTAGAAGAAAAAAATGCCATCATTCCAGTTTGTTCTGTTGTAGCCCAACGCACAACATAGCCAGAGACGAATAACCTACACATACAATGTAACTTCTTGCAGTGAAATATGAAAAACATAGACCACATTTTTTGCACTCAGTTGCCATCCCTTGACTATACCTCCCCCCTAGGCACAAATCACATGCTGCACTCGTAATGCAAAGAAACAAGCACTGTTTCAGAACTGGCCAGTCACTGGGGATATTAGCCCAATCTTTCACAGACTGCCAGTTGCACGGGCATACCATTAAAGAATAAAAGACAGGACAAAGCATGGGTATGAACCCACAGTTAACCTAAGGCTTGACAAACACCAGGCAAAAAATCTGGAAATTAACCTAGGTTGATAAATTAGACAGCCTTGGGTAGCTTACATATCAAGTAGGAGCACCAATTTAGTGAATGCTAAACGACTGTGCTGCTACGCTGCACGTGGTAAAGGTTTTCCACAGCAAACAGGGGTCGTATCACATCTGGCCTATATTACTGTGGCATACAGCATAAAGGGAAGTATAAATAAATCAAATGGGGAAGCTGTCGAGTTTTGGGAGACTTCAGCTTTAGAGGTGACTATGTCTTTCTGGGATATGCATTAAAATGTAAATGTCTCGGAGCAAACCTAATTAACACAAATTTTCATTTTTAAGATAACCTCTCCTGACTTCGTTGAATATTCTACCATGGTTCCACAAGACGGCCACACACTACCGTTGATTATACATTTGCTAGCTTTGTGCACTTAATCTGCATTTACAGCACCTTAGTTTCTAAACAATGGGCATACGTTCATTATCTTTTTGCAGGGCACACCCTGAATTCAGTTTTGTTCTTCCTTTTAATGTGCAAATCACCGACTGACCTTTTGGTTTTCCCTAAACCTTTTAAAACACCACTTCTATTTTTCATTCAAAACGCGTCCTATCAAATGTTGAAGCAATGGAAAGAAAACACAATGAAACAGAGGGGCAAGTCTGTCAGGACGCTAATGATGTTCATCGTTCTGTAAACAATGACCCGAAAAGCCAGACGTTTATTTATTTATCCTAATGCAGCATAACCACCCACTAAATGGAACTTAAGCAACATTCAACACACGTGCTTTTGATTTACCACTCATGGGACGTGTGTAATAAAATCCAGCAAGAAAAAAGCACATGAAACGAAGATAGTTGCTTACTAAAGCTGTTATTTCGGGATAGCCGTGTCGAGCATACATTCTCTCTTGAGAGCACCATACGTCTATCCCAAAAGAACAGCTTTGGTAAGCAATCATGCATTGAGCCGTGAAAACCTAAAGAGTACGTAAAGCCAAGCTCGATTAAATAGGCATATATTTAAGAGACAGATACTTTCTGCAACTGTCATTTACAGACCTTTGTGCACCCACTGCTGAATGCTAACCTCTCCACACTCGTGTGCGATGGAGATTATTTGACCACAATTGACAATGGTGGTCAGTGCGAGTACAAGACACTACATTTCCCTTCATGTGATAATTGTATATTCCTTACCTGCAGAAAATAATAGCTCGGTTTTCAGTTTACAATTACTGTCACCAAGTATAAAATAATCTCTACAACTGAGCGTCAAATTATTTCTGTAAATTGTAAACCAAGGATATGTGTCTGTTGATGGAAGATATAAATTCGGTGGGGTCGATAGCTCATCCACCACTAACTTATTCTTTGCATGGCCAAAGGATACACTGTTTGAGGATTTTGTATTTGAGTCCGGCGAGCTTCTCGATCGTAATGTCAATGACACAGGCTACGAGAGCCGTTAAGATGCCGATCGCCATGCACACCATCCAGCGGCTGGCCTCCATAAACCTAATGCGCTGACAAACAAGAAGACCACAGGGCAACAAGGGTTTAATTTGTATGAGTAACCTTGCGTTTATCACCTTACCCACCACTTTTCCAGTCCATAAAAAGCTGGTTGACAGCATTTTATGTGCAGGCTAGTGGAACGACCTGGTTAAACTTTATGCGTCACATCAATAGTTACAAGTCATATAAAAGTGCAACTACGATGTAAGTACTCATTACTGACAAGCCAAGATTTTGCATTCTGTATTTCATACAATGCATTATTAATACGCACATCTCACTTCAAGAAAATACTACAATACATGAAGTGCCATGCCTTTTTAAACTATACTTACTTTTCATGAACGGTACTTTATAATAGTAAAATAAATGTAGATCTCACGGCTCAATGTACGAAAAATGCTGTCCTTATCTGTTCTTTCGAAATAGCCATTTCGAGTGATCCTTCTCACTCCTTCATGACGTTTCACACACCGTGCCTGATGATGCCTCCAGCATGAGGGGCAAAATGTTGCAAAGGAGAGAGTACTAAGCACTCGACATGACTATCCTGAAAGAACAGCTATGGAGCACTATTCTAATAATAATAATAGATTTAATAACGTCTTTTCTACAAAGAACTGTAAGCAATGTATACACCACTAATGGAAGTTTAGCCTACAATGGCATACGTAAACCTGTGGTTATACTTTATTTATTTCAATACCTTCAATTTATAATTCGTAACGCGTGGCACAGCATTCATTCAATGTCGAAGGTATTCGTTCAAAGACAGAACGACACAGAGGTGCATGGACACCGCAGAGAGGAGGGCATCAGCCACGCGGTCAACTGGTGCCTACCTACCAGACACTGCGTCTATGTATTTTATTTTATCAGTCAAGTGATTGTTTTTTAGTTATGGGGGAAACCGGAGAAGCCGGAGGAAAGTCATTCAGCACAGCGAGAGAACACACAAACTTAACAGAGAAAGGCTTCCCAATGTGGGAATCAAACTGCCCCAAGCAGGACCTTCGTTTTATGACATGCAAAGTTTACCAATGAGCCACCCTGCCACCCCGTTATGACTTTACTACGTACTTAAATGCTTCGACTAATATTCCACATCACAGTTAAGTCACGGGTGACCTCACGTGCTCTATGTTAATACTCACATGGACACCTAAGTTTTTTTCTTCTTCCAGAAAAAGCTCATTTTCACAGTTGTCGTAGTCGAGGCTCTGCAGGAAATTGAAGCACATTGTCACAGTTTTAATGAAATTTGGCTTTTATACTTCAATCGAATCTCATTAGCTAGTAAACAGAAATTTATTTTCAACACTTTCCAAATAGGGTTCAGGATTTTATGCATCAGCTCATTCCACTGGCCTGCCTATTCTTCAGTTAAGGAGCCACAATAATGATCCAATATGAACAAAGGTGTAGCATAATGTGTTGCTATTAGAGACTTTCCCTGTTGAAAACTTGCCAAGTTATGATTTCTGAACGATAATAACCATTTGAATTTGCATTTGTACGACATATTAGGCACATTCAAAAACGCGTTCTTTCTACATGTCCCATAAAAATCTAGAAATAATTTTACGTTGCATTTCATGAGGAAATGATCCTTGTTAATATTGCCTCTCGGTTTCCAACAACACTTTGTTTATCGATGTTGGCCTGCCACCCCTCTACCCATGCGTAACTCAGATGCAAGGTACCTCATATTGCTGTGAGAGGAGGTTCTCGCTGTAAGGGATCTCCTTGGGCATGGGGGAGGTGAACACCTCCTGTGATTCCAGCACCTGGACAATACAAGCACTGAAACATTACGGCTGTAACGAGGTATCAATTAATTAATATTTAATCTAACGCTGGATATGCATATACAGTTCTAATCTGCATATGTAGAAAGTGATATTTGTCTGATACCATTCGCTACACTTAAAATGAATCGATCCTTGGCTCAAACTACATATCAAAACTATTATAGCGCCTTAAATTGCGAGAGCAGAGGTGAAAACGAATCATCATTCATTGCGAATGGCTCAAAGCAAACTGTAAGAAAGCTAAAAATGGACAAATAAACAGAGTAATATAAAGGTCACTTTTATGAAGAGGACGCCACAAAATAAACTAAGCAAGTTTTGCTCGTTTTCATCGAAATGTATACATATATGTGTTATGAAACACCCCCCCCCAACCACTTGTGCAAGTGTGGTTTAACATTGATACAGTTTAATATTTACCAAAGACCGTGCATCAGTTCAGCGTCTGCTCTCAGCGTATGAACCCACCATTCTGAACCGCTGGCTCGTGACCCATCAGTGTGTCGCGAGCCGCCGCCTCGTGGTCCGTGGAGACCAGACCCCAAGTGGGCCTTGCGGGACAACCGCAGCTATGAGCGGTGTCAAACTGTTACAATTACTGCTACGTGAAACGAGCAACGCCGCTCCTCTGTCACCTCTTCTGAAATGCCGTCTCCATCAGTGAGGTCCACGGTTTTCAATCCGCTGGAAGACAAAAATCGGGACCTGGAGTTCTGTATATAGAGGTGACGGGGGGGGGGAGAGGTTTTTTTAATATCACGACAACATCCAGGGGAACCGCGTCGTTTAATAAAAGTGCGATGGATGATTGACGGCGCTGAACGTGATTCTGCACAACACTTCATCAGCAATTGACACACAACACACACGTGTGCGCCTCAAAGAGAGACGCCACAAGATGCACGTATAGCCACAATGGGCAGTGTTCATGGTCTTTAATGTCATTCATAATTTTATTCGTAGAGCTCTGTTCACCCGAGGGTCACAGAGCGCTGCACAGAGCTGCGGAGAGAAGGACATGTCAACAACAATGATTTCACCACCCCAAGACATCAGTTCCACTTTCTGTTCAACAGCAAATGTTTTTTATTTTAAATTTTTACATGAGCATGCTGTAAAGAATGTGGGGTTTTTTTTTTCAAATGTAAAAGAATTTTCAGCGGGGCAAACAAAAGCAAATGATTGAGAAAAAATTACATGTAATTAAAAGCCTTTAGTCTTTAATCTGTACTCGGTGAGGTCTTAAATCGAGCGGAATGTTATTAACCCTTCTCTGAAAGAGCGACGTGCGCCTATGTAGAGTGGTTAAATGGAAGGATATTAATTTAATGCTCTGTTTGCACATTTATGAGAACAGGTTCGCGTTCGAGAGACACAAAGCGGCCGTGGTTAAGAGCGACGTGTTTAACGATAGCAATGTCTCGCAAATACAGTAAAAAAACAAATATAAAATCCCCCAACTAATCCAACGCGCTCCGTCACCGCAACTCGTGACAACGCACAGCACAGACACGCGCAAATAGAGTTACGTCCGCCTTAAAATGTATTTACCGCTTTCGAACTTAACTTAAGAGCGAAACAACACGGCTAACATTAACACGGATATCGCACAGCCGATCCGCGTAACAAACATGATTCATTACAATCAACAGCTGAGAGTCTCGTCGAGACCGGGGAGGCCGCGGCGGAGACCGCGCTCACCTAGACCGGCCAGCCGGCTTCACGTACCCGTTTGCCGGCGACCGAGGCGCCACTTCCCCGTCTCGAGCCGATGAGCGACGTTGTCTCGCTCGCCTCGCCATCGTCGTCCTTGCTCGACCAAGACACTTTCTTGAGGATGTTCGCCATCGCCTCGGCCGTGCGCGACGAGACCGAAGACGGGCGCCGGGACGAAGCGGGGGGGTTGGGGTGTTTTGAAGGGGTAGGCGTTAAAGGAAGGGGAAGGAGGGGTTTACAGTTAACGGCGCTGTCCGCCCTACGTATGATGGCCGTCTGCAACCAATGATCGCCATGTTGCGTGGGGAGAGAGAGAGAGAGAGCAGTACCCGCGTCGGCCTGTAGGCGCCAAAGTGAAGCTGGAGCCTATCCCTGCAAACACAGGGAGGAAGGCAGGGTTACACTCATGTGTGGACGCCAGTCTACCGCAGCGTACCGGGGACAGTTTTAATCAAGCAAATGAATCTAGCAGCATGTCTATGGACTGTGCAAGCTGGTGTTGTGAGTTTGCTTATTTTGCGTAGTATTAAGTTCCTGATTACTTTTATATTTATGGTTATATAAATATTGACGCTATATAAAGATTGACGCTACAAGTTTATCTCCCTTTCATTGTATGCGTTGTTGCGTTGGTCATCTTCGTAATGTTGTTGTGTCGCAGGAATCCCGCATCTAGAGCTTGCAAGCTCACCGGGTGCTTTCTGCCGTGTAATTCTACCGTAATAATAAACATCTGTCCATGTGGGAGCAAAGAGGAGTTACCCAACGAATATCCACACGGGCACGGGGAGACCATGCAGACTCCACACAGATGGGCACCCGAGCCGCGGGGGTCAACGCCAGGGTCCTTCTTGCTGTTAGGCGACATCACTCTGCTCACTGCGTCACCGCGCCTCCCAGGCTCATTTATTACCATTGTTAAAAAAATGCACGGTCAGCAGTGACGCCCCGAATTAATTTGCTCAGCATGCGGTGAGAAGCGCCGTGGCCTCACACCTGGAATGTCCCGGTTCAGTTCCCCACTCCGGGTGCCTCTCTGTGTGGAATTTGCGGATTATTTCGGTGCCTGTCTGGGGGTTTTGCAGGATATTCCTCTTCCCCCCCCCGCCACCGTCCAAATACACGCTGCTGCCTAGGTTAATTGTCCTTCTGAGAAAATCGCCCCCAAAAAGTGTGCCTGTGATGTACCGGCGTCACATCCTGGGTATAGCCCCGCCTTGCCCCCTATGTCTGCTAGGATAGGCTCCAGTCCCCAAACGACCCTGCACAGGATTAAGTGGGTACTGATGCTAAACTGAGCATGCATGAGGCTTCCTCACAAACCTTTGCTGTATACTTATCTATTAATGCACAAATAGCGTATGCAGTCCAAATAAGGTCTCTCATCTCATCTCATTATCTGAAACCGCATAATCCTATATAGGGTCACGGTGAAGCCGGAGCCTATCCCGGAAACACAGGGCGTAAGGCAGGAATACACCCGACGACGGGACGCCGGTCCATCGCCAGGCATTGCAGGACAATTTTAGTCTGCGAGCCAATCAACCTATCCAGGAGCATGCTTTTGGACTGTGGGAGGAAACCGGAGTACCCGGCGAAAACCCACGCGGACACGGGGAGAGCATGCAAACTCCACACAGAAAGGCACCGGAGCCGAGAGACTCGAACCCGGGACCTTCTTGCTGTGAGGCGTCAGCGCTAACCACTGCGCCACCGCGCCGCCCAGTCCAAATAAGGTTTCACAGTTATTTTTCATGCGTTATTGGTGGACTGGAGTACATGGCCAGCGTGTAGTAGCCACAGCCATAGTTACATGTGTACTTGATGTGGTGTGCTGTGCGCAGATAGCTGACCCTGAATAAACAATGGAGATGAAACCACCTTTAATTTTTATACCATGGTCATGTAAAATGTAACCAGTAATGAGCAAAAAAATCAATATACGTATTTTTATCTGCCAATTCCAAACTTCAATGCTCTACAGCATATGGTTCTGGAGAAGGTGCTGAACTGACCCTGGGATCTGGATCAGCCTGATTGAAAAGCCCAATTGATCCCAAAATTTAGTCGGTTAAAATGTATACCGTAAAACGTTAACCTGCAAACTTTCAGATTTGTAAGTTGTCTGTGACCGGAGATATAAGGTTTAATATGTGCAGTTAAATAAAAGTGTGCAAAATTGGGTCTAACTCTAAATAACCTGCTACAAATGTGTAGCCCTCTTTTGTATCTTTAAAAAAATACGTTAAACAAAATACGAAGTTCAAAACATTCACTTATGTTGATTATATTTCAGGAACATAGAAGATATACGCGTACGGTACAGTCATTGTGTTGGCTATGCATACAAATACAGTCGGAGCAAACCAATAAATACATGACAAGCAGCGTGTAATGAGATTATAAAGTGCGCTTGAGCACACTAGACAATGTACAACAGCACGTGGGGGGTGACGGCGGCTTCCAAATTATTGTATGTACAATGTTAAATGTGATTATGACAAGTTTTAACACGTGATGAGTGCCGAACAAACGCAAACACATTTTTCATTGTGGATAATTATTGTGAATTACATTGTAATGATGTAGATTTTCACGGCTCGATGCATGATTGCTTCGAAAAGCTGCCTCTATTGTGTGAGGCGAAACGTCGCAATGGGGAGAGAGGGAGCACTTGACGCGGCTGTCCCGAAAGAGCAGCTTTTCGACGCAAACATTGTGAATTACATTGACCATCTGGCATATGCACAGTATTGATAACTTCGTAATTTCAAAGTCTGGTTTAAATATATCCGTCGTGTTGCACAAGGCATGTTTGGCAAACATGATTTCCAATATTTTTTTTGTTACGTTCTAACTTTAAGCACACATTATACAAGTTATATGGCGGCACGGTGGCCCAGTGGGGAGCGCTGTCGCCGCACAGCAAGAAGGTCCCGGGTTCGAATCTCAGCTCGGGTGCCTTTCTGTGTGGAGTTTGCATGTTCTCCTCCCGTGTCCGTGTAAGATTTCGCCGGGCACTCCGGTTTCCTCCCACAGTCCAAAAATATGCTGCTGCATAGGTTAATTGGCTTGCAGACTAAATTGCCCGCAGTGCCCGGTGATGGTTGGCGTCCCATCGTGGGTATACCCCTGCCTTACGCCCTGTGTCTGCCAGGATAGGCTCCGGCTCACCGCGACCCTGTACACGACTATGCGGTATCTGACAATGAGATGAGATGAGATACAAGTTATGATAATAATTGCACTTCTAGAGCGCTTTCACCCGAGGGTCACAAAGCGCTGCACAGAGCTGTGGAGACAACGGCATGTCAGCAACAACACCAACAACGACAACAACAACGTATAATAGGCAAATCTCATCTCATCTCATTGTCTGAAACCGCTTAGTCCTATACAGGGTCACGGT
>JAZEWT010000002.1:30560128-30583960 GCA_036362905.1 Mordacia mordax | reverse complement strand
GGAAGTGTCTGGGGTGAAGGAAGTCTGGGCATCGCTGCTTAGACTGCTGCCCCCGCGACCCGGAATCGGATAAAGCGGATGAAGATGGATGGATGGATGGATATAACTGTGATGTGTCTACAGTTGTACACACGCACAAATAACAAAAAATCAACGTGTTTGTCACCAGCACTATGCCTTTAAAGGAAACCTATATTAGGCACCATTTCAGACACAGCTATTAAAAGGGTTAGTGCCTAAACCATCACCATTACCGTTAACCTTGGTTACCTTAATTCTATATTTTAAATGTCAACTTAAATCAAAGTTAATGCACGAAAAGCTATTTTAATTCCAGCACAAAACTGCTTTTAATACACATAGTTACCAACTTAACCTCTAGGGTTTATCAGAGTGCAACAGTAGTGTGTTCAATCATAGTACAGCTGTATATATTTTTGGGGGTAGCCCAAAATCCGAGGCCCAAGTGCTTCAGCCTCTAAAGCCCCACATCAACTGCATTTGGAATGTTATATAGATCAGGAACACCTTTTGCTTTATTTATTTTAACAATTATTTTATTTGCCTCCATAGCTCTGTGCAGCACTTTGTCGCCCTCGGGTGAAAGGCGCTTGATAAATGCAAATTATATTATGATGTAGCCATGGACGAGTCACAAAATGAAAATAATCACTAACCTCAGATACTGGTTTTGTCACTACAGTTTCAAGATTTCAGTTTTTCTGCTAAAGTCACCAATATTGATTGATGTAACAGCATTGTCATTCTTGTAATTTCATATGCTTGATGTAGGTGTAGAGCAACAACTACAAATTGTCATTATCAGCCAATGCCTATCAACTGCGGGACAGTTTAGCTCTCTGAGCCTCAGGCATTAACACAAAACGTACCTTTGTCTGGATCTCTGTACATCAGGACTTAACACTAAATGTGCCTGAGTCTAGCTAACATTCTCAGCCTCAGTAATAATATCTTTAGTGTGTTGTGAAATACAGTTTGCATGCCTTTGACATTCTGGCATTAGGCACAACCTAATAATACTGCGTGTGATAGATAGTGTTGCACGAGCGTGTGTCCACTGTCACCTTGAATGCATTGGTGACTCCACTGCTGCCTCCACTTCCGGCAGACACCCCTGACCCCTGGCTCTCCCTGCGCCCAGGTATGCCTGGGATGCCACCTTCTGCTGAGCGCTGAGCAGTGGCTCCAGGTGCCGGTGAATCCACTCCATCATGTCTCCCTCTGGCAGGGCTAGGACTAAGTCTCCTGGGTCCACGGAAACCCGAAGAGGATTGTGTCCTGCGGTGGCCTGGAGTGAATGCCGTCGAACCACCACCTGCAGCCGATTATCAGCCGTCGCACATATGGTTGAAACATTGTTATTTTTTACTCTATGTTTTAATGACGTGAAAATTACTGCATTGTTAGTTTCCCAGATTTTTTTGTTTCAATTGTTATTTGCATTTTTTATTGTTTTAACGCTTGTAACACAAGCTATGGGTTGCATAAGACATACGTTATTAAATGAATTACAAAAATGAAGACATTTGTTATTTCCAACGATCATTGTTATTTCAGCTCACCAGCACACTGAGGAACAATTCTCATAAGCAAATATATAAGTTAGATATCTCATCTCATTATCTGAAACCGCTTAATCCTATATAGGGTCACGGTGAGCCGGAGCCTATCCCGGAAACACAGGGCGTAAGGCAGGAATACACCCGACGACGGGACGCCAGTCCATCGCCGGGCATTGCGGGACAATTTTAGTCTGCGAGCCAATCAACCTATCCAGGAGCATGTTTTTGGACTGTGGGAGGAAACCGGAGTACCCGGCGAAAACCCACGCGGACACGGGGAGAGCATGGAAACTCCACACAGAAAGGCACCCGAGCCGAGAGATTCGAACCCGGGACCTTCTTGCTGTGAGGCGTCAGCGCTAACCACTGGGCCACCGCGCCGCCCTAAGTTAGATATGTTCCCTTAAAAATGCATCAGATTATAAAAACCATAAAGTCAGAATTACATGCACATGCATGACGTTTGCTGACTTCGTTTGGGTGACACCTTCTAAGGGTGCCCGGCGAGGCGTCGCGGTGCCGCGCAGCGTACCGGTCGAGTGGCCCAGGAAGCTGTCGGCGCAAGCGAGCTCGGGCAGTGGTGCTCGCTCAAGGTGCTCGCGGATTCGCGCTGGCACGCCCAACGAGTCGAGCGCAAGCAGCGTGGCGCGCGCCTCCTCCACGTAGCCAGGATCTGGGCCGGGCGAGCCCACGGCGCAAGCGGAACAGCCGCCTGCCTCCAGCACAATGGACAAAAGGCAAGAACCCTGCGCGCAGCAAACGCGCGCACGGAGAGCAAGCCTTCAGGATCATGGGGGTTCTTTGATTATACTTGACCATACTGCTCAGTGCGGGTTGGTGAAGGCAGGGAACATAGTCATTGAAGTATAGAACAGTACAAAAATGGGTTTTGCTGCACCGACCCCTACTGACAAGCTTTACCTATAATACCTGTTATATGCCTGGTAGTGGCCCATCCAAGCCCTATCCTGGTTCAAGCTTGCTTAGATTTTAAGACCTGAGAAATTCAGATGCATTCCTGGTGTTTTGGCCACTCAATAGTAGTATATTCAGCATATATTAATCAATGTCACAAACAATGGAATTTCAGTAGGCACGTATTCACACGTTAACTTTACAGACTTTTGCTTCTTTGCATCTTGTCTAGCCGGGCTGCCGTGAGTGCTCTGGGTCATCCCCGTAAAACCCGGTCAACAAAGGAGCGTGTCACATCGCCTAAACAACATCACATTCGCCACTGCGACCCACACTGGGCTGCCCTCGTTACCCTGACATGGCCCGAATAGGTGATTGATCGCACGGCCTTTCCTAAGTGACAGGATCAAGGGCTCCGTACAACTCATTAGCAGGGATCAATTGCAAAGGGGCGAGGCGCACGTTGGGAAGAGAGCATTTCTTTATTAATGTGTACAAAGGGCGCAGGCATTTGGATTAATCGGAATTTAGGCGATTGCGTGTGAAAGCGCCCGTGTGTTAATTAATGCATAAGCGGGTTAAGGGGCCACAGAACTTTGGAGTGTTTTTGTTTGTTTTATTTCCTAGTTTTCTTTTTCCCGTCTCTTAAAACTCAAGCGCACAATGGCATCGGTTGTACAGCTACATGCTATCCTGCTAAATATAATACAGTTAACCAAAAAAATGTGCCTTGCTTGAGCGAGCCTATGAACACTCGCTCCAACCCATGGCCTGCCCCTGCCAATAGGCCTCCTTCACAGCCAAGCTTCATGACCACAGTGACTCTGTGTTTCCCATGCATCGCCCTTTATGGAGGTAAAAAGGATTGATGGAGGAGCACCCAGAGTAACCACTAAGCCTCTTAATAACCATAAATAATGTTGGGGGGGGGGGGGCTAGAGGGACAAGAGGAGGCAGCCACAGGAGAAAAGTCACCCATTCACTTCACATCAGGAGCAATCCATCACGTGCAATGTGCAGGCAAGAAGCTGATCACTCTGCGGCGTGCTTTGGACCACAGCTATTTAATCATATATAACGAAGAATTCCAGAGACTAACATTATGAGATCAGCACTACACAACCCTTGCCTGCAGAGTGCTGGATAACAGGCCATGTGCATAGCCACCACAACTGCATGGGGAGGGCATTTATCTAGCAGTGGATAAAACTATTATTCGACAGAGATAAGACCTGGTTTGGTGGCATGTTAGTAAAATGATTAGATTGACACTGGTAAATAAACCAAAATAAAAAGCACTATGTTTGTTCCCATACTCAAACAAGTGTTGTGCAGTGCTCACACATTGGAGGCATCATCAGACTAATGAACAGTTGAGCTGAAAGTGTTTTTATTGGTAGTAAACGTGTTTTATTGTGATATGCGAAATACTGCAGAGACATGGGTGTCGGTAGCATTTTTATTCAATACGCGATCCTCCGTTAGGAATATTTCATGCCATCTAATTTTCTCACTTGTTTGCAATGCCTAACAAAACCCCATACTGGTGTCATAGAAGCATGACGCGATTACCAGGCCAATGATGAGCAGGAAGTGTCGCGCACCCTCTGGTGGCGCGTATCCCACGGTGACGGCGGTGGCATGTGGTTTCCGCGGGAACAGCTCACGCCACACGACGAGCTGCCCGGCCCTGGGGCTCCGCGCCAGCAGCAGGAGCCCGTGGAAGCGGCAGTAGAGCGTGACGGCCGCGAGCTCCTCCCGTGGCAGGTGATTCGCGACGAGGCAGCCCTGCTCCCGGGATCGTACGGCAGAGGCACGCACATTTGCACGCGCGGGCGGTAACGCACGTGCACGCGGACCGTACCGCACGCACGTAGCACCGATTATCCTCAGTGCTCCACAGTGGCAGAGCTGAAGAAAGTAGGGGTGATGCAACCGCAACGGAGACCCAATTTCATTCATTCTACCACGACTCATGCCAAATAATCGCATGACTTACGCGGTGCAGGAGGTTGTTCAACCAACGGTGGATTAACAAGGGCTGTGCATGCACACATATTGCATTTATTTGGTCAACAGGGTGTGCTAAGAAATTCAAAATGAGTGTCGCATTGGTGGCATATACGTCTACGTGTCAATAACTCCCTCTGAATTTGCAGTAGACTGAATGATTCCACGTTTTCCTGTTTCCCCAAGTACTTGTGGGGGGGTGTGACATCTCCTCACGCTGACCTTGTAGAAGAGGCAGGAGCCCAAGATTGTGTATAGTCTTTGCATGGAATAATAATCTTCTGACTGGAAAAACAAAACAAAATAACAGCAAATAGATTACCGTCAAGCCAACGGTTTATCATTTACTTCCAATAGTAAGGTAACACTGTTGTTTGCATGCTCAAAAATACTAAAGAATCAAATGCATTAAAAATGTGTAACTTTTTGTTTACGTGGCTCATTATACCAAAATCAGGATCACAAGCCTTCGATTTCACCAGTGAGGGGATCATAGCTATCGCCAGTCTTACATTCTACCATCATGACAGGCTTAGACCCAGAACTAATTTTATAAGACGATGGGGTAAATAGATGTGCATAATGCTCAGATTGCAACCTGAAATATATTTTACTTACATATTTAAATGCAGTTCACTCCACCTGGCTGTAGGTAATGTAAATACCATCACATATCCAGTCACTTTAAAATGGGGAAAAGAGCTACATTTGGGAGTAAAAGAGGGTTTGATATATGCATTGCGGTTGTTTCTAACTCTCAGTTGTAATTACGTGAATTGCATCATCTCACCAGCTCCTGGAAGTCAGCCGATTCCAGCTCACTCAATGTTGTGTCAATGTCGACCTAAATGGTGAGAAAAACATTTTAGGAATCGCTATTTTGCTGAGCTATTAACTAGAATATAATAGTATTATGATACAATACAAACTAAATGTTGCAGTACAGTGAGAAGCTTTGTAATTTCTTAAATAATAATACTGGTTAGAACGCGCTCAAATTCCATGCCTGCTCATGAATTTCGTGAATTCATTTTCTATGTGCCTCAATTTTCAAATGTGTCAATCAAGACTTTCATATGGAAGCATATTAGTACTCAGTGAGGATTTCTTGAATAAGTAAAAATAATTAACAATTCCCTTATTAGTTCATCATCATTTTCAATTTACAACAGAGCTGTCAATATATAACATTCAAAATAAATATTTACTGATATATATGCTTTGCATTGTAAAATATAAGTACTGAGTTTGAATCCACTAAAAATATTCCCTTAAGAATATACAATTTCCTTCAGATATATCCTAAAAGCAGGTGTGGGAAACCTACAACTAGATGTTGTCCACAACCTCAATTCGATTAGCTCACAGCAAGATGGGGCTCACTACTTTGAAACAACTCATCACCAACATAAATCCATCGTGATAAGCACCAAATCAGTTACTACGAGGGGAATTACTTTAGGCATAGCAACACTGTATTGCAAATTTTAGTGAGTTCAGTCACGCCTGTCAATTTCAGAGAGCTCTTGCAGTGGCAGGTATGAATAAATTGCATGCTAATGTGTGTTCCACCAAACAAGTTTACATGTTCTCCCCATGTCTGCATGAGTTCCTCCCACAGTTCAAAAACATGCTGCCGAAGTTAACTGTCCTGACTAAATTTCCATAGGTGCCCGAAGATATTGTTAACTTGCTTACTTCTCACTGCTGAACAACTCTTAAAATAGCTAACGGTTCCTTCCAACGTATATAAAAACAAACTGACAAACATATTTAATAGTCCTACTCAGCTCTCAGTGGCGGGCAAGTTTTCCTCCCCTGCCTTAAAGGGAGAAACTGCCTTGCCTTTATATCCTGGGGTAGAGGCAGCCAAGGCGCAGCAGGGAGGTTGTCAAGGAACACCGACCCAGAGCAGTGCGGGTGCAGCCCTGCCGGACTGGACTCTGCAGAAACACCTGGCCCTGGGTAGGCACAAAGCGACTCTGGCTCTAGGCAGTGCTGGAAGAGCAGGCTGAAGAGCTGGTCCAGGTGGCCTGGCCCTTCTGCACGCTGACAAAATGCCCTGGAAATAATAACCGGTGTTAGTACATCGATGGGGGTGTCGGCAGTGGTCTACGACATGCACTCTAAACCACAGTGAGTCCATTGTGGATCTTGATGACATGGAGGATGATAACGTAGCCAACTCGAAATTGAATTGTGAACGAGTGGAATGATGTATAAGAGTACTGGTCAGCATGTTTCGTCTTATATATCAAGAAGTAATATTAAGCTAGTGTCCAACAATATTCAAAATAATAATAATTGCACTTCTAGAGTGCTTTTCACCCGAGGGTCACAAAGCCCATTTCCGTAAAAGTTTGTTTGAAGTTTTCATCAATAACTGAGATATTAATTGGGAGACAAAAAATGTATCAGTAGAATCCGCATTATTTCCTTTTGGCAATTCGACACACTCCTTGCCTTGTTTGTGTACCTTTTTTAACTACTGTAATTAATTCAGGCATGTTCCCCTTTTGTTGCAATGGCACACCCAGATATCCTTACTTATGCAATGATCCATGGAGAAGGGACAGCATTCGAGCCAGGTCTGATATCAGGTTCCTCAGCCGAGCCAAAGGCACCCTGGGTTTTCAATGAGAAGAACAAGGGAGGTTAACATGAATGCCCATCTCACACTCACATTTGCATTCAACCTCCTATTTGTGGCCAGGAAAGCTGGATCTGTAAAGCACCAGGGCTCGTGATCACAACGACACATGGAGTTCAAATCTTGGTCATGGTCTACTCAGGTCTTTCTTTTGTTTCATCGAGGTCAGTAAAAAGGCATGCACCACCTGGTTGGATTGAACCACTTGGTAGAAAGTCACCGGGGGGGTTTACTATGGCGAGAATGGTCTCCGCCTTAAAAATGTGGAGTTTGAGCAATTCTTTTTTTTATTATAAACTGTATTTGGTAGGTTACATTTACATATCAGATCAATGAATCATACGTAATTCTCAGATACACAATTCGGTGCATATAATAGAAATATAAGGACTCATTTATATCTTTGAATTGCTAAATACGTCGAAAGTGATACCAACACGTGATATGTCTTGTCTAAGCCGTAAGACTACGTGGGGAGTCTAACCTATCAGCAGGCATTCCAAGCAGTAGCAGACCACCTTCCGCCCTCCAATAGGCCACATGGACCAACCGGCCATCAATTACCATGCTGGAGCTGCAAAACAGGGTGACATGTGAAGACACAGGTGGTATAGTCAAACATCTGTTCTGTAACTTCTTACTGATGTATTCTACATTATACATTATAGGCCACGACTGTAAACTGCACAAGGCAGGTGTGAGATAAGAACCCTAATTGTATATGCTGTGGCTGTACTCTTTGTTCAGACATTGTAACCGCAGAATGGGTAAATTAATAATATTTGCACTTCCAGAGCGCTTTTCACCTAAGGGTCACAAAGTGCTGCAAATTATTTTGCTATTATTGTAATTGTACGCTTGATAATCTGCAAAATACAATAATAACAAGAGGATATGTACTGCATACTGATGTCTCCAAAATAGGCGAAACGTCGCAAAGGAGAGAGGCATAGCGCTCAACACGGCTATACCTACATGACAGCTTTGGAAAGCAATTCTCATGTATTGCATACGTTTGTTGTGGTTTTGCTGTTGAACTCTCTGATGTGTTTTAAGGTTTAATTGCACGTTGTCCAGAATTGAGGCTCATTCAATTTAATTCCTGAAGGAGCTCTCAGCAAGTGGAGAAAAACGCTGGACATCATGGCAAACAACCCTGGAAAGTTACATTGCAAGCATGTTTCCGTGTTTCAAATTTACTGCCTGCACTATTAGCTGAGCCCACAAACAAAGCATTTTGTGTACCTTGGATCGCTATAAAAACAAGATGCAATTAAACAGCCCACTCATTCCTAAATTACCCTCAAGCCTTTTAATGCCATTGATTAAAGGATTACAAGTTCTGCAGATTAGTGATGTGGTGCTTATAACCAACAAGACCTTAGATATAAAAGAAACTGCCCGTGTATGTGGCAGGATTATGCGCACTTGCCCTCATTTCATTCCTGGAGCACAGCTCATTCCCAGAGTCTCCCAGCCGTCATCCGTGACGTGCGTCTAAAAATCAGAGCACCAGGGTATTGGACTGGCTGGCTCAAGGAACTACAAATATGCCACACCATGAGGACAACACTACTCAGACCTGAGGTTTATATCCAGACATGAACCCCGTCATTAAGCTGGGTCCTATTAAGGAGATTTCAGAAGTAGTTGTATGATGTCTTCTTCCAATATTTCATTACACACCTCTAGGCACTGTGGGCTAAGTCATCACTTCCCAGTTAAAGTGTCTGGCACTTGTTCCATTAGCACACGTGGGAACTTTAATCACCAAATTATTGTTTGTAAAGAATCTCAGCATAAAGAGGACTTTCCATCATGTTCCTTCAATGGTGCTGGAACTCAGCATGTACAGTGCAGATATGTGCAATCAGGACTTAATTTGTCACTACCACATTCTGGGCGACTAGTAGATGCAAGCAGAAATGTTGACTACTAGCCACAGCAGGAGAGTGAGAGGTATATTGTATATTGTGTGCCAAAGATGAAAATATCTTCTGGACTACCAACCCGAACACAGCCATCTGAAATAAGCCCTGTGTGTAAAGATAATGGTCTCAAAACACTCAAACGGGCAAGGATGAGGATCAAAGTCTGATGTGGGACACCAACCGATTGAACGATGAAGACACTGAAAGTGATGGCTGCACTAATCCTTGAGGAGGTGAATCAAAGCATAGAGATGTCTGGTGGAGAGCTGTTTAATAAACACCACTCAAAGACAAAACCACCCCCGCCTCTTTGCACAACAAGGGCTCTTGGTAAGACACGTCAAGCACAGGAAATGACGAGTTGGGCCTTGATGTTTGGGGATGAACATTCGCACTTATGTCTGTATCAATGTAGAGAAAATAACACCTGAAAGGACGCTAATGGCACGAGAGCTGAACTGTTAGGACAAATGAATTTTCAAATTAAATATTTGACGTAAAAAAAGTACATTGACTGTACAAAGTTAAAAACAACCAACAAATGAAATCCAAGTATACGTTTGAAAATAGATAATATACAGATTACATTTATTGAAATACCTTTACAGGTGTGTAAAATTAAATTCTCAGTAGCCAACAAATATATCCAGTAACATCAGCATGTTCAATCAAAAATAAATATGCCTGTTATGTAGCCACAATAACCTCACAAAATCTTAAGAGCTGATTTTAGGAGACTTCTGCATTGTATACATTAACAAATTACATGAAGGAGTCTCAGCAAATATAAGTAAAGCAGAACACCTGAAGAAAACCCATGTAAGACAGAATAACACTCAAAGCTCCACGCTGACAGATTCAGGAATCTCTTGCATTGCCATCTCCTTGTCACCTCGTGGCCTGGGCCCACAACATGCTTTACACCCAGAGTCTACTATACATGTACTAAGCAGAGCCAACCCTGTCCAGATTGGACACATTTATTTACTTTAAGTTATTTATTTTTACCCTTAATGTAATGAATACCAGCATCAGCAGCAAGGTCACAGGTGGATTTTATAATATTTGTCCGGTGAAATCAGCCAATGGAAAACAATTTTAACCCAAGAAATCAAAAGAAAATTTCACAGAAATAGGGTTAAAAAGTTCTACACGATTATAAATGCACCTCTTAACACTTAAAGCAATAATTTGTTGAAGAATTTTTAAAAATGCGCTTATGCAAATAAAACTCAAAAAGTACCACGAGCCAATCCAATACATGAGAAAATATTTTTATTACATTGTGTATTAAATGTTGAATTAACCATTGTGTACAAATGCTATTATAATGTTAAACTTAAAAGGAATATTTGAAAAAAAAGCAGACTGTCATATACTTTAATACCAGTAAATGAATACTCAATAATACAGGCGACTGTGTGAAAGCTTAGCACAATCGCCGGATCAGGCGGCGCATTTTCTTTTCACCAATGAGGCTAAGTCCCACTGCTGGCATTTTACCCTGAATGATGCTAATACTGGTGGTCCAAAGAAAGGGAAATATAAAGGAACTCTCTCCAGCACAAAGCATCTATAACTGGCAGCACTGCATTAGTACAGAGGATTAAAAATCAGGGCATGCCACACCACACCAGAAACCGGCAACAACCGCCTTTCAGCTCCCAATGCATTGCAATTCAGTAGAATGCTGAATTACACAAGCCACTGAGATAGAGACAGAGGTTAGTGCTGCACAGTAGATGCTGTATCGCTTGAATACAAACATGAGCTCTGAAAGTGACATGTTTGTTCAATGTAGATTTGAGCACGGCATCATAAGACCTTAACATCTAGTGTGGCAATGTGAAGCGCTTGTGCATTAATATTCCCCAAATTACACAAGACTACACTTAACGATGCAGTCAAACATTTGATAACATTGTGACATTGCATAAGGGACTCATGAAGGTTAAATGCATCAAGGCTTCAGTGCAAACCTAACGTGATATTGAACAAAGAAATCCTCAAGTCTAAACGGTCTGCAGTGCTGCGTATACGCCAAATAAATCCCACATCTCAGGGTTTTTTGGCGCAAGTTATTTTGACGCACTACAGATTTCATTTTATTATTCTACACCTTGACTTGCTTTCATGGCACTAATTGAAACCAAACAATAAAAGCTATGAGATACTTTTTCCAATGTACATATGTAAAGAATAGAAAAGATGTTTACCATTTCTGGCAATAATACAGGTGTTAAGATGTTTAATCACCAAAACAGACACCTTTCACGAAGTGTCTAGTTTTCAAAAGTCACACACTTGTGAAAGGCGTCTATTTTTGTGATTTAAGATCTCAATACCTGTATAATTGCCAGAAATGGTACAAACGTTTTCTATTCTTTACAAACAATAATAATATACAACCACTTCCAGCAAATGAATATTATGCGCAATGTCACTACATAATACAATTTAAAATGGAGGATTAATATGGCACAAAACATTTGCTTCCAGTTATAAAAATAAAATTGAGTTCTGAATACAGAAGTTTTCAAACAAAGACACGTTGTTGAAATGAATGGCACCAGCTAAGAGCCCACACTGCAAAAGCGTCTTATAAACCATGCATTATTTTTCCAGCAGTCATTCCACAAGTGTACAACTAAAAATATTTGGAGCCATACGCACTTTAAAGACCAAATACCACTGTCACAAACAACACTAGCTCCTGTTTAACTAGCAAGTGTGTTATCTTAAGAGGCTGCTGAAAACAGTGGAGATAAGGATGGGAGTTATTGGTGCATCTAGGCCACTGAAGCATAGGGAACCTTAACGATTGGGGTAATCAAAGCATATGAGACAATCATATTACACATCACAGCACCAGAGGTCCACGTGACCTCCCAGACCTGTACTCCCCCCATTTCTTTAATTCTGTTTTTGCTTTTTCCCCATAACTTTAACATGTCATGAGATAAATAAATATCCATTCGAAGCTCTGCAGCAAACAGGGAGTACATAACTCCCACACTCATGTGGCCAAGAACAACCTCAAATGATGATGTCACGGAATTTCTGACATCAAAAGTCTCTTATCCACACTAGGCACAGGCCTTTTGAATGCCCAGCAAACAAATCTCATTGTACGTCTATCGAACCAAAATAAGCCTGTGGGATGCAAAATTCAGTTCAGTGTCAGTACCACTTAATCCTATATAGGGTCAAGGGGGGTCGGAGCCTATCCTGGCAGACATAGGGTGAAAGGTGGGGCTATACCCGGATGTGACGCCTGTACATCGCAGGGTCCTTTAAATTTGGGGAATTTACTCAAGAAGCCAATTAACCTCGGCAACAGCGTCCCTTTGGATGAAGGGAAGAAACCGAAGTACCCGGCAAAAACCCACGCGGATATGGGGAGAACACGTAATCTCCACACAGAAAGGCACCCGAAACGGGAAACGAACCTAAGATCTTGCTGTGAGGCAGTAAGGTTACTCACTGCGCCGCCACGCCACCCTATTTAATAAACAGTGAAAGTTAATGCGATGTCTATTTTTAGCAGTCACGGGAAATTGAAAATGTGACCACTTGACACAAAAAAGTTGAGAATATCGGATAATCACAGGTAGCTGAAACCTAGATCCAGTATCCAGTGTTGGTGGCTCTGTGCTCTTGACCCCCAAATAATCCAGCGACCTCTTGTTAACCCTACTCAGGACCCCAGTGTTTTGAGCCCTGGGTAATACGGTGACCTCACCTGCGGACAGAGTCACCCATGACCCGGGGCAGCATGTCACACAGCGTGAGGAAAATGCCTCGAACCGCCAGCAGTTTCGCCGCCGGTCCCCTCCGTGGAAACGAGTAGATAATGTCTTCCTGCACAGAGCATGAGTGACGGCAAAGCGCGCACCCAACACGATTAGGCTACTTATACTTATAAGTGAAACGTATTATTTCAGTAAAATACATATCAAAATAAGGCGAGAGGTATGGTTCAAAAGCACTTACACTGACAAAGCAGACCCATGGGTCCCACTGCCCATCAAAAATATACCAGCTGCGAAAAGCTTTTAAAGAGAGAGCTTTCTGAATAATGGAGCTTTCTGAAAAAAACTAATTTCTCATTGCAGTTTATATGTGCATGATTTGTACTCATGCATCAATATATTTTTCAATCTAATGCATATTGCAAGTGAACCACTAACGTCACCCAAGCACTAACTTTTTCTTTGAGCGAGAATGCATCTTGTTACGTCCATGACTGTACGATTGACACTCAAAGTATGTGCCCTCATCTAGAGTATCAAATTTTAAATGCCCCACAGGGATGGCACAAGTGCAAAGCGAGGCTAACCCATACTGCCCGGCACAAAGGACTCCACGCAGCACACACACCACCCCAAGGCAATTCGTGCTGGAGAGTCTGGCCCCGTGCGCTTCTCCGAGCACAGGCGCTTTGATAACCCAGCCCGGGAGCATTCCACCACTGCTGAGACTCGCCCCTTGAAGTGCTGTGCCAAGAGGTGCCTGAGAACACGACAGCCCATTTCACTTTGCGGCATTTCAATCGTCTATCGACGTTTGGGCTTCAACAAAACACAAATAAAAGCGCTCCTCCCCCTCTCCATCCTAAACAGCACATGTTGTGCCTCCCTTTCCCCACCAACCCAAAGGCGCTCCAGCCCGCACGCCTACTCACCCAATTGCCCTACTGCCGCAGCCCACAAAACAGCTGCTGCCTCACCGTAAAGAAGAGTGGGAGGAGAAAAGAGAACACACAAGGGATACAGATGAACGGCAAATAATACAGGACAAAGAGCACCGTGATGAACGTAGCCTTTCAGACATCAGGCAACCGGCCGCCGATTCCCTGGCAAGGAGAAATGCATTCACCGCACACATTCTGAGCCAATTAAACATCGTAGAAAGCTGGTCGAGTGATGTCAAATAGTTGGGAATTGAACAGACATACAACACAACCTTACCAGATGGCACAGTCACCCAAGGCATGGATATCATTCCTATACAAAATGTGCACCCTTGGTATGTTGGCAGTATCACTGCATGATTAGTAAGGTTACAGGTGCATGAAATGAAATAGCTTGGTCACTTTGCCTTTCTGGCTTGTGGGCACCGGTGCAGTTGCAGACTGCTGCACGCGCCATACCACTGAATACTCGTGTACTTTATATGTGCCTCGAAAGAAATTTAGTCCTTGCGCAAAATATAATCAGCATTTCATATCCACCGCCACACGTGCAATGCTTATGCAACATTAGAGTAAGAGCTGTACGATGTCACAAAGGTATCCTGGGCACCACCACACATAAGGGGTGGCAGAGGCAGGATCACCCATGGAAACGAGCCGCTGTAACAGGACTCGCATGTAAGCACACATGTTAGCCATGGAGGTCCAGTTGAAGAAAACATGGCAAGCATTTCAAAAGCAAACATTCCGGCATTCACGGAGCAGTGGATATACACACAGACACGGATGAATCGTTTTTCTAAAGCTCAAAGAATCGTAGATGCCTTGAGAGCTTTTTGTTATCAGCAGTAGTTTCTAGGTAACCCAAACACCTGCTTGTTTACTCTGCCATCATCATTTACAAATGCCGAAGGACTATCAAGCCAAGTGTGTTTAGCCAAAACATGCCAACGACTCCACACTCAAGTCGTAACCAATGTAAAAATGGGCATTCGCCCCATAGTGATGGCCGAATCTAAACTGCCGAAAGAAACAATGATCGCAGCACATATCGGCAAACACAGCCGCTTCGTTCTCGACACGCCATTGTGCCGGCTCGACATCGCTGCCCGTGCAGCGCACAAAAAGCGGGAGCTATGCGCTCCGCGCATTGTCCGTCTTGGTAGAGAACCACATTTACGTCAGGCGCTCTTGTTTGGACGCGGGACAAACGACCGAATGAACTTTGCCGGCTTGACGGCGATAAGTGAGCCATGCGTGCTGGCACTCCACGGCTCCACACGGTTGCACCAGAAAAGGATTAAATTAAAGGCACCTTCGTCTTACGTTTCGACAACAAAAACTAGAAATCGCCAAGCACGTGTTTTGCCTGCCACTAAGCAACGGGTAATGTAGGTTAGTGGTCTCGTGGTTCCTTCATCAAACATATAAATCAGTCTAGATCGCCAATGGGCTTACAGGTTAGATCGCGTGTTATTCAGCAAAATATGTTGAGAGTCTATTTAGATCTTCAAGATGCTCCCAGGATGTAGACATCTTGCTGCACACAGTCATCTCCCCACCGCTACACAGCCCAGTGAGTTTTGGGAGAATAATGAATGCATGAGACCCTTTAACCCTCGCATCTAAAGTGCCACCGCGTGGCAAGCGCACGCCGCCGCTAAATTAACCGGATGATGAGGACTGGCCTCACCTCCTCGCAGGTGGACTCAGAGTCGAGGCGCAGGCTGAGGTACATGGCAGCATGGGGATGCGAGGAGAGGCGAGCGTGCAGGTCCGCCGTGTCCTCTCCACTCAGCAGCCTGATGAGGCCTGAGTGCGAGTAGATGACGGTGCTCTCCTCGTGGCCCACAGCTCTCCTGCAGCTGGTGCTTGCACCACGCTCCACCTCCATTGTCAGCCTCACCTGAACAAAAAAGAAACATTCTCCTCATTTATGCGTAGATCGTCGAGCCAGGTGACAGCATCAACGGCCGCGGCGTTCAACTCTCAACAATTGCTCGAATGAAATCGCTAAGCAAAAACACCACGGACATTAATGGTAAAGTCTTTGTGTTCATGCAGTTACGAATTAACTCCATGGATGGACGTAAAATTATATTGATGAGAGGCGCCTGAGGGTGCCTCTAACGTGAGGCGAAACGTCGCGAGGTGAAGAGATGGAGCGGTCGATGCGGCTGTCCCGAGAGAGCAGCTTTTCGAAGCAATCATCATGCATGAAGCCGTGTAAACCTACATCATTACATAAAATAATATTTCCAAAAAACGTGCGCAACAATTATGGCAAGACAGCATATTTTTATTTTTGGGACGATATTTTTTTTATAAAGTATGTGGAGTTTCAGAGTGTAAAGCTTTGAAAGGTTTGCTTTGGAAAACAGACAAAGCAGGCAGGTCACAGATGCAATCGTACATTTTGGAATACAGAGCAGTATTTTAACAGATCAGTCCAAGCAGTGCTTGTCAGATAAAGAATTATCTTGTGCAACTTCTTAAAGGTGGTAATTATGCTCAATTTCAAGAATTTTAAAAAGGGATTTGGCTCGCATATGACGGATGGTAAAACTTCATCCCGAGCCTTTCAATGCATCTCTCATTCAACCGTCACCCAACAATCAGACGGCAGGCAAAACTGCCAATTACCATCACAAAGCACAGCAGACGTGACAGTCTTTCAGGAAACAAGCATTCAGGCTTGACATGCTGCTTCAGGCATGAGTGGGGAAACACAAGGGAAGGCCTTTTTAGTCCTGGTTCAAAAAATATATAATGGAGAAGGCGACAAGCTTGAAGCATGCACAGAGCTGGCTGGCCTCCAATTTCACACGTCACAAGCTGAGAGAACTATTCCACTAATGGGTGTCCATACTTCAGCAACTCAAATGTAACAGTGTGGATGTGAGAAAAATACTTGGCATTTATATGCATTACAAGAGCTTGTCAGCATCAAGCGATTGCCCACAGCCACGTTTGGTGTAATTTTCATCGATTTCAGTACAAAATGTGCTAAGCTGCAAACGAGCAGACGAGAAGCCCTCGACATATCCTGGAAGATCTCTCATCTCATTATCTGAAACCGCTTAATCCTATATAGGGTCACGGTGAGCCGGAGCCCATCCCGGAAACACAGGGCGTAAGGCAGGAATACACCCGACGACGGGACGCCAGTCCATCGCCGAGCATTGCGGGACAATTTTAGTCTGCGAGCCAATCAACCTATCCAGGAGCATGCTTTTGGACTGTGGGAGGAAACCGGAGTGCCCGGCGAAAACCCACGCGGACACGGGGAGAACATGCAAACTCCACACAGAAAGGCACCCGAGCCGAGAGATTCGAACCCGGGACCTTCTTGCTGTGAGGCGTCAGCGCTAACCACTGGGCCACCGCGCCGCTCATCCTGGAAGATGAACATATGATCTGTAAAAGCATGGCAGTGTCTCCTTTTTGTATTTAGTAAATAAATGACAATTAGAATTTATATATTGGGTATTTTCAAACTTCTCTTAGGATAAGGCAGTACCGTTTCAGAGATGGGCTAGTATGGGGAAGTATGGCTATTTGAATTTACATGACGTTTTTCCAATATGGAATTTTTTTACCATGATGTGAAACTAGCACAGATGGCCTATGGAACTTGACCAAAATTTGCATGTTCCTGTTATTCCAATATTCTATTAATCACCAGCGTCAGAATGCGAGGGATCAAGTAAAGAAGGATGGGCGGAAAAGTGGATGATGGCTCCAGCTGACAGTACCTTCATGGGACCAGGAATGCAGGAAAGGACTCTCTCAATGTTCTCGGTCGTTACGTCAACATCATTCACGGCCACCAAAGAGTCACCTATGCCGCCAACACCACAAGTGTACAGCACAGTGAAACATTGAAACTGTTAAAGAGTGTTCAGGTCCATTACCATTAATATAACTTGAAAGTCATACTACTCAGTCAGTTTTTGGTGGTTGTACTCTACAGCTCTGATGTGTTTTCATATTATACCACATGTTGTTCATCGTGCCGAACAACACGCAGCACATCACAACTCGTAAATCTCAAAAACACATCAAAACGCTATACATTTCACACTCCCTCCATAGTCACACTCACTAGGTTCTTGCTGAACTACCTTTAAAAACATGCTGCTTCTTGGCAGGCAAAAGTAGGCTTGTGGTTAAAAATAATACTTCACAATATTTACAGGCAGCAACCAACCCAGTATTAGATAAACACTACCCAATGGGGTGTAATTCATACTTCTCCACGTTGGCCAGTGCATTATAGCCATTTTGCAATTGGAACCCCAGTTTCTGGGGTTAAAGTGCTAACCACTCTCCCATCTGAGATTATACAATAGTTAGCACAAATACACACGTTTTCACAAGGCAGACCACTTTTACATTGTGTTGGCAATCATTCACATATTCTACTCTTCACAAAAATTGTGAAAGCATGAAGGTCTCCTGAACCCTTAAAAGAGGTCATTCTTTGACATCATGTTGTGAGCTTTGAGTAATGGCAACAGATGTCTATATTTGAAGGTTATGCAGGCTGTACAGAAACCAATAACTGCTGCTTTTTCAAAATAATTATCTATGTCTTTGTAATGATGTCGGTTTTCACGGCTCGATGCATGATGATTGCTTTGAAAAGCTGCTCTCTCGGGACAGCCACGTCGATGGCTCTCTCTCCTCTCCATCTCGACATTTCGCCTGACACGTTCAAGGCATCCTCAGACGCAGTGTGTGTGTGTGTGTCCCCTGTGTGACTCCTATTTATATGTAGGTACTATGTATGCTTAATACCTACATAGGTATACATAGTACTATGTATACATCGTACCTATATATAAATGGGAGTCACACACAGGATGCCTCGAACGTGTGAGGCAAAACGTCGCAATGGAGAGAGGGAGAGAGCGATCGACGCGGCTGTCACAAGAGAGCAGCTCTTCGAAGCAATCATCTCTGCGTCTGGCAGATAATACCATCCACTATAGCATTCATAACACTCAATCACTCTGTTGAAATATTCTGA
Organism: Mordacia mordax; assembly: GCA_036362905.1. Classification (NCBI taxonomy): domain Eukaryota; kingdom Metazoa; phylum Chordata; class Hyperoartia; order Petromyzontiformes; family Petromyzontidae; genus Mordacia; species Mordacia mordax. The sequence continues at coordinate 30,565,146 of JAZEWT010000002.1, read as the reverse complement.
CTGAATGATATTAAAGTGTAAGTCTGGTATGGACACTAAAACAAGCCACGTTATTTTAGATTTCAGAGGTTTATTATTTTCCAGCATGGAGGCTTTTCATGTTATCAAAAGCTAGTTTTCACTTACTTGGTTAATAAAGTTCAAAATGAAACTCACACACATACCAACGTTACAACAGCAAAAACCAGTTTTCAATTATCCATCGTGAAACCATGTAGACAAAATCCATGCTAGACATGCACAGGCCACCTAAAAACTAGAGCTAGGCCGAATAATCTTTATTGCCTGCTTCTGTGGTGGATTACTCAGGCCGCTCTCAATATCATAAATACCCTGATCTCCTGTCCCCTAAAGGAAGGAAACCTCCAACAAGCCGCACCTAGTGTGACGCAGCTTATGATCCTGATGCCATCACAAAGCCTCATCCATCACTTCCCAACCAGCAGCACACATGGAAAGAGGTGAGACGTAGTTTTTCCAAATAATATCGTGTTATCTGAGTATCCGAGTAAGGCATCATGTAAATATTTGGATATTCCAACACATAAAATGGAAACACTGACAGTGTACCACCTCAGATGAAAGGCACTTTAGAAATGCAAATATTATTATGAATGAGAGGACAATCCTGCCATGCAAGTACCAACCTATGTAAATCTTCCCACTCTCCATAGCAGCTCCTCCATGTACAAGGCCATGCACGGAGATCTTCTCATCGGAAATCGCTGAATCCTGCGGGCGGCTTTTCCTCCCGCTCCGCGATTCACGCCCTTCCCTTCCCCTTGTGCGATGCATGATCCCGATGAGCGACTCGAGCAGGGGGGCCTGTCCCCCCGGGCCGATGTCATGCTCACCCGCCGACCGGCGCAAGGGGTTAACGTAGATGGTCACGTCACGAAAGCGCAACCGAGCCGCCACCGGAGAAGGAGCATCGTCGCCTGCATCCCCTCCATCGCCGGTTCTCTTGGAGAAGGCAGTGTCGCCACGGGGTGCTGGGGCCACATTTTCCCAATCGCCAGAACAACCTTTTCGTTCACCACTCGCCCGACCAGCTGGCAGCTCTCGCCGAGTTGCTTTCCTCCTAGTACACCCACATAGATGTTAAAAACAGCACATTTTTCGCTGGAGAGAATTAACTATCGATACTAACTGGAGTGCACTAGGTGCCCAGAAAGCAGTGCATCCATAGAAAAATCGTATATGCGGAAGCCGATCTGACAAACTTCTGAGGAATTTGGATGGTTTGTAAGAGGTTAGTTCCGAATAGTAAAAAAAAATTTACACAAAAGGATAAGTTATATTGTATCATTTTCACAAAAGTTATTGTGAGCCCATGTTACAGACATCTAACACATTAATGCTTGCAGCCTTATCTGAAAAGCATTAACAATAATAACAAAACAAAGCCTGCTACCTGCGCAGGATGTCTGCCAACTTTCTCAGCTTGGGTCCCCCGCGCTTGCGCCATGCGGCATCCTGACCAGGAGCTCCACCACTCTGGGGTGCGCCACTGTCAGCCTCCTCCTCCTCCTCCTGTGCCAAGGCAGCCGCCTCCTCGCCCTCGCTCAGCTCCAAGTAGAAGAGCTCCCCGTTGGGCTGCACCTCATCCAGCCACTCCGGTTCCAGCTCACTGTGATGGACACACATCATGGTGCAGGGACGGACTAAAACACTGACTGACCCATCACTAGATAAATGTCCTCTGTAAAGATGTCACGTCAGATTGCAACAAATAATGGCATCAAATAGCCAAAGCAATGTGTTTGAGCCATTTAATCAAGATGGAAATCAAGCCCAAAGTGATTTCATATTCGTTTTGAGGGTTATAAGTGATAGCTGTTTGGTAGCTTGTTATAATAGAACTTAAAACGCGTGGGTGTGCCTCATAACCACCTGACACTGAGGGTTTCATATTTCATATGGCTTCAAAGCACAACAACCATTATTCGCCACTAAGTGGTGATGACATCACCACTCCGCCTGTGCGAGGCCATACGCACTTTAAATGCACGTGAAGTGTCGAAGGCTCGCCGATAAGAGGTACAGACCCGGGTGTTATGGGTTGCCTGACGGAAATTACTGATAGATGTGCTCCATACTGTGGCAGCTTAGTGTATTTTAGCCATCTGGCGCTCCACTCATATTTGTGAGCGTCGCTCCTCCGCTATCTGTTGTTGATGGAGGGCGACTGCCTCCAATTGCCCCAGAGTATCCTTCACGATCCTCCTCCACAGACGTCGATTATGACACTGCTGGTAACAGTCTTCAGCAAGTCTACTTAGCTCCAAGTCCTTCTGTGCCACATCAGTCATGCTGCACCTATGCTGCACCCATTTAGCAACCCTCTATCCAGCTAAACAGAAGCTGCTTGGGCATGGGGTGGCTGGGCATGTGGGCTACATGACCCAGCCACCGTAGCCACGCCTACCAAAACAAATCACCAATGAGACCGTCCAGATCTTTGGAGAATTTGTGAGCTCCTCACACAATCGAACCTGGTTAAACCCAGGATGGATCATAGGCAGAGCAGCCATAAAGTTTCAAAACGGCGCAGATGTTTCGCCATTGAGGTCCACGTTTCGTAAGCATAAAGAAGAGGGGGGGGCATGACTGCAGCTGAGAAGACCCGAATCTTCGTGTGGAGCGAGAGGCCAGGCAGCTTCCACACAGCGTTACGCAGCCAATGAAACGATAATGCCGCCCGACGGCTTCGGAGCGAGACCTCCGCTGCTAAACCGGAACTGGCCATAAACACACTTCCTAGGCATCGAAACGTCTCCACTCTCTCCACAACTGCCCTATCACCCATGGAGAGCTGAGTGGGTGGAGTATTTGGTGGCACAAAATACCCAGACAGGCGCTTGGTTTTGGTGGGGCTAATGGTAAGACCCTACCTCTGTCGCTCCAGGTTCAACAGCAGAGCCACCAACTCCTACTCAGAATGAACAGCAATTACCAAATCTTCAGCATCAATAACATGGTTGGCCAATATGGAACCATCCCTTGACCGCACCCGGGCATCTATCAGCCTTCTATTGTACCTGTACCAGATGGACATTCCTCCGGTAATCCATGGCAAGCCTTCAACGCTTCAAAGTACACCTCGCCTGGCGCAAACATTGGTGGCAAATTCACCACTTAGTGGTGAAATGCGGCCGGTGTTGTTGAAGGTTTTTTTTCAATGCGCGATGTCTGCTGTTTCAATCCCCACACGAACCGTACACTTCCATAACTTTAGAATGACCAATGTATGCTTACACCACTCTAACCGATTAAGGAGCCCACATCAGTGGCAAATGCAAAAAGTCAAGCAACATGCAACCTTGGTCAACCCAGCCTCGAGTAATGCTACGAGTTGTTATAGTGACTTCAGCTATTAGGGAAATTGAACCCGGCTACCACTGAGGGCCTTCATCGTCCATTCATTCAACAGGATTAAATAGAAGAAAATATAGTCACCAAATCAGCCAACTTCATGGACACGAATTGTAATGATGGCTTTAAATCCCAGATAACGCCTTGCAAATGCACTGCTGCATGTTCATTATCCCTCTCCTTAATTTAAGCACTGACTGCCTACCAGCATTTGTCGCATCACATACCTGAGTATATTTTAAACAGTAAACATACGCTAAGACAAAACAAACCCTAAATCGAATGTTTTAAATTATTTCAATTAAGTGAACTAGATCTTATATTGCCGTGTAAACATGTTGAGACGTTTTGTGTTAATTTACGTTTCACTAGTGTTAATGGTTAGCATAAATAGTTTTAAACGGAGCCAAATCAGATACGAACACTCGTGTCATGTTTGAGGCTGTAAAAGAGGCAGGACACGTAGGTTACTAGCAGTCCACATGCAGGGTGAAAGGTCAGCGTTCTCCCTCGTGGGGGGGGGGGAGGTTCCTCTGGTCACTATGGCGGTTTCACACAGAAGACTAAACAATAAAGAGGCTAAATATCACAATCAATATTCTCTAAAGAAGTCGCAGGGTTCGGCGAGGCTTTCCAATACTATAATGTACTATAATCACATGTACAATAATGTTATTAAAAAAAATTTAAATCAGAAGAAGTTAAAGTTATATCCTGCCCAAACAGTTACAGACTTACTCGTATCTTATTCACCGCCTCGATGTTGTGATAAAAAAATTAAATCCAAGTTCCTTTGACGAGATCATGTTAACTCATACAACGAATCCATTTAATAGATTCGTGTACTGGCGTCACATGGTGTGTATACCCCCGCCGTGCGCCCTGTCTGCCGGGCTAGGCTCTAGCCCCTCCCCACGACCCTGGACAGGATTAAGCGGGTATTGATAATCATGATAATTACACAGGTACTAGATTATAGATTTGGTTGTACATTTTAATATTCCTGCACAACACTTCATCGCCAGGCTGCGGAAGTACTGTATACAATACTGTACGTCAGGCAGTTCCAGACATAACCACAGTGCAGTACGAGTAAATAAATCCCCAATGCTCGCTGGTAGCAGAGGCCAACGTCTCAAAAAAAGCAAACGTGTCATCTGTGCATACATATAATGTGCTCGTATTGCTGCTGTTGGCGTTGCTATTATTGTTAAACACTAAAGCACATCGATTTGCCGGGAACACAGCTCACACCACGTTACTCTGGAACTGAAGTTCCATTCCAAGCAGTTGCGTCCATCTCCACGCGCCTCGTGCTGCCGTTCTCACACTGCTCGTGCTCCTCCCGACGTGCTTATTAGTACTGCGCACTAACGCCGAGCCTATTATCCATGGAGAACAAAGCTTCCTCTCCTTGACTCAAGGCACGCTGATGAGACAGCCGGTCGTCGCCGTTCTGGCCACTGGTCGTCTTCATCCAGCACTTCCACTGGGGCCGTCAACGATTGCATCAACACCGCTGCTCGCCGTGCCAGCTCTCTCGCCTCCCCCGCCGCCCCCCTCCTCCTTACTCGGACTCGCTGCACCAGGAACCAGACGAGTCGCTCCCGTCCGAGCTGCTGCCTCCACCCCCACCCCCCGCC
>JAZEWT010000002.1:30516206-30540593 GCA_036362905.1 Mordacia mordax | reverse complement strand
CCTTTCCGTGTGGAGTTTTTTTGTGTGTTCTCCCCCTGTTCTGCCGTGTTTTCTTCCGCGTTCTCCGGTTTCCTTCGACAAATAAAAAAAACGCTTATTAATCAATTCGCGGATAACATCACGATATATCGGAAAGCAGTCTGGTGGGTTCCCGCCGGCTGACTGATTGGCTACCTCCCTCCCCCTCCCTCTCTGCGGTCTCCTCGCTACTCCTTATCTCTTCCGTATCAAGGTGTGGAATTTTAGCGCATTACAAATAGTTTTATTGTTATGTGGGTATGTCTCAATATAACATTTCACGTTGCCGTCTCGTTAAATCAAATTGCACGTCAGCTACACAAATGGAATATGCGATCCTGGCATGTATTTATAAGTAGCCATGCGCCGAGAAGTCAATGCACTAAAATAGAAGGGAATTAATTCCAGCCGGGTCTGCCCGAGTTTAATAACCTATAAAATAGTTCAATACCCGGCACACCACATCTAGTATGCGTCTCGCTATGGCTGTGGACTACTGATCACGAGAAACCAACTCAAGCCTAGTAGAGACCCGGAAAAAATGATTAAGTGTAAAATGAAGTGCTGCTTACATCTCTGTTGAAACATATAAGATTACAACAGGTTTTACCGTATCTGGCGATTATGCAGGTGTTAAGATTACAACAGGTTTTACCGTATCTGGCGATTATGCAGGTGTTAAGATCTTCTCAAGGCAGTTCCGATTTCTGCCTCGGGAACCCTTCTGTGTGGCGTGTGTTAAGATCTTAACACCTACATAATCGCCAGATACGGTAAAACCTGTTGTAATCTAATATATGTATACTGGCAAAAAAGTACCCATAGCGTCTGTTGAAACAGTTTACAGGTGACAAGAAAAGTGTTGCATCACAGGACTGTTCAAGTTATCGACAGACTGGGGGAGACCTTCAGGAGATTATGGCTGCTGATGATTCATGGCTAAATATTTGCACTCAAATGTTCTTTAATTGTAAGCGTTCCGCCTGCATGCCTTCCTGCACATGCGACCGTGGCGCATTCAAGTCCAACAGTGCGGAACACCCAGCTCAGTCGGGTTGGACAACACGACCGTTTCACAACGGACATGCTGTAGGTCACCAGTGCGGAAACTGCGACATGATGGCGCAGTGGTGACAGCAGCCCCTAATGAAAATAAGCTCCTCCTCGAGGCAGTTCCGATTTCTGCCTCGGGAACCCTTCTGTGTGGCGTGTGTGTTCTCCCTCTGTCCGTATGACAAATTCGGTATTTGTGCACATAAGCGGCATGTTTCAATTTAAACAGTGACATAAACAAGCGAACATCGAAAAAAGACCGATTTTTGTGGTGCGTTGTGTGGCGACACGGTATGGGTTCTGATTTCCTGAAAAAAAAATGCCGTTATTTTGCAAAAAAAGTGGTGGAGGGACAGGAAAAGTAGCTACTTGAATGGGTCCTGTGGTCTTCTTGTCCTATGGAGATCCACAGGCGACAAGGCATATGCACTCAGGGTGGTGCAGTGATAACATCTGCGTCTCAGTAATAATGTCCTTCCCGAGGCGGTTCGATTCCTGCCTAGGGCTCCTTTCTATGTGGAGTATTGTGTTCTCCCCCTGTTCTGCGTACGTTTCCATCCACAACTAAAAAAAGGCACTAACACGTTGGTGGATAACATCATAATATATAGGACGCAGTGTCTAGCAAATGTTAACGTCGGCTAACTGGGTGGCTGCCGTCTCCCCACCTCCGCGGTTTCCTCGCACCTCTGAATCGCTCCCCCCTTCGAATACCCTCGACACTGAACGAATACGAGCGCGTTATAAACTGTTTTCACTTTCAAATCAACAGCCTGATGGCTGAGACAGGACGCGGCTTAGCTTCATATAGTCTGAGGGCCGGGCGGCACGGTGGCCCAGTGGTTAGCGCTGTCACCTCACAGCAAGAAGGTCCCGGGTTCGAATCTCTCGGCTCNGGTGCCTTTCTGTGTGGAGTTTGCATGCTCTCCCCGTGTCCGCGTGGGTTTTCGTCGGGTACTCCGGTTTCCTCCCACAGTCCAAAAGCATGCTCCTGGATAGGTTGATTGGCTCGCAGACTAAAAAATTGTCCCGCAATGCCCGGCGATGGACTGGCGTCCCGTCGTCGGGTGTATTCCTGCCTTACGCTGTGTTTCCGGGATAGGCTCCGGCTCACCGTGACCCTATATAGGATTAAGCGGTTTCAGGTAATGAGATGAGATGAGACTTTCAAAGCAACAGCCTGATGGCTGAGACAGGACGCGGCTGAGTTGCATATAGTCTGAGGGCTAACGTGAGACCCTTTTACTTCTAACTGGCCAGCAAACGATATTAATCCGTGACCACAAGCATCTTAGACGCAAATAGGGGGTTTGGAGATGAAAATTGTCGACCTCATAACAACACTGTGGTTTTAATTTGTGCCAGTCACGTTCATCGCTGCCTCGTCATACTCGGTTGACACGTTATCGCTGGACAACAGATGCTGCCGCAGTTAAACGACGGTGAGCACTGTTGTCGAGAACGATTCGGGGGTTTAACACACAAGGAGCAGTCGGAGCGAAATGTGGGAAGAATAAGACTAAAACGTGCAATTATACAGGGGGAGAAAAAATAGAACCTGGTGTGATGCGTCAATATCACAGGTGACTGCCGTGGTGACCACCCATCTTAATAGGTGCTCGCGAACAACACTTGCACCAACAGTCTAAGGCTAAACAGAGAATACATTTAAAATCAAAGGAAAAGACCCCCTTATACCCTGTAACGAACTGCTGAGGCAAGCACTGTTATCGAAAACCTACGAAGCCGGGTACGGCCCACTGTACTCGAGCACACCGACACAAACTCACACGCAACCAACGGGTTGTTTAGTCTCTCGTCTCATCTCATTGTCAGAAACCGCTTGGTCCTGTACAGGGTCGCGGTGAACCGGAGCCTATCCCGGCAGACACAGGGCGCAAGGCAGGGATATACCCACGATAGGACGCCAGTCCATCACCGGGCACTGAGGGCAATTTACTCTGCAAGCCAATTAAACCTTTGCAGCAGCATGTTTTTTGGACTATGGGAGGAAACCGGAGTGCCCGGCGAAAGCCCACGCGGACACGGGGAGAGCATGCAAACTCCACACAGAAAGCAGCACCCGAGTCGAGATTCGAACCCGGGACCTTCTTGCTGTGAGGCGACAGCGCAACCCACTGGGCCGCCGTGCCACCGTGCCCCCAGGATTGTTGAGTTTTAATTGTAATAACATTCTCTTGCGTATCATATAGTTACGCGACCTTTAAGAAGCATTAACTAAAGTCAAGGTCTAGAGGCCATGGTGACCAATGTCGGTGTATACCTCGGGCAATTATTGAAGGTGGATCTGGTTGAGGCGTGCAAGAAGAACAAGTTGATATATTTCTGGAAAAAAAAATTACATTTAAGAAAATGAAACAACGCATTTGTTAAAAACACCGCATTAAATGACAATATGTACGTCTATGTTTCATACATTTCTTAACAAGTCAATTGTGTTATCAATATACGTGATGACATTTTAAAACATTGTTTATGCCAAGGCAGCAGCATCACCAAATAATTTGCTTAAATACAAAACGCAACGCACCATTGTGCATAAAAAAGAACGCTCTCAACATAGGATATTATTTGCACATAATTTGCGTCCATTATATATTCCCACACGGGCCACACAGATCATTATATTATATATTATGAACGGAGGAATAAAGATCTCATCTCATCTCATTATCTGAAACCGCTTAATCCTATATAGGGTCACGGTGAGCCGGAGCCTATCCCAGAAACACAGGGCGTAAGGCAGGAATACACCCGACGACGGGACGCCAGTCCATCGCCGGGCATTGCGGGACAATTTTAGTCTGCGAGCCAATCAACCTATCCAGGAGCATGCTTTTGGACTGTGGGAGGAAACCGGAGTGCCCGGCGAAAACCCTCGCGGACACGGGGAGAGCATGCAAACTCCACACAGAAAGGCACCCGAGCCGAGAGATTCGAACCCGGGACCTTCTTGCTGTGAGGCGTCAGCGCTAACCACTGGGCCACCGCGCCGCCGGAATAAAGATTTTAGGCCATATATGAATTGTCCAAAGCCTTTCTTTATGAAACTTAAGACGCCCGTACCTCCTACGTTAACCGACAGAGGGCAACAGCGCATGGTGTAACGGGTCTCCGTTATTATGATTACGCTTGTTTGCCCAGGAAAGATTGAGTCTCAAAACTCTTGGTTCAGCAGTGTCTTAACAAATGATCTCAATAGGGACATCGTTCGAACATCCCAGAGTAGTTATCTGTACGTTATGTTCAAAATTGGGATGTTTAGGCCAATACCAGTTGCAGCATGGAGGTACTATTGACCCATTCAAAACACTGATTTGGGACAATGACCCTGTTCTATATAGTAGATATACCTGTGGCGTTATGGGAAATGACGCTTATTCTTATCATAGGGATGGATCGTAGGATGAAAGCCCATAAAAACATATTTTTTCCTTTAGCATATTCATTGTTGAATTGCGTAATGTGATTGTGCTCAACTGCCAACAGACTCTCACGATTATCAGTACCCGCTTAATCCTACTGGGTGGCGGTGGGCTAGAGCCTATCCCGACAGACACAAGGCACACCAAATGGATATACCCTGGATTGGGCATTGGGCAGCCAGTCCATCGCAGGGCAACGGGGGTAATTTAGTCGGACCAATTAACCAATGCAGCATGTCTTTGAACTGTGCAGGTAAACCAGAGTACCCGAAAAACACCAAGCTAATCTGAGAAGACTATGCAAACTCCACACAGAAGGGCACCTGAGCTGGGAATCTAACGCGGACATTTTGCTGTGAAGCGGCAATGCTACTCACGAGTATCACAATTGTTTCATTTTGACATGCACAGTACAAACAATTTCACTGCTCTGTACAGCTGGGCACACAAACTCTTGCTGGTGAGGGTCTAAGAAAAACGTACAAGAAATCAACGAGGTGGTTATTTAACTTGACTGTTTATTCACAAAAAAAAACCGTTTTGGTGTCATTTTCCAAAACACATTTTAAAGTACAACTTTTCTTGCAACCAAATAATGTACCAACATGTAAAATAATTCTTAACATTTTAAATGACTCAATGCTTAACACGAGGCTAGGACTGTTGATGCTGCTCACTGTTGTTGTGCTGGGATGATTGCTCGCTGTTGACCTGCACCTGCTTAGCACTCATTCCTTCCTTTGTTTAACAATTACTGTATCAGTTATTTTACGTCCTTCATTGATTTATAGCCATTTCATTACTCTAACTGATCGACACTGATGTCGTTGTTGACGTGCCGTTCTCTCCACAGCTCTGTGCAGCGCTTTGTGACCCTCAAGTGAAAGGCGCTGTAAAATGCGAACATTATTAACGCAAACGTAAAACCCACTAAACCGTTAAGTATGGTTGAAAACTATAGAGCGACGTACAGTAAATATACAAGTTTTATATTAGAGGGAATATTTTACTAGCATGAAGAAACATTTTGAGCATAATAGAACAGGGCTTACTGAGCCTATGAAAAACAGCTGAATGCTGAACATGTACAACCAGTAAAAATTAGATTTTCCCTTTCGAAAACAGTTATGGTTTTGCACACACATCCAAGACATACATTTCATGCCTTTCATGAATAATATTTGATGAACATTTGGGTGCATGTCCAATGATGAAAACACTATTAAATGATCAGTCTGTATTATCTTTGAAACATTTAAAAGTTTTAATTGGGAATGAAGATAACGTCTGTGAAACATTTACACAAGACCATTTGCAGAAAATGACCCATATCATCTATCAGGCATGTTCAAAAACGAGGGTGTAAATTCATTTATGAATATCAGAGAGCGGGCGGCACGGTGGCCCAGTGGTTAGCGCTGACGCCTCACAGCAAGAAGGTCCCGGGTTCGAGTCTCTCGGCTCCGGTGCCTTTCTGTGTNNNTGAGATGAGATGAGAATATCAGAGAGCAATAGCTGAGATTTAAAATGGAACAAAAATTTACGTGTATTCGACTGTGAATGATTTCGAACAAAATGCTCCCAATAACAAAGTACCTTGTCGCAGCAGTTTTCTTTCACCAGTATTATGTACACTTGCTGCAGTTAGCATATATTATAAAAACACCCCTAAATGATGATTGCTTCGAAAAGCTGCTCTCTCGGGACAGCCGCGTCGATGGCTCTCTCTCGGCTGTCCCGAGAGAGCAGCTTTTCGAAGCAATCATCATGCATCGAGCCGTGAAAACCTACATCATTACACACCCCTAACTGTTGTTGCATTATTGAACTGCCAATCCCAGTTAGATGTTATAGTTTCTTATATTTTGACTAGACATGTGTTTGTACTGATAGAGGTTTTCACGGCTCGATGCACGATTGCTTCGAAAAGCTGCTCTTTCGGGATAGCCTCGTCGATCGCCCTTTCTCTCTCCATCGCAATGTTTCGCCTCCGACGCTGAAGGCATGCTCAGGCGTAACGTCGCGAAGGAGCGATTGAAGCGACTATCCCAAAAGAGCAGCTTTTCTAAGCATTCATCATTAGACATGTTTGTTACTCATATGTCTTGGCAATCATCCATTTGCTGATACATTTCTTTTGGTAGGCGGTTGTGTACCTTAACAATCTCCGCTAGAATGTTCTCATTTCATCTCATTGTCAAAAAGCACTTAGCCCTGTACAGGGTCGCGATAAGCCGGAGCCTATAACGGCAGACACAGGGTGCAAGGAAGGGATACACCCACGATGGGACGCCAGTCCATCACCGGGCATTGCCGGCAATTTAATCTGCAAGCCAATTAACCGATGCAGCAGCATGTTTTTTTGGACTGTGGGAGGAAACCGGAGTGCCAGGCGAAAACCCACGGGGAGAACATGCAAACTCCACAGAAAGGCACCCGAGCCGAGATTCGAACCCGGGGCCTTCTCGCTGTGAGGCGACAGCGCTACCCACTGGGCCACCGTGCCGCCCCGCTAGAAAGTTACTTTATCGAATTTTCAAGGCTCAAACGAACTAAGCGAGTTTCACCCTCATAACGGTAGCATAACATTCCTGTACACCCCAATGCCCAGTGTGGTCTTTTCTTCATGACTTTGCCTGAGTGCAATTACACCATCGTGGTGAGTCTGAAGATATTTTTTGGGCTGATATAAACTACATAATACATACACGTGGGAAAAGTCTTGAAGCCAGTTTCCACTAAAACATTTTCTAAATTATAACTGCTGGCTTAATGTGCACGCCACATACAACGTAAAGCTGTCCGTGTATAACCACTCAATGTCAGTTTCTCCTTCACACTCGGTACCGATTGTTTGCTCAACCAAAACATATCATACATATTTGCTTTGTTACACAAAACTTAACATGCCTTTCAGTGATATTTGAAAACACTGACAATGTATTTCGCATAATTGTGGATGTTTGGGTGTCTGTAATGGTGAAAACACAATCAACTTTACTTATAGCTCTCCGATGTTTTCTGGATGTACCGCTTGTTGTTCAGCATGATGTCAGATGTTTTGCTCCATGTTCTGGGAGGTAGTTTAAAAACTCAATTTTAAGCACCTGGAGGATTATATTAGATAGGTCATGCCCTACAACAAGCGTTAAAAGCCAAAAACACCTCGTTTATAAGTTGACATTAAGTTGGCAGGTCGATCTCGACAGCTGTATGAACAAGATCTGCTGTTGAATTATCAATAACGCACTTATGCAAAAACATTTAGGATCGTGTTGTCATTTATAAGAGATATTGCAAGCCAAAGCCCAAATTAAGTGAAAATATCAGGTCTATACCTAGTCAAGGATGACTTCATTAAATTAATCTTTACCATACAGGTGGAACTAACCATCTCATAATCCGGAGAGTATAGCATCTATTCAGCTTCAACATCATTGGCAGGCTTGATTAAAGGACAAAGTACCATACTGTATTTAGTTTGCACAATTGCAAACATTTGTTACATGGATAAGGTTTTCCAGAACCAGAGCGTAATCTTGGAGCCACATCTCGTCACAACAATAGCAGTTTGCTCATATTAGAAAAATGTGGCACTGCTTTATACTGAATCCATGTCTCGTCCATCACCAGGCATGGGATTAGCATGCGTTACAAACTGTAATATTATTCATTTTAAAAATTGGGTAAGTTGTCCAGCGTGAAGCAACACAAACAAGCCACCTGCCATCCCATATATTGGCATTATTCTATCTATTGGCTTAGCAAGATGCTGCAATTAAGAGAAAACTGAGCAGATTTTCACACACTACTTATGATGGTATATCATTAAAAGTATTACTTGCTGACTGACTTAAAACACCACATTGACCATTGAAAGGAATTTACTTGTATTTACACGGTAAAAAAATAACACTTTGTTGCATGTAACATAGTTGCTGAAAAAATATAACTTACATTCAATATCAAAACAATTCTGACAATATCTCTAAAATGTAATGTACAAAAATTTACTGAATAGATATTTGGGTATGCCTATAACAAAACTAAGTGAAAGGCAGTGCAAACAAGAGTCAACAACCATCTTCCTCGTGGCATTTTATATAACTGGCCACGTACTGCGCAGCTGCATGCAAGCCCAGTATCAATCAGTTGTAAGAAAAATCTTTATTTTTATCTTCAAAATAAGCATCTTCTTATAGCCTTCACCAATTTGGTGCCATTTATATGTTATTAAACTTATGTATGTTATATGTATTTCGCATTCATGTCCAAAACCGTTAAACGTGAAAGCCATTAATGCAATAAACAAAACAGCCACCGTTTATTACTAAGTGATGGTGACGTCCTAATAGTTCCTGTGCCAGGTGCACTTACAAGTCGGAGGCTCACCGACAAGTCACTGGACAGACCCAGGTGCCATGGGTTGAGTGAGATGACTGGCCGAGGCACCACCTGTATCCTACAGTGCCAAATGGCTAAGTTAGGTGCCCGGCGCTCCACTCGTTGTTTTGGGTGTTGCTCCTCCACCCTCTATTGTTGTTGGAGGGTGACTGCCTGCAACTGCTCAGTAGAATCCTTCACGAACCTCCTCCAGAGGTCGATCTTGACACCATTGGCATCAATCATTGGCAAGTCCAGTCAGATTCACATCCTTCTACACCAGATCAGTACATCTCTTCTACAGCCTGTGCTGCACCCTTTTAACCCCCTCTATCGAACCAAATTGAAGTTGCTTGGGCATCTGGTGACTGGGCATTCAGGCTACATGACCTAGCCAATGCATCATCGCCTAAAAGAGGCGCTCACTGGTGGGAACATGTCACGATCTTATAAGGAGCTGTGACTTCACACAATCCAATCTGATTAAACCTAGAATAGGCAGTAAGCAGGCTAGACAGAAAGTTTCAAGCCGGCACAGATGTGCATTCAGAGGGATCCACGTTGTACAGCCATATAGACGATAGGGCATCTCTGTTGACAAGACCTAAGAGCTCCATCTTGAGCAACAGATCAGGCAGCTTCCACAGCTTTACGCAGCTGATGAAAAAATACCCCTCAACTGATTTGAAGACCTCCGCTGCCAAACAGGGACCACGCATGGCAACATTGCCCAGGAACTAAAACTTCTCCACTCCCTTCACAACCGTCCCATCACTAATAGGAAGCTGAGGAATGAAGTGCATGATGGCACAACATATCCAGGCATGTGCCTAGTTTTGGTGGGGCTGATGCTAAGTCTCCATCTCTTAGTGGCATGATCCAGGTTCAGTAAGTCTCCAACGCCCCCTCAAGGGTGAGCAGAAATTACTGGACCATGGACATACAAAACTTGGTTCACGAATAGGAAGCCATGGCTTGACCACACCCAGGCATCGTTTATCTTCCCATTGTACCAATAAGATGAAGATTCCACTGATACAGTCATGGAGAGCATCTCGAACTACATGGTCGAAGATGTTAAATAATGTAGGAGCCAGAGGGCATCCATGCCAAACCCCAAGGTGGATGGAGAATGACTGACTCCTGGCCACACAGCTTTACCAGGGCCTTGCCCACTACCGTAAAGGTCCTTAATGATTTTGAGCAGTCAAGGATCCCAAATGGATGAGCATAACCCAAAGCGATGGCTTATTGATGGTATCACAGACTTTTTACCAGGTCAATAAAGGAGAGATATAGGTCCCGTTGGAAATTCCTAGACCTGTGCAGCAAACTGAGCATATGGCATCAGTGCATAAACCGCCCCGACCTGAAATCTCATTGGGTATTCCCAAGCCTCTCAGTATGCCGGGCAAGGTGATGAATATTTGCAAGGATCTTTCCCAATAAACTGAGGAGGAAGATGCCCCTGGAGTTGCTAGAATCGGTGCGGTCCCTCTTCTTGACGAGGGTAACCACATCAATCTTCTAATCCTGTAAGAACCCATCCTGTGGTCCAGACAGCCATGATGATGTCACGCATGGCAGTCTATATTCAAATGCCACCATCCTCAGCAGTCCATCTCTGCCTGCCGCTATTCCTGGTCTCAGGCTCTGGATTGCCTTATGCACATCCTCAGCAGATGGTATGGTATCTCAGACAGACATTCATTGGGGATGGCTACCGCTTCCACACACAAAAATACAAACTATGACTGTACAAATGTTACCTAAAGAAAATGCCAAATAAATGTCCATGAAACCTTTTTTGGCTAGCGTTATTCTATAAACTATAAAAATGTCAGTTTTACAAATATAACACAGCATCACATTAGATATATTAGAAACCCTACCACGAACCAATCCACTTGCTTTCAAACCGCTTCACTGCAGAATTAAAAAAAGAAAAGTACTCTCCAGCATCGGTCAAATCGCATGAGTCGTAAACCCTCCTCCATCTGGCAGAGCCAATTAAATATGCCAAATTATTACTGCTTCAGCAGCACCACCGGTGTTGAGAATGCACACATCATGTAAATTATAT
This sequence comes from Mordacia mordax, assembly GCA_036362905.1. Lineage (NCBI taxonomy): Eukaryota > Metazoa > Chordata > Hyperoartia > Petromyzontiformes > Petromyzontidae > Mordacia > Mordacia mordax. The sequence goes on along the minus strand of JAZEWT010000002.1, from coordinate 30,529,610 downwards.
TTTACTGATTTGATGACGCTGATTGCAACTATTGGTGATCGTAATATGCATTTACATGCTGTGAGATTACACTCCAATAAAGTGGTGAAACCCCTTTGTGCATGTTAAAAATTTGATTGATTGTACTGATGTAGGTTTTCACAGCTCCATATATGAACATTGATGTTAAACACTGCCATTTTGGGATAGCCGATACCAATAAAATTCATATATCGAGCTCTTCAGAGTATTTCTCAAAGTTATGAATTGGTCATGTTGGCTGGAGTGACATCTTTAATTTTGTGCGATCGGACTTAAAAAAAATAATCATAATTTTTTAAATTATATCGGTCGCAAAAGCTTCTGGGTTTACTCTCTCCAGAAAACGCTCCAAGCTCAAAAACAAAATAGGATATCAAAGGAATGCTTGAACTGCCAAACTAACGCAAAACGGTTGACAACGTTTGTGCCTTTTATGGGACAAGATGAGCATATATATACCACTTTCTAAATGAAATAAAATTAAAAGGAAAATTGTACGTGATAAAAAAAAATCTACATTGTAATGTTGGCCAATTGATCTAAAGTGTGTAAAATGCAGTGATGTCTACATGTAAGTATGGAAATCGACATCTTTTCAATAAAACAAAAGAAAACTTTTTTATCTGACAATAAGGTGGAAATTTAAGTGGTTGGATCACTCAAAAGCAACTTTTATGGAATTGACAGTTGTCATGTTGTCTGTAATTTTCAATCGTGTGGAGTCTGATCGAAAACAGATTGCATGACAATTCACAGCTTAAACCTCAAACCATAATATTGACAACTTTAATATTTATATAAACAAAACACTTTTACAATGCAACGGATACATATAGTCTTGACTGATAAAATATATTGTCTTAAGCTATCACCTGATCGAATTAGGTCACGATTGATTTAGAAGTACCATTACTGACAATGCAAAGGCCTGTGTCAATTAATGGTCACTGATTAGACTAACTTGACTTGAAGAATTTAACGGGAATTCAGTCTTCAAAAAAACCAACATAACTACAGTAACATATAACATGTACTGAGTTGTAAAAACAATAACAGAAGTTCTAAAAAACAAAAGACACCTTTCGCGTAACAACGCATTTATTAGTTGGATTTTAACCCCAATGGTGATGCCTTGTATTAACATGGCTGGGTGGGGGTCAGCAGGTTAAACTTATGCCAGTGCCAAAGCAGTGTGCCTATCACTGTTGAATTCATCTTTCTCCGAGGGTGGGCTATAGCCTGGACATCAATATAGGTTTTCACGTGGGAGCATTATTGGTAAAGTGATGTTCAAAACATGATGTGCAAATGACTAAAAGTATTATAGGGACTTAAGGCTATTCAAGTCGTAAATCTTTTCTTTTTACGTTTAAATGACCAACATAATGGTTGAACAACAAAACCCCTGAATCAAAATAATTTGGAATTTAAATGACGTGTTAACTATAACAAATGCACAACCTATGAAACAAATAAAATTAAGTTTCATTTAATTTGAAAGGTGGTCTACTTAAAAAGTACTTGCAGTGGCTCTGCAGCACAGCTTTCAATGATCATTCTTAATTAAATGTATCAGGATGATCTGTCGGCAATAGGGATTGCATATTGATTACATACCTATTGCCTTGGTTCAATTACACATTTGGGATATAACTGGGCAGGGGAGGGACCGTGAGGCATTTGAGATTATAGAAAAAAAGTGCTGATTTTATATTCGATTTTGAATCTCTACTTTCAACTTTTCCTTTGTGGAAAATTGGAATACAAATACGAGAGTTGTCAATTGATTGAAGCAAATACAATGAAATGTACAACATAATATGGGCTGCAGTTTGATGAAAAGAGGACTGAACAAGTTATAAATATAACCTATGAGTAAAAAAAATTGCATATTTAGTCAAACAAGCTTCCTACACAATTAATCAATATGCAATTGGCATTTCACTTGCTTTACCTATACTCTTTAATAAAGTGCACGTTTAAACTTACATAACAAAGGGACCTCGACATTTTATTTTAAAGACTGAAAATGTGATTTTAAAAGGGACTAACAAAACCTGTTTGCAATGTGCTAAATGATTGTTTTTGTAGACTGAAAATTACTATCCACCAAATTAGTACAAATTTCTTTTTAAAAAGTGCAAGAAAGATGATTACCACATCGGAAGTACGAACGAGACGTTATACAATGATGGAACAAATGCATTTTTGTAGGAGGGGAGGCATGTGAAATGGTAAACTTTCAGACAAGATGATTTTGTACTTCGTAAATAAATATCCTAACTTTATCCATGTCGGCACATGAAAATTCTAAAAGGATGTTAGAAAGTTGGGGAATTTAAGTGGCCGCTGCGTGTATTTGCACAGTAGCTAGGGGGTAAAAAAACATCTAAAGTGGGTCTGACAAGCGCTAATTCTCAACACGAAGGCATTTGTTTGGATGGAAACCCTTTCAAGATTAATGTTAATTATGTCAATAGGTGAAAATGCACTTTTAAGTGATGGGCCAAGGTTAATATAGTAGTAGCATTCACTTGGAAAACAGTTGACCACAGATAACCTTCTCACAGCCAGTATAGCATGAGAATATACAGAATATGGACTAAAGACCATGTAAGGTAGACCCCAAAAAAGCTGGCCTGAGACACTCTAAGAGGAAATGAAGGGCAGTCTTATCCTGGAGGTTATGCATGACACAATGACAGATCATGAAGAAGAGCCAAAGGCCTTGACGAATGAAACAATGTTGACACACAAAATAATTTACATTAACCTAGTTGACAACATAAGCTCGAATAGCCACCACTGGTATGCACAAATATATGAATCTCAAACGTTAACATCACAGGCTACACTTTTGAGTGTCCAAAGGTATCACAGACCTGGTAATTGTAATTCAAACACATATATGGTAGAATTCCCTATTTACTTAGACCCGAGTACATTTACCCTGAATTTTAAATATTTGCATATTTCCACACTGAGAGAACCAAAAGCCGTGCATATTATAGGGAAGTAGTTTAAAACGGCACAAATTTGGTTACAATGTTTTCGACTTATGCATTCGAATGTCCCTTGACATGGCACATTTACTGTGATGAATCAGTGGAATCATAGGATGTGACCGCATTCTTTAAACTCAAAATTTCTAAAAAATGTAGACCTGCAACAATCATTTGTTAACCGAGTAAATGCTTAATTGAAATCATGACCTCATGTAACCAGTCGTTTATAATTAGCTGTGACTGAACTATTTAAAAGGTATTTTCTAATCACTTTCGAATAGACTTTTTCACTAGCACAGTGACCTACTATTGCAAACAATGTCGGGGTCGCCTAATTTTTCAAATGCATCAGAATCTTTACTTTCATTTTTAATAAGAAGATGTGTTCCAGAAAACTGTCTTAATTAACAAATGGCAGTTTTAACCAACTAACCTAGCACATTGAATTCTAGCAAACACACTTTGAAACATTTCAACTTTAGATAAATCAAGTGATGTTGGACAAATTACAACGCCGACTCGATGGGTATAGCACCCACATGTGACTACCACTGCAGGAATAAACCACCCATTCTGAATACTTAAAGCCTACATAACCAGTTCCTATCAATGAAAACTTAAAAACACTAAAGCTTTTTTATATCCAACCTGGTCTAATGCACGTTTAAAAAAAAGTGGCAAATACCGATTACATGAGGTGAAACTAATTTTTTCAAAAATACATGGGGGGAAAAGTCTACACTGGAACCAGTTATTAACGATCTATATGTTTATTCCGAGGCTGCTATCTACTTGTGAGAGATAGGAACATTCTAATACTAGTCACGCTCTTCTTGTTGCTGTATGGATTGTGTGATTGTATTTCCTTTGCCAATGACCACTGATCCCAAATGCGGGTGTGTTCAGAGCTAATAAATTAAGCAGAATTAAGCCTGGATAGTGCTTCGATGCATGCAGGCCAGGTTGCGATCGGCAGCTTCATGAATGAGCTAGATGGTATTTGGCAGACGCTCGTGGAGCAGTCAAATATTGTACTGTAATTCTATGTTCCTGGGTCCACGTTCTAAACCACCACCACCACCACAATCCCACACTGATCAGCGTGAAGTATTGTCAAATAACGTCCATTAGCCACTTGGAAAAATAAATATACTCACCAAGCAGTGTATTGAGAAAAGGTGCATATAAGTGCAATTATTATTATTGTGTTCTTATAAAAGCTGCTTAAAACATTTTTCATCAACTTAAAGCCTGGTTCTGTGACTTATTGGCATGAGGTATACATTAAATGTTATGATAACTTGGGTATGCAATTTTTGCACAAATGTGAATAGATACCGAATGGTCTGAGAAATTGTGTTGCTAGATAAATGGACGTGATGATAAATGATCCGAAATGCCCATGTTCAGAGATACAGGGAGGACTAACAGATCCCAGACCCCCAGTTCAACACTAACTAGGCAGAAGGGCCCTGAAAGAATAAAGTAACAAAGAGGGTGAAGTAAAAAATGTGTGCAAATAAATTAACATGCTTTGCATAACCTTAAATGACATTTTGGTAAGGGCAGCACGGAATCTTGTAGTGACAGGGTATATTACGAATGTACAGGCAAACAATAAGACTTTGGCCTTAGATAGACTCGCGAATTAAGTGCTTTGGGTCTGCACCAATAACGAATGGAATTGCCCAAATGGAGGTGGAAAAACAGCGCTTAATGTGCCTGTCTCTCCAGCACCAAGAGCAGTTGTGATTTGACCATATCACGGCAAGGTAATCGATGCAAGCCAAGTCCGTTGCGTAGTATGGTAGCGGGTAAATGATTGTGTGAGCGGTTTTGCACAATAATGGCATTCTCTGACAAATAACACACATATAACTTTGGAAATAAAACAATACATTTGTAGAATTATAGAGAGAAAATAAAACAACGTTTAGTACTGGCGGTATCAACATTCGTCTCTTCAGCTCAGTCAAGCAATGTAACTGATTTTAAATCTATGAGTATAACACTGGCGTTCATATAAACACAAGTCAGATGATGTCAATAGAGGGCTCCCTTTTTAAGGGATATTTACATCTTTGTGACACTGCATCCTATCAAAGATTTTTTAAAAAATGCTTTTCAGAGTTTACATGCCTTAACATTCATGCTAATGCAAAATGACTAACCTATCCAAATATCAAAAACACTCAAAAGTCGTATTAAAAATTCGCGTAACACTTCCCCTCCACATGCCGTTTGTAAAGCCCTCATGCTTTGACCCTGTGTTGTAGTAGCTCAAATGAGCATAATCTATTGTGTATTAGTACCAACAGCTGCCCACAAAGGACGAAGGTGAGGCACACCATTTACCTACCTAGTCGCAATGCTTAAGCCAACAAAGGCCAAACTAGTTTCGTCCTCAGCTGAAAAGGGAATCCCTTGCAATGCCACCGCACGGCCCAGCAGCCACGAGCTATGTGCCTCTGTCTTCACACGCGCCGCCTCTTGCCATCACGCGCGGGGCTCCCCTCATCTGAGCTGCTGCACGAGCGAGCGAATGGGTCGTCCCTCTGGGGGCGGCTGTGCCCGCTCTTGCGCTGCGCCGTTCGGCGGATCTCCTCCTTGTCCATCTCGAGCATTCGGGGCCTGTGTAGTAGGGCACAGCAACGCGGGGTGAACCATATTGAGCACAAGAGCTACCGCTACATATCCGGAGGCAAATGGGTGTTGAAAATCCAAAAGAACTTACGGCTTAAACTATGTGCTGAGTTTTAAATTTCTCAAAAAGTTGCCACATACTACAGTGGGTATGTTCAGGAATTAAAGTGAAGAATCTTACCTCTATCTTAAATATTGTTTCAATCAAGCCGACGATCCGAACCAGAATGTACGTGAGCATAACACTAGACCATGATAAACATTAGTCTCCCTTCACCTCCTTAACCAGAAACAACTACAAATGACACAATGGAGCCCTTGAGTCCATCACTGGGGAAGGGTGAGGATGTCAAAGGCCCAAACCTCACTGATCATCCCACTGATCATGAGGGTCTGCTGGCCAGACTACGCACCCCTGGAGGTCACCTTTTGGATCTAAGCAAGGGGCATGTCTCATAGATTCTGCCAGATATAGCATAATTCTATATGCAAAGCATAGGTGGTCTCGGATGATAGGCCGAGGACAATTAATCATGGATAATCCAGTAAACTATGAAATAAATTGTGCCAGTCATATGAGTAAAAGTAAAGAAGTAAATTTTGTGGGCGTACGGATGTATGGTATCAATGCAAGAGTCTAATGTTTAAGTGCCAGTTTAAATCAAAATCTATCGTTTGACGTTTTTTAGTGAGTTATGGATAGTCATTACGTGTATTAGTATTTCCCACCAAGTTTACAAGTCTTAAAGAATACAAGATTATATTCTGTGTGCCACTAGTGCAGCCAAGGTGTGTATAAATCCGTGGGCATCTTCAAATCTCGTCTCAAGACTCACTTGTTCCGTAAGGCTTTCAAGCCCTATGGCTAGGACTGTTGATACGGCTCAATGTAGTCATACCAAGATGATGGCTTTCTGCCGACCTGTGCCTGCTCAGGAACATTTAATCCTTCCTTGTTTGTTGAAGAATATTTTTTTTTCTCTGCTTACCTAATGTCATGTAATTTATTGTTACTATGACTTTCAACTGAACTGTCTTGATATTGTTGTTTGCATACCGATTTCTCTACAGCTCAGATTTGTAAAAAAAAAAACCCAAAAACGTTATTGTTGCTGATTTTCCATTATTGTCGTTGTTGTTGACGTGTCGTTCTTTCCGCAGCTCTGTGCAGTACCTTGTGTCACTCGGGTGAGGCCTCTATTAATGCAATTATTATTATTATGGCATATGCATAGGTGCCGTACCCTAGTACACAGTGCTCCATCTGAGCACGATCAAATGCAATGATTACACAAGTTATTGCTGCCGGTGTAAATGGCTGCAAGTGGGTACCAGTGAGCCTCATGTGGCGCTGCTTTCCGACAAGACGTCTTGCGCTTGTGGGGCTCAGCCACCCGATGATGGTGGCGTGTGTGGGGTCGCTGGCCTTGCAATGCGTGGGCAGGATGGCTAGCTAAGATCAGTGTGTCCATCCGTGGCGCATCATCCCTAGTCCTGTACGCATACATCACACAAGCCATATATATTTTAAACATGAACATAAATACAATGACAAATCACATGATTACCTGTTGGTTTTGGGCGCATCAAATTACGCTAAGGGTCACAAGATAAAGCTGTTGGATGAAAGCTTCCAGAACGTCATCAACTCTCAATTCGTCTCCTCTATATCAGTTCATCCAGTAGCTCAGTACAACCATGTGGCAGCCTGCATCCCAATTTTTGGCTGTCAATTTTTTATTGTCTATCACCTTGCCTTCAGGTGACGAATCCTACTCAAGCCCACTCTTTAAAGTAAATGATGCTGCTAATTTTCATTTGTTATCTCACTCGTTCCTCACTTGGTGCAATGTCAAGCATACGCCTCTCCGTATTTCCTTGCACACATTTTTACTTGGATTTTATTATCTATTATTTCATTATTCATTGCTTCGGATCCCAAAGTCATACTAGCCAGGACATACGTACATATATTGATTAAAAAATGCGCGTAAAAAGCATTTTGCAGACGTTTTGTTTGTTCACGAGTTCTGTTGACAGGGGATGTGGCCACATATTTTGGCTCCGATGCACATGGCATCTATTTCAGCTTACAAACGTGCATTTAATTGTTCAGTCTATTACATTGATGGGTATTCCAGTGCCATGCAAGTGACTAATCAAATAAATAGTCAATTTATATCACATTTATCTAATGCTAGTTGTTGGACGTGTTCAGCAAACCTGACCATTACGACCAGCAGCTTTTGATATATTTTTTTCACAATTCAAGGATCCACTCACTTGCGCAGGATAATGACAGCTCTTCTCTGCTTGATGTCTTGGGGACGTATGCAGTGTGTGATTTCATCCGCAGCATACCCACTGAAATGAGATAAGGCACGCAGCCCTCACATAAGCATCTCCTTATTCGAGGCTGGTTAAAAGCCTTTTAACTCTGGCCCTCATTGCCAATAGTCCTAGAAGTTAAAAACATTTTATTCATGCATCTTAAGACACTCCAAATAAAAGAGGTTAGTATCAGGAAGGGCATTCTGCCTAGAGATTCTGCTCCAATACACACAGTATTGGGAGGAAAATGGGCAACACAGGTGAACTAGACACTAGCAATTTCAATTAGAACAACATCTTGTCCATTCAGAAAACCTCTGTACTTTTACAGGGCCTCAATAGGCACCAAGCGTGGCACATCTGTCACCACAACACTGCAAAAAATGCTGGCCGTCATCGTTTATCCGTGGTAGGAATATAAACTATGAGAAAGCTCATTTAAATGTACTCTACTCACACTAGTATCACCACATTTATAGCTAGGGGCAAATTATAGTTGAGTTTAGTACCCGCTTAATCCTATATAGGGTCACAGAGGGGCAGGAGCCTATCTTAGCAGGCACATCGCAGGGCACTCTTCATGGGCACTTTAACAAGCACACAAATTAACCTAGGTAGCAGCGTGTCTCTGGACGGTGGGAGAAAAGTGGAATACCCAGCAAACAATATAGTCATGGGGAGAACACGCAAACTCCACACAGAAAAGCAAATACGAGCGATTAATAAAATGAAATGCATAAAAATTAAAGAGCAAGGGTATACCACAATAAAAAGAATAATTTTATCTGACAGTTAATTAGTTAAGCAAGTCATACTTGAATACCTAGGCATTCAGAACCTGATATATGTAATAAGTTCAAGGGTGGCTATCTTTAAAATTGTGCATTTGGAAAATGACACCAACGCATAATATTCGACAAAGGAGTGAGAGGAGGAATTTCACATCCACTTTACAGAAAACATCTCCCACTTACAATTTTCCACAGAAATTACAATGGAAATGAGAAATTAATAATTATTTCCACGCCATATAAACAGACCCAATGGCAAGAGCAATTACACATTTTCTGCCCAGGCAGCCTAGAGGACTTATGAAAGTTACATCAATGTGTTGTTTGGAATTCGTGGCTTATCTTCCAAAGCTTTTGGCAATCAAAAACAAACCAGAGCTATGATGACTTAATGTGTATGGATGGGGCTGGGCATACTTCTAAATTAAGTGAATCAATAAAGAATAATTTGAAATAATAATAGTAATGAAACAGGTTTTCCAATATCTGGCACCCTAAGACAGGAAGCCCCCTTACAATTCACACACACTGACGTGGTGATGAGGCCATGACGTCACCAAGCCCCTCTCACCAGCTTCTGAGTGGCATAAATGGCAAATACATTTCCAGCTATTTTAACCTTTCAGAACTATGCAAGTATTCAAATTGATGATTAGCAAATAAATGTATTAATTAGATAATCAACTACACTTGATCTATATAGATAGCTTTGCTTTGACTTAACATGGAATATTTTGGCATGTGTCTCGATGCACTCTCTTTCAGATCAGGTGAAGTCTGTTCTGCTTATGTGAATGTCACCAAAATGACCACTTTTTCAAGCAAACACAAGACCCTCCTCACTCCATATCGTGGTTTGCATTCGTAGTCTGCTTAGAGCATCACATACTAGGGCAGTTATGTTTTTCATGATATATTCCAGGCCACCAAGATTATTTGTATATCCTCCTGCAGGGATCTACTTGCACTTCTAGATTTATTTCAGTGAATGTATAAATAGTTCCACATGTTGTCCGTAAAACCTTCTTCTTAGCAACCACCTCGAAATGTCCCACCACTCCGTAACTACACCATAAAATGTTATTCCACTCACATCGATAGTCCGTATGAGCTGGCAATCACTAATCCCAACCATGCAAGCAATTTCAGGTATTACAAGTTACATGATCAGAACAAATTCTGCATCATGAAATGTTGGTAAAAAGAACTATTCTTGCCCCCTTCGAACATTCAAATATAAAACATCTCTACCTCGCAGGCACACTTCTTTCAGCATTGCATGCACAGCTTGCTAAGCTTATTGACGAGGAAAGCGCTTTAAAAATGCAATTATTATTATTATAAAGACGTCCTTTAACAGTTCACAGGCACTCTGGTTGAGTCATCGGTCTCACATTTGCTTTTCAACTTCATATTTTGTTGGCAAACAACTAATGCTATCATTTATTTGTAGTTGAATAACACATGATGGGACATTTACTTAATGTCCTGATGTTAGACGTAGTTTCAATAATAAAATCACTTTAAAAAATTACCGTTTAATTTTAAATAAATACACTATTTGATTGTGTCACTTTCGGGGACATAACAGCAATTGAGGGGTGTGTACTGTCGGCTTCAATTATATAACACTTCAGAATGCAAAATCAAAGTGTCTCTATGCTATTTTGAGCATCAGCAGTGTCAATGCGATTGTACGGTGAAATCACTCAAACTGGCATTAAGCAGACGCAGTCACTACTGTTCATGTCCAACCGAGACAGCTCATCAGGCAGCGTGCACTTTACACTAGATGTTGTTAACGTGCCGTTCTCTCCACAGCTTGGATTTGTAAAAAAAAACCCAATAAAAAATATTGCCGATTTTCCGTTCTCTCCGCAGCCCTGTGCAGCGCTTTGTGACACTCGGGTGAAGAGCGCTCGATAAATGAAATTATTATTGCACAGCATAAACGGCTGAGACAGCCTTGGTAGGAATTTGAATTGAAAACCCTGTGAATATGTCAAAATCATAATTTCAAATTATGGGACAGTACTTATCACACATGGTGGAACTGAACAAATCCATAAAGTTTCACGTTTATATTGTGTGGGTCTGAATCCTCAAATGCCAAACTGCTGTTACCCCACTGCCAACTTTATCCGATAAAGAAAAACGGTGGGGTTTTTTTGTGTAAGAATTATAATGAGACAGGTGGGATAATTCCGGGAAGGGAAAGCAATGAGACCAGCACCAGCTTGCCAGCATCTCAAGTGCTGGCGTGGACACAAAGCACCAGCTATAACCCACACATGATAAATCAGATAAATTATAAACTGGTTTGAACACAGGTATCTAACCCAGGTCACTAATCGACAGTGGCCTGATGAAGCGCTCGTTGCTTATGCACATTGCGGTGACACCAACGCCACCTCCCTCATCTCTCCCAATTTCACTATCTCTATCACGCTCCTAATAATCTTCTGTGTAGTTAAGAGTTGCTGTGTAGCTATAGCTGCTGTGCAGCTACAGCCAATACAATGAAAGAACTAGCTGCAACACAAAGGCGTGTGTTTTTGCTAACGTTTGGGCCTATGTTGCAGAATCGCTCAGTTCAGGAGAACGCGTATAGCCGTAACAATGCAAAACTCGGTATTAATGATCCGAGAAACAAAAAAGTTGGGGACATATGTCCAAAAAAAAAGAATTCGGGTAAAACGGAGACAGGTTGCGACCCTAATCCCAAACCCCAATCCTTTCGCACGGTCCCGAAACTCGCCTAAGCACGGTGATGCAGCCGCGGGCCACGGGCACCGAGAGCACGGGCTTGGACACGCGGATGGGCTTGAAGCGGAACTTGCAGCCGAAGCAGAGCGCCGAGTCGCTGAAAAACGACACGGAGACGATGGGCCGCTCGAAGATGTGCACGGGGTCGACGTGCGACACGATGCAGCCGCCCGGCAAGTAGTCGTTGATGACGGCCGAGTTGACGAAGCCCGCGGGCACCACGCCGCGCCGCTCCAGAGGCGCGATCACCATGTCGCGCACCCAGCGCGGGATCTCGTCCACGGAGCCGCGCGGCAGCAGCCGCTCCTGACCGGGCCCGCGGCGCTCGAGCTGCGCGCCGTACGAGTATCCCTCGCCGAAGAAGTACTTGACTCGAAGGGGCGCCCGGTCCACGGTGCCAGCGCGAAGGTCGCCCGCCTCCCCGCGCCGCACCACCTCGTCGATGCGGTCCTCGATGCGCGCCACCTCCGCGGGCGAGAAGGCGTTCACCTGGCGCACGCCCGTGCGGACCAGCCTCACCACCTCGTCTTCGCCCTCCTCCTCATCCATCGCCACCTCCACGGCCTTGCGCTCCTCCTCCTCCTTCTCGACGTCACCCCCGATCGCCTCCTTCTCAATCTTCGACTCCGTCTTTCCCTTCTCCTGCTGCTCGTCCACGCCGCGAGACGCCTCCCGTGCCCAGGCCTCCGCCGCGGTCTCCTCGTCGCGGCTGCGCTTGAGGCCGCGCTCGCTCTGCTCGGTGGCGGGTGTCTCCTGCTGTTGCTCGTGGTGGCCGTCCCCGTCGTCGCCCTCGCTCCCGACTTGCTGCTGCTGTTGCTGCTGCTTGTGACGGAGTTTGTCTCGCAGGTCCGCAAACACTCGCGCGGCCGCCATCGTCTACGCGCCCGTCCCCCCCTCCTCCTCCTCCCTCTCCCTCGCGACCCCCCCCACAACCCCCGCCCCCGCCGCGGGGCGCCCCTTTTTACATTTCCCACTACACTCAAGCGCGCCGCACGCCTCGGCGGGCGCGTCCTTATTGGCCGAGCCGCTACGCGCGCCGTCGCGTGCCCGCCGAGGCGAGCACCAATCGCGCGCGCGCGCCTTTGCCTATACGCGTTATGAAATGTAACGACGTCGCGCGCGCGCGCGGGGGAGGGGGGAGGAGCGGGCGGGCTGTGCCGCGCATCCTCATTGGCCCGGTTGCAGAGACAACCGACCCTCTCATCAGAGAGGGTCCCGTCATTGACTTCATGATATATATATTCGGTGCTCTGGTCATTGCTTCCCGGCACTAAACCCAATTCATCCTGTACAGAATCACGAGAGACTGGAGCCTATCTCGGCAGACGCAGGGCGCAAGGCAGGGGATGTGATAACAGTTGGACTTCTCGAGCGCTTTTCACCCGAGGGTCACAAAGCGCTGCACAGAGCTGCGGAGAGAACCGGCGCGTCAACAAGGGCACCAGAATGGAAAATCAGCAGCAACATTTGTTTGTGGTTTTTTAAATATATATATACACAACGTTGCAGAACAACAAGAAAAACATGATCAGACCTTCAACTACAATCTTAATGTGCAAATCTATCAGTGAATATAATACATGTATTGGGAAATGGTTTAAATGCAACATTTATAGTATAATAATAATAGAACTTCTTGAGCTCCCATCAGCCAAGGGCCACAGAGCGCTACACAGAGGCGTGGAGAGAACGGCACGCCAACAATGGACACAGACGCCAGTCCATGGCAAAAGACCCCGAGGGAATTTATCAAGCAGAACAATTAACACAGCATGTCATCGGACTGTGGGAGGAACCCACGCGGACCCGGGGGGAACGTGCGTCCTCGACACAGCAGGCGGCACCGA
>JAZEWT010000002.1:30478655-30515901 GCA_036362905.1 Mordacia mordax | reverse complement strand
GTTCCAGCGATAAAGGCACAATGTGTGGACTTAATCGTGTTCTGAGGCTACCAGTCGTTTGATAAATGTAGCAGCCGAATTTTTTCACAAGAACAAGTTTATTTTCACGAAGCAGAACAGCCTGAGATGTGACAGCACGTACAGCAGAACCTCATTACAACGCTAAGCATAAACGTTGTTTGAGGAAATCCATCAATCGATATAAGTTACAATATGTCGTCAGTCTATATTGAGCTAAATCAGCGAAATTATTTTTAAAAATACAACTTAACACACTACAGATTAATTACATTGATACACAAACTGTTTTTGGCCTTTTCCTTATTTTTTTACCCATACTTCTGTGCCACACAACACAATTGTGACATGTGATGTCATTTCAGAATGGACTGATAAATAGACGCTATTTACACTGGTATAGCATACATTTATTCCAGCTTAAGTTGGCTATACCTGCGTCCTTCAGCTTAATGGAAACCCATTATCATGGGCGTATTTATAATGAAAAGTAATTATTCGGATATTAAAAACAAACAAAAAACACTTCCGACGAGTGTATGAAAGAAAACAATTCTCATTTAAGACTTAATTTTAATGAGGTTCCACTGTACAAAAATCAGGTAACATCTATACGTTGCTAGACTGGCTGCAAGCGGTAGTGTTTATGACTCATGTCAACAGCACCTACACTACATAATACAGGACAGTATTGTGTAGTATTCAATTAAAAATCGTGCATTCCTCTAATATATTGTACAATATTAATATTTTATTGCACTCAAATTACAGTACTTCCATTCATATAGTTTCTGTTATATGTTTTCTTGCAGTAAGTCTCTAAAAGTAATGTCAAACAAGTTAAATATGTAAAGCAGGTAAGTTTACATCTTACGTCCACATGCTAGTGTACATATTACTTCTGTATTGTAAACATGCAGTTACATGCATTACGTGAATGCACACGACATAATTCCCCATTGTGACTGCATTAGCCAGAATAGGGACGTGATATTATATAATTAGTGAGGCTTTTACTAACAGCGTCATTCATGCAAACTTCATCTCATAACGCTGCACAATCCACAGGGAGATGCAAATCTATGAAGATTATTTAGGCCAATTAAATGTTACAGATATTCTTTGTGGGGAATATAAAATCTCATTTTGTCACCATGCAGAACGGCCACATTGCTAGTAAAGACTGTCTTGCAATGCAAGCATGCAAATACATATGATTGTGGATACATGTGTGTTAGTGAGTATGTTTACCTTCTTCGTGGTGCAATTTTTCTGGTTGCCAAGCTGCATATTGCAATCTTGAAATATATATGAAGGACTGTCGATAGCGGTTTACAATAATGTATTTAGCATGCAATGAAATGTGGTCATAACGACCAGCAAACTAGTCTCTTGTTCTTAAGGTATCATGTGTATGCAGCCCACTCATCGATTATCGGTAATATTCTGATTTTGCTTTTGTGCTATATAGCAAAAAACTGAATTTCCATATAGAGTACACAATAAAAGCCCCATTTTCATCACATACAATAGGAAGGACCGTGGATAAACTGCTGCTTTCAATGTCAAACCACATACATTTTCAGACCCGAATGCAGTTCAATCCCAGCATGCTTTTCTGGGTTGAGCTGCAGCTATTTCCCAAGCTTTCACCACACTGCGGTGGGCACCTTCTGATCCTTAAGTGCAACCAATGGGATGAGTGCCACCCCCTTGATCATGACTAAAGAGCTTTTATGACTTAACTTCGTGGGCAAGTGCCACTGTAAAGGGTGTCTTGCATTAAATTAGTGACATCTCAAAGATCTAGTCAACCAGTCCATTTTACTTATGGAGAGAAATGCACATGCCACACAATATGTAAAACCGCACTTGCATGTGCTAATCAGTGATCAATTATGATAAACAATTTTGAAAACCAAAGTTCATGATGTAGTATGAAGTAGAAAAACACATGTTATCCACATTCATTTGGTAATCCTGTCATCTAGAAAAATAAACGTAGTCAAGGCAACAACAACAGTTGTAGGTAGTACACTAAAATATCTGAGATGTAAATCGAATGTTGTAAGGAATTACGGGGAAAACCGCAGAACCTCGTAGGAGTCACCTGAGTGTATATATTGTAAAGGTATCACTTTTCACCATGAAGCTGAAAAAAACTCCAAAAATAACACGTTATTGCTGATTTGCCGTTCTTATCTCGTTAATGTGTGGTTCTCTCTGCAGCTCTGTGCAGTGCTTTGTGACCCTCGGGTGATAATCACTCTCGAAATGCAACTATTATAATACAATAAATGTTACATTAAACCATTTCCCAATATGTGTATTATAAACACTGGCAATTTAGCATTTAAATTGTTTTTTTAAGTTACGTTAGAGTAGTGTGCATATGAAACGTAGCAACGAGCTATATTTATTTTTTATAAACTTAGCACGTAATTGAAAGTGATATTTGTATGAAATAATGACGAGCTATTTAATTACGTAAAAAAAAACAAATGTGTACACCAGTTATTCCCTTTTTGGTGAACATATATTCAAAGTGTGCACAACAAAGGAAGATCCGTTTCAAAAGTATGCAGCGCATGGCATAGCCATGAACATCGTGACATGCAATGACACAGTATCCACAAGTTAGTGAAGGCATGGCACAATTGTCTATAGCAATCAAAAACTATTATACAGGGCATGCTGGAAACAGCCACCTACATCAGGAGTTGGGTGGCTGGATAGCTGATCGTCAGCACGTATGCCATTGAGCCAATTATAGTAATAATAAGGGGAAACGTAATACAAAATTAACAAGGTACATATATATGACATAATATAATATACTTCTAGGTACCATATCCTATATGACGTTGGTTAAAATGGTCTTCCACAAATCTCTGCTCTTTGATGTACTAAGAATGTCCACTACTGACATGTCCATCCATTTCGAGAGACTTGACATCAGTTATTCTCTGTCGTCCATGATCTCTCTTTCCTTGAAATTTTCCAGTTATGACCAGATTATCAATATCCTGTTCCCCCATATTATGCACGAGAAACTTCGACCGACTCCATCTAATATCGTTCAACATCTTCCTTCTACAGCCCATTCTTGACAACATGTCTTCATTTGAGGTGTGACTTGTCCAGGATACCATCAAGATGCATCCAAGAACCAGATTTCAGTTGCTTCAATCCTCTTTTCCATACCTGCTGATATTGTCCAACTTTCTGATGCATACGTGAAAACTAGTACAATGTAACAATCGATAACTCTAAGCTTCGTCCTCGCATGAATGTTATAATTTATAACTATCTTTTTCTTTTTGAAAAAGCTATCTTTGGCCATCGCTATCCGTTTTATTTCATTATCACATTTACCATATGATGTTATCCAGCTTTCCAGATAGAACGTATTAACTTCGTCTTATATTTTAATTACCTATTTTGAATGTTGTATACAGGTACACCTTTCTGCCTTGCAATTACCATGCACTGTTTTCCCACAATTGACAAATAAAGCCTTCTCACTTTTACTAACAACCTTATCCAGAATTTCTGACAGCTTCCCCTCTGAATCCGATAAGAAAGCTACAGCATTGGCATTAAGCAGGTTATTCAAATTCTGTCCATTTATCAACCCTGGCAAACCTTCAGTTTCTCTCAAGATGTTCTCACTGTACAAGTTAAACAAGTCTGGTGAAAATACACAGCTTTGCCTCACACATCTTTTAATTCGGATGGCATCACTTGGTCTATTTTCAATCTTTATATACAGGGCTCTATATTCCCAAAAATACACTCTAGTTTAGATTGCATACACAATTTAAACAGGACCGTGTTTTTAGGAATACCCTATACTGGAGATGTCATAAAGTTACTAAGAGTAGGCCATTATATTTCAGTACAAAAGCATTAATTGTAATAAAATGTGTACATTTAATAGCTTCTCAGACATTAAAGGGGAATCCAGGTTTCCCTTGGGAATTCGGTAATGAAAATTAGCTCTTTAATTGAAGGTTGTATATCAGATATTTTAATAAATAAATGGACTGGTGACTGAGCTGAAACTAATACCATATTTTTTATTGGGCCACATTTTATGCAGTTAAATGCACTTATATTTCGTGTAGGTGGATATCATAGTGGTATTTTAAGGGAATAATGGAAATTATGCATATAGCCAATAACGACTGTGGGACCGCTTAAGACAACTGACAATTGAGTTCCTGCTTAAATGGACAGCAGTTTTCCCAGAGCAATTGTTGACTTTAAAAGTGATAGAGCATGATATGATTCTCATCTCATCTCATTATCTGAAACCGCTTAATCCTATATAGGGTCACGGTGAGCCGGAGCCTATCCCGGAAACACAGGGCGTAAGGCAGGAATACACCCGACGACGGGACGCCAATCCATCGCCGGGCATTGCAGGACAATTTTTAGTCTGCGAGCCAATCAACCTATCCAGGAGCATGCTTTTGGACTGTGGGAGGAAACCGGAGTACCTGGCGAAAACCCACGCGGACACGGGGAGAGCATGCAAACTCCACACAGAAAGGCACCCGAGCCGAGAGATTCGAACCCGGGACCTTCTTGCTGTGAGGCGTCAGCGCTAACCACTGGGCCACCGTGCCGCCCATGATATGATTCTTTCAGCTTAAACTGACAAAAGCGTTCCATGTTGCATATCGCACTATTTAACATTAAATGCACCACTAACATCCTAAAACAAAAGAGCAGCCCCCTCCCCATACATTGTATGTGTTTAACTTTTTAAAATATCGCTACTCATTATCTGGTAATGTATGGTGTATTTTGTTGTTATTGTACTGTGTCAGTTGTTTTAAATTTTGTTGTAATTATATCCCTGATGTGTTGTCTAATTGTGACTATTTTGTGCTGGATGACACACCAACAACAACAGCAGCAGCTCCAGAGTTCTCTGCAGTTGCAATTTTCTTCTCGTTTCATCAGCCACGCAAATCCCATCCTCAACCTGCCACACGTGGTTACATCTTATCACAGACCTCGCCAGTCAATTAAGACTCCCATTCCTCCGAGCGGAGTATCCACGTTGATTTGGTCTGGTGGCATTGATAAGCAGGTGTGGATGTTCATCGACGGTGAGCTTCCCTGGTTGTTCCGGATGCGAGTGAGCAGTGTGAACATGGCTTCAGAGGATGGTGATGTCACTGGGCGGGAGGCTGTGTCGTTTCTCCCGAGCAGCAAGGAGGATCTCCTGGTGCATGGCAATCACTCGGCACAGCTCCATGCCCTGCGCATTGATAACAAAGACAAAGCATCACTTTAACAGACTATTTGGGCTAATGTTGTTAGGGAACGAGATAGTGATGTGGCATGAATCAGTGTTGATATTTAAAAGCTACCGAAGATACCTTTCTAAGGCTAAGTTAAAGGAGGGAAGGACCAGGAGTGGGATATCAGCTGCAGTCGCCGGGTTTGTAAGAGGTTCTCAAGCGTTTGCACCTCAAAACCCGCTTAACCCACTTTGGTGTAGTCCCCAAAAACCACTAGGTGGCGCTCACGGCCCCACTGGTTAAATATAGACGCACGATGCTACTGCTCCGTTGCAGAAATAACACCACCGTCAACATTCGCGGCATTGATGACCTGCTGGTGGCGAGATCGCTCCGTGCCATGTGCCCTGCATACCTGCTGCAGCTGCAGCTGCATGATACGCTGCGACATGAGGTTGCCAAGCATGATCTCCACGTAGGGGATGGTCTCGCCCTGCGTGGGACGCTGCGTGCGTGTTGACTGCACCTCCTGCATTGGGAAGCTCACCAGTACCTCCTGCAGGATGGGGAACACAGCCTCGGATTATTTATTTTTTTCCACAGTAGAACAGAACCATGCCAGGGGCGTACTGAGCCAGCCCGGCGCAACTAAAGATGCGCCAAGGTGTTTTTTTTCGCAGCAGAAGCTAGGCTCTGCCACCAACGTTACGTACAATGAACGAGTCGAGATGCACGTAGATGAGGTGTGACACAATGTCCTCGACAGCTTGTGCAATGAATGTATCATAGTCCTGCCCTGACTCTGCTCCACCCCGGTTAAAAGTCCAACAATTGTCTTCAAAAAGATCCTGAAGCATTGCCTGGCTGATCATGCTTCAAATCATACCTTGTTTGGATATATGTCAGAAGCAGGTAAGCTGAGTTCAATGTCAATTAACTTCACTCTCGCTAACCTCTCCTAGAACGCACCAGGCATGCCCTGTTTAGGTGGTTCTTGGCTGGACAAGCTATGAGAAATAAAGGAGCAGCCCCAGCCTAGCCTCATTAACTTGGTGATTATAGTTCAGATGAAACACAACGACGCTTTTTTATGGCAATACTGGGATCCTACCAGATGCAGACTGGCTCGTGGAAATAAGAACTCGAGAGAGATTTGGCCGAGAAAGCTCTATCAGTAGCATTGGCTTTGGTGCGCTCTTTACGTGAGTGATGGTGTTGAGGAAGCTAAGCCCCTGTTGGTTAACGGCCAGGATGCATGGGGTGGTAATGGCCGCATTGCTGCTGCTCTGAATGAAGAAGAAGGCCGATCCAAACAGCGGTAGGGCGCTTGCCAGTCCTGCAAGCAGTGCAGAGAAAACGGGAAAGTGTCACACGAGCGATGACGCACTTGGCACAGCACTAATAAAAGGCTTGCGTCATTATCTTTACCAAATAGGTACAGCGCTATAACCATACATTCGACAAAACAGATCCCAGACTCAAGAGTTAAATGTAATACTTGTGGTGGTCTGGAAATATAAGAAATGTTGAGATAAAGATATTTAAGTGTGGTATTTGCCATACTTGGTA
Organism: Mordacia mordax; assembly: GCA_036362905.1. Lineage (NCBI taxonomy): Eukaryota > Metazoa > Chordata > Hyperoartia > Petromyzontiformes > Petromyzontidae > Mordacia > Mordacia mordax. The sequence goes on along the minus strand of JAZEWT010000002.1, from coordinate 30,509,059 downwards.
TACCTTGTGCATCATACCAGATGTAATAGTGTTTCGTGAAATGCACTTTCCCCAACTGTCTGCACGGGTGATATTTGGTGATTTGCATTTATGTGAGTCGGTATGCAAGAGTTCCTATGTTTATCTGTGAACGTGCAAGTTCAAGTTCACACATACATGTGTTAGCCTGCGTACAAGGGCATTTTTACATATTCATGCACATCTGAACGTGTGAGTTCTGGTACCGGAGCATTTCTGAATGAGAGTCGGTGCGTAGGCTTATGCATGAGGTTGCTCACTTGTGTGCGATCCTGTGCGCCAGCACTTGTGCGAGCGTGCACACACACACACTCACGTAAGTGCAAGCACGCTACTCACCCATGAACTGCGCACGAGCTTGATGCGCAGACAGCGCCTGTACCTGCGCCGAATGCTGCAGAACCACACTGTGCCATGACTGAGGTCGCTGCATTTGCAACACCTGCGCCGGGATGTATTCCCCGACCTCACGCCTGCATCCCACACAATAGTCACCGGGTTAACAGTATCGTAGTATTCCACCCGATGATGTCAATATGTAAACAGAGTCGTGCCAGGGGACATGTCGAGCCATCTTGACAAATCACTGAAGCTGCCAAGTTATTTTTTCACGATATAATTTGAGCCGTGCTGGTAATATCACATTGATTTTATCATAGTGAACGGACAATAGTATGCAGTTCACATGACTTGTCTTAAAACTAACTTACCTTGGCCCATTCCAATTACCCTAACCCTGGGCCAGCCCAGGCATTCCCCAGTGCAAGCCTGGTGCCAGCTACTCACTGCGTGGGCTGGTAGTCGCTGCCTTTGATGCGGTGTTGCAAGGCCGCCAGCTTGGCCACTTGCTGTGTGAGCTGATCATCGATGCGGCCCGTGGCCAGCACCAGGAACAGACCGTTCATATACTCAGGCAAGATCTGTTAACACAAGGGGGAGGAGGAGACAAGAGCATCTCTCGGAGATTATCATTACTTACAGCAAAAGATATTCCTCTCATCTCAAATTGCCACCTCTGCGGTATAAAAACACCGGACGATACATGGGAAGAACGATATCTCACCGGAAGAACTACATGTAAATGGACTCATTGTCAGAGTGGTCGACAGTATTTAACATTTTCATATTAAAACTTTTATGCAATTGACAAAAAAAACTGGTATTTTCAATTGAGATGTATTAAGACAACTACATCAAAAAGAGGACATTCCCGAAAAACCTAGCACAGGCAACAGTAACCTTTCCTCCCACCACCACCAGCCCCTCCTATGTGCCACACACACACACACACGGCAATAGGGAGGATGACTGGCGCCCACCTGATTGAAGTGCATGCTAACATAGAGTTCGTTGTCGAACTTCAGCGGCCGCACCCACACGATGCGGCGGAACCAGAACCGGTGCATCTCGTCCAGCTTCTCAGCCTCGGATGACGCATCCAGAATATATTCCTTCTTCTGGAGTGGTCGCACCGACTCCCCTGCACACACAGCGAAGCGGCGATAGGAGTGAATTTTGCAACGCCTTGCGGCAGTGTTTCTGCCGTCGTATTTCTGCTTCGCCTTGTCCATTCCGCAGGATTGCAAGACTGTGGATAATACTTTACAAGTTTTGCTTTTGTTTATTTTCATTACAGTACGACAAATATTTCCTTAACTATTCTCGAGACGTTAAATACGTTTCCAAAATTGTGTTGTGAATGAGCTCATGCTCAAACAAATTATGTACGGCAGTTTCAAACAACACTGTTAAGAGTTTACGAGTGGTGCAAACATGAGCTTCCCTGCATATCCTCAGAAATGTGTAGCCCCAGTGGCCTAATGGATAAGGCACTGGCCTCCTAAGCCAGGGATTGTGAGTTCGAGTCTCACCTGGGGTAAACATAAACAGCTTCTTTTTAGCCTGTTATAAGAGCGGCGCTTTGTGACTCTGAAATGCGCGTTTCACCCGAGACCACAAAGCGCTGTGCAGAGAACGGCATATCAACAAAAAGTCTGTTTATTTAGTTATCTACATACAAATGTATTTCCACATCAGAGCTGTGGAGAGAATAGCATGTCAATAACAACAACATCAGAGTAGATCAGTTGAAAGTAAAATCATGGTTATGAATCAGTAAAGGACATAAAAGAGCAAAATGGTTAAACATATGAAGGAAGGAGTAAGTGTTCCTGAGCAGGCGTAGGTCAACAGTGAACCATCATCCAAGCACAACAATAAAATAATAATTGCATTTCTAGAGACGCTTTCCACCAACAGGACAGTCCAACTAAAAGCCAAATATTAGGACAAAAAATCAGCGAAAAAGAATATTCAACAAGGAATAAATGTTCCCGAGCAGGCGCAGGTGGGCAGATCGTCATCATCCTGGTAAGACAACATTGGGCCGCATCAACCATCCCAGCCACAACGGTGAGCGTAATCAACAGTCCTAACCAGAGGACTTCAATGCCTTACGGAATAAGTGAGTCTTGAGACGGGGATTTGAAGATGCCTAGAGACTCAGCTGACCGAATATTTCAATGGAAAGGCATTCCAAAATCTGGGAGCGGTTATCGAGAAGGCTCTGTCACGACAAAAATATTTGACCGTGTTTGCAATGGAGGTCTGAATAAGAATTTCAGGAAGTATAAAAGTATAAAACAATTGAAACGCTTTCGTGTAACAAAAATAAGAAATAAATCCTTTGAATTAACTTTTTATTACCTGTGATATTAACATACTCACAATTAGATGGGTTGCTCAAACCAAAAACGTTCGGTAAACACATCAACATATGTTTAACAAGTCTGACTGCTGATGAGACCCTGTAATTCAAAATTCGCGCTTTGCAACCTTTGGATGAAAGGCGCATTAAAAATGTAAATGATTGCCTACAGGGAAATTAATCCGCTCCATGGGCGATCTTGTTGCTAATATGTAACACGTGCTTTTGGACGTGATAAAAGCGTTAATGTACTTAACAGACATGGTGATTCATTTAAAACCCAAATTTGTTTTAACGTTTCAGAAGCGTAATCAATAAGTGGTAAGTAAAGCTGACATTACACACAGAAGCCTTCAGGTTGTGCAGATTAATAATAATTGCACTTCTGGAGCACCTTTCACCCGAGGGTCACAAAGCGCTGCACAGAGCTGCGGAGAGAACGCCACGTCAACAACAACATGAGAACAGCTCAACCGAAAGTCAAACGGCAGCGACAAATCATAGGACACAAAGTCAGCAAAAAAAGAAATAATTTCTTAAACAAACAAGGAAGGCACATGTGTTCCCGAGCAGGTGCGGATCGGAAGAGAGTCAACATCCCCGGGCACGGCACCACTGATTTGGCATCATTGCCATTCTCAATAGCGTTGATGCCAGACTTTTAAATGATACCACCTAGGGGCTATTGCCCGGTACCACAGACGCATCTGAAGCCGCTTCTCGCGGCACTCCGCGTGTAAACACCATGTGCGCAACTCTTGACAGAATGTCACCTTTGCTTTTGACTATAACACGGTGCTCGAACTGCGTGTCATACGCGATATTTGAAGACTAATGTGTTTATAATAGCACGCTGTGAGCGAGATAGTGCGCACAAGCTAAAATGCGCAGAACGATATTGAGAATTTGTAAGTGTTGTGAACATAAACCTCACTATACTCACCCCTTACATGTGCAGCCCCAGTGGCCTAATGGATAAGGCACTGGCCTCCTAAGCCAGGGATTGTGGGTTCGAGTCCCACCTGGGGTAAGATTAACTTTTATCTAAATTACTCCCTGTTCGGAACAATATTTTAGGTCACCGATAACGTCAATATGATGACATAAACATTTAAACCTCACGACGTGGCATATCTTATTCGCTGAACCTCTCAGGTTATTACGTTTGCGTTCGTTGTGTACGGCAAATGCTGACTCCTACTGGTTAGCCTTGGTAACTACAGCAGAATTCCACACGCCGACACAGCCCCACCATGGCAACTTCGTGCATTTACAGCCACCGGAATGAACAGACGGACCTGGGTTTGGCGTCCGTCGGCAAGCGCCCTGGTGGCCGGGTGACCCACGTAACCCGGTCGGGCTGAGTGGAGCTGTCTTGTGGGTCCACCACCCGCAAGACGAAGCGTGAAGGTCGGGGTGCGATGCCGTCACGGCAGCGAAAAGGACGGACTTAGACGGACGAGACCTTTTGCAATGGAAACTGGCTCTTGGGACGTGGAATAATGTCACATCTCTGGCGGGGAAAGAGCCGGAAGTTGTGGAGAAGGTGGAAAAGTACCGGCTTCAGATAGTTGGTCTCACCTCCACACATAGCATTGGGCTCTGGAACCAAACTTCTCCATCGGGGCTGGTTTGTCTCTGACTCTGGGGTGGCCCCCGGTGAGCGGCCCAGGGCGGGAGTGGGGAGACTCACAAACCCCCGGCTTGGTGCTGCACAGTTGGAGTTTTTTCCCGGTGGACCAGAGGGTCACCTCAATGAGACATCGGGTCTTGGAGAGGAAAACTTTGACTGTTGTTTGTGCGTATGCGCCAAATAGCAGTTCAGAGAATTCGGCCCTCTCGGAGACAGTTGGTGCGGTGCTCAATAGGGTTCCGTCTACTGACTCCATAGTCTTACTGGGAGACTTCAATGCACACGTGGGGAACGATGGAGATACCTGGAGGGGCGTTATTGAGAGAAATGGCCTAAGTGGTGAGCTGTTACTGGATGTCTGTGCTTGTCATGGATTGTCCATAACAAACACCATGTTTGAACACAAAGAGGCTCATAAGGGTACTTGGTACCAGAACTTCTTGGATCGAAGGTCAATGATCGACTTAGCGCAGTACAGACTTAAGGCCATATGTTATGGACACTCGGGTGAAGAGAGGGGCAGAGCTGTCAACTGATCACCACTTGGTAGTGAGTTAGATATAACACACAGGGTGCCTGCCTGATAAAACCTGGGAGACCTAAACGAGCAGTGAGGGTGGCCTGGGAACGTTTGGCAGAGTGCCAGGTGCAGAAGGATTTCAACTCGCATCTCCAAAATAACTTCTGCATCCCGGGAGAGGTCAAGGACATTGACTCCGAGTGGCTCTTGTTCAAGACCTCAATTGCTGATGCGGCTGCGAAAAGCTGCAGCCTGAAGGCAGTTGGTGCCTGTCATGGCGGCAACCCAAGAACCCGTTGGTGGACACCATCGGTAAAGGAAGTTGTCAAGTCGAAGAAGGAGGCCTTCCGAGCAATGCTTGTGAATTGCTCTCCTGATTCGACTGAGAGGTATCAACTGGCCAAGGGGGGAGCAGCGAAAGCGGTTGCTGAGGCAAAAGCTCGGGCATGGGAGGAGTTTGGAGAGGCCATGGAAAACGACTTTTGGACGGCTTCAAAGATGTTCTGGCCAACCATCCGGCGCCTCAGGAGGGGTCGACGGGACGTCGCCTAAGCTGTTTTCAGTAAGGGAGGGGAAACACTGACCTCTACTGAGGAGATAGTTGGAAGGTGGAAGGGACACTTTGAAGAACTCCTTAACCCGGTGGACACGCCCTCCTTCCAGGAAGCAAAGCTGGAAACCTGCGGTAGGGTCGGGTCCATTATTGTGGCTAAAGTAACTACGGCAGTCAATGACCTCCGGAATGGTAAGGCTGCAGGTGTGGATGAGATTCGTCCGGAGATGTTGAAAGCACTGGACAGTGTCGTGGTTAGCGCGCCTCTTCAATGTTGCGTGGAAAGTGGGTTCCGTACCTCTGGATTGGCAAACTGGGGTAGTTGTCCCTATCTTTAAGAAAGGGGACCAAAGAGTGTGCTCCAACTACAGAAAGATCACACGCCCTAGCATCCCAGGTAAAGCCTATGCCAGGGTTCTGGAGAGGAGACTTCGACCATGAGTCGAGCCAAAGATTCAGGAGGAACAATGCGGTTTCCATCGTGGCCGTGGAACCATGGACCAGCTTTTTGCCCTCTCACACATAATTGAGGGCTCATGGGAATTTGCTAACCCAGTCTAAATTTATTTTGTAGATCTAGAGAAAGCACATGACCATGTGCCCCGAGATTTACTGTGGAAGGTGCTGCGGGAATATGGGGTACCGGTATCTCTTTTGAGAGCAATCCGGTCTCTCTATTCCAAGAGCAAAAGTTGTGTCCGTATACTTGGCGTGAAGTCGAATTCGTTCAATGTGGCCGTTGGTCTCCGCTAAGGGTGTGTCTTGTCTCCGCTCCTATTCATGATATTCATGGACAGGATCTCAAGGCGCAGCCGAGGTATGGAGAGTGTCCAGTTTGGGGGCGTGGAGGTGGCATCGCTGCTGTTTGCAGATGACGTGGTTCTTCTCGCCTTATTGGATTGTGACCTACGACGGGCACTCGAGCGTTTTCGAAGCTGAGTGTGAAGTGGCTGGGATGAGATTCAGCACCTCCAAATCTGTGGCCATGGTCCTCTCACGGAAAAGAGTGGGTTGCCCTCTTTAAGTGAGGGGAGAGAAATTGCCCTAAGTGGAGGAGTTTAAATGTCTTGGGGTCTTGTTCACGAGTGATGGTTAGCGTGAACGTGAGGTTGGCCAGCGGATTGCAGCAGCGTCTGCAGTGATGCGGGCACTGTACCGGTCCGTGGTAGTGAAGTGGGAGCTTTGTCCTAGGACAAAGCTCTCGGTTTAAGGTCAATCTATGTCCCTATCCTCACCTATGGTCATGAACTTTGGATAATGACTGAAAGAACGAGATCGCGGATACAAGCGGCAGAAATGAGGTTTCTCCACAGGGTTGCTGGGCTCACTGTCCGTGACAAAGTGAGAAGCACAGAAATCTGGGAGAACCTCAGAGTAGAGTCGCTGCTCCTCCGGATTGAGAGGAGCCAGTTGAGGTGGTTCGGGCATCTGGTAAGGATGCCCCTTGGAATGCTATCCCGGAAAGTCTACCAGGCACGGCCCACTGGGTGGAGACCTAGGGGCTGACGCAGGACACCCTGGAGGGATTACATCCTTCGGCTAACCTGGGAATGCCTGGGAATCCCCCAGGAAGAGCTGGAATGAGTGGCTGAGGAAAGGGATGTCTGGTCCACTCTCCTTGGACTGCTGCCACCGCGACCCTCACCAGGACAAGCGGTTTAGAAAATGGATGGATGGAATGAACTGAGGCACTGACGACAAATGCTCTATGATCCCCATACTCATTCAGTGGGTCGCTATCCACCAGTGAGCCGCGATCGCCACCTAGTGATCCGTGGAGACCAGACTCAAGTGGGCCAATTGAGCCCGGAGGAGAGAAAGGTTGAGAACCCATGCAATATGAAATCACTTTGCATGTGTCCCGGGAAATCTGTAATACTTTCAGGGAGATTAAATGTCCAGGCTTTCATTTTCTCAGATCCCTAATACTTATTCCTTCCTTATTTTAAAGGATGATTTTATTTGTTATTTGACGTCCTGTATTGATTAATATTCATTATTTTATTCAATTGATCTATACTGATGTTGATGACATGCCGTTCTCTCCACAGATCTCTGCAGTGTTTTGTGATCTTTGGGTGAAATGAGCTTTAGAAATGAAAATATTATTATTATGACACAACATACATTTTCATGATATCACGATATTAGTTTAATGTATCTGCCATAATATTTCACACTGAATAAAACTCAAAAGAAGAATTACATAACACTTTCTGTACTCCCAACTCAGTTCCTTCAGGTATCTGAAGGCATTTCCCAAGAAGCTGCCATCTTAGCTTCTCGATTTCCCAGTAAATTTCCAAGTGTATTACCTTTAAATGATCAAAGCGGTTTGAGCGATGTGTCATATACACCACCAGTGAGCATATTTACTGGTCGAAATTTTATCAACACATTGGCATGTGGAAACTTTGTCATCTTGAGTGGTTGAGGAACAATGAAACATTTTACCATGAAACCACTATATGGTCTTACACAAAAAAATATATGGATCAACTTATGTAATTTATAATTCCATCTATAACGAATTTACACATTTAATTGCACATTCATTTAAAATAAATACTACAGCATATAAATGTTGCTTACCTGTTAGTATGAGTAAATTGAGTAACATTTAAATCCTGTGCAATGTAGCGTTGATCACCAACCCGACCACAGCATTGCTAAGAATGGACACTGACATATATATGGCACTGTGTCCTGAGCTTCCGAGATGACTGTTTCTCGGTGTTCCAATGGTTCATTATAGAGAAACAGATTGTTCCACGGGCGGCTCGGTGGCGCAGTGGTTAGCGCTGACGCCTCACAGCAAGAAGGTCCCGGGTTCGAGTCTCTCGGCTCGGGTGCCTTTCTGTGTGGAGTTTGCATGCTCTCCCCGTGTCCGCGTGGGTTTTCGCCGGGTACTCCGGTTTCCTCCCACAGTCCAAAAGCATGCTCCTGGATAGGTTGATTTGCTCGCAAACTAAAATTTGTCCCGCAATGCCCGGCGATGGACCGGCGTCCCGTCGTCGGGTGTATTCCTGCCTTACGCCCTGTGTTTCCGGGATAGGCTCCGGCTTCACCGTGAGCCTCTATAGGATTAAGCGGTTTCAGACAATGAGATGAGATGAGATTGTTCCACATCTTTTAAAAATATGTGCTGCAACAACCAGCAAATGTGCTACCGGCTCAGCCATTTAATTTCCCCAATGCACGCAGCCGCCCAGTAACATCGCTACAATGAAGCTCATTTCTTAACCACTCCCGTCCGCTCCTTTAGAGAGTCCTGCTAGGACCCAGTCTTACTCACCTCTATTGGTGACAAGGAAGATGGCAAACTCCTCCTGAGCCTCCTGCCGGTGGAGCCCCATCTCCTGGCAGATCTCCTCAATCACGTCCTGCACAGTCTACATGTGCAAAATCGTCACACAACCCATAAATAGGCAGTAGCTGTAATCTGAATTTCAGTGTAACTTATTACATGAAAAGAAATACGTTTAATCATCTCAACCATTGTCATGTAAATGATCATGTATGATCAATTTATAACATTTTGGCTATCAAAACGTTGCAACAAAAATCTCTCTCACTGGGGTAGTTCATTTCTGTGAAATGAATATTGGCAGTGTATGATCTGCCTTATTGAAAACAATCATGTTAGTTGATGCATGTTTACGTCACTGGTGTGAGCAGCTGCGCAGTTGCTCAACCATTTTATCATCAATTTCCATTTTTGATGAATGCTTCGAAAAGCTGCTCTCTCGGGACAGCCGCGTCGTCCCGAGAGAACAGCTTTTCGAAGCAATCATCATGCATCATCATTACAATTTCCATATTTCTTTAAAGCATTACTGAATTATAGAACTGCTGCACGAAAGTGGAGCTACTTTAAAATGCAGCTGCACTCAAGTATAGTATGTGGTGCAGCGCCACCATATTTCAACAATGGAAGACTTTTGTACTGCGCTATGGTATCATCGTCATTACATAGCACTCTAAGCTAAATTACCTGTGTTTGATGTATGAGTATTATTTTTAGATGAGGAATGCTCTGCCCCTCTTTAACACTGGCATGGCTCTGAATTTGACCATATGCCAATCGTACATGTGTAAGAGGCTAAGGTTAGAGGTCACCATGGCCATATGAATGTACATGAGTTTGAATATCAACTAGTCTTCTCCACCTCCAGGTGTAGCCCCAGTGGCCTAATGGATAAGGCACTGGCCTCCTAAGCCAGGGATTGTGGGTTCGAGTCCCACCTGGGGTATTTGTATATTTCAATTTGCTGTTTTGCTTCATTATTGTAGCATACCATTTCATGACGATTCACTGCGATGTGCTATTCATAGAAATATGTATCACACGTTTTCTGACCTGGGCTGCCACAAAGTTAAACAACTCATCTGCCCCCATGGAATGAATTATTTGACAGCCATAAGAAATTGTGACATTCACCTGACCCCAGTGGTCTAATGCATCAGGGCACTGTCCTTCGAAGCAAAAGAGTGTGGGTTCCAGTCCCACCTGTGGCGAATGTGCAATGTAATACTGTAGTATAATTCGTTGCAACATAAAGATTCATTCAACCCACAGGAATTACACTAAGATGTATTACTCTGATAATAAAATCATCATGCCACTGTGCCTGCAGAATATAAAAATGGAACGAAAGTGGAAGATACATAGACAAATATGAAGGGGGTACATGTTTTTAATTGAACTGAGACAGATATAGGACAGACATGCCGACACTTTATCAATTGCTTAAAGAAATGGGCTTCCATACAATAATTAATAATTAGGGTTGGTGATTGGTGGTCAACGAAGATAATGAAGTTACAGCCATAGAAGACATCATGCCTGAGCAAAAAGTCACCAGAGATGAAGGGTGGGATCAGCTCAAGAGCAGGCAGAGGATGGTGGGTGATGTAACAGGATCGTGCAAAATATCGAGGACACGAGGGGACATTAATTCAAGAGTAGATACAAGGAATGGCTAAATCACAGCTAATGATGATTACCAATTTACTAAAATGTTACTGGATACATAAATAAATACCCCCACCTGGATTTATATATATTTATTCCACTTTAATACATATATAACCCACGTGAGTTACTTAAAACTGTACAATTTTTACCGAAACTGTATCAGTATGTAGATGTGAATGTGTCTGCTTATAAGCCAGGTCTTCGTTTATCTTTTAAATAGCCCCAGTGGCCTAATGATTGAGGAACTGGCCTCATAAACCAGGGATTGTGGGTTTGAGATCAACTTGGCGAGATGAGTCATGCATATTTTTCATAACACTAAGTTGAATTTCACCATAGACGATTGGCCTTGATCACGCTGGTAACATTATGTTAGCCATCTGCATCCTCACCAACCTTGCTTCATTTAAATGTGTAGTTGTGTTGTCAGAAAATGTAAGATCTCTTGACTTTCAAAACAATTCAACATTTAATTAACTGTTGTTTCTGCACTAAAGTTTTTAAGTTTTTAGATACATATTCGTTTCCATATTCTTTGCGTTATTCAAGTAATGTTGCATTTAGCTAATAAACCATAATATCCAAAGTTAGTTTCCTTGTTATTAAGTTTGTTCCAGCCATTGCGCATTCCTTGAATTAAGGGCAAGTCATGAAAATATTTCAGAGCTTTCCAGCTTAGATGATTGATGCTGTTTGATATTGGTCAAAATATTTGATTTATATATGGTAATACCAAACAGTGTTTTATTTTACGTAGATCATTCAGTATTAAGTGGGTATTGATAATGAATGAAGGATTCACGTAAAAAAACTAGATCACAGACTGAAAATGAGAGCCTCCAATCGCCGCTGAACTGCAGGGTAGCCACGAGACGGCAGTACAGCGCACGAGACAGTCTGTCATTCCCTACTCTGGTTTATTCCCACAATCTGGTTTTAATATGGAGGAACCTAACATCCCAATGCAGAACACATTCACAGCCTCTCCATACTCTGCGTCGGTACGGTAATTTGACCATACTTTACCATTGGGGCATAGTGATGGTAGGGGAACACAGGCATAAGAGTATAACAGTCCAGCATAACAAAGTAATTTCGTGCACTGCCCTCTACTGCTCACCACGAACACCCACTGTAGTCCAGAAAAAAGAAATGTGCCCATGCAAACACAGTTGTTTAGTTTTTGAGTTCAAGTGAGATTAGTTGGTTTCCAGGTGGTTGGTTCACAGACAGTATCCTCTTCAAAACAAGTACTGTAACTCAGTGAGGTATTGCTGGATAAAAAAATCATATCACTCATGTTATCTTGATGGAGGGGTTCTACAAGGCAGCAGTTGTGTTTCTGTTACTACTGTATTCTCATGGTAATGGAGCCACACACTCACCGAATTAGTTTTGATTTTCACATGACGCTCAATGGGTCCTGGGAGTAGGATGAGTTGCCGTTTGGAGTTTCTCCCGGCCTGAATCACAGATGGGTTTAACGCAGCGATCACAGGTGTGAAGCGAGGCAGCTATCGGGTGCTACCATCACACTGTGCAAGGCACCAAGACATAGATGATACACAGACCATTATGCGTTGCTGTGGACCACTGTGGGAATAAATCGTATATTAGCAAAACTCAATTCTGCGTCTTAAAGAACCAATTTAAATATCTTGCAGAGCATGAAATGGCCTCGATAAGAAAATATTACACAAGTATTTCTGAGATCCGTTTTTGTGAACACGAGTCTACAGACCTTCCCACTTGCCCTATCACTGAGAACAACATTCACTGCATGGTGGTCAAACTATTATTGTTAATTCCCAAACGTGGAATTTTACCCAACATGTGTAGACACCACTTTAATATGGTCATTAGTGATGCAATTTACCCCGTCTATAACAACCCAGTGTCTGGGCTCCTCTAACCCGTGCACCCCAGCGGAGTGGCACAACATGCACACTTGATAGCTGTGCTACTGCTTCACCTGTGCAAGTAATCTGTACGAGTGAGCGATCGATTGGTTTGCTCCTTTACCCACTCGATCGCTCACTCGCACAGCACGCGTCCTTCATCCTGTGCGTGCAAGGGTGTTCGATCGTTACCACCAAGGCCTTGAGCTCCATGCTGGATGGCAGTTGAGTGCGCCCGCCCATCTGCAGCGTGCGCCGCAGGTGCTGCTCGCACACTCGCGCCATCCCTGCAGTGATGGCAGCAACGCGAGCATCGAGCCAAGGTCCTCCTCTTGCTGTGCGGCATGAGTGTTCCCACCGCTATACATTGCCACCCCGTATGAATTCGCGTATCTAAAACTGTAAAACTACCTTTTAATACATTTTAAACAGCAATTTAAATATGAATGCCCAAGTATTCAGTGATAAAGTTATCACTAGAATCGGCCACATTTCGGTTAAATATAGACTAATGAATCGGACAATAAAAATAATATACCGAGAGGCAGTGATCTCAACATCCAATAGCAAATTGTAGCAAATATGGTTTTGATAACGGTTTATCGACTTTTGCTAATGATTTCATTTTGATGACCGTAATAATTATCATAGCAATCCATTTTTTTTATAACCGTATAAAATCAAACTCGTTGATAATATACAGGTTAACTGGCCTGTCACCATGAATATAAAGAAGAAATTGAATAATACTTGCATAGGAAGCCTGATAGGTCTATAAATGCACTGCACACACGAACAACTGTGTATGCATTAACAGCAACATTGATTGATAAAGGGGCGGCATGGTGACCCAGTGGGTAGCGCTGTCCCCTCACAGCAAGAAGGTCCCGGATTCGAATCTCAGCTTGGGTGCCTTTCTGTGGGGAGTTTGCCTGATCTCCCCGTGTCCGCGTGAATTTTCGTCGGGCACTCCGGTTTCCTCCCACAGTCCATGCTCCTGCATAGGTTAATTGGCTTGCAGACTAAATTTCCCGCACAGCCCGGTGATGGACTGGCGTCCCATCGTGGGTATGCCCCTGCCTTACGCCCTGTCTCTGCCGGGATAGGCTCCGGCTCACCGCGACCCTGTACAGGACGAAGCGGTTTCTGACCACGAGACGAGAGGCGATTGATAAGAGTTCGCGACTCAGCCAGTGAGTTCATCTCGCTTGTGCACACCCTGGAAGCTGGCCTTGCTGTCATTGGCGACCTCGCGGAGATAACGAAGCAAGTACGGCTTCAAGTTGTCGGAGCACTTGTTGTACGCGGTCACAATGTAGAGAAGCCTCCAGCCCCGGTGGCAGCTGTCCCTGCACAGGGACCGAAAGAGGACAACAAGGCAATGTTGACATCGATAAGAATAGATTGATGTTAGGTTTTCACGGCTCGGTATATGAGCAATGCTCCCGTGCAGCTCTTCCGGAACGCCTGACACGGTTATCTCAAAAGAGCAGCTCTTGAGAGCAATTCCCAATACAAATGTCACCGTGGTTGTGTGAAACACCTTATTTTGCATTTATATGTAGTATGCCCTTAAAAGTTGTACAAGTTAAGACAAAATCGATCAAATGTGATTAATGCAGGTCACAGGAGTCTTTATGACTGCATTGCGGTAGCAAAATTAGGCATCCATTCGCCTACGAAAGATTCCCACGAGAACGCTGGCTGTGTGTTTGCATTGATAATGTTGCAATGTCGTGGTGTCACGTACGGCTTGGGGCTCTTGTTGCTGGTGATCTGCTTCACGATCTGGCAGTAAATCTCATCGCGCATCTCCGGCTGATTCTCACTGAACTGAAAACGTATGGCACAGCACGCAGCTTCACTACCACCAGACAAAGACCTCATTGAAGTTACAAACAAGACAGTTACACCTGCTGACGAGTATGAGATCACCACGGCTTCGAAAATACCTACGAGCTCAATCACACATGCACTGAGAACTTTTTTTTTATATCAGCTGTCCTCAGACACACTGGCAAGCTCAACTAGTCAGGTATGGAGTTCATGCGACTCTCCAGTGACCAACCATACAACCTGTGAACATGACATAGTTCAGACATCTATGGGCCAAGCGGTGTGCTTACAATCACGAGAGTACATCTCATCTCATTATCTGAAACCGCTTAATCCTATATAGGGTCACGGTGAGCCGGAGCCTATACCGGAAACACAGGGCGTAAGGCAGGAATACACCCGATGACGAGAAGCCAGTCCATCGCCGGGCATTGCGGGACAATTTTAGTCTGCGAGCCAATCAACCTATCCAGGAGCATGCTTTTGGACTGTGGGAGGAAACCGGAGTACCCGGCGAAAACCCACGCGGACACGGGGAGAGCATGCAAACTCCACACAGAAAGGCACCCGAGCCGAGAGATTCGAACCCGGGACCTTCTTGCTGTGAGGCGTCAGCGCTAACCACTGGGCCACCGCGCCGCCCATGTATTAAATAATTTCATAAAATCAATGAAAATGTGGTCTTACCAAGAGAGCTACTGTTATTATGTGGCCATGCTAGAATTTGTTCACTGAATGCTGTGAAAACCCCAGATTCATCTGTGTAATGAATCTCACCTTGAGCAGAGAGAAGACACTGTCCACCTCCCCCTGGCCCTTCAGTGGGTAGTCACCCATGAATTTCATCACCGCTAGGGTCGAGGTGAGAGGGGCGCGAGACACAGACACACATTTATCCTCACTACAGTTGGCATCAGTATGAGCTGGCTGTATGAAACATGGGGTTCTTCTCATCTTATAAAAACTGTTGAGAATTTCCAACAGGAAAATAAAAGGTTTCCACAAATCACGTGCGTATCTTCAATGTGTGTGCATGCATAATTATCCACATCTCCACTACAAAATCGATACTTCAGATAATTGTGAAATAGACATCTGTGACTAAATTACACGTTTGTGATTGGAGGTTCACCTACCCAGGAAGGCCTCCACAGCCAGCTTGTCGAACTTGTTGTCTTGCGAGTAAATCAGAGACTCCTGAATGGGAGACTTGACACAGAAATAAGACAAAGGTCACGATGGTCCACAATAGGATTGACAATGGAAACTCACCATGGGGAGTCTTCCGACGTGAGTGTCCAACATTAGTATTGTCGAGACATTTCATGGATGCCATCCAGTCTTTCGCACGAGACCTGGACCCGATTTGTTTCCAGTTGATGTAAAAATGTGTTGGCCAGAGAAGGCATCACCTTGTTAAATAACCATTCAGTGTCTCATTATGGAGTTGACATAGTTCATAGGGAGGGTACACCAATGACAGCCACTCTTTAACATTTAGCTGAAAGCTAAAACCCAGCCACTTAATATACTGTACACACTTTTTAGTGGGATTTATAAAGTAATATGGGTTTTAACCAATCCCACGTTTTTATGACAACAAAATAACATATTAAGAAATAAATATACCTGAAATTGTGTGTGATTTTAAAACGTGACTTGGCTAAAACTGGTATGACGTGCTCAAGAAATCTTGATTAGTTTGAGTGGATGGTACCTTCTGAATCGATAATGATCACCCTACCTTGGTGTACTTCACCATATCGGAGGGATCTGCGTGAGCCTTTTCTTTCTGTAGCTTTCTGTGCGCTGCGTGTCTGCAAGAGAATCACAACAGAGCATCAGTTTTAATGTGATTGTGCGTGAATATTGCAATCACAAATACATTGAAAACAAAACTGATCTTTACAGCTGCCCTGTAGGGCTAGCCGTTTCGAGCATTACTCCTCTTTTTCAACACGCATATCCAACAAAGGGCATCTCTTAAGAGCATTCTAATTCATCGAGCCGATCCAGCTCTATAAGGCTGTTCGTCAACGCAACTGGAGGAGACACTTACTGGTTTGCCTGTGCATCACGGAAGAACTTCTTGGCGAAATCAAGCATCGTGTAGCTTCCGTCTTCCGAAGCAATACTCATGCAGTCATCCAAGCTGTCCGTGTACTCACTAGCAACCGATGATGTCTGTGTGCATAAAACAATACCAATTGTTTATTAATTCAGTCTCTCAGCACCAATTATAACCCAGTTTCAGTTTGTAAAAAACAGAGATCTCTTCATGCTCATGAAGTCAATTTCTTATCTCATCTCATTGTCTGAAACCGCTTAGTCCTATACAGGGTCACGGTGAAGCCGGAGCCTATCCCGGCAGACACAGGGCGCAAGGCAAGGATATACCGACGATGGGACGCCAGTCCATCGCCGGAAGTCAATTTGTTTCTCAAAACAAATGTATATTGGCATGATATAACCCGGATAACCTGAAAACACATTTCGAGCCAAACAGCACAATCGCAACAACCTACACAGATGTTCAACATTCATTAATAACAATCCCAAATTAACGCCCAGCATTGAGGCGCACGTCTGCAATCCAGGAACTTTCAGAAATGGACCTTGCATAGATGGAGCCATTTTATATTCCAAACAATCACCTGCAAGACAATATGACGGGCCCGAGAGGACTAGGTTGGGATAAAGTGTGGGTATGCTTACCTCTTCCAGCATGGAAGAACAGGTCAAAATATCATACAGAGGAGCTCTCTACAGATCCATTTTAGTGGAAGCCCTTCCATAAACAGTGGCTTGAGCAAATGATTGCAGGGCTGCACCTTCACCTTAGGAGTAAATTAGCATGAAAGTTTCATTGCGTGAGGGTACGTGTAAACCTGTGAGTTTCCAGACCTCAGTCCCACGGTCGACATCAGTCGACAGCGCTCCAGCAGGCCGGTCGGACAGATGCTCGTATTCCGGTGCAGCAGCCGGCGTTACGTACTCGGACGGGAAAAGCCCCGAGCGCCCGTTCCTCATCCCAAAGCGCCAGCCTGGAGCCCCAGCACCGGCGACACGAACGCACGCACGGTGTCAGAATGAACCGTCGGGGCTGGCCCTAGCTAGGGCTGCAGCAGGTTTATGAATCGACGCAATCGGGAGTGCCACAATTGATAATGATAAAGGAGAACATCTAAAGTAGTTGGCAATTATAAGGTCGAGTAGCTGGTTTATTTACACGGAGCTGGTTAATTAACGAATGGATTAACAGGTTTAATAATAATTGTCCCGCAATGCCCGGCGATGGACCGGCGTCCCGTCGTCGGGTGTATTCCTGCCTTACGCCCTATGTTTCTGGGATAGGCTCCGGCTTCACCGTGACCCTATATAGGATTAAGCGGTTTCAGATAATGAGATGAGATGAGAATAATAATGGGAGGCAATACCATGCCTAGTTTTTAAACAATGGCATATAATAATATAGATGTGGGGATATAGCAGTATAGTATAATGATGTAATGCACTGCCCTCTTGTGCGAACCATATGACACAAAATGTACCCGTTTTAGCGCATATAGTTTATAGGGGACAGCCAACTTGATTTGACTTGAACTGGTTTTGCCATGGGACCTATTCGATTTCTGTAAAAATGCGCAAATGTAAAAAATATATCAAAGCATTATGTGAAATGTTTTACTTAGAAATTTCGTCCAATGTGCCACAGTACCGCAATAAATGTTACTGTTGAACTAATAAATCTCAAAACTCATGCGCCTCGTGACTAATCTCCCATCTTCCCTGGGAAAGATCCGGTATTTCACCTTTCAAAACCTGGATAATTGTTGTTTGCGAGCACCCATTAAAACCAGCATAGCTCACATAAACAGCAGTAGAGCACGCATGCCCAGCCGCCTTTGTCTCTCAGTGGCAATGCTTACACAATCGACTCGGAACTCATTTAGGATGAGTAAAGGCCAAAGCCGGGGGCTGGTCCAGACACAAACTGCCACTGTTTCACTCATTGGGACAAGATTAGAACCTGGGTTGTTACTTGGCCAGTGTAAATTCCACACCAACCCCTCAAATTAGTCAATACATACCTACAAATAGAGCATAAGACTGCGCATGTGTGCAACGGTGTGGGTTAGTGTGGGGAGGGACAGCACAGCATTTAAAAATGGTTCACAAAAATCAGCACACAAAAATGTCACTTCAAATTCATGCAGGAAATCATGCTCCAGGAATGGCCAGGGAGAGAAAAAAAACAGACAAGGACAACAACAACAATGACAACAGGATGGCAAGCTCTCAGAGGGAATGTCATTGGGACGGAGGGGAGGACGGGGAAGATCTCTCGCATCAGCCAAACCCTGCACACAACACCACGGGCACTGCCACGCCCCGCTTCCTCCCCGCCTCTAACCCACCGAAGTCAGGGGCGTTTCGCTTACAGCCCTCCAGCAAAACCACCCTTTTTCTGACAAGGCAGCCGTACCAGACGCCTGCAAGGCAAGGCAGCGGCATGGTGGGAGGCTCAGTGGGTGGAGTGAAAAAGGATGGGGATCAGCAAGGATTGGTGGGGATTGGTGGCCGTGTGGCTCACTGGAGGACTATTATATGTTGCTGAGCCAAAACATATAAAATATTTTATTGAAACCCCATGTTATGCCCTTTTCTAACGTTACCAAAACAGGCATTGAAGTGGCACCCAGAGACTGGTCAACCTTGCCAGATTCGTGAAATAAAGCAGCACAAAAATACCAATTTTAAACGTGACACTGTTTTTTCCGGGAAATTCTTAAACTATGTTGCTACTTAATCTGTCTTTTGGTAAAAAATGCTATATATACATATAAGTGAGCAGGAAGATGGTTCATATGTGTTACATGGACGATTCATATTTTGTCTGTAGTCTATACACAAACGGTTCATAGTTATAAAATACCCATCATAACCTTCACTGATGTATGCGCCTGTGTTTTCTGATGATCAACTATGCAAGGCAGTTATAATAACCAATGTGATGACTGACACAAGGTGCCACACTCCTAAATAGTAGACGATGGAGAGGGAGTGGTAAAGGGGCTGGATTTATTAAGAAGTGATTCTGGATCAAAAACATCATCCATTTCCAGGTCCCTTAAGCAGGCACTCCTCTGACAGGATTCAGCTGAACAGAAGGTAAATATAGACGCACACATTAATAACCAAACAAAACAGACACACGAGGGTCCACAAACAATTTGAGAACAGTAACTTATTGGTGTTTTTGACAATTCGTAATATTTCTCATAACCTTACAAACGTCCAATAAAGAATTGCTGCTATTCACTCAGTTACGAGAAATCTTATCATTAAACTATAAGTGCTGTATATGTAGACTCTTCTGTAGTCTTCCCCAGGTCACTGGCGGTTTATTATTTATAATAGTTTAATCGCAGACTTTTATGGATTTGAGCATGGTTACGGAACAAATCCTTTCTGCAGTCTGAGACAATGGAAACTAAAGGAAGTCTCTGGACACCTGACTGAGTCACATCGAGTGTCGTTATCACGCGTGTCCTGATGGATGCACGAGCACAGATCTGCAGCCGTGCATCAGTAGCCAAATACCCGATTCTGCGCCATACAGGTACGTGCATGGGGGTGCACGCTCAGGCAATTACGCAATGATATGCATGGTGCAAGAACTATACAGACTTGCATCAGTGTTACAAGTATTGACACCGCCATCCCGAAATGAACAGCGTGCAATTGAAATCAATGTTACACATGATCATGCAACTGCAGACACACGTTCTTGAAGCGTAACACTGAAAGGGCACGTAAAATAACGAACACACAAAAGCAGCATATCTCATTGTCATGAACCGCTAAGTCCTGTACAAGGTCGCGGTGAGCCGGAGCCTATCCCGGCAGACACAGGGCGCAAGGCAAGGATATACTCACGATGGGACGCCAGTCCATCACCGGGCACTGCAGGCAATTTAGTCTGCAAGCCAATTAACCTATGTAGCAGCATGTTTTCTGGACTGTGGGAGGAAACCGGAGCGCCCGGCGAAAACCCACGCGGACACGGGTAGAGAACATGCAAACTTCACACAAAAACGCACCCGAGCCGAGATTCGAACCCGGGACCTTCTTGCTGTTTAGCGACAGCGCTACCCACTGGGCCACCGTGCGGCCCCAAAAGCAGCACATTGCATTGGCAAACTGAGTGCCGGCAGACTTCTTCATTATTATGCAAGTCTCACTTTATACACGAGACGCGTCATTCGCTCCGGTCTGAGAAAATGTGGGGCACAATATTCTCATCTCATCTCATTATCTGAAACCGCTTAATCCTATATAGGGTCACGGTGAGCCGGAGCCTATCCCGGAAACACAGGGCGTAAGGCAGGAATACACCCGACAACGGGACGCCAGTCCATCGCCGGGGCACAATATTATTACTCTTAATTATTATTTAGCAGACGCCCTTATCCAGGGCGACTTACATCTTTACAGAGGTATAGTGAGGAAAACACAGAGAGGCAGGGGGAAAAGGCAGACATGCCGTCAGTCAGCGCCAGCACCTGCCAGACACTGCGTTCTGAATAGAATGATGTTATCAGCCAATTCATTAATGAGCATTTTTTTTTAGTTGTGGAAGGAAAGTTACGCAGAACAGGGGGAGAACACAAAAACTCCACATAGAAACGAGCCCGAGGTATGAATCGAACCACATCGGGAAAGACATTATTTCTCTGAGGCGCAGATGTTACTACTGCACCACCCTCAGTGGATATGCCTTGTCACACCAGTGGATCTCCATAGGACAAAAAGACCACAGGATCAATCCAAGTAGCTACCATCTCTGTCCCTCCACCACTTTTTTTTTAGCAAAATAACGGCATTTTTCTTCAGGAAATCAGAACCCATTTCGTATCGCCACACAAAGCACCACAAAACTCAGTTTATTTTTTTTCAATTTTTGCTTGTTTATGACACTTAAATTGAAACATATAGCTTATGTGCACAAATACTTAACTTGTCATACTCCCGTGGCACTGTCTGTGACTCAAGTGTTGTTTTTTTTAATGATAATTATATACTCCTCTTGTTGGGCAATAGTCATTTTAGACCCTGTACTTTATCTCTGTACTGCTGATGTGTATATATTTGTTTTGTTGCTATGCCCACAAACCTCGTAAAACAGCCAGGACCGTGGTTTCATTGGAGGATCTATGCAACAAATAATATAAACTTAACCTGCAAACTATTTAATCCATGAGCGTTAACACGAACACAAGAAAATAAACTACATTGAACATACATATCACATGTTGACATCGCTTCACATATATAAAGTTACTGAAGAATAGTTGAGACTTTTTGGCAGAGACATATAAACCAGCAGAAGATAAGGAAAGGTATAGGTAAATAATATAGAGGCATATCAAAACGATTAACATTGTTGTTGGCACGATACCAAGACCCAAGACAGACAAACACATATTGCAATTCATCAGCAACACAAGCAAACAAAAAACAGTCGACAAAAACACACACATTGCGCTTACAAGCAAGCCGAGCATGCTGTATTACGAGAGGGCCCGATGTAAACCCAGAGAGACGGCAGAACGCGCCGAGAGCGGTGGCACACGCTCACCTGGTTCGAGCCCCTCCAGGGGTAGCAGCTTAATGAGGTCTCCCTTGTGGAAGTTGAGGAGACTTCGATCCTCTGTGGAGTAGCTCCTTACCGCGACCACGTAGTTAGAGTCCTGTGCACAGCCACGACCGCTCATTATTGTTTAACACAGCACAACGCCGTAGTTTTGCACGGTTGTGTTTAACTACTCTGTGATGTTCTCCAGGTGGTACTGCTCGGCTGAGGTTTAGCTCGAGGGAGCCGCGAAGCTTCTGCAGAAGCTCCCTGCACGAGGGGTGAAATGTTACCGCACAGCATGGAGTAGAACCTGAAAGCCCATCTGAGCGCTCAGTGGTGCAACTGGTATTGATAAAGCATCCTCAACACATTGCATTTCCAGGCATCAGACAACCAAGCCACCCCAACAGCAAAACATAATGAACACCGAAGTGTGTTTGAATGTACCCAACACTGAGACCACACGCATTCCCCTAAACTCTGGCTGATCTCATCTCATCTCATTGTCTGAAACCGCAGGGTCACGGTGAAGCCGGAGCCTATCCCGGCGGACACAGGGCGCAGGGCGCAAGGCAAGGATATACCGACAATGGGACGCCAGTCCATCGCCGGGCACTGCGGGGCAATTTATCCTGCGAGCCAATCAACCTATGTAGCAGCATGCTTTTTGGACTGTGGGAGGAAACCGGAGTGCCCGGCGAAAACCCACGCGGACACGGGGAGAGCATGCAAACTCCACACAGAAAAGCACTCGAGCCGAGAAATTCGAACCCGGGACCTTCTTGCTGTGAGGCGACAGCGCTAACCACTGGGCCACCGCGCCGCCCCTAAACTCTGGCTGATGTTAAGCTTAAATGGCTTCAGGTGTTGCGCCCATTCTGCCAGTGTTGGCCTCACACGATTCCACCGTGCAAAGCCACCAGGGACACGAGGAGTGCGGCACCTTCTTGAGCTCGGTGATGAAGTGGTCGACCATGGCCTTGACGTGGGCCGCCTTGGGAGAGAAGAGCAGCAGCTTGTCGCGGGAGAGCATGAACTCGAGTGTCTTCGCATCGAGCAGCGTCACAAAGAGCACGTCCGCGTAGCTGCACAAAGGACCCAGGGCTCGTTTGCACTCTGCAGGCGGCGTCTACAACGCGTGCTCGCTAACTGACGCTCGCGATTATTGAAACAATCACTGCCTTTATTTTGACAACAGCAACGTTTGTATGGTGGGTATTGTATTTAAATGATAATAACAATGCAATGCAACTCATCTCATCTCATTATCTGAAACCGCTTAATCCTATATAGGGTCACGGTGAGCCGGAGCCTATCCCGGAAACACAGGGCGTAAGGCAGGAATACACCCGACGACGGGACGCCAGTCCATCGCCGGGCATTGCGGGACAATTTTAGTCTGCGAGCCAATCAACCTATCCAGGAGCATGCTTTTGGATTGTGGAAGGAAACCGGAGTGCCCGGCGAAAACCCACGCGGACACGGGGAGAGCATGCAAACTCCACACAGAAAGGCACCGGAGCCGAGAGATTCGAACCCGGGACCTTCTTGCTGTGAGGCGTCAGCGCTAACCACTGGGCCACCGCGCCACCCACAATGCAACTAGTTTAAACAATTTTGTAGGACCATAGCCTGAACTGTCCCCGATTATATATAAAACAATATGTTATGGCCGTGACAGAGTTGAGTTTGGTTAGTTTAAGTGGTCTGGTAGCTTTCCGATGTGTTTTCAGGTTGCACAGAATGTTGCTGCTCACAATGTTCGACGTGTCACTGTGTTCAGAGACCTTCTTCACGGGGTGATTGCTGGGTATTGTGCAATACAACACGCAACGCGATGCACAAGCACACGGCGGAGCAGTGTGTGTGTGTACCATCGCGTAAAGATGCGCAGTCGACCGGTGTTCAGTTATCCATCAATGCCAATCGCTAAGCACCTGTAGCTGTGCAGCACACGCAGCTGCGGTGGATCGGAGGGGCGGGCGCGGTGCGGTGCCAGCAACTTCACTCCCTTGTGGGAGATGCCTAGCATCTGCACCTCCGTGCCTGCGCTGCCCTGCATGCCAACACGAAGAGGTCAAGATGCAGAGGCTCCTAGTTGTTGAGCCTCACAGACTGTTGAGGAAGAGGCATTAGCGAGCGCATATCAATGTTGGCACTGCTCGTGGGATGGTAACGATGCCAGCATCACACACGCCTGAACGCCTGTGTCTCCCCACTGCTAATGTAGATCACACCATAACAGTAAGTACTTGCAGTTATAAATCTCATCTCATCTCATTGTCTGAAACCGCTTAGTCCTATACAGGGTCACGGTGAAGCCGGAGCCTATCCCGGCAGACACAGGGCGCAAGGCAAGGATATACCGACGATGGGACGCCAGTCCATCGCCGTAGTTATAAATACTTGCTGTTGTATTTATTGTCGTAAGTACTTGTCTACACAGGCTCTTGGGGCAAATGGTATTAGCAAACGAACACAGTACATAAGAGGTGGTGTGGCTCGCACTGTGTCCAGCCACTTTTTCTCTGCCCGATGCTGCTGTTTACACACTGCACCAGGCACTCATTAAAGCCTCAGTCGACATAGTAGGGGGATACCCAGAAGTGGTTCCGATATTCACCACCAACACTGCCCACACGTGTGAACTGAACTGAAGACAAGGGGTTCATAGTGCAATATGATAACCACCACGCTTCCGCTCTATATGTTGGCATAGCGCGGTGGCAAAGTGGGTGTCCCTCACGCACCGTCGCAGGGAAGAGACGAGCAAAGTACGTGGCCCAGTTGTCTCTTGCAGCCATGATGACCCTCTTCTTGAGCAGCTCATCAGCGGAAATGGCGTCCGGGCCCACGCGGCAGTCGGCTGCCAAACGATAGACGCGTTCCCAATTGGTAAACTACTCCGTTAGCAAACAAACTCTGGTGGGTAATGGCATGTGTGGCCTCAGAATAATGTGGTTTAAATGGCAAGGTAATGTAACAAGGAGTCTGCCTTGCTGCAAGAGGCAATGCTCATACTGAGTAATACGCACGAGACTGCAAAGCAGGGTAGCCCATGGTAAAGAACGTGGATTGCTCGCGCATAACATAAGATGAGCACACAATACACAAAGACTAGTGTTGCTGTACAGTGATTGAATGAGCCCAATTCATGTGGCTTTTTTGGTCATCATTTCACCACTTATGTAAGGCCCACTACTCAGCTCACAATTACGAAATGGTTCCGTTAGCAGCGTAATGGTGGGGATCACGATGGTGAAAATTTTCGTACTTACACTGACATTAATTCGAAAGCTGTCGTGACCATTGTTATCAATGAATTCCATTTTGTCATAAACCCTCTACCACCCAACAACGGTCATTTAGTAAAGTGTGTCAACGTGAACAAAACGTGCCAATTTTTCACTATGGTGCAGGTTGTCTGATGATGCTGATTGCAATTATCAGCGAAACGACATATTTCTTTCGTAAATACTGTGAGTTTACTCTCCAACACACCGGTGTGCTGAGATAGAGAAGAATTGGCATGTTTTGTTCACTTTGACAAACTTTATTAATTGGCTGTTATCGTGTGGTGGAGGGTTTGCGACAAGCATTTTTTTATATAACCTAACCCAAAAAATGGAATTCATCGATACACTGACATTATTTAAATAATCATCGTTTTTCATAATAAAAATAGCTAAATACATCAGCTATGCACAGAATAACTGTGTAACAAAGTGAAGATCATGCTCAAATTAATCATGTAATTTGGTAATTGAAATATTTATAATAAAATTGTACAATGCAAAGCAGATAATGATCATAACATCAGCAAATTCAGGCCATTCTGTTAGAACTGCCAAAAAATTTGCAACATTTTTTTCTATTATCATGTTTTAAAGCACCATGAATAGTGACCATCGTTGCTGTTGGAATGCCTGACATCAAAATATACCTTACAATATATTTTAGATCAGCCGATTCAGTGCAGGGGTGGCGCGGTGGCCCAGTGGTTAGTGCTGACGCCTCACAGCAAGAAGGTCCCGGGTTCGAATCTCTCGGCTCGGGTGCCCTTCTGTGTGGAGTTTGCATGCTCTCCCCGTGTCCGCGTGGGTTTTCGCCGGGTACTCCGGTTTCCTCCCACAGTCCAAAAGCATGCTCCTGGATAGGTTGATTGGCTCGCAGACCTAAATTGTCCCGCAATGCCCGGCGATGGACTGGCGTCCCGTCGTCGGGTGTATTCCTGCCTTACGCCCTGTGTTTCCGGGATAGGCTCCGGCTCACCGTGACCCTATATAGGATTAAGCGATTTCAGATAATGAGATGAGATGAGATTCAGTGCATCGCACAATCCCGAGGATGATGTGAGAGACTTACCCAGCAAGCTCTTCATTTTCTCGCGCTCGCCTGGGGTAATGCGCAAGCACGTCCCGGAGAATGTGTCATGAACAATCTGGCCACGCACATCAAGGTAGATCATCAGCCTGCTGCGGTAAACTCAGTAATTTCATATGAATAGCAAATTGAAAAACCTCACAGGGGTCCCATGCCCGGGGGCTTCCTGCTCCGTTCATTTCAAAAATAATTATTTCTGAATATTCTTTGAAAGAGAACTGCTGGTGGTTTTGGAGGAGTCTGCACCTGTTTGAAGAGGAGGTTGACCACCAAGGGGTTGTTAAGGCTTTCCTTGGGGTAGAACACCTGTGGAAATAAGGTGGAGTAGACATTTATAAAGAATCCACAGGACAATCAGGCCTAGATACTGAATTTCAAATAATTGGAAACCTATTTTTCTCGAATTGATAAAAATCAAAGTGTTACGAGAAATGATGCATAAAAATACGACACCATTCCATGTTTTTCCAACAAAAAGTGATATCATCTCAAACATCCTGTTTGTTAGGTTGAAGATGCATGAAATTACAACATAAAAACAAATCATTGAAAAGACCTTGAAAATAAGTCCCTGCAATTGTTTTGACCATTAATGACTGTCCTGAACTGATTATTGATACTTCTAAATTATTTTGTTAGAAATAAACATGGCATGGAAATATAGTGGATTCCTACTGCATTCCAGAGTGCCTGGGAAAGAGAATCCCCTGGATGGAAATAACAAACAAATAAAATCAACAAAATTGCCAAAAACAGTGCCTTAAAAAGATAAAAACATAGTAGAGGGTGGTACACATACCTCCTTGCGGAGGAGGATTTTCCAGGGCACTTTACTGTAGGTGTACGTGTGATCGGTGAGCAGCTGGTGCAGCTGAGTCTCCATTCGCTCCTCCTCAGGCTCTACTGGACCGAAGCCAGAATCTTCTTCTGGTAAGGATAGAGACACAGTGCCCATTTAATACACTGATTAATTTACACAGGTTTTTTTGCGGTGGGGTTCTAAGACTCTGATTTGTTTTTGGGTTGTGCCACGTGTTGTTTGTTGTTCCTGAAGATGATTCCGACACGTGGAGTAAAACGTCGGACATTATTCCAAACAACAAGTGATACAACCAGCAAATAAATCAGAGATTTACTATTGAGTAATCTAAGCTCAGTGCGTGGAAAACTATTAATTCGGAATGTTCAGAAAAAAGCCACCGCCATTAATTTACCATAATTCTAATAATCATATCTATACGTAATAGTGCTAGGCACGCATCAGGTCACCAATAATTGCCTGGCCTCTCATTGTTTGACAGCCTTTGTGACATCACAACTAGTCTACTAGATGATGTAAAGTCCAGATGAGATAATTATACCAATATACGCATTAATAAAAGGTCATAAATCATGTGAAAGCACTATTTAAATTAACTGTAGATCGCACAGAATGATTTCACAAGGAAGACATGAGTTCTGACCATTTCAACAATTAAATTGTGCTGCCTCAATACCTCAACAAGCATCTTTACCACACAATATTAGCAGCGTATTGAAGAAGGTTACCCACGTAATAAAAATTGTCACACCGAGTGTTTACGTGTCATTTTGTGATAGCAGTAAGTTAAGTTAAGTATTGTGAATCTGAGCCAAAACTAAAAATGGTGTTTGTATTTTTTGCATAGACTTGTTTGTCTTCTTTTTTTTAAAAAAAAGGTCGCTACCACGTTCTATGACCTTAATGGGGCAGATGTGGTTGAGGCTTTAAATTGGATTGAGTGGCTGAGGGAAAGGGACGTTAATAACAATGCACGGCTGCAAAAACAACGACACCGCTGCACAACCATACATTTCATAACGTTAAGCCCGTCTAACACGAAAATAAAAACACACCTCGCGTTGCGCAGTTGAAGAGGGAAAAGCTGAAGTAATGCGAAAACAGCACCACTAGCTGAGAGCAGATAGGCCTCGACACACACCAAAAACCCTCCACCAGAAAAGTGCAACAAACAAGCCAGATTGCAGGTCCAGCTTTGGAAGACGCAGTGATCTATGAAGGGCAGTGGTCAGTACTCAGTACAAGCACTGCCGGGATGGTGCACTCCATTCAAAATGCAATGTAAAAGTGCATCTTCCCTTTAATTAATTACCACTCACGTCATTGTGAGGGTTTTTTTTTTTCAAAGACTGAGGAGAAGGAAGCACTGATTCTTTCCAAAGCTGGAATCTGGGTGCCTGTCTAAAAGCAGGTTACCTCTGTTGATAATGGTCTCAGTTCCAAACCTCACTGAGACGCAGCGCTTTGCTGGGCATGCAAACGCAACGGAGCAGAGCACCGTGAATTTATCGATAAAGGATTATTGAAAACTTTCAGTAAAGTAAAACGCAAAGCAAAAAACATGCCTGGAACTATAAATATATTTTTTTACAAATTAACATACATTCTTACATGTGTTTATAATAAGAAATAATATCAACAAGGTTGGCTTTGTTAATTAAAAACAATCAAAAGCTAAACAAACTGCAGGAAGTAGATTGTCACGCTACATGGTAATAAAATCGTGAATAGTCTTTATATTAGTCTTCTCGAACTATAAATAGTGTCACAGAACCATTTAATTGAGAGTATCTCAACTTGCAGTGACGGTTTTGACGTTTCATGATGGCTCCAAATAAGGGTCACCAGTGAGAATCTCAGCAATTAACTGCATCTCAGGACATGATTCATCTGTAAACTTAGTATGCTTGTTTACCCAGGTAAGCTTGGATCCTGCCAAATATTTACATTAGGTGTGAAAACCACTATGTATATTCCAATGGAATAATTTACAGATATGTTTGACCACAATGTCGGCACACAATGACTGCGTTTGCAAAGGACTTTGCAGGTATTTTAACGCGCAGTGTGATGGTTAACACGCAGTGTCTTAATTAGAGTGGTCACTGGATTCGAACTGTAAACCTCTACAATGAGTGGAAAATGTGCTACCGCTAGGCCATGTCACTCTCTCCAATGAAGAGTGCTATAATAATAATCATCAAAATCATCATCAATACCCACTTAATCCTGTACAGGGTCATGAGGTGCCAGAGCCTATCCCGGCAGACAGAGGGCGCAAAGCAGTGCTATCCCTAGGATGTGACGCCAGTACATCGCTGGGCACTTTTTTGGAAAAATTTACTCAGCAGGCCAATTAACTTAGGCAGCAGCATGTCTTTGCACGGTAGGAGGAAATCGGAGTACCCAGAGAAAATCCACGTGAACACGAGGAGAGAACACACAAACTCTACACAGAAAGGCACCTGAGCCAGGAATGGAACCTGTGACCGTCTTTATTGTTAGACAGTAGGGTTACTCACTGTACCACCACGCCGTCCTTGAAGTGTGCTGTGCATGTATTTATATGCAGTACATCTATGTCGGAAAATCCTATTTTTGCGAGGATCCAACTGTGGATATGGAAGACTACCACTAGCTGCCCATCAAAATGCATATCACAGTCTCAGAAGCTTAGAGTTATTGGTTTTATTGTCGTTTGTTTAACGATCATTATTTAAACCTAATGATGCAGTAGCGTTCGTAGCTAAACTGACAGATCCGGCCGTGACACGGATCCTTCCGTAGCGACCGGAGCAGCACAACACATTTGTCTCTCTGGTGTGATGTGAAGGTGGCAATCCTCATCACAGGAATGAGGATAAACCCATGGCTCGTGCAAATCGCTGAAGCCTAACGATGCCATCCACATAATAGTGGGAATCACAGGAAGGAGAATGTTGATTAGGTTAATGTTCTCATTATACTTTACAGATATAAACGGGCCATGTGTTGACTTTAATAACATACTCTCTGTTTCTTGAGGGATGCCGCGTAAAAACTTTCTTGAAAATTAAAGCATGATTTCATGCATCATACTGCCATTGCAGATGTTGCAGCATTTAAGCTGGTGCACAAGCATATAGTGGAGAAACACACACGTATCAATGCACAATATGGCATGCTGAGTTGTATGTCAAACTTATTGTGTATAGGATCTGCTGCGTCTCACATCACTCATGTAGGAACCCCTGCAAATCTGCGATTTCACCAGCCAGGAATAATTTATATGCCTCTGACGACACCTTTGTGGGAATCCCTTATGGACGGTGGATAACAAGAATGAAATTCACTAATATGGGTGGCGCGGTGGCCCAGTGGTTAGCGCTGTCGCCTCACAGCAAGAAGGTCCCGGGTTCGAATCTCTCGGCTCGGGTGCC
>JAZEWT010000002.1:30438419-30457243 GCA_036362905.1 Mordacia mordax | reverse complement strand
ATCGTCGGTATATCCTTGCCTTGCGCCCTGTGTCTGCCGGGATAGGCTCCGGCTTCACCGTGACCCTGTATAGGACTAAGCGGTTTCAGACAATGAGATGACGAGATGAGGTTTACGTATTAAGAAGCTATTTCAGTTTGTTGCAAAAGCCAGTAGAATAAACACGCTTCGTTCCATTGTTTCTTTTCCAACACTCTTGTGAACTTTGCCCAACGAAATAAACGTGTTAGCACATCAATAACAACTTTGATAACGACGTTCCTTGCTGGCTCCTTGACGTTAGAGTTCTTTGGGCTTATGCAAAGCGAATGCATTTTGTAAAAAAGAGTACAACATCGTAACGAGAGCAATATAATGACCATCCAAACAAAAGGAATTTGTTGAAGCAAAAAGAGCGTTTCCATCATTCAAAGAGATCTCCTAACAAAGCGCACCACTCGGTAACTAGCAAGTGTAACGATGTATTCATTATTTGACTGAATTGATACTTGCGCACGACCAACATGCATCGTGCTTATGACAAATGAATATAATTGCAGTGTACACAATTGTTCAGCGAATGTACATTTTAGGACAATCGGGCAGATAAGGCCGTGACACAATCTAAGGTGTAATCGGGTCCAATCTTACCGAGAGTCTTAGATGTCATGCGATGAGCCTTTGGGATGGTGCAACTGCCACCCAATACTGTTGTAAGTTATCGGATCCCATTAAATATGCATATGGAGACGGCTTGATTAAGACCCCGAAGTGTGTCTTTAAGTATACTTTGCTTAAGTTAAGCACCATTAGGAAATAAGGACAACAAAACTTATAAAACATTAACTTTAAAAGTCCAAAAAGTCAGCATGTTTAAAGGTTGAAAACAGACTTTACTTACCAGATTGTAAATTGTACTTACAAAATGTTATTTCTCTCCTACTTTAAACAGGGCTCTTCAAATTACCTTTCACATGAATGGGAGCCCATCTGCTTGCATTGTGATGCCATGACATTACAGTCACTGTGTTTTGTGTGTGGATTCCTCGAGCATTGTCTATTGTCAGCACTAAATATAGCACCTACAGTACATTAAATATTCACTGCTACTCACGTCAATAGGCAGAATACTATTTGGTGCTACTGCATTAGTAATGCTGCACACATAATCATAATGAAAACTCAACACGTTCATCCAATAACACGGCGGCCTTAAAACGAAAAATATATAAGGTAATGGGTGACGTTTCGCGCAAGGTGCCTTTTTAATGGCACCGTACATCTACCTATGGCAGGCCTCTGAGTTATGTCTTTGTGGGGCCATAGAGTCAGTGGGTGTATGTGAGACAGTTGGGAGCTCGCCACTTCAGTCTCAAGTGAATACTAACTTTAGTATGTACATAATATATATGCTTACCCATCCAACTGCATTCACGTCCAACAGCACCAGCCATACGAACTTTTTTATACGAACATAAATGTACACACACCTACACTCAGTACCAGCCACCTTGTACAGAACACTAAAAACCTGCTGCTAATTACTCATCCTGTGGATGGCATATTCCTTGCACATCCTTTCATCTTTATTTGCACTATGTTTGTCCTATTCGCACTCTATTTGTTATCATTACACTTTTTGTTCTTGACCTGTGCCTTGTTATGTCCCCCCCCGAGCCCCAGCTTAGCTTAACTTGTAAATATTAAAAATGTTTGTACGTTTTAAGTATTTTTTTTTATCCTAGTATTTTAAAACTCTTGTAGTTGTTTCAGCTGTTGGTACTTTTTGCCAGTGTACATATGTAACAAGTAGAAACGATTTTTACCATTTCTGGCAATTATACAGGTGTTAAGATCTTAAAACAACAAAATAAACACCTTTCACAAAGTGTCTAGCTTGCAAAAGCCACACAAACTTGTGGCGAAATATGTAAACAGGAAGCCTTATTGTCTTGTGGTTGTGTTTCAATCCTTGTATATGCCAACACTGGGGATCTGAGAGAAACGGCAGTTAGATCCTCTATATGTCTTGTACATATGGCAGAATTGACAATCAAGTTGAAATGTGACTGTGAATAATTGCTTGGAGCAAAAGAGGCCCGCATGATGCGAGATGCACCACCTTCACATGGATACTGAGGGCAGTGTGAAGTTACATGGTCGACGGTTTAGAGTTCAGAGCCGCAGTTGTAAGCAGAAACGTGTTTAAATTTTCACTCAGTTGTGCCAAAAGAAGTACAACTAAAGGTAGATAATGGAGAGGCGATTCCCTCGAGAAACACAGCGGCATAGCTCGCTCGCTTATCGACAGATGGTTATCATGACAGAACAAAACACCCAGTGAGCTTGCAAGTTATCTCATCTCATCTCATTGTCTGAAACCGCTCAATCCTACACAGGGTCACGGTGAGCCGGAGCCCATCCCGGAAACACAGGGCGCAAGGCAGGAACACACCCGACGACGGGACGCCAGTCCACCGCCGCTTGCAAGTTATAGATGCGGGATTCCTGCGACACAATAACTGTGCGGCGTGAGCGCACATTCACACGAACGCTTCCTCACCTTCAGGTAGCGTCGCCGGCAGAGAAACATAAGCACCGTGGCTCGCAGGCGGATGAAGCCCTCACGGATCATCTTGTAGCGGTACCTGAGAGCAAGAGAAGAAGGGAGCAACAGCTTATTGCCGGCGGTCGTTACCGTGTGTATAACACGAATATAAATATAACCATCGGAACTGTCTCAATACTCAAGTTGGGTTCTGTTCAAAGGGAGACAAAAACATAACCGGGGATTGAGATAGACAAATACATGGAGAGAGACGTGGCGAGACAGACGCAGTGTAATTCAGTCAGTGACCCTACTAAACACACACAATGCCATATTCTCCACATAGTAGGACACTCTGGAAGGTAAGATGCACCTCAAACTTGTGGCCTGGCTCAATAAAACTACACAAATTGGGTCACACGGATATACCTAACAGATTGTATAACAGCTCCCCAAATTTTTCATGAAAAAATAATGAAAAAGTATCCATAGCTCTTCTCTCCAGATAGCCACATAGAGTTCTCCTTCTCTCTCCCAAACGATGTTTCATATCCCACGTTGGAAGCACCATCAGCCGTGTGTGTTTGATGATGCCTCCAAAGTGGGATGCAAAATATCACGAAGGAAGGGTAAGGAACTCATGAAATCCCAAAACAACAGCTGTGGAGGAGGTCAATTCTCATGCCTCGAGCCGTCAAAACATTCAGTAGAAAAAAATTTCAGCAAGGGCGGCGCGGTGGCCCAGTGGTTAGCGTTGTCGCCTCACAGCAAGAAGGTCCCGGGTTCGAATCTCTCGGCTCGGGTGCCTTTCTGTGTGGAGTTTGCATGCTCTCCCCGTGTCTGCGTGGGTTTTCGCCGGGCACTCCGGTTTCCTCCCACAGTCCAAGAAGCATGCTGCTACATAGGTTAATTGGCTCACAGGCCAAATTGCCCCGCAGTGCCCGGCGATGGACTGGCGTCCCATCGTCGGTATATCCTTGCCTTGCGCCCTGTGTCTGCCGGGATAGGCTCCGGCTTTACCGTGACCCTGTATAGGACTTAGCGGTTTCAGACAATGAGATGAGAGATGAGATGAAATTTTTCAGCATAAACCGGTGAGCACAGCCAAAGCACGTTGTGACAACCTGTTGCCCCTCACCTGGCCTGGTAGCCGCGGATGTGCGCCTGCAGAAGGATCAACTTTGACCTCATACGCCGGAAATGCCGGCGCGCCACGAAGCCGCGAATGTGGCGCTGCACGGTGACCGCGGCCCAGTGCAGGACGCGCTCGCGCCGGCTCTCCAGCGCCTGGTGCAGCTTCTCCTTGAGGAAGACCTGCGCACCCGCACACGCGCGCGCATGTGGCCCAGACTCAGAGCGGCCACAAGAAAGGAAACGGTGCAGCCCCGCAATCGCTCGCTCACACCACTACTGGCAGAAGGGCCCAGAATTGGTGGACCTCTAGAGGTCAAATATAGAGAGCGTTGTAACTACTCTTTCACTGAAGAGGACAACTCTTTGGTGACATTTAACCAAAAACATGCTTTTGAACTCTAAAACATGTGCAATGCATGATGTAACCAATGTAAGCCACGACAGGGCACACGATGACCAACATTTGTGAATTGTGGTACAGAATAGTTTTATTGTCCAGATTTCAAGAGACACTTTCACGCTTCTATTTCATTGAGCAACAGAGGTTCTAGTGATAATACTGTACAGATATGTAGATGCAGGGCGGCACGGTGGCCCAGTGGGTAGTGCTGTCGCCTCACAGCAAAAAGGTCCCGGGTTCGAACCTCGGATCGGGTGCCTTTCTGTGTGAAGTTTGAATGTTATCCCCGTGTCCATGTGGGTTTTCGCTGGGCACTCCGGTTTCTTCCCACAGTCCAAAAAGATGCTGCTGCATAGGTTAATTGGCTTCACAGACTAAATTGCCCTCAGTGCCCAGTGATGGACTGGCGTCCCATCGTGGGTATATCCTTGCATTGCGCCCTGTGTCTGCCGGGATAGGCTCCGGCTCACAGCGACCCTGTACAGGACTAAGCGCTCTCTGACAATGAGATGAGATGAGAGTTTCATTGAGCGTCTATGCAACATTGATGGACAGTTGTAAGAATGAAACGAGTGGCCACGCATTAATTTGTTCCCTGGCAAGCGAACTGTGGTTGTTTCCCTTTCTCTCAATAAGGTACAAGATAGGTGTTGCCCTCCACACACCCGGTTGATGCCTATTTGGTAGGGCTCATCCATGTGCTTTTTCATGCTGATTTTGCTGAGGATGGTGATACAGCCTTCTCGGCCAGACGAGACGGCCTCCTTCCTGCCCACCAGCATCTTGTATCTGCACACAATGCCAAGCACGCGTGCACACCATGGTCAGAACCCTGTAAGAGGAGCACAGTGTGCATGGTTATTTCTGCTGAGGTTACAGATTAAAGTGGCTGAAACATGTTAGCAAGTCCCAAACATTATATGGGGTGCTCTTGTCAAAAAGGTATGGTAGCAGGAGCATTTATTTAACAAGCCTGATTTGCTGACGAGACCCTATAATTGTTAAGTGCAATACAGCTGGAAAGACATTTGCAATGAATGACAAGTGATCTTTGGTGTGGTTGTTGTGTGGGTCGGCAAGGGGAGGCACCGTGAGGTGAAGGTGATGAACGGCACCCTGACCGGGTAGCCCTCCTTGCGGATGCGAATTGTCTCCAAGATTCCCAGGTAGAGCAGCTGAGCCCCGACCACCTCCGGGTCAAAGAGACCGGGTTCCTTGGCAGGGGAGAGGCATGCGGAGAGAGATGAACATCAGGCCCAGGGTGAACAAGGTGGGGTGCGGGAGGGGGTTGGCAGGGTGGAGGGCAACGGGGAGAACAATAGCAGGAGCTAAGTGAGTGGATCAAACAGATGGAGTTGGGCTGAAGAAGAGGAGGAATGTGTGGTCGGTAAGAACAGGGAGAGAAGATGCACATTTAGGAAGAGATGGATTGTGGATAAATAAAAGTCAGATGTAACGATCAAATACAATTCGTCATCTTATGGATCAACCACAACATTACAAAAACGAAGTTGCTATTGATCTTAGCCAATTAATAAACTCTGTTCACAACTTAATGCTACTGGTTAGATTTAGATTCCACTTACAGTGGGTATCAATAAATTGGATCGATACAATATCCATTCAAGATTCTAACAGAGCAGCTAGCATACTGGCAGATTACCTTGTACAATGAATAGGAAAAATAACAGCAATGAAAACAATGTTTAGTCAGTCTAAAGTAAGAGTGAATTAAGAGTAACTTCTTATCACGTGAAACTTACCTTTCTATGATTTGGCTTTATACAACGCACAAAAAATGGGTTGCACCTGTGGGCAAAAACACAATTGTTGTTTATATTGTAATGATGAAGGTCTTCACGGCTCGATGTATGATGATTGCTTCGAAAAGCTGCTCTCTCGGGACAGCCGCGTCGATCGCTCCCTCTCTCCCCATCACGACGTTTCGCCTCACACCTTAGAGTCATTCTCTAACGTTAGAGGCATTCTCTAACGTGTGAGGCGAAGCGTCGCGATGGGGACAGTGGGAGCAATCGACGTGGTTGTCCCGAGAGAGCAGCTTTTCGAAGCAATCATCATGACCTGCTCTTACAAAAATAACTTTGTAAGGCGTCTCAAGGCAAATTAAGAGTAAACTTGAGTCACGTTGACAGACCACGTGTGACTGGTGAGTTGATTCAACAAAATCATATATAAGGTACAAATGCAAACTGTGGATATGATACGGCATCATTACTTATGAACGCTGAAGTTTAAGATCCTGCAACTACAATATTTTTTGGTCAATTTAAATATTTAAAATCTAAACATTAGTAATATTACAATATTTATTCGAAATTTGCAATAAAACTAACACTGTAAATGGTATAGAAATGGTTGATCTTAACAAAAACACCGGATTACTACTTCTGAGATTTAGAAAAAATGAGACACATGATGGAAAGAAAAATAGCGAAACACCTGATGACGAAAGAATTACACGTAAACACAATATTGTGGGTTGTGTATTATTATGCAACTGATAAAACAAGCACGTTCTGGTATTTTTTTGGTGTCCTATGAATCATTATAGATTTTCTACAACAGCAACCTCAACAATGGTACAATGCAGGTAAAACCAGAACAGGTGGCGACTTTAGTAATGTACTCGTGGTGGCATCAGTAGCCAGCATTGATAGAGGTGCCGTACTTTTCCATCTTCTCTATGAGCTCCATGAGTGACTGCTGGAACTTGGCGGCCACCGTTGGGGCCTGGTATCTGCGGCCCAGGCTGCTGTTCTTGCCCACACGTCCCTGCGCCACTGACTGGTGCTGCCGAAACTGATCGGACAGGAGCTACATAGGGCATAGGGCATAGGGCATAGGGCATAGGGCATAGGGCATAGGGCATAGGGCATAGGGCATAGGGCATAGGGCATAGGGCATAGGGCATAGGGCAAGGTGCACGGCAAAACGTTGGAGACGTTTGGCAGATGCTAATCACCACAATACTGGAAAGCAAGTACGAATATATAAAACAATCATCATTCACCATTATAAGTGATATTACTGTGGCACTTGTGCTACGTTTGTGGGCACTGATACCGTGCTGAATTTCTCAGAGTAGAAGACTATAGGGGGGGGCGGCGCGGTGGCCCAGTGGTTAGCGCTGTCGCCTCACAGCAAGAAGAACCCGGGTTCGAATCTCGGCTCGGGTGCCTTTCGGTGTGGAGTTTGCATGTTCTCTCCCCGAGTCTGCGTGGGTTTTTGCCGAGCACTCCGGTTTCCTCCCACAGTCCTAAAAACACGCTGCTGCATAGGTTAATTGGCTTGCAGACTAAATTGTCTGGTGATAGACTAGTGTCCCATCGTGGGTGTGTCCCTGCCTTGCGCCCTGTGTCTGCCGGGATAGGCTCTGGCTCACCGCGACCCTGTACAGGACTAAGCTGTTTCTGACAATTAGATGAGATGAGAAATGTGTATGCACTCACATACGTGTGCCATACAAATGACTGCCATGGGTAGAACTGATTGCACTCAAGAAGTTATAAAGCGAATCACCCCCCACAAACAACACCATGATGTACCTTGCACTTGCTGTGAATAAGAAGTTCTAACACCTCCTGTCGCACCTGGTCAAAGTTTTTGTCCAAAAATTTATGCACCTATAATGCAAGACGAAGGGGGGGAAAATAACAATTACAGAGCTTCCGAGTCAATGGTTTTCTTACATCATTATTCTGGTCCAGGCAAGAACCGAGAAATCAATATATTCCAAAATGACATTGAGTTATGCAAAGACGCCAGCATCATCATTAGGCCAATGATCAATATTTTCATGAGGGAGTTAGATAGGTACACTGGTAGAGAGTAGCCTGATGCATTTGAAAAAAATCAAGCAAAAGCATTCTCCTGCGCAAATCAGTCCATTTCCTAATCAAGCAATGATGTTTGCGGATTTCCGTGAATTTCAAAACCAGATAATGCATGCGTATGAACACAACACTGCTTTATTATGGCATTATATAGATGTAAAATGAAACATACCTTGATAGCCAAATCACAATTATCGTTGTGATTGATGATCAGTGTGTAAATAACATGCATCATTTTAACGTTTATATTTATTTTGACAAAGAGATATTTTATCATCACACGACACCATGGTGTACCACTACTGCTACATTTGTGCCCAAATTTCACTTTACAGATAAATATATTATATCAATCTGCTTATAGATGCCAATTAAACTAATGGCTGCTGCATCATTATTGGCTAAGACTATGTGGTGCAGTCAATAACAGAGGGGCATATGTTCGGCCGCAAGTTTGTTTGTTTGTTTTTAAGTTGGAAGGAACTCTTGAGCTTTGTAGCTCTTTTTAATGGTTGTCCAGCGGCCAGGAGTAAGCCAGTTACAACATTTCAGGGAACCGTAGGAACGTTCGTCAGGAAAATTTAGCGAAGCAGCATAAACTGCAAAAATAGCTTGTTGATAAATATAGTAAACGTTTAATGATTGCTTACAAAAGCTGCTGCAGGATTCCTCAGGCGTAAAATATCGCGAAAGAGAGAGGAGGAGCGATCGACGCGACTATCCCGAAAAAGCAGCTTTTCGAAGCAATCATCATGCATCGAGCCGTGAAAACCTACATCGGTACATAGTTAACTTTATACATGCAGTGAGTTTTGTAGCAAAAATATTATTGTGCCAAGGACATTGCAATCAGGATTCACAAGGCATACCTGGTATGTGACCTTGCCCGCATAGTGCTTAATCATAAACTCTGGCAGGGGCATCTTGGGCTTGGCGTAAAGAGGGTTATTGCCGTGATGGTAGTGACATTTTTGCAAGAAGGTCTGATCCGTAGCCTGAGAAATAAAGGGAATGCAAAGTGGCATAACGATCACCGGCTGATAAAATGAGAATCTAGACGAGGACAGGGGTGGTCAGATGGTCGAGGACAGTGGTCAGAAGAGCAGAATGGGGATTAGTACAGGAAGAAGAACAGGTGAATCTGGGAAAGGAATAGAGTAAACGTATATGAGCATGATAAAAGGATATTGATCAGAGGATAGGAACACGACCAAAAAGAGAAATCTAACCATGTAGCAATATTAAATCTTCCAACCAAATAATTCAGCATGGAGTGGAGTGAAAGGAAAGAGTGGAGCAGGTGTTTATTATTATATCTTCATTTTAACAGCAGAAAATACCCAGTGGGCTTGCAATCTGCGACACAACAAACGTCCGAACTGACCAAGGTAACAACGCATAAAACTAAAGGGCAAATAAACTTACAGCAACAATATGCTTGTACATGAAACTTTAACCATAATCTCATCTCAACTCATTGTCTGAAACAGCTTAGTCCTATACAGGGTCACGGTGAAGCCGGAGCCTATCCCGGCAGACACAGGGCGCAAGGCAAGGATATACCGACGATGGGACGCCAGTCCATCGCCGGGCACTGCGGGGCAATTTAGCCTGCGAGCCAATTAACCTATGTAGCAGCGTGCTTTTTGGACTGTGGGAGGAAACCGGAGTGCCCGGCGAAAACCCACGCGGACACGGGGAGAGCATGCAAACTCCACACAGAAAGGCACCCGAGCCAAGAGATTCGAACCCGGGACCTTCTTGCTGTGAGGCGACAGCGCTAACCACTGGGCCACCGCGCCGCCCACTTTAACCATAATCAAAGAAGTAAACATTAACACGCAAGATTCCACAATTAAACAAACTCAAAAAACACCAACTTGTACAAAGATGAACGCCCAATCATAATCATGAGTGATGGCGATGGACTGGCGTCCCGTCGTCGGGTGTGTTCCTGCCTTGTGCCCTGTGTTTCAGGGATGGGCTCCGGCTCACCGTGACCCCATATAGGATTAAGCGGTTTCAGATAATGAGATGAGAGATGAGAATCATGAGCGAGCCCTGTGCACCGGTGGTGCGGGAGACGGCGCCCTGTGTTTCAGGGATGGGCTCCGGCTCACCGTGACCCTATATAGGATTAAGCGGTTTCAGATAATGAGATGAGAGATGAGAGATGAGAATCATGAGCGAGCCCTGTGCACCGGTGGTGCGGGAGACGGCGACCTGTGGGAATGCGCTCTGGTCGTCGAGGATGCGCATGATGCCGTACGGCTTCTGAGAGATGAGGTCCAGGCACGCCTGGTTGTCGCTGAAGGTAATGTGCTTCCAGGTGATGCGCTCCCGATCGTACACCTCCTGCACAACGCGCGGCATGGAAATACTTCTCGGGGAAACCGTGTCGGATCTGGCTGCACAACAACGCTGCCCTGAAGGACAGATGCTGCCGCTGATGCTGGTTAGAGTTGGATTTAATTTTTGGGCTCACTGGTTACAGAAACGAGAGTGACACAGCCTTGTATGGTGATAATGATGGTTGAGGCTCGGGAGAAGTTCATGGTCAGGGCTACTGATGAGCTGTGACTATTTCTCGTGCGGCGGCAGCCGGAGCTCGGTGCAGCGCTTTGTGACCCTCGGGTGAAAAGTGCTCTATAAACATTGTGCCTCAGTGCTGTTTATCGTCAGCGGTGTTTTTTATAAGAGCACCACTGCACAGTAGCCTAATATAGTAATCGTCAGCGAATGGACATAAAGAGATACAGATTTACTCACAGATTGACAGAGGGACAGATACATTCAGACAGGTTAGAGGGACAAGGGATCTTCAGCTCTTGATGTCTCTTCCACCCACCTGCTCTTGTCTGAAGATGATGCGATTGAAGAAGTATTGCAGGTACTCGTTAGCGTAATTAATGCACAGCTGCTCAAAGCTATTAATAGCCAGATCCTGAAAAATACAAGGGGTTAACATTCAGATTGTCTCAATGTAAACAGAAATCCCTATTATATCCTGGGAAGACTCGCGACATACATTCCATAAACAACAACATATTTAACCTGAGAGATCCTGCTACAGGGTCCTCAAGATTCTTTTTTTTCTATCAAACAAACGTGTAAGAAGTACGATTTCTGTATTGAGCACATTATTATTTGAACAAAGAATTAAACGTCTCGACATAAAATCCAACACTGAAGGAAATACAGCCTGATCATACACGTAAGTCCCATAATTCGGAGGCAGGTTCGTGTGCTACACATTTATGAATCCATCGAGAGAGAGAGAGACACCCAAACCTAAATGGACACCATTGGAAGGAGGCTTATAGATTTGTATACGTAAGTTTCTTTTGGGCACCTTAGGGTCCTACAATATTTTACATACAACAATTACAACAAAAATAAACAACAAATGGCATAATACCCCAAATCAGAACCTTGATGAAAATGATTACTTAGATTCAATTATAGGGCGGCGCGGTGGCCCAGTGGTTAGCGCTGACGCCTCACAGCAAGAAGGTCCCGGGTTCGAATCTCTCGGCTCGGGTGCCTTTCTGTGTGGAGTTTGCATGCTCTCCCCGTGTCCGCGTGGGTTTTCGCCGGGCACTCCGGTTTCCTCCCACAGTCCAAAAAGCATGCTGCTGCATAGGTTGATTGGCTCGCAGGCTAAATTGCCCCGCAGTGCCCGGCGATGGACTGGCGTCCCATCGTCGGTATATCCTTGCCTTGCGCCCTGTGTCTGCCGGGATAGGCTCTGGCTTCACCGTGACCCTGTATAGGACTAAGCGGTTTCAGACAATGAGATGAGATGAAATATAACTTCCCAGACAAAGCTAAAAAAAATTGTTACGTAAGAGCAGTGAGCAGGATGGGTATCAGGAAAAGACAGTGGCCAGATGCTACGATGCTGAAACCCAACCTCAAAGCCATAAATGTCGAGAACGGCAATGGACTTGGCATCCTGCCTGGGGGCCACCAGCAGGTTGATGTGGCTGATGAGCCAGACAAAGAGCTGTGCATACAGGATCTTGGCAATGGCGTCTCTGTGGGAGCAGTGGGGAGCAATAACGAAGCAGGTTTGTTTTCCTGTACAAACAACAAAAAAGGCGATATGAAAGCAGACTAATATAATACGTGTAACTATATTACCTGAAAAAAGAAGAGTAGAATCAGAATCGGTGTCAGAGATTGTGGTTTGTTTTTCCAATGCAATGAATCAAACAGAATGTATGCTTTTCATAAATTGACAGCTTGCTTGCTGAAAAGACTTCAGAAAACACGCTGGCATAATAACAGGTATATTTGTTTATGTAGCACTTCTAAGTATATTTCATATTGAGAATCTGGTGATTTGAACAAATATGCGCTTGTAAGCGACAAGGCTGCTGTGTAGCTCTTCACAGCGGCACTGTAGTAGAACTGTTTCTTTAGGAAGTTCCTTTAGAAACTCAGTTCCTAAACAAGGTCCCAGCATGTGTGGCGAAACGTCAGACATTGACCCAAACAACACAGCGTATGAACTAAAAACACGTCAAATACATGTAATCTCGCAAGGCCTTCAAGCCGTAAATCAGATAGTGCCCTCTGGCGAATACACATTGATACTACTTTGCAGCTACAGAATAATAACTGTTGATTATTTGCTAATTGACATG
Source organism: Mordacia mordax (assembly GCA_036362905.1). Lineage (NCBI taxonomy): Eukaryota > Metazoa > Chordata > Hyperoartia > Petromyzontiformes > Petromyzontidae > Mordacia > Mordacia mordax. Next base: position 30,444,679 of record JAZEWT010000002.1, on the reverse strand, counting down.
AGCCACAACAAATTAGCTTATCTCATCTGATCTCATTGTCAGAGCCGCTTAAGCCTGTACAGGGTCGCGGTGAGCCGGAGCCTATCCCAGCAGACACAAGGCACAAGGCAGGGATATACCCACGATGAGAGGCCAGTCCATCACCGGGCATCGAACCCGGAACCTTCTTGCTGTGAGGCGACAGCGCTACCCACTGGACCACCGTGCCACCCCACATTAGCTTATCTAATAAACATACATTTTTCATTTGTTTTTTTATGAACGCATAATTATTCTATTTATACGATAGGTATTGTCAACTCAAATGTTAGGGCCTTCATCGGAGTAGCAGACTTATGTTTAACCCCTAGTCGCTTCAAAGACAAAAAAATACCCCCCACAGTGGTGTCGGATCCAAGACACACGTCTTCCACAACACGAGTTGAAGTACCTGGCATCAATCGCACTCTCCACAGACAATGGCGTGTATATCTTCTCCCGCATGGCCTCCTGTAGTTACAAGCACACCACGACAGGCTATGATTGCCAGTGAACAACAGAAGATTAACTACCTTTGTCTCCTGGTATTGTTAGCAGGTCATGACTTTCAGTGGTCTGTCACTCATTCATATCTGTAATTCTACTATCAAAGTGGGTTTTATACGGAGAACAATAAATCATCTGTGCCTAAATGCGAACAAGAAATGGATATTACAATGCAAAAATTGACAAATACAAAGAAATAAATTGTGAAGCATTTCTAAATAAAAAATAACACCACCAATTTTCTCATGTAATACCCTTTAAAAAATATAACAACCTTCGAAACAATTATTCTTGGTGGACTGATTCGAGCCGAACACTCTCACTCATAACTTAGATCATGGTTTCAGTGCGATTCTTCTTCTATAGCATAATAATCGTAGCATCGCGCCTGTCTCCACACTCACCGTGACCTTGTAGGTTATGGCCTTTTGAAGGCCCTCCTGGGATATCTGCAAAAGCTCGGAAACCGACTGCAGCTCACGCATGCTCACTACCGACGCCACCTCCTGCCCATCCACCTGCAATCAATCAGCACATCAAAACCCACATCACATATGGAGATGGAGTGATTTGAGGTTACTTCACATGCAGGAGCGAGATGCATTGAGGCAGCACAGGACCGTATCAGACAATGGGACGGAGGAGAGGACTTCGGTCAGCATTGGAGAGACCATGCTTCATAACGACGTTAAACTATAATGTTAGAGGCGAGGAGAGGAGAGAGAGCCATCGACGCGGTTGTCCCGAGAGAGCAGCTTTTCGAAGCAATAATCATGCATTGAGCCGTAAAAACCTACATCATTACATACAATGTTATTGCTAAAAATATTTTCCCATTAATTACAGCACCTCTAGCGCTCCCATGCTAATCAGACCTGTCTCTCCATAATACATCTTGAAACGATTCAGAGAAGATTAACATGGCCCCTGCGAAAGGATGACACGCAAATTCGTGAAGCGTTCTCCATAATAAATCTCTTTTGGGTTAGGTCACGTAAAAAAGTAAGTGTCGTAAGCCCACCAACCAGTCGCTCATCTTCACTGAACAAACCTCATGGCAAGCGAAGCAGACGTTGCCCAGGTGCAGGATGGAGGAGAGCACCTTGAAGATGGTAGCCTGCTCATCAGTGTTAAACGTCAGGATCTCCAGGGCACTCAGCAATCTCCTGAAGTCCTCCCCATCGTGTTTGCCTGGGATCTCACAATTACCACCCTGCAAAGCCAACAATTCTCTTTTGTATATTTAGTCACCAAATAAAAAAATGTTCGTCCATATTCAACTGCTATTGCTAAATATGTATACATGACTTCCTGTAAATGTTACACATCCCATACAATGAACGTGGAAATATCCAGACAGAATGGATATTACCCACCATGGCATTGAGAACCCTGGGTGCTCATCTCTACGGAAGGGTCTAAGACATTAGTGGAAATTACATATGCCAATGGCAGGGTCCAGTCTCCTGACAGGCTCGCCAATGCTGCTGATTATTAGGTATTGTATAAAAATGGATGAAGAAGCCTCTGTAATCCCAGTCAGCACCGACCTGGTTGAGGTAGAAGTAGGTCTCAGGGTCCTGCAAGTAGTACTTCTGCCTTTGTTGTGATGGCAATCCTGCCAGCAGCTCGTAGAATATGTGATAGTTCCTTTCATTTTTGGCCTAAAGAACGAGTAGGGGTGTATAGTTCATCTCAATAATATCAACAAAACAGATCTCATCTCATTATCTGAAACCGCTTAATCCTATATAGGGTCACGGTGAGCCGGAGCCTATCCCGGAAACACAGGGCGTAAGGCAGGAATACACCCAACGACGGGACGCCAGTCCATCGCCAGGCATTGCGGGACAATTTTAGTCTGCGAGCCAATCAACCTATCCAGGAGCATGCTTTTGGACTGTGGGAGGAAACCGGAGTACCCGGCGAAAACCCACGCGGACACGGGGAGAGCATGCAAACTCCACACAGAAAGGCACCCGAGCCGAGAGATTCGAACCCGGGACCTTCTTGCTGTGAGGCGTCAGCGCTAACCACTGGGCCACCGCGCCGCCAACAAAACAGATGTTCACAAAAAAGAGTTTTATGTTAAGCGTTTAGACAGAGTCCTGCTTGGGATGTACAGTCTTTTCTGTCACATGGACCTGCTTCTCACAGAGACTGTGTCATCAGGCTGCAAGCAGCTGGGAGTGCAGTGCAGTGAACCACTCTGACAGCTATCCCAAATTCACATGTATACATACCATAAACATATGATACATACCATAAACATATGAGAAACATAGGAATGTGCTCATTCATGCATTACCTGAAAGACAATTCTTGACTTCTCTAGCAAATACTGGGAAGTTATGGCACCATTGATCACACCTCTGAAACAAATGATTATGCGGAGATTAGTGAGTTCACAGCAGGGACAGGCTGGAATCCCGTTCTGTTAACAAGCATAACAAAACACTAAGTGCTGACGATATCTCTACAACTGAATATACGCATGAGTCAACGTTTCCTATGGAAAATAAATTCAATAGTTTTGACATGGTCTCCTATTTCATTTTCTCGTCTCTGAAACAGGCAGGGGTTTGGTAAGACAAACCTTGCTAATAATGGGGTTCATTGTAATCAACCCATGCTATCACATCGCCAATGTGTTTTCACGATATATCGTATATTGTCCAACACGCTGTACAGCGTTTCGCTCCAAGTTGGTGCTGAAGTAGATCCTAACATGTGAAGTGAAACTTCAGAGATCGCGGGCACAACACGCGGTGTACATTATCTAGTGTCGTGACATCATGAGATCATAAACTTAAATTATAGTCTGTTTATTCCCCTTATTAAAAAAGAGTTACGTTAGAAGTTTAGAATATGGAGAGTTCTTTAAACTTATTTGCTATATATATAAGATTACAACAGGTGTTAAGATCTTAACACCTGCATAATTGCCAGATCTTAACACCTGCATAATTGCCAGATACGGTAAACCCTGTTGTAATCTTATATATGTATACTGGCAAAAACGTGCCCACAGCGTTATTTGCTAGATTTTTTTAATGTTATTTTCTACATTTTGTTCTACACGGTTACTTGTAGACCATAGAGTTATAGGTTATTTGTGATTTACACGTATAAATTACACATAGATGTGACGGTATACCAACGTAATCTTACTGTATGTGATAGTGCATTGTTATGCATGCACTGTCTGCAAGCAACTGGCAAGAATAACATGGGGTGAAAACATCAGCAATGTAATCGCTGTATAATTCTGAGCTCTCACTTCTCCATGAAGAGCTGGATGTATTTGCCGAAGCGACTGGAGTTGTCATTGCGCATGGTTTTGGCGTTTCCAAATGACTCCAGCAAAGGAGTTGCCTCCAGGATCTGTGAACGTACAAGGCACAGAGCGGCAGCAAACAAGTGCATCTTACCGCTTTGCAGCCACAAAGTTCTCAAATGTCTTTAGAATCTTGGAAAAAAGTGGAAATTAACCAAAGTCTACAAAGTGATAAATGAGGTCCGACATTTGTTTTAATTTTGTTCCGCGTTCTGTCTTAAACAGTGAGAACATCCAACTGAGGTCGCGTTGGCGTTACTGTGAGCATTTCAAGAATAATGACAGAAAGGTGACCAACCACTGAAATCCATCCGATAGCAGATCTACCGACGACGGTGAACGATAGAAAAGCAGTCACGTCCATAGTGGATTGTCATATCACAGGATTTTGATATATGGTGATGGCTTGGGAAGGCATTAATTCAGAATTAATCCAGATCATGGTTGATGATGATGGTGGCGGTGGGATATTTTCTGACACCGGCGGCACCTGCTGAGTGACGTTGTCTTTGCGACTGTGGTTCAGCCCCGCCACGTAGCGCAGCACCAGCTTGGTGGCCTCTGTCTTGCCCGAGCCGCTTTCCCCGCTAGCGCCCGCAATGACGCATCGGAACACGATGTTACACTTTCATAATCACGGTTTAGTGCATTTGATTACCGTGCAATTCCTACAATGCCAGGCAATTATGAAGGTGTTATGAAGACAGAGTCTGCAGTAGTTTCACAGTAGGGAGCAATGTCATTGTAAAATCCAAATGTAAAGACACTAACCAGCCACATGTTTGATAGTTATTTATAGAAGTTGTGCCATAAGAGATGCATCTGTCGTCTATTCTTGTTAACGGTAGTTAGTTTGGTAATTTCACACAAACTATTGGTTGAACGCTAACAACCACAAGTACGTCGGGAAAAATATGTATTTGCAGGGTAGGGATGGCTATTAATATACACAGAGAGATAGAGATTTTGATAAATAAGAATTAAGAGAACCTACGTCATTACAGAATTAAATATATTTTGAACGTTTTCTAACACGGAGAGATTGAGATTAAAAAAAATAAGATTTAAGAGATCCTACATCATTACAGAATTAAAGATATTTTGAACGTTTTCTAACACCAACCTTGTATTACAATCAAGGCATTCATCAAATACATTGGCTATGCAAAATATTTCCAATAAAAACTGTCAATACAGTTTCATAAGCTGTGTAAGCTGACATGCAGTGTGAGTCGCTCTCTCCACGCAAGCTTCGAGTAAAGCCGCACACCAGTGGAACATTTATGTTTAAAGCATATGCACGTACCTTATTAAAATGCACTGATTTTCTTTGGCATCAATCATCTTCATGTAGGCTGCATTTGCAACAGAAAAGAGGTGGCTGGAGAGGGTAAAACGAGAACATGTTACCAACAGTAATATAGTAAAATAGTGTGAAAGGGGACACTGCATTTAAATGAATGAATCATATTGAAGTTAATGTTACAAGGTGTTTGTGGAAACGTCCATGTGAGGAATCGCTAGCAGTGGTGCTGGCAGTGGTGCTGGCAGTGGTGCTGGCCACACGACCCTTCTTGTGTTGTTCTAGCTTTAATAGGTACTCGCTAACAGCACTTGTACTTTCATTCCTCATGGCTCGAGGGAGAATCCTTTGCGTGTGTGGTTATTTTTACGTTCATACTTACCTGACTTTAAAACAAGGCTGAAAAGAAATGCAAAGGTCATTGATCCATCTGACGCGACGCAAGCATTTGATATAGAGATCCTTAGGCACTACATTACATTAAATCCTATCAACACTGTTTTTTCGTCCTTATTGGGTATCCAACTGAAAAAAAACACAATGATATTTGTATCGTGGACAGTTATGAAAAGTGGGCTGAGATCAAAATGGTGAAATAAAGGGGAAATCCAAAACAAGTTGAAGTGATTTTGACAAGATGACAAACCCTTTGCCTTGTTCCTCCCTGCTCCTCCGTTATGCACCGCTGTTATTCAAGCGGAGAATTTACGAATGATCACTCAGGATTGTTAGGCTGGTTGGTTGAGGATATGAAGTTAGAGGGTGCTGTAAGAGATTAATCAGCTACTCAAGGCACTTTACACGCGATCTAGACCTTCAGTGTCCTGCTGCAGTCTCACCAAGGTGACCACTGTGGCAACTGTGAATGTGATGCCAGCCAACTGGTGGGAGTTCGTCTGCCAGTACAGTGCGATGTTGTTACGTGGCTTCTCAGTTTAGTTATTTCTGAGTTATTTGTCGAAGTAGTTTAAAATATATATATATATTTGGACAATGGGCGGCGCGGTGGCCCAGTGGTTAGCGCTGTCGCCTCACAGCAAGAAGGTCCCGGGTTCAAATCTCTCGACTCGGGTGCCTTTCTGTGTGGAGTTTGCA
>JAZEWT010000002.1:30406884-30423884 GCA_036362905.1 Mordacia mordax | reverse complement strand
AATCCTATATAGGGTCACGGTGAAGCCGGAGCCTATCCCGGAGACATAGGGCGTAAGGCAGGAATACACCCGACGACGGGACGCCGGTCCATCGCCGGGCAGCTATAGGGTTTATACTCAATGTAAGTAAAGAATTTCTGAAAATGTGCTCTTTGTACTTTGCTGCCATCGCATTTGGGAATTATCCCAGTACGTGTGTTCACTTAGTAGATCTGCAGAACCGGAATAACTTTGGCTACATTCTACAATATGACAATAAATGCAATCCTATATTTGGATTGGGGGAAAGCCCACTATTGACAGTATTGGCCCAAGTTTGGTTTCATGGATTTATGAACTTCCACCAAGTTGTACAAACTCCACATTGAGTGGAATGGGCTGCCACGCCTCATCAGCCAGCGCTCCCCACACAAGTCATGCTCCATATGATTGATGGACACAAATGGGTACAATGTTAAAACGTTTCTGCCATGCTTGGTTCTGCCCCTACCTTGCCTACTTTGGGCAATTCTGTAATTACAGCGCTGCTACAAGCAGAATTGCTGGAAACAGAGGAGAGCGTCAACGAGGCGGTCAGACAACCCCAACCCGCCCGACACTGCTTCCTCTATATTATGATGGTATCAGCCAATTTATTGGCCGATTTATAGGCCAATACCGATGACCTACGCAGACCAGGGGGAGAGCACATAAATTGCCCTCAGAAAGGTTCCCGAGGCAGGAATCGAACTACGTCAGGCAGACCTTTCTTTCTGGGAAGTGCAGACGTTACCACTGCGTCATCCTACCGAGCCGGAGCTGTAGCATGTGTTTGAACAGTGGGAGGAAGCAGAAGTATCTGGTGAAAGCCCAATCAAACAATGGGAGACAGTGCAAACATTACAGACAAAGGCACCTGAGCCAAGAATGAAACCCAGCGACTTCTGACTGTGAAGCGACAGGGCTATTCACTGTACCAGTATGCTGCCCCTGAAATTATTAAGGCTTAAGGAAACTTGCTCAAAATGATGACTCTTTTCCTAAAGTAGTACATTGTAAGTTACACCATACAAACATATAGATACACATGAAGACGTTTGAAGATCTGAGTAGTCCATAAATAATGAATAGTGGGAAATTCGGTGTCGTATTGTCAGTGACGAGTCACTGCTCACCTTTAAACAAAACAATAATTGTTAGAGGAGGTTGTTATAAACACAAACGCCATACAAATGGAAAGTGGGATAAATACGGTATCTAGTCTATAAATGTATTGTTTATTTTGCATATTGATTGATACATTTCATAAATACTATTGATATAGGTTTTCATTCAGAAGTCTGATGATGCCTCCAACGTGGTAAGTCCTATAAAAGCTACACAGTAAATGTTCTGTAAACATTCTCTAGAGGGCTATCCTAAAATAGTGGCTCTTAAGACACACGCTATCATGCTATCATATGCTGTCATACTATGATATATTTGCAGTATGTTATATGAATTCAAATTCCTCTTTATACAATGTATTTTTGCACAATAAAACTCCTGGCAGACAGATGAGTCAAGGTTATTTCTCTGCATATAAATGACTTCATATAAATAATTTTAGTTGTCCTAGGATTTGCAAATGATCACACAGCGTATGCACATGGTAAATAGGGTGCTTCATAGGAAAAAAAATCGTCTTTTGTGCAATTTCCATAGGGTGGGGGTTTCGGACAAGGGTACCACGCAAGGTGGTGCGCACTGTGCAAAATGCCATAGCTACACAGTTAATGTTCTATGAACTTGTGTTTTTTCAGTGTCAACTTAGGAGCAATATCAATGTTGTGCTAATGTTTTCATGGAGCATTGTAAAACGCACCTTTTTTTTATAACCATAGTGGAGGAAATACTTTGCCAGCAGTTTTGTGCCATGAATAAACAATCTGTCTGAAATTATCCTGTCATTGATTACAGATAAACTATTGGACATTATGAGTATAATAGGAATGTCTGTCTCATATACCATTGCTAAAGAGGCGTTTTACTCTAGAGTATAATATATTTTATATATACGCATATATTATTCACAAAGTAGGTTATTCAGGTCCAATGTTATAGCTCAAATTACAGATTTGAAAATGACCTGCAATTATTTATTTATAAAATAAAGTATGCCTTCGAGGGGCTGAATATCTCAACAAATGAGGTAACAGCTTTTAAAAATAAGAATTTGTGAGCAAGAGTTGAAATTACTGCGCGGCCATGGCATTCAAAGCATGTGCAAATGGCCAAAGGGGAAATACAACTTCACGATGGTTTTCAGCAACTGGAAGCTCGTAAACGATAACAACATGAATGTTTTCAAAGTCAGTTATTTCAGTACAATTCCTCATTTACTCCAGGATTCATTCTAAGGTGTACAAGTGCATACACCGCTGAGGCAGTAAACTTTTCGATGTTTACTACAGTATTGTATTTGTTCGACTAATATAATAAAAGTGCGTGGCATTTTATGCATCTTCAAGCACACTAAGCTACCTTCTCAGGCGCATCTGAATCTCCTTGGGATGTAAAATATTGATGGAGCCTCTCGTAAGCTGCTATTTCGGACAAAAAAAACCAAGCAGGTAAGGAAGAAGGAGGGCCATGAATATTTAACAACTGAATGCAAACAACTATGTGTGTCAACGTAACCTCCCTATGAAGACAATAAGTGGGTGGTGCTGAAACCTCACACTCATTTAAAAAATAACCATATTTCCAGCAATCATGACCTCTGACTCCAAGCTATCACTCGGAGAGAATGGAAACAATATGGCTATCGTTACATGCGTTAAAAATAACGCTGACACCATTTTTGTTTCCCATCAGCTGCTGATTCGAGCATTAACAAAATGTTATGCTCCTGTCTGCTGTCTTTCTCCATGCATAGATCCACAAACATTATTTATTGTGCCTGATGAACACAAGAACACTGCTTCACCTAACAATGTGAATATAAGTTTTAGTACTCTAATTTAAAAGTACGGTATGTAAATACTTCAAACGCATTTTACATTTTCACAGACTGCTGTGTACAAAGGTCTTGCTCATTCTAAACAACAATGAATTGTGTGGACATTAAAGCATAGGAACTGGGTAACATTCCTGGAGCAATGCTTTATGAATTGATAATGTCTGTCCCATATTATCTTGATGAACATTCACAGTGTGGAAAGACACACCTGAATTTGCTTAACAATGCTGCGCAGAAGGTGGTCCTTCCACAGATTTCTACCCTCACTGGAACACCTCCAGCTCCAGGTTTGTGTTGCCTCCCTTTAATCTCAATGTTGTCAGAGGGCATTGTTGTTGCATCGCTGAAGCTTGACTTGGAATCGGGACTACTACAAGCAAAGTCACATCACCTTAAGGAACAAGTCCAGAAGATAAGATATAAAGGGGAAAATGAAAGTCTCCTCCTAATATCCAAACTGTATTATACAGCTACACAAGGCAAGCTGTGGTATTGTGGAGCAGAGGTAAGGGCGTTTAAATTAGCAAATCGGAAATGTATTAATTGCATATATAACACCATCAGCTCAAAATAACTGAATGTGTGGTAATTTTGTCATTTACATTTTGGAAATCTGTCCATATTTTTCAACTCTTTGAGTTTGTCTTTACGACAAAATGACCACGTTTTTACGACCTTAGAGCTGGTGGTCTGGTTTGTTTATAGTCTGTATTCTTTTTTGCAGAGATTTGCAGATTTGAATGAAAATATAAATTGTACATAACGTGTATTCAATGTGTTGTACTTCATTTTAAAAATGACATTTGCATTTCTAAAGTGTCTTTCACTCGAGGGACACAATAATTGTGTGCAAAAAAAGATCTGCAACCTTCTTTATTAGCGATCTGGGAAACATTGGTTCGGTATGAACCCTCTCCCAGGATCTACTAGTATAAAATACTGTCCATACAGAGTCCCATTTAAATGTTAAGACAAGATGCTGAGGCATTTAAGTGCCCAATCCGTGCAAAGGCTTTTATTTTCATATATGTGATGAATGTGAGGAAAAATTATAACCTATATTACTATTATTGTCTTTTATTTTTTGGCTTCAGATTAACCTATCCTAATTTCCTAAAACTATAATCACAGCAGCATCGACTCCACTTGTTTTTCTACGTGAGTTTGTTTGGAGATTACTTAAATGTACTATTTGTGTTTGGGTATAATGTTGTGAAACGGACCAACATTGCCAACTCTTGCTGTCATCAAGTCCTTAAAATACAGTCAAACCTCAAAAACTTCGCTGTGTGCTGTTGATATAGTAGCAGATAACATCAAGAAAGATAAGGAACAGCATTCGATTATAAAAAAAAGTGCGTTTTTAATTTAAAATCAGTCTTCAAGGAATATCAGATCAAACTGCAGGAATTTTCTTGAAACTCGTGTGTTTTATTGCGTCCTTCTTACTAAGAATCTTAAGCACAGTTTACACTATTTAAAGACAATGTCTCTGTAAGAACCAACTGTGGAATCTTTGCCATTTGCTACCCAGTTTGAGAAACCGCCGTGTCGTATGCGCTATGATGTTTGTAAAGTCTCATCTCATCTCATTGTCTGAAACCGTTGAGTCCTATACAGGGTCACGGTGAAGCCGGAGCCTATCCCGGCAGACACAGGGCGCAAGGCAAGGATATACCGACGATGGGACGCCAGTCCATCGCCGGGCTGTTTGTCAAGTTCAGTTTGCAAGTTAGTGACCTCACTGTGTCTAAAACGGAACACTCTCGTGCCTCACAGTAATTAAAACAGGTGACGCACCACGTGCGCGGGCCTTCTCAGAGCCACTGTCTCGGCCTTGCTCATATTTAATTTATGAGCAGGCAGGAGTAGTTATCGCACGGACCCGGTATCATCGGCCACGGGCTCGTGTGTCGCCAAAGAAAGGAGATGCTATGCTTGGACACAGCTTGACAAAACACGACGTCTGACCGGCATGGCTTTTAGTGTGATGAGTGCCGCGGCGACACCGCGCACTCTCGGCCTACGGATAAAGTGTGTCGAGGCAGTCTGCGCGGCGCAGGTCACGTTTTGTCGTCTCAGGTTGGATTAACCGACGAAGGCTGAGATTCCAGACGGCACGGTGGCCCAGTGGGTAGCGCTGTCGCCTCACAGCAAGAAGGTCCCGGGTTCGAATCTCTCGGCTCGGGTGCCTTTCTGTGTGGAGTTTGCATGCTCTCTCCCCGTGTCCGCGTGGGTTTTCGCCGGGCACTCCGGTTTCCTCCCACAGTCCAAAAAGCATGCTGCTACATGGGTTGATTGGCTCGCAGGCTAAATTGCCCCTCAGTGCCCGGCGATGGAGTGGCGTCCCATCGTCGGTATATCCTTGCCTTGCGCCCTGTGTCTGCCGGGATAGGCTCCGGCGCACCGCGACCCTGTATAGGACTAAGCGGTTTCAGATAATGAGATGAGATGAGAGGCTGAGATTCTCGTTTATTTCACGCGGGGTTTTAACAATGCGAATGGTGGTACAATTCTCGATTGAAACTCGCGTGTCGATCACAATTGGATGAGCAGTTGGTGTGGGTGGGTGAATTACCGTCAGCTGCAGCATAAAGGATCATTGTTGTTGTTGTCATAGTTGTCACATTCAATAATTGTCACCAAGTCTCAGTACCATCATCATAATAATCACCATTATTACTGTCGTCATTTCTGTAATCGTCATCACCATTATTATAATCAATATTCGTTAAATATGCCCGTCAAACATTGCGGGGTGGAAAGATTATGTTCTGTTGATTTACGATTTTCAAAGCTTTTAGCTAATACTGTTAATAAGCTGGTCGTTCCCAAAGTCAGATGGGATCCAAAATTCTATAAGCAAATTTTATTCTCGAAAAAGTGAGTGAGCTGTTTTCATGTTTGAGCCGTTCAAAGAGCATTACACACACACACTGGACTTGTCTTTGATATGAAGCAATCGTTGTCATCATCATCATGATTGTAATGACAAATATTGTGCTGCAATGTGGCAGTTTATGAGTTGAATTTGGAAAGGTAACCCTTAATGAGTGAAACGAAATAAAATATAATCCAGAGTGGGTATGGTGGCGCACACTTGAAGTCCAATACTTTGAAGGTGGAGTTGGTGGAAAGGTTAAAAATGGTCAGAATACCTTGCATGTATAGGAGAATATAGTTGCTGTAATAAACGTACATGTATTTTACTTTTTTATATTTGTTAATTATTATATGTATCGAGCATCCTTTCGGAATCGGGACTCATTGTGGAGATCCTATGTCAGCTATAACCACACATATTCTAAATAATGTTTTAAAATTCGACGTTGGGTGGACAATGATCATGAATTCATGGTGGCCACAAAGTGAATTTATCAAGATAAAGTGTAACTTATAATTTCATGTCTATATTAGTAAAGTAACTTTTGGACCACACCTTATTTTTACTCTGGCAACCAGCTTTTATAGGATTAAGTCTCGTGAACGATTTGCAATATGTGTTGTGAGTGGTAACATTTAATGAGCCTTCCCAGCCATAGGTATTTCGGTCAGAGGAACTTTTGATTACCTTGTTATCGAGGAGATTTTTCACAACAGTGGGACGGTTCCCACTGGACGCTTTGTGCACCACGCCTGGCGCCAACAATCCGTCATCAAACTCAAACCACACGGGCGCCCCCTGTGGGTGGCACACAGGACAGCATCACTGAGGGTTAGCACGACGCCAAACTCATCTCCTCCCATTGTCATAAACCGCTTAGTCCTATACAGGGTCACGGTAAGCCGGAGCCTATCCCGGCAGACACAGGGCGCAAGGCAGGGATATACCAACGATTGGACGCCAGTCCATCACCGGGCACTGCGGGCAATTTAGTCTGCTAGCAAATTAACCTATGCAGCAGCATGTTTTTTGGACTGTAGGAGAAAACCGGATTGTCCGGCAAAAACCCACGCGGACACGGGGAGAAAACATGCAAACTCCACACAGAAAGGCACCCGAGCCGAGATTCGAACTCTGGACCTTTTTGCTGTGAGGCGACAGCGCTACTCACTGGGCCACCGTGCCGCCCACGACGCCAAACTCAACTTTTAAAATAATGCTCATTTTATCTAACTCGGAGGATTTATAAGCCGTCAAACGCTTATCGATATATAAACTTGCAAAGTTCCAACTCAAAGTCTGGTGTTATAACGACAGTTCTAGTAAGCCAGATGTATGCAATGCAAACAAAGCTATAGCCGTCGCAACTGGAATATAGCCGTGGCAACTGGAATATAGCCGTCGCAACTGGGATTACAACTGTCTATGGTATTAAATGGCACTTGACAATAACTTGAATATTCGCCCTATCGGAGCTTCGTGATAAAATGAACCAACCGAGGAAGCGCTCAGTATTTGTTTTGGGCTGCACGGCATGTTCATTTCCTGAAGAACCTCCCAGAATGTGGAAGGAAACATTAGGCATCCTGCCAAACAAGGTATGTACATCCTAAAAAAATATATCATAAAGCTACGTTAGTAGCACACTTACTGCCTTCTGGTGATCATGCAGTATTGATGGTTATCAAAATGTTCAAAATATTTTCTTCGTGAATATTCCTTAAAGGGGGCAGCACGGTGGCTCAGTGGGTAGCGCTGTCGCCTCACAGCAAGAAGGTCCCGGGTTCGAATTTCGGCTCGGGTGCCGTTCTGTGTGGAGTTTGCATGTTCTCTCCCCGTGTCCGCGTGGGTTTTCGCCGGGCACTCCTGTTTCCTCCCACAGTTCAAAAAACATGTTGCTGCATAGGTTAATTGGCTTGCAGACTAAATTGCCCTCAGTGCCCGGTGATGGACTGGCGTCCCATCGTGGGTAAACCCTTGCCTTGCGCCCTGTGTCTGCCGAGAATAGGCTCCGACTGACCGCGACCCTGTACAGAATTAAGCCGCTCTGACAATGAGATGAGATGAGATATTTCTTAAAGGGCTGATTGTTCTTGTGTGTACAGCTCAATGTCATTTTACTGCGTAATCTTCAGTGCTTCCTCTGCCCCCATTGTGAGACATGGCAAGTACACCTGGGTTTGCGTCGGGATGTTCAACGGCAGACACTGTTGCGTTATAAAATCCAACAGATCTTTATTCAGCCTGTAGATCTCTCGACACCAGGTAAACCCAAGAATGGTTACTTCAGAATTATTGCATTCCAGTGTATTCAACTGCATAAGCCTTGCTCTGTACATCCTAATGACATACGCTTACACTGTTGAATTATCATACAGCCTGGGGGCAAAACGCAGTTCTTCATAAATCTACGATAGCCAGATTGCCACACTGAAATTGTGCAAAACTTAAAAAATATAATCAGCCATGATCCATCCACCGCTCGGTGAAGACTTTCCAAAATTATAGCCATCTCTCATTATCCTGAAATGTGATGTAAAAACCCAACTCGCTCTTGCACTCAAAGCTGATTTATCACTCCATTTCTGCGGTGGATATCCTATTAGATGAGTTCTTCTTGACCATTGGCCACTGTTACTGATAATGTACAAATACAGTACACCCTACACATGCAACACGTTTTATACCAGTAAATGACGCATATCTGCACAGGATATGGTCTTTGGAAAAATATGTGCTTAGGGCAATTTGATCTCTAGTGATATTTGCTTTGCTATGACTGTAAATTGTTGTTGCAAGGATTACGATGATGATCACATTACAGTCACTGGAAACCGTATTACAGTGTTTCGTAAGAAAATAATATGAACATTGTGACACCCCAAAGCAAGTTTTTATACCAAATAAGCCCAATGAAATGGCTGGGTTTAAGAGGTAATTGTATGCAACATGAGGCAGCTCTGACAAAGCCAATACAATGTACACAGTTACAACAAAAGTATAATGCTTGCGTAAACCTTGGCACGTTTCAATCAGCCAGCTTGAACTGTCAGGCAAAGCATATCAGAAACAACACAGCTGTCTGTACCCCATGCAGCCATGGCCACATGTCAAGTAGGATCCAAAATCCACCAGTGTACCATAATAATACTAAAGAGTTCGATAACAATGCTTGTAGCCACAAACTCGCGCCAGAGTGCAATGAAGATATTGTTTTTTCCTCTTATCCTCCTCTTCACAGCTTCAGTTAAGTCAATAATGGGAACACGAGTGAAAACAGTACAAGCAGTAACCACCCTCCAAGGTCAACCCGACTTGTTAAAACCCCCAGCGAGCTCCCTTCATGGGGGTCTCTTATGCAAAGGCTCCCAGGGGATACTCCTAGCAAAATCTTAATGAGAGCTCCCTTTCCACCTAAAAGTCTCAACGGTAACGGCAAATGCGATGCAGCCATAAGGCTTTGTGACAAACTTCTCAACGTCCTCCTCGAGCGACAAGCTGTTTCCAGCTCCGAAATCCTGGTGAGCAGTCAGTCAAGGGAAAGCAAGGAGCCAGATGCCCAAAGTTCCACAGTTGGCAGGGTAATATCATATAGGTATAAAAACTCATCGTTGATTGATCCTTACAATATGATTAGATGCAACGTTATCTTATAGGTGAATAACGAGACCCAGTAACACATGAGTTCAGCCCTGTCCCCAATGATCCTCTGATCATCCACTTTTCAACTTCATAAAACAAAATAACACAAGAAGCTTGAAAATACAGAGCTTTACACTTTTTCTAAGATGACAGGAATTATAATCACTGTGATTAAGTGAATACAATTGCACATATACCAGTCCCAGTTTTCTTGTGACATGGTTCTGAACTATGGATAACGCTATTATGATAAGTGAATCTATTCGAAGCCTTGACATTTTTACCGCACCATCGCTGGACATTCACTTAACGATACCATATTCATAACTCCGGTTTACTCCCACTGTCCAAAGACACATTGCTGCCTAGGTTAATTGACCTGCTGAGCAAATTACCCCCTGTGCCCTACGATGTACTGGCGTCACATCCTTAGTATAGCCCCGCCTTGCGACCTCTGTCTATCGGGATAGGCTCCGGCCCCCTGCGACCCTGTACAGGATTAAGCGGGTATTGATCATGACGCTGAACATAGCAAAATACTTTTAGCGAGCATTTTTTGAAACCGGCATGGAACAAATGACAGAAGTGTGGCCAAGACCACACACACCTCATCTCATCTCATTATCTGAAACGGTGAGCCGGAGCCTATCCCGGAAACACAGGGCGTAAGGCAGGAATACACCCGACGACGGGACGCCGGTCCATCGCCGGGCATTGCGGGACAATTTTAGTCTGCGAGCCAATCAACCTATCCAGGAGCATGCTTTTGGACTGTGGGAGGAAACCGGAGTACCCGGCGAAAACCCACGCGGACACGGGGAGAGCATGCAAACTCCACACAGAAAGGCACCCGAGCCGAGAGACTCGAACCCGGGACCTTCTTGCTGTGAGGCGTCAGCGCTAACCACTGGGCCACCGCGCCGACCACACACACCCCTGTCTCATTCTCTCTGCACAAACGGGTTTAACTTTATGCATTTACATGGCTAGTTATAAACATATTACCTGTGAACGATTATGAGTGTCGGGTTACACTGAGCTGTGTACATACGACTGTCCTCGGCTACCACTATTGACCGACCCACCTATTTGTACCATAACGTGTCACAAGTCTTTAAGTTGTTTAGCAGAACATTATTATAAACACTGATTATTTTGCATTGAAAATGTTTAGTTGAAAGTCAGATCATATTTTACACGTTGTTATGCAACAACGTGTATATTTAAAAAAAAACTAAAAAAATGTTATTGTTGCTGATTTTTCCGTTCTAATGTCGTTGTTTGTTGATGTGCCGTTCTCTCCGCAGCTCTGTTCAGCGCTTTGTGACCCTCGGGTAAAAAGCGCTCTATAAATGCAATTATTATTATATATCCCGTACAGGGTCGCAGGGGCCCAGAGCCTATACCGGCAGACAGAGGGTACAAGCCGCGGCTACCCCCGAATATGACGCCAGGTACATCGCAGGACACAGTTTTTGGGGCAATTTACTCAGCAGTCCAATTAACCTAAGCAGCGGCTTGCATGAACGGTGAGAGGAAACCGGAGTACCCGGCGAAAACCCATGCGGACACGGGGAGAACATGCAAACTCCACACAGAAAGGCATCCGAGCTGGGAACCGAATCCGGAACTTTCTTGCTGTGAGGCAGCAGCAATACTCCACCATTCCGCCCGAAAGAAGAATCTGAGAAAATAATTATTTCAGGCTCCTAATGGGTATGCTTTATACTGAAGTTTATATTATTACATTTCTCTTTGGAATAGTATTGTAGAAAGCCCGGCTCCATAAGGGGGGAGGTCCTGGCTCACCCAGTCACAGGCTTGGCCCACCCGAGCGAATTGTATAAAGTGACCTTTTTATGTCTGACTTATAAAACAAATATATATATATATTTAAATCCATAATTTGATAACACAAATGTGCAAACTCCTACACTTCATCTTGATTGACAGCGAGACATTCGGTGCCCAAGGGAGTGTGCGTTTAAGGAGGGGTGGGATGCATCCGTTTGTGAAGCACTAAAAATTCACCCGCCACCATACATATAAACAAACAACACTAACAGTCAGTGAGTAAGGTAATTAGTAAGGTAATTCGTAAGCTTGTCAGAACATTTGCTGTGTGGTGTCAAACCTCGCGCCGTGCCAAGGCGAGTGCGTCGCGGCGGCCGTGCCAGAGTGAGCGGGCAATATTATGGTCGCCCGGAGTAACAAAGGTGGTCAGTGAGGTCGATTGGGTAGTGGGTAAACATCACGTGGGCTGGAGATTCGGTGGGAATGATGGAGGCACGTGGACGATACGGATTGAGTGAAGGCGTGGGATGATGTGACGTGACGAGATGACATCTGGGGAGATGTTTAAGGTGGCGTGCGCAAGCGCAAGGGAGAGCTCCCATGGGGAAATGGTCAGGAACCCACGTTAGAACGTAGCCGCAGGATTGAGCGGTTCGAGCGCAAAGTGCGGAAGGGTAGGATACGTGTGTGGTGTTACCCCGGCATGGTGTTGTGTTATTATGTCAGGTTTAATAAAGCATCAGAAAACCCAGAAGCCTCCGGTCTGCTCGCTGAGTGAATGTGAAGCGCATGCTGTCGCTGCTGGTCGCAAGCAACCCGCCACGTGGTCGCCTGTGAGCGTCGGAACCCGATACACTGACCATGGGACGAGTTCGGCTCTTTAGAGAGGGTTCCCCGCCAGGGTAACACAGCTGTATCGCAGGAATCCTTCATCGAGAACTTGTAAGGTCACTGGGTTTTTTCTGCTGTAATAGTAACACCATTTAACTATCATCGTTATAATTATATGCGACATACGTTTGCAGCAAATATATTACTATTGTCCATCTTTCTATTCATCATCAGTAGTTAAGCTAAACAATCTAGCTGGCCTCATGGGCTCATGATATATATTTAGCTAGCTCGCTGGTCTTTAGTGGCTAACCAAGCTATATATCGTGTGTTTAAGGGCTATATATTATCATGTATATGATAAAGTACTGTTTAGTTTAGCAAGAGCCCTCATGTCGATGTTACACTTCGTTATCTCCAATAAGAAGCCTAAATGCACAGACGTTAGCAGTCGTTAGCCTACAATCCCACCCGAAAGCACAGAACCGAGTGCTTTTTCGAGCTCACACATTTCTGACGACGATGCAGGGCCTAGTACCGGTAGAATTAGTAGCGGGACTTGTGACGGCCAACCTTGCGGCAATGGCGCCCCTACCACTATGGTTGTAAGGACTGCTAGTGTTGACTCGTGCCACTCGGCCCACCCTACCTTAGACAGCTGGAGCCGGGCCTGTGTTGCCGTATGTCAATGTAGTAGCCGTAATTCACTGACGCCAATGTTCCACTTTTAAATATTGTGCCATGTGCAATGTTTAACCAACGGAAATGTGTTGATGCTCTTGTTGATTATTTAGTAAACGGCTCCACAAGATACTGCATGATACTTGACACATACCTTGGTATTTATAACAACAAGAGAGCCCTCAGATGGCTCTTGCTGGAATTCCAACATGATTGAACTGGATTCTCCAGTATAGTGAGTTGCTCTCAGCTTGGTCACGAATGACGACACAAAAACAACCACGTTCATGCTGACTTATGAAGGTGAAGGCGCAACCCACAATGACTTGCTCACATTACTGTTGGCAGTAGGGCTCTCCACTAGGCCGTTTGCGTGCAATTTGTTCTTAGTCAATACCATCAGAAAATATTGGGTTGGCACTGGCTGACTACATAGCTGCCTCCCTTCCACTTTTGGGTGAAAGGCGCGATATAAATGGAAGAAATCATTGTTATTAGAGGCAGTGCTAGAGAGTCCTAGAGAATATTTCAGCCTGCTATTTCACTCTTGCCAGATGTCTTGAATTAGGTGGTAGTACCAAGACGACCAAACCCACCAAATGTGACCTGGTCACTGGGTATCCAATGTACTGGATAACTGGTGTACCCAAGTAAATCAGATAATAATAAAGCTGAGGATCCTCTGAAAGTTTACAAGCGAAGATCCTTCATTCCCAATATCATTGTCCAAACTTCCTTTATTTAAATTATCTATATTTATTTTTTTAATGGATTATTGTATATCATTCCATTATCTTATGAACATACGAGCTAACCAGAATGTTTCTGAGAAAATATTTTTTTCGTGGTAAAAAAGCGTAAAATTCATAATTGTTATTCATTGGTATGAGCACTTTTTGTGTATTGAAATTAAAGACTCGTTTAACAGCGACATTTATATTCTCACAATAGTAAAAAATGGGGTTAGCCCATATGTCCATAAGACCCTCCATATAATGTAACAACCAATACATAGCATAATAAAAAAAAACTTCACTATGGCTCGAGTACAGCATTTCTCCTTCATATACCTACCTTTCTTTCCACAGCAGCATTCATTCAACTTCAATAAAACTCTGAACGGGTTTTTACAGTGTTTATTTAACAGTCTGGCTTGCTTGAATCAATTGTGATGAAATATCGATCACATAAGCAAAGAGCCTCTCTTAACAATGAGTCCTCTCCTGGGAAAACTGCAAGTCTTTCCAGGACATTAAAAGTCCCGATTTATGTAAGTCTTGCAACAATTTACCCACTCTAAATAATGTGTTTACACGTGCGATATATTGTTCTTCCCATGAGATGTTTTCCAACCATGAGTTGTTAACGTTACTACGCACAGGGTACCTGCAAGTGAGAGTCCAGAGGACCTTACCTTGACCTGACTTGTCTCTGCTGCGACTGCTGCTGAGGTTGAACCGTACACGGTTACTCTGGCTGTACAGCAAGACTCTCCTGCGACTTAATACCTCACGCGATTGTTGAACCAGCTGCACAACGCACGCTTACAGTCAACAATAAACTGCCTTTTGTACGAATGCTCTGTGTTGAAATATCTCCCATCTCATTGTCAGAAACCGTTTAATCCTGCACTGGGTCGCGGTGAGCCGGAGCCTATACCGGCAGACACAGGACGCAAGGCAGGGATATACCCACGATGGGACGCCAGTCCATCACCGGACACTGCGGGCAATTTAGGCTGCAAGCCAATTAACCTATGCAGCAGCAGCATGTTTTTTTGGGACTGTGGGAGGAAACCGGAGCGCGCGGCAAACACCCACGCGGACACGGGGAGAGAACTCGCAAACTCCACACAGAAAGGCACCCGAGCCGAGATTCGAACCCGGGACCTTCCTGCTGTGAGGCGACAGCGCTACCCACTGGGCCACCGTGCCGCGCTGTGTTGAAATATGCGCTCTCTATACACTATTATCCCTCAGGAAGTGTTCAAATCTTAGATTATTATAGCACACGACTGCAACATATCCATTCTTATGTCCATCTTAACTGAAATTGACTTATATAGTGTATAAATATATAATGTAGAGACGATGGTCATAATTTAGCGAATAGGTGAAAACCAAACACATTATTAAATCTTGGAATTTATATCAAGGGCGTACAATAATGGAGGGTTAACGTAAAACATCCATGTTTGCTTATTATAATAACACAATAAACGTGTTCTCTTTAGTAGAACGGTACATGTGCACTGTGGGTTACTCTAGCATGTGCTAGATCCCAACAGATCTCGAAAGCTAAGCAGGTTTTGATCTTGGATAGTACTTAGATGTGTGAGCACCATGTATACAAGAGGTGTCCATAGGTAACTGTGGGGTCACGTGGTGGGCAGTAAAAAGCGGGGCAACAACGTCCATTATTGTATTGTACTTCTATACTCCCACATATGCTCCTCGCCATCACAAATCCACAATGACTAGCGTGGTGACGTATGGCCAAATAACTCCCATGACCTGCTTGCGATAGGGAGACCCACACTTAGCAGTTGATTGACGCACAGACCGCACATGTACATCCCATAACGGCGGTGTTATTGTCTTTCCTAGGCGATCGCAATTAATAGCCTATGGGTTGACTTAACATTTAAAAATGTGCTATCACAATCGTCAATTTACTATAACAGTACAACTTGAGAAAACTGCCATTCTCTATAAGATAAGTTGCCATAGGGAAGTTAAAACCTTTTCATTTTTATTACCCACTTTTACTTAACTTACATTGGGAGATGTGTGTAATGGTTAAAATCTTTGAGCACAACATCAAAGCATTTCCGATAAAGCTGAAGAGCTGACTTGGATGACAATGCAATCTAGTAGAAAAGGATTGAAGACTGGTGACAAGCCGATCCTGGGCTCGCCCTATAGAAACGATCCTTTAAAAAAAATACCAATTTTGTACCCGCTTTTACTTAACTTACATTGGGGGGTGTGTGTAATGGTTAAGCACTTCCAATAAAGCTGGAGAGCTGAAATTTTGCACGCAGGTATAACTCCGATCAATCTAGTGACAAGTTTGAAGGCTTGTGACAGGCTGATCCTGGGCCCGCCATACAAACGATCCTTTCAAATTACTATTTATTCAGTCTGATGACATTGTTACATCTGTAAGGGGCAATGCCTAGTTATGGGTGAACCAGTCCACAACCTTACACCTCTTAACGGTTTCTATCAATTAATCAGGTTCTTGCCCGTCAAAAATTGCTGGATGCAAGAATTCTGTTTTGTTAATTAATAATACAAAAGAGCTTGACTTGATTTGCAAGTATACATCAAACAGTGAAAGGCTAAAACTAAAAAAGTGGCAAATAAAATAGGATAAAACTTTTATTTTTAAATGACCCGCTTTAACCGCACTCAAAAGTCCCATCTCATCTCATTGTCAGAAACCGCTAGTCCTGTACAGGGTCGCGGTGAGCTGGAGCCTATTCTGGCAGACACAGGGCGTTTCACCGTCTACGTTGCCTTCAACGTAGACGGTGAAACTAATCGTCTTGGTCTCCCTTCACCTCCAACAATCGACAGCGTGGTAAAATTATGGGCAACACGACATGGGGATCCCATTATAATAATAATGAATCACATATGGTGCCTTGCACCCAGAGGTCCCAAGGCGCTGTTGGAAACAGCGCTCTAGAAGTGTAAATATTATTATTATTAAAGGCAGCCACTAGGACAGCCAGACACTGTGTCGCTATATATTCTTATGTTATCGGTCACGTAATTTGTTGAGTATTTTTTTAGTTGTTGGAGGAAATCAGAGAAAACTCACGCAGAGCGTGGGGAGACCGCACATACTCTGCACAGAAAGACGTCCGGGGCAGGAGTCGAACCACCTCGGACAGGGCCTTCTATCTGTGAGGCACAGATATTACAACTGCGCCACCCTGCTGCCCAGCAGGTCACAATAAAACATTCATCATCCGCTTAATCCTATATAGGCTCACGGTGAGCCAGAGCCTATCCCGGAAACACAGGGCGTAAGGTAGGAATACACCCGACGACGAGACGCCAGTCCATCGCCGGGCACTGCGGGACAATTTTAGACTGCGAGCCAATCAACCTGTCCAGGAGCATGCTTTTGGACTGTGGGAGGAAACCGGAGTACCCGGCGAAAACCCACGCGGACACG
>JAZEWT010000002.1:30388487-30399683 GCA_036362905.1 Mordacia mordax | reverse complement strand
GATCAGTGATTATGTAATGATGTAGGTTTTCACGGCTCGATGCATGATGATCGCTCCATCTCCCCCCATTGGAGGGAGAGGGAGCGATCGACGACGGCTGTCCCGAGAGAGCAGCTTTTCGAAGCAATGATCAGTGATTAGTTAGAACCTGTCACACAAGCTTTGAAACGTCTTATTGGAGCAAAGGCCTCGGAAGAGTCAACAACAGCCATATGCACCGGTAACCATTTTTTACAATGAAACATCTATTCATATGCCATATCAATGCTGCAGCACCTTTTTGTGTGCACACAAACATGTCATAATAAAAATATATTTGCACTTCTAGACTCCGTTTCATCTGAGGGTCACAAAGCGCTGAGTATCAGTGACATTTCGTAACATTCCCCAATGTTAAGAGACCTGTGTACTCTTCAATAGAACACAGAACATAGTGGCTACAAAACCCTGTAAATTATCTGTGGGATATTACAGCACTCCGCATTTGTAAAATGAACGAGGAAACTATGGTCACAAGGTCAAATGCGACTGGTGTCCAATGCATTGGTATCACCACACACTTCACCACCACATTACCTGTATGCTAGGTGGCACGAATATTGCAAACCTAACCTCCCAGGCCCACATATCTCCATTTGCCTTTAGGCCTTCCTCTTGAGTGCTTACCAACTGGGGTGCCACTCCAAAACCGTCAGAGTAGGACTGTTTTTTCTCAATACTGCAAAATTGCCAAACCCTTTTTCCCGATTAAAACTATAAAATGCTCTTGCCACATTCTATTGTCAATTTCTTAATTGCTTACCAATTTTGCTACCAATAATGTACTTGCGAAAATTATATAATATACGACATTTCGGGTAATGGCTCTTCTACAGTAGGTGTATTTTTTCATAATTAGTTTTCCTTTGTTTATACCTGGATTCCATTGCCAATTCAACATCAACAAACAATCTAACGTGGAAAATTACAGCTCTGCAGTGTAATACTACTGTGATATCGAACCATCTTCATTCAAATGTAAACTCTCACACCATGTGTGCATGTGATAACCTGTTTCAATGGAAGCCTCCACCATTGCTGCTGAAAGGGAGCAGTAAATAGGAAACCCTGGGGTGATGTTAAGAGCATACACAAACAGCAGGGTATAATGGTTTATTTATTTATTCATTCAAAAGAGAGGCAGACTGTTTTGAGCCATTTATGGGGGCCTAAAGGTGGTAAAGGGGCAACCCTGCAAGGTATTGCTCATGCCACTGCTGACAAAATGAATCTACTATGTGAAGCTTACAGTTACCCTATAGTAGAATAACTGACAAGCTCTATGTGCTGTGCAGTTGTTTGTTAGAGGTGAGAGTAGGTACCCGATACTTGGTGTACCTGTGGTGGACCCGATTTCTACTATGTGAATAGACACACAGGGACTTAACAAACGTTCCCACTGTTTCAACTGCCGTGCCAAGAGTTACAACCAGAAGATCGAAATGATGACCATTGGATGAGTTATCCGGTGTGATACAGTTACACTTCGGCAGCATGCACAGCACACTGTTAAATTATAACAATAATAGATTTTAACTTGAGGAAGTCTAGCCGAACTGTGTGCTAAATGACATTTGGATGTTAAGGCAGTGGGTAGAGTGAAAGGGGCTGAGTATACAAAACCGTGGCTCGTGAAGTATTGCGATAAGAAATGGGACATGCAGGCCTGATCCAGGAACGCGACTGGGTTTACCAGCCTATTTCCGAGTTGCCATTGAAACGTAGCATTTGATTGGGGCTTTGAAACTTTTTAAAACAGAAGTTTTGGCTTTGTCATGCTAGTTCAGTGATTTTTTACGAACATAATTTTAACAAACGCCTTGTCATGCACGCAGTTGTGGACAACTTCCCTCTTTTTCTATTCCTGTAAATACCTGTTGGCCATATCTTAATATTGCGTGGAGGTGTTTACCTACCGCACGTGCATGAAGATACTTTGTCACGTGCAGATGGCAGCATGTGCACAGACAATTGGGAAACGCGAACTATCTGCCAAGTTTCACCCTTCTCTCATGTTACATCCGACACTCACACCACTGCGACTGAAAGTTGTTCGCAGGCTCAGTTTGAAAAGCATTGTAGAACCTAATCGGACAAACGTTCTGATGTGTCCAATGTCCAAGAAGCCGTTGTCGTCGTTGTCGTGCCGTTCTCTCCGCAGCTCTGTGCAGCGCTTTGTGACCCTCGGGTGAAAAGCGCTCTATGAATGCAATAATTATTATTAATTTGAAATGTTCACTTGCTGACAAGCACGTTAATCTTATAAAGCACATAAAATTTCACCACTTGTGCCGCCGGTTATGCTAAAAGTATGGCACCGGCTTTTGTCAGAGTCCAAAATAAAAACGCCCTCAGCAATCACCGTTCTGATTCTTGAAGGCACTTGTAGGCCACTCAGAACCTCCAGAACACTCAACAGCTTCTTCCTAATACTCGAGCCCAGCCTGAGAGGCCAGCCGGCATCCCGACCGATCACACTTAATACCCTATAAGGCCTGGCAAGAAAACAAGCTGGGACCACAATACACAATACGTTACTTACAATACTTACAATGCAGAACCGCGAGAGATTGCAAACGCTGGAGGGGGCCTTCATTCTACAGGGGAATTGTCATGACTGACAACGATAGCAATAGCTTATTACATTTACCGAACAACTTTCAAACAGGGGTCCCAATAGACTGCAAGGGGGACGCAGCCACGTGTTAGCCGGCACCAACACAAAAGACACGCCACCTTATATATTGCTACGGCATCGGCCAATTCATTAATGAGTAGTTTTAGATATATACACTATGTAATATAATATGTAATATAAATTATGCAGCGAGCAGTGAAAACCTACATCAGTACATAAATATATTTGCATTTCTAGAGCGCCTTTCACCCGAGGGTCACAAAGCGCTGCTATATGTAACAAAGCCAGGCTGTAACCCAGTAGGTCTAAAGATTCTGTTATCAGATTTCAAGTTAATTTCCTGGCACCAGAACAACTTAGCTTCACAATCATTGTTATTATTTTCTTCTACTACAGTATTATTTATAATATTACTACGAATATTACTTACAGAAAAGTAAATGACCAGCGGTTAGTTGTCAAGACCTCACACAATAACCAATCAAGCGTGGCACTAGCTCAATCCGAAGGTACTGAACTTGTGCCACGCTTGACTAAGTGCCACTAGGTGATGCCTTTGAAGAACACCGGGCAGATTATCTCTAACCTCAGACCATGAAACAATCAACCAGCCAAAGGACGCGATATGCCGGTGCCAGATCATACAACGTGCGAGTGATGTCTTCTCGCCCACACAGTTCCGATGTCAGGAAGCCATGTCCTGTCTAATTCGTTGCTGCTCCAGTGTCAGTAAAATGAGCTCCACCTGATGAGGCTGTATAATGAGCTGTAAGAACACCAACAGTGCTCTTTAAAGCGAGTAAACCCAAAGCAATTAACAATTTTCACCACTCCATCAAGGCCTCCAGTGGTGAAGATAACGTCCCACTGCTTGTTTGTGCAGAGAGAAACTTTGACACCTTTGACACACTAAGTATATGCAATTGTAAAATATATCCACTGTGTGTGTGTCCTATTGCAGCCAACAATTCTAATCTGAAAACAACAACAAAACTAATATGTATTCATACTCATTACTGCCCATGCTCAAGTTTTAGACACAAAGCAGATAATCTAAGAATGTGATCGTTGTTTGGTTGAATGCCACACAATGGATTAAATTGGTACTGCGGGAACAAGGCATAACGGCTGAAACACGGCCACCTGCTGCAACACAGCCACAGCAGTCCACGTTGCTGCAAGGCAGCGCGATGGAAAGTGGCGCTCATGCATACTATAAGAGGGTTGGCCCGATACACGGCACTTTCACAGTCCACCACACATGCTTTCAACACAACACAGCAGTTTAAATCAATCCTCTCTCTCCCTGCTGAATTTCCATGAAATTGCTGAAACTCTGCTGTTGATGTTTAGCTGCGTGTAATACTCTACGTGTGACCCACGGTCTACTGGTGGAAGTAGCACTTTAAACTGTTTCAAATGCCACCATTTTTCGGCAGAATTAGTGTTGAAAAACATATGTGGTTCAACTTCTTTGGAGCATTGAGAGTGTTTCTCGCGTTGAAAGGGTTGAGAATGATTACTCGATGGCATTCAAAGCAGCGATATTGGAAATGTCATGTATCACTCAGTTGTTGCACTCACATACATAGTAAAAATGTGGAGAAAATGCCTTGGTGTTGAATTCTATGAGATAATCTCTTCATCAATTTCCGAGTTGATCGTGCGGCGTCACGAGTGATTCTGAGGGCAACTCTCAGCCAAGCGACCTCCTTCCTTATAAAAGTGAGCTCTCAAGTCCTCTATCCAAGCCTCTTCGTTTTCGCTTGACCTGGTAGGGCTGCCAATGGAACACGAGCTGAGGTAGGGAGCCCAGTTCACAGAGCCAACACACTTCCCAGTACTCATGAAAACACAACAGACATTCTTTTGGGTAGGGAAACATGGCGCATACCCAATCATGGTTCCAACCTTGTGGTCCAAAAAGAAAGTAATTAGAAGTCGGCACAAATGGGGAAAATACGTTCAAATGACGAATGCATTTTAACGCAATACACAAATTATGCATTCACCATGCATCGTGTGAAGGAGATGCAAATTACCAATAACTTTGGGAAGTGTAATCAAGATCGCAATAAAAAATTACAATTATAATGAAATCAATCTCCGTCTAAAAAAGGTGGTGCACCATTCTTCTTCTTTGCTCCACGTTGACACGGTGTTAACGTCGACCCTTGGTGGGGTTTTCATGGCTGTGGTCGCCGAGGTGACCCGACTGCACGGTTTGCCAGATGACGCGCAGGCCCCGCGATACTCCATCGCAGGGCACTGGGGGACGATGTAACCAACTGTCCATTAACCTGGGCGCGAGTTTTGGGGATGGTGGGGGGAGAAAACCGGAGTACCCGGCGAAAACCCACGCGGACACGGGGAGAGCATGCAAACTCCACACAGAAAGGTACCCGGGCCGGATAACCGAACCTGGGACCTTCTTGCTGTGAGGCGGCAGCGCTACCGACTGCGCTACCGCGCCGCCCTGGTACACCATTGGACACAACTCTTTACTCTGATGTGCTTTGTGCTACATTGCAAAAGTTGTATTGAAAATGCAGAGCGCAGCAGATCTTACCGCGTACTTCCCAAAGCCTGCGCGTTCTGCCATGGTGGGCTCTTGATGGAGCTGCTGCTGTCGGTCACTTCATGTCAACGTTTTGAAAAGACGCTCCTGTGGGGCATCGAAAACGAGACATACTCACACATGCAGTGCAGGAAAACAAGGCCTCATAGAAAACTCACACAGCGCGCTCTGCAGCACGCCCAGCTTAGGTGTTTTTACTAAAACACTCGAACAACAAAGGTACAACTCAAAGGAGACATTTTTAAATGCAAAATTTGCACCCCAAGAAGGCCACGTGATTAATGAGGTGTATAACTTTGCTGTTTGTGAAGAGTAAGCAAAATGAGTGGTTTCGATTGACGAATGCCAAAACTGTAATGATGTCGGTTTTCACGGCTCGATGCACGATGATTGCTTCGAAAAGCTGCTCTCTCGGGATAGCCGCGTCGTTCGCTTCCTCTCTCCACCTCGCGACGTTTCGCCTGACACGTTAGAGGCATCCTCAGGTGCCTGACGATGCCTCTAACACGAGGGTCACATTGCAAAGGTTTTATTCAATATGTCGTGTTCATCAGATTTCACCGCGGACTTCCCAATGCCTGCGCGTTCTGCCATGGTGGACGCATTCTCAGGCGCCCGAGGATGCCTCCAACGTGCGAGGCGAAACGTCGCGAGGTGGAGAGAGGAAGCGAACGACGCGGCTGTCCCGAGAGAGCAGCTTTTCGAAGCAATCATCGTGCATGCCAAAACTTACAAAATAATAACAATATGTGCATTAGAGGTGAGTTCCACGAAGGGTTCTGAAGTGAGTGTGCAGCACTTTGTGACCCTCAGGTGAACAGCACTCTATTAATGCAATTATTATTATCCTCTGAATGTTTGCACACAGTGGTGGCAATTAGTCGTATTCCCACGGCAGGGTCCAGTATATCGATGATACATCAATTAACGTCTTACAAAATATTATTTACTTTCTTATCTATGTAAATATGATTGACTAAGTTCAAGTTTAACCAACTTAATGTTATATTCTAGGGGCAAACCTATTTCTCAAGGGCGTCCTTCGTGGAGAAGAGTACAGGAATGGCTCCACAGAACATTTCAATAACTATTCAACCTCTACCCAGGATGAAACCGGTGTGCCGCAGCATCCATCACTGACAGTTATTCTCATTTCTAATTGTGGTATTCAATTCAGTGTTCTTAGCCTTGGTCTATGTCAGCCAAAGGCAAATTCGTGAAAGATTTTGTAGAACAAATATTATATACATATCTGGGCGGCACGGTGGCCCAGTGGTTAGCGCTATCGCCTCACAGCAAGAAGGTCCCGGGTTCGAATCTCTCGGCTCAGGTGCCTTTCTGTGTGGAGTTTGCATGCTCTCCCCGTGTCCGCGTGGGTTTTCGCCGGGCACTCCGGTTTGCTCCCACAGTCCAAAAGCATGCTGCTGCATAGGTTAATTGGCTCGCAGGCTAAATTGCCCCGCAGTGCCCGGCGATGGACTGGCGTCCCATCGTCGGTATATCCTTGCCTTGCGCCCTGTGTCTGCCGGGATAGGCTCCAGCTCACCGTGACCCTGCATAGGACTAAGCGGTTTTAGACAATGAGATGAGATGAGATTTTGTAAAACAAATATTATATACATATCTATGAAAGTCGCATTGCATCTCATGCTCTTTGTCACATGAATGGAACTACTATATGGGGAAAGTGTTGATGCGCGAGATAAAAGCTCTTTACATGTCAAGTTCTGGAATATATCCGCTCTAAATAAGAGGCATTTCCTGAAACGTTATACTGTTTCTGTTAAAAGGCATCGCAAATAATAAACGCAGCTAGTTTCCCACATCCCACAACCATGTGACATTGATCGCAAAGCATATGGAAACAGTTTAACATTTCTGCGTTTTATGTTTATATCTATTACTGCATGTACTGCAGTGTTGTTATCGTAATGACAACACACTTCCACCCTGAAGCTGAACAGACTTCGCAGACTGATAGTCGAGCTTGCAGTGACGGGCATTGTTCTCTCAAGTGAAACGTGAAACCAAGCAATATAGGGCGCTGTGTTGGGGATTGTCAATGACTTTGGGCTGCTTCAAGAAGAAAGCAAGATGGGCAACTGAGGCGGTCAGAGCAGTGAGTTTCGCGTTGGCCGTGTAAATGCAATATAAATGATTCATGAATGCAAGTGGCAGGCTCACGTTTCAAGGTTATGTGGTTCGGTAACCATATTAACCTGCTTTGGACGGTCACGGCGTAAAACGACCACTCAAAAGCTTGGAATGAGGGGCGACATCGAGCCACGTGGTGGTTTCAGACCCAGTTGGAAAAAGCAAGATACTGGCCAATGCGAGGGCACCGCCAAGGGTTAACCAATGTTGCCTTTGCAGCGAACCAGGAGTCAAAATACTTGTGTAATTGCACTTAAAATATGTTGTTTTGGCCAGCATACACAATTTTGACAAATTATGAAATGTGAACGAATGTAATGACACTTTAAACTGTTTTAGTATTGAATTGTGTATTCAATTTCCGCATCATTGAAAATTCTGCCACTTATGACCATGGCCAAAACTACCTACTTTTGAGATTATACAATAGCAGCTTCTAAAATATCCCCAATCTCCGTGGGCACATTCTATTACTAGTGATGCAGAATTAAGCCTAGTTAGTACTTCTGTGGGTAATCACCTGGGTTTGCTCGTCAGGTGTGTGAGGCATTGTTTCAAGGTTATGTGGTTCGGACAATACTGTGTATTATTCCTTACATGTGTCGGTTTTCTCTGGGATTTCTCCTACATGCTAAACATTCAATGTCTTCGGCCAAACATCCCTATATAGGTCCCTCCTGAGACATAACGTTGAGTCACTGAGGCTCTCTTTTGTAAATAATTGGCAGCATCACTGATCTACAGCGCTTAGTGGATCATGTGGACTTGTGAAAATCTTAAATTTGCTCGTCTGGGAGTTGGTTAGGAGATGGAAACACGGGGAGTGGATACCTGAATACATACGTGTGGAACTTGGTGCGCTATCACAATCTATGATTTTTTGTGACGCTGCCATGGTGTTTTATATAGGTCGCCAGTTTGATCACCTAGCACAATAGTCGAAATTATGGGCAATAATTCCTGTCATTTGCAAAATACGTACAATGCCATTTATCTAAAAAAAAACCCATAGAAATAAGATTAATTCAGCTCCTGTCAGTGAACACTTCCGGGTGACCCAGCTTAAAATCTGCCGATATGGAAATGTGTAGAAGCTGTGTGATGCAGTGATGTACTGCGCCCGGAATTAGCAGTGACCGTAAACATCATCATGTTAATAATTACATTATTGCAATCCCTCAGTCATGCGATATCAGAATTCTCATTCCTGAACATAACCTCATCTCATGGTTCCATCCCTGCGTTTGTCATCCGATAACATACATTCAATGTTTTAGCTGCCATTCCATCACCAGTCTTATCCACTTACAAATCAAATGGCCAGGCGCCTCGCGTGACAAATGAGCTGCACGGCAGGAAACTGTTTTTTTTATGACTGCTTGTTTACCCAGGAAAGGCTCACTCTCATAATATATATTTTCTTCTGGAGGGTCCTTCTCAGTTTTCTCAGTACGGGGTCAAAGTTACTGTGTGTAATCCCGATTGAGTGATGTGCGAGCAATTTTTCAAAGGACATATTGGACCCATGATGCCAGCAGGAAATAGCCTCGTCTCGCAAATGAGGTAACGGAAAACTAACGTCCAATCTGACGCAGATGGCGCATATTCTGATGAGTTTTTTTGCAGTAATAACCAAGGCAGCTGCTAGATTTGAATCGTGAACATTTGCAACACATAACGTCTTACTGCTGGCCCATGTCACTGTCCTAAAAAGTTCTGTGGATGAGGCGGATTTGTAAAACCCCAAAATCTGATGGCTAGAAATTGACAGTTCAGTCAAAAGTAATATGAACCTGCCTATATAGACCATTGAGGTGTATAACTTTGTACGCGTTTCATCTCGTTTCCTGTTTCCTTCCACATACAAAATGCCAAAAAAGTTACAGCGGATGAACATTACAACATTACAATACAGAGGCCTCTTGAGAGCTTCAAATCCCCAGAGAAGATTTTACCAATCAATTAAATTCAGCAGTGGTGGTAGCAAATGCAGCACCAACGTAATAAATCACATTTCAACCATATCACTGCTCTAGAGAGTATTGGTTGGTGAAAAGGGAACCCAGAATACAGATTTTGAAACTCAGGTGACCAGTTTGATCACCAGACTTAGAGCAGTGTGCAAACCACTGCACCACTACTCGACCTAGACTCATCTCATCTCATTATCAGAAGCCGCTTAGTCCTGCACAGGGTCGCGGTGAGCCAGAGCCTATCCCAGCAGACACAGGGCGCAAGGCAGGGATACACTCACGATGGGACGCCAGTCCATCCCGGGCACTGAGGGCAATTTAGTCTGCCAACCAATTAACCTATGCAGCAGCATGTTTTTGGACTGTGGGAGGAAACCGGAGTGCCCGGCAAAAACCCACGTGGACACGGGGAGAGAACATGCAAACTCCACACAGAAGAAGCCGAGATTCGAACCCGGGACCTTCTTGCTGTGACGCGACAGCGCTACCCACTTGGCCACCGTGCCACCCTCGACCTCGACTCTTCCTTTCCAATATGAACACGGCGTTGTAAAGTTGATTCCGGACCAGCTTTAATATCGTTGAACAGTGCAGTAAACGATGGTCAAACATTCCCCATGACCGACATGGCACTAGCAGACCTTTATCCAGAATATACAATACTAAAAAGGTGAGCATATGAATAATTACCAATTGTTGTACGGTACTTTTAAGTCTTCACTGCAAGTCTTTACCAACCGTGCTGAATTGGTGTAATACGGTAAGGAGAAAAAAAAGTAATGATTGGCGCATGATGGGAGACCCTCATTAAACAATGGATTGACGAAATGGAAGTACAGGGACCTCCATCGGTTATCTATATACATTACATACGTGGATATTCGGTTCTTGACAACGTAAAACGTCGCCCTTGTATGCTTTTACATCTGTATATTATACGGGAATTGTGCGTACGACACGTGCAACCAAGTCCCTTCACGTGACCACAAGAGCACACGGACACCACACGCAGTGTGCTCACAGTCATCCTGCATGTCTGGTAATCAACTATTATTATAAGCACAAAGCACTAAGCGCCCGGTGATGGACTGGCGTCCCATCCAGGGTATATCCTTGCCTTGCGCCCTGTGTCTGCCGGGAGAGGCTCCGGCTCACCGCGAGCCTGTACAGGACTAAGCGGTTTCTGACAACGAGATGAGATGAGAGACAGAGCACTGAGCAGAAAAATGACACACATTTACAAAAAGCAACACAGATACTGCGCCCTGACACAGAAATAACACCGAATCACACACAGACCGCGCGTCAAAACCCCAGAGTCAAACGAAAACTGGCCCCAACTGTCACCCACTACCCGACTGATGCCACATGCAACAGCCTGTAGCTACAAGTGAGCACGCGTAATTGCGCCGTTCGGCACATAAACACGCTTCAACGAGTGGAGTAAAACTTCACCCGGCCTGTGTTTGGCACCCATAGATAATGTAGCACAGTGCTCGGTCTCGAGATGTTTATTAAGTTATAATACTTAGCTGGACAAACTACCTGGAAAATGTAAATAAAGGTCCTCATTAAAAAAAAGTTCCTTTCTTTTAAAATGTGTAAATGATCACGGTATAAATATATATTTGAATTACAAAATGCATTTACGAATGGTTGGATTGAAAAGATGAAAGAACGTGTGTTCATAAAAATCGCGCAATTTCTCCTGCCCATCAATGGAATTATATCCTACGGGTACTTTTTTGCCAGTATACAAATATTAAATTACAATAGGTTTTTACCGTATCTGGCGATTATGCAGGTGTTAAGAT
>JAZEWT010000002.1:30350564-30370078 GCA_036362905.1 Mordacia mordax | reverse complement strand
TCCTTGCCTTGCGCCCTGTGTCTGCCGGGATAGGCTCCGGCTTCACCGCGACCCTGTATAGGACTAAGCGGTTTCAGACAATGAGATGAGATGAGACATTCCTTCCATCGGTTGCTATTCTCCCATAAATCTCATCCCGTGGTCATCGTTTCATCTTCCGAAGTGTTCAGTCCAAGCCGATTTACCTGATTCACATGAAGTCTCTGATTTATATTTGTTCTCTTTCTTTATGCACTTTTCATGTAAACATACACAAACATCCATTCTTTACCATTCATGTTCATGGGTACTCTAGGTGCAACATTTTGCAGTCATAAAAAGGGATATCACAGTTAAAAATCGAATCTATCTTGGTATTTGTTGAAGTTATATATTTAATTTGGCATTCTTAGCATTTATATAACCTTAAATTAACCTTTAACTTTTTTGCATCGTATTTGTAGTTTTTGCTGATGTACATTTTTATGGCTCGATGCATAATTGCTTACAAAATCTGCTCTTTCGGGATAGCCGTGTCAAGCGCTCCTACTCTCTCCTTCGCCACCTTTTTCCTACCACGTATTTGCAGCTTTTTTTTCTTTATTTATCCAGTTGTCTTTGCAGAAGTGTATACGATTTAACAAATATATATTCACTCAATGAAGATTTCAACCGATTTGGTTCAGAAGTAAAAATATAACTAACGTTCAAAAATTGAGCAATGACAGCGCGGTGGCGCAGTGGTTAGCGCTGACGCCTCACAGCAAGAAGGTCCCGGGTTCGAGTCTCTCGGCTCCGGTGCCTTTCTGTGTGGAGTTTGCATGCTCTCCCCGTGTCCGCGTGGGTTTTCGCCGGGTACTCCGGTTTCCTCCCACAGTCCAAAAGCATGCTCCTGGATAGGTTGATTGGCTCGCAGACTAAAATTGTCCCGCAATGCCCGGCGATTGACCGGCGTCCCGTCGTCGGGTGTATTCCTGCCTTACGCCCTATGTTTCCGGGATAGGCTCCGGCTTCACCGTGACCCTATATAGGATTAAGCGGTTTCAGATAATGAGATGAGATGAGATAAATTGAGCAAATTAGCGTACTGCTTAATTTGGCAAAAAAGTCCCCATAAATGTATTTTTTAAACCACTTACTGAGTCCCATTGTCTAGGAGTCCTCAGTGGAACGTTTCTGAAAATGTCAATGACATCTTGTGCATCTTTGCTCTTGATTATCGTGGGGTAGCTTAATGCCAGTTCGAAACAACTGCATAAGCGAAACTGTACTTCAACTTGGTTAAACGTTAAATACTATACAATTGTTAGAAACTGAAAACATGTACAGGTAAGTACTCTTAAGGTGTTTTACATTTTCTTTTTTTTTCCTCTGTTGGGTACTGGCCCCTAATATTAAGCCGCCACATACACGTCACCACACACGCGCACACAGAGTGAGAGCACCTGTCACGTTGGGTCGGACGCGCGGGTTGTAAACAGAACTCAGCTTGGCCAACGACGTGTACGGGACAAGGTTCGTAGTCTTCTGGGCGGCGACATCACGTATCGACCGCAGGCTGCCAGCACACAAAGAAAAAAACAGAGAGATGTGAAGCTTGTACGAAATCCTTCATCCTGCTTTTCCTTGATAGAATATCATCAAGTCATTTGACATTCCGGGCGGCGCGGTGGCCCAGTGGTTAGCACTGTCGCCTCACAGCAAGAAGGTCCCGGGTTCGAATCTCTCGGCTCGGGTGCCTTTCTGTGTGGAGTTTGCATGCTCTCCCCGTGTCCGCGTGGGTTTTCGCCGGGTACTCCGGTTTCCTCCCACAGTCCAAAAGCATGCTCTTGGATAGATTGATTGACTCGCAGACTAAAATTGTCCCGCAATGCCCGGCGATGGACTGGCGTCCCGTCGTCGGGTGTATTCCTGCCTTACGCCCTGTGTTTCCGGGATAGGCTCCGGCTCACCGTGACCCTATATAGGATTAAGCGGTTTCAGATAATGAGAGATGAGATGTGACTTTGTTCTACCACTTTCAAAAATGTTCGCGCACCAACATCTCTGAATGTTGTTTGGAAACGTCACAAAAATGTAGAAGAGATGCAACAGATATACACACGAATTATGCTTTTCATATTTACCTATTGTGGCCAGTAAAACCACACCAAGTCGTATGACTTTTTAAGAGGGTGTGGGATTGTTATTAATTTTAAGATTTATTCAAGCTCTTAATGAGTGTTCGTACACTCGTTAATACGTGCTTATGTACTTATTAATGAGTGTTTATGCACTCGTTCATGTGTGCTGGAATGGCAATAAAGTTTTGGAAAGACAATCCAAAATCTCCATCAATTGGACTTTCATCTTTCAAATACTCATTCTACCGTCTTACCCTATCCACAGCTTTAGTAAATACGCAATAAAAGCCAAGTTTCAACAAGGTCCGTGATAATAAACGCTTTTCAAGCAGCAGTTTCACAGAACATTCTGATTCTTCTCAATCTAACCACAAACAAGCGTGAGTCTCCATCATGCAAGTTAAGCAATCAATGTGTTTTAACTGCAATACCATGAAACAAGCAAATTCCCTTACTCTTACAATCCAAAAGTAATATGCTTGCTTAAAACATACTCTATCAAACAACTACAATGTACGGCCTTGAAAGAAACACGGCTACATTTGCGCGAATAAGATAACATTATGCGTCCGTGTAATGATAAAAAAAAGTTATCATATACAAGTATTTACGATTATTAAAGTTTCCACTTCAAAAATGTGAATGCTTGCACGAGCTGTTTTACCGATTGCAATGTATTCCTAGTGTTTCACACGTGTTCTCCGGACTCTCCCCATAATCCAGTCACAATATTTACCAGCAGAGAAAGCAGGCTACTGCCATGATGCGAAGTGGAGTCGTTGCCATCTTGTATAGGATGATAAAGCTGGGGCAGGAACCGCCACCGCACAGACGATGAGTTTGGTTTGATGACTCGACGTGCAAACCTTAAATATCCTGTGCGCGTCTCCAAATTCGCAGGTGTAGAGGGAGGGGCTGCGACTCGTGGAAGCTCTAGGCTCATGAGCTAAACTGCCATTCACCTGCGAGGCATGATGTCATCTGAGACGAGAGGGCTCGCTAGACTGGTGTCTCCTCACTGCTTGTTGTTCTATAACAATGTTATTCACATCAAAGCCATCAGCCCTGGTCACTCCACTACTCGATGAAGGTCTCTCCAAGACCACGCGACCTCTCACAATTATGCTAATACGAGTGTTATTATTAACACTGCCATATCAAAGAAAATGACTGGCCAGCTCTGCACCTAGCATCAAAAAGGAAAACACCGATCTTACTGATGTATATTCTCATCTCATTATCTTAAACCGCTTAATCCTGTATAGGGTCACGATGAGCCGGAGCCCATCCCGGAAACACAGGGTGCAAGGCAGGAATACACCCGACGACGGGACGCCAGTCCATCGCCGGGCACTGCGGGACAATTTTAGTCTGCGAGCCATCAACCTATCCAGGAGCATGCTTTTGGACTGTGGGATGTAACCGGAGTACCCGGCGAAAACCCACGCGGACACGGGGAGAGCATGCAAACTCCACACAGAAAGGCACCCGAGCCGAGAGATTCGAACCCGGGACCTTCTTACTGTGAGGCGTCAGCGCTAACCACTGGGCCACCGCGCCGCCCCTGATGTATATTTGGCTATACATGTTTCAAATTAGTTTTCTGAGTGATCAAATGCGTTTTTCATTTTCGCAAATGGCTTTAGTCCATAGCATACCACATGAATATTTTTTTTTCACCAAGGTCTGAAACTCGAGACTGATGTCCCCGCTTTTTGTGTCCCTATGTAAATAGCATCGTTCTATAATATTCCATGGACAAACCAATTAAAAAGAACGCAATACGACACATGGATTGGAGAGGTAACCTAAGATCACACAGCAAATAGTGCAACCAAGCATTGCCTGCAGGTGTCCTAGATATAATAATAATAATAATTGCATTTACCGAGCGCTTTTCAGCCGATGTGTACACATCGTTGCAGAACAACATGTAAAATGTGTTCAGACTTTCAACTATAAAATTAAAATGCAAAATTATAATGCATATAGATTATAATACGTGTATTGGAAAATGGTTTAATGAACCATTTATCGTATAATAAAAATTGCATTTCTGGAGTGCTCATCACCAAAAGGTCACAAAGCGCTGCACAGAGCCGCGGAGGGAACAGCACACCAACAACGAGATAAGAACAGAATATCAACAAAAACGGGTTTTTTGGAGTTTTTTTTTAACAAATCCGAGCTGTGCGAGATAACGGCATGCCGACAACATCAGGACAGCCCAATTGAAAGTCGAAAAGCAGCAACAAACTATAGAGGGACAAAAAATAAGCGATTAGAAAATTAGAATAATTCTGCCACGAACATGGATGGAGCAAATGCTCCCGAGCAGGCGCAGTTCGTAGAATTGCCATGATCTCGCCACAACACTGAGCCGCATCAATCAACCTAGAGAGCTGGGCATCTCTGAACGACAGGAAGATTGGATGGAGTCGCAGTGTTGGAGACGGAAATCAAAGTGTTCCAGTAAGGAGTGACAGTGATAGAGATGGAAGTTTCAATGTTAGAGATAAGAGGCACGAGTCCTAGCTGGAAGACTTGAAAGCCTTACGGAACAAGTGAGTCTTGAGACGAGATTTGAAGGTGCCCAAGGATTCAGCTGATCGAATCTCCAAAGGAAGGGCATTCCAGAGTACTGCGTGCAGCAGACCACGCCAGTAAGCCATCTCATCCATAATGTTGACGTCTCTGTGAATGTGTATAAAACGATGAGCAGAACACCTTAACAGTTGACGAATTGTATCACCGAACCTAATAAACATACAACGGCGGACTAAAGTTAGTATGTGCTTTGAACCTTTCACTAATGTTACCCCGATATTGATTCAATGTTGCATGGAAACTGGGAACGTGCATCTTTGCAGAAAACATGGCTTGTTAACGCTCAAAAAGTGAATTTGTGTTATGGTCCTTTTTCAGGGAGGGGGGGTCTCCAGGCCTGCAGACACTGCTAGTTAATCACGCACGACACCAGCCAACCCTTCCATCACACCAACACCGTCCACGGCGTCAGTCGTCGCAACACTGTGGGGTGCCTCCCAGGGCGAGGTGAGTGTCCCCCACTCCCCACTCACCTCGCCCTCGACCATCCTGTTTGCCTGGGGTTGGTAGGCCTTGGTCCTCTCTCGCTAGATCCCCAGCTCCTGGCAGAGGTTTTTAAATATCTCTGCCTCGAACTCCATTCCTTGGTCTGTGATGACTCTTTCGGGGACCCTGTGCCATGTGATATAGTCCTCCAGGAAAGGCTGGGCAACCGTGGCGGCTGCCTTATCTGGGATTCCCCATCATTATCGGGTACCGGGTGAAGTACTGTACCGCCAACATCATGTAACAGTTACCGCAGTGTGACGGGGGAAGCGGCCTTTTCTAGATCAATCCCCACGAGCTGATTCACCCGACTTAGCCATCGTGGTCATCATGGGGTTGTGTAGCGCGATGGTTCCCTCATCGCCTGCTGGCACCGCTGATTCCCCTGGACTCAGGTGGTCGCGTCCCTATTCAGTCCGGGCCACAAGTATCGTTGCCACAGAGTCGCCCTGGTGCGTTGTTCACTGCCATGTCCTCCCAGGGGGTGGTCGTGCACCAGGCGCAGCAGCTGTGGTTGTGTTGTGGCCGGGACACATACACTCCCGGCTTCCCCGTTGACCTCCGTTCCCGTACTACCCCCTCCCAGAGTCCCAGCTGGGGGTAGAAACTCGCCCATGGCACCTTGACGGCCGCCTGGTCCCGAGCGAGGGCATCCCTCACCCCCGCCGACTCGGTATCGCGTTCCTGGGCCTGCCCTGGTTGCTCCGCCGTCATCCCCTGGAAGTCGCAACCAACTTCCTCCTGGATCAGCTCAACCTGGGGTCCCCCGGCCTTTCCCACGTGTTGTACAATGGTTCGGGGCTCTGCGTCATTGAGGTGGGACCATCCTCGGGCAGGTGGCACCGACCCCCGTGCAGCAGGGGCACAGCTGGTCCAGTGGGGTGTTGAAGCAGATCGCTGGTCACCGGGAGAGGGCATCTGCATTAGCATGTACCCGCCCCGCCCGGTACTCGATCCGCATGTCATAATCTTGTAGTTGGGCCAGCCACCTGGCTATCTGTGCACGCAGCTGTTTAAAATGTAGGAGAAACTGCAGGGTGCGGTTGTCGATTTGAATGCGGCAGCGCTAAGCGAAAGTGCCGACAGTCGAAACCACCGCACGCAGCTCCTGCTGAGTGACGCAATAATTAACCTCGGCTCCGCTCAGCGTCCGACTGGCATAGGCGACCACACGTTCATTCTCCCCCTCGACCTGTGACAGGACTGCCCCCAACCCGCATCCACTGGCATCGGTGTAGACCAGGAACTCTGGGGCAAAGTCCAGGAAAGCCAAAATGGGGCTATGCACCAGCCGGTCATTCAGGCCCCGAAATGCGGTATCGCAGTCCTCGGTCCACTCGAAGAGCTTCTTAGTGGATGTGAGCTGGGTGAGCAGTCGAACGACAGTGCTGAAGTGCGGCATGAACCTTCTGTAGTCGATGGCGAGGCCGAGGAAGAAGCAAACCTCAGCTGACGTACGGGGTCTGTGCGCACGCCCTTCCCACTCATTCAGTGTCCCAAATAGGTCACCTCCCTTTGGCGAGGTAGCACTTGCGGCATTTTAGCTTCTAGTTGGCCTCCCTTAGCCTTTGAAAGACCTCACGCAAGCGCCCCAGATGTTCCTCCATCATCCTGCCGTATATGATGATGTCGTCCAGGTAGATGAGGCAATGCTTCCATTGCAAACCCCTCGTTACATGCTCCATCAACCACTGGAATGTAGCCGAGGCAATGGACAGGCCAAACGGCATCAC
Organism: Mordacia mordax; assembly: GCA_036362905.1. Lineage (NCBI taxonomy): Eukaryota > Metazoa > Chordata > Hyperoartia > Petromyzontiformes > Petromyzontidae > Mordacia > Mordacia mordax. Next base: position 30,363,150 of record JAZEWT010000002.1, on the reverse strand, counting down.
CCGGAATTCAAACAGTCCCAGAGGGATAGTGAATGCTGTCTTCGGGCAATCTTCTTTGGCTACCCTGATTTGCCAGTAACCGTACGCCATGTCCAGTGTTGAGAAGTTTCGGGTCCCACTTGGCCCAGAGGACGTTGCTCAGGTCTGCTGGGTTTATTTCACAGATGCTGCGCTGCACTATCACCACTCCACTGCCAGGCAGTGCCGCGTCCCTCTCCTTCTCCTCCGGGTCCCCACAGGCCAGAAGTGCCCCCTTGCATCGGCAGCCCCCACCGCATGCTGTGCTCTCACAAGCCAGGGCCCGGACCTGGTTCTGCGCTAGGGAAAGCTTGGAGCACTCGATGTCCGCCTGCCACCAGTTAGTTCCCCGAAGGTACCTGAGTACCTCCAGTTTAATCAGGCCCTGGGAGAAGGATCGTTCCACGTCCAGATAGGCCTGCTCGACGAGTGTCCCCAAACTTTCCACGTAGGCCAGCAGGAGTTCGTCCAGCCGCCTTCGCCATTGCGCCAAATCCTCTTGCACTGCCGCTGGCACCACCCGGTCGAACCGCTTCCTGATTGCCCATCTGAGCAGGGACCAGTCGTCCCTGATCTCGGCCTCCAGCCCATCCAGAAACCGTGCTGCGCCTTCCCGCAGCTGCACATGGACGCGCATCACGGTCTCCACGTCCGACCAACTTCCCAGGCGTTGGGCGCTCACCACGTGTTACTGGAAGTCCTCTCAGGACTCCGTAGCGCTGCCCCCAAACGTCAGCGCAATCTCAAATATCTGTCTCATCCCCGGCATGGGTTGGTATCCCACTTCTGACACCAAACTGTCACGGAACGTGCGGACAGTTGTCTCCCGGACTTCCACTCCACATTCCAACGACGATCACGCCAGCGTTGGGTAGCTCTCTTCTCCCTTCAAGACAGGCGTAACGGGGCTGGACTCTCGATCCATTATAACACCCAGGAAGTCGATTAACTGATGGTGAACTCGAAAGACAACGCACAGTAAAATCGCAATACGACACAACATGGCTTCAGGCTCCATCACCACAGTGAAATCTCATGCTAAGCCTTCCCACGCTCCCCTTTATATCCCTCCGACGTTATCCCGATACCTCCCTTAATGCCACACTATTACCCAATCCGATCTTTCCACGCCCAGTCTATGTTACCCCCCCCTTCAACCCACGTGATGTTTACCACTTCGGGAGGTAAAGTGAAGCACTAACACTAAGTTGTCCTTACTTGCCCCTTGTCACCCCGGGTGACCCCGTCCACTCACAAGCGCCGCGACCCTAACACCACCTGTTCACCCTGGCACGGGCGTCGTTATGCACTTGTCCTGGCACGGCTCGAGGCTTGACACCACACTTCTCATTACTCACAAAAAACGTCCAGCCATTTTGATCAATTGCCAATGGGAGAAGAGTTAGTCATCAAAATACTAAAACTACATGCTATTTACAAAACCTCACAGCAATATACTTCTTCGGTCCTTGCTGCAAAGGTGTCTTTCAGTTTCTCATTACAAACGCACTGGCAAATATTAGGCTCCGGTGTCGGTTTATCTGAAGTAACAATTACATTCCGTTTGTGGAAGACATTTTATGGGAAGCAATGTGGATAGAATTGACACTTTTGCTTAATATTGAATGAGAATCATGGAATATGGAAGACAATTGCATGTTAATTAAACTATAATCTTCAAGAGACGGCATAGGCAGAATATATATAATGTAATATGTGTGTGTTTTTGATGTTTTATATCATGTATAATACACATACCATGCAATAACTGAATAATAATACAGACCCTCAGAAGTCCACTGTAGCAGTAGCTTATGGCCAGATCTTGCTGATGAGATTCAAACAAGTTGAAATAAGTCAGTATTATATGAATATATTCTGCTGACCAACATTGGTGGAGAATATACTATATGGTTGCAAAGGAAAGTGGGCTTGGGCAGGATATTTTGGCAAAAGAGATGATGCCCAGTTGTCAACACAAATCTCGGTGTGGCAATGAAAGGAAAAAAACGTTTCTGGGAGGATGTCCACCGAATAAATGGAGGGATAAAATCAACTTGTATACAGAATGCATCGAGCCGTGAAAACCTACATCATTACGCTGGATAGATCGCTCAGTTCGGTACCTGCTTAATCCTGTATAGGGTCACGCAGGGCCAGAGCCTATCCCGGCAGAGACAGGGTGCAAGGCGGGGCGATACACAAGATCTGAAGCCAGTAAATCGCGGGGCGCCTGTTTTGGGGGAATTTACTCAGCCGGCTCATTAACCTAGGAAAACGCGTGCCTTTGGACGGTGGGGGTGAAAACAGAATACCCAGCATAAACCCACGCAGACACAGGGAGAACATGCAAACTCCACAGAGAAATGCCCCCGAGCTGGAAACCGAACCCTGGGCCTACTTTTGCTGTGAGGCAGCAGCGCCACTCACTTAGTGAATGCGCCACTATTCGCGGAATCAGAAAACTACGTGAGAATGCAACTGCCTGGCGAGACATTGATCGAGTAGTGGATTGATCGTGACTGCTGAGGAAGATGAGAAAAAAAATCTGATACGAGGCCCAAAGTTAATTTCTATTCAGGGCTCAAAAAAGCATCACTGAGACTTATTTGGAATGTTGCTGTACGCAATTTCAGCCACATAAAAAAAACATTCATAATTATTTAAAGGGTGAGAATGTATAATACAATACCAATTTGAATTATAAATGCAAGATGTATAAGTACACGGTTATGGTGCTATGAATCTTATATCATCTTAATGTCAGAAACCGCTTGGTCCTGTACAGAGTCACAGTGAGCCGGAGCCTATCTCGGCAAACACAGGGCGCAAGGCAGAGATATACCTAAGATGGGACGCCAGTCCATCACCGGGCACTGAGGGCAATTTAGTCTGCAAGTCAATTAACCTATGCAGCAGCGTGTTTTTTGAACTGTGGGAGGAAACCGGAGTGCCCGGCGAAAACCCACGCGGGCACGGGGAGAGCATGCAAACTCCACACAGAAAGGCACTCGAGCCGAGATTCGAACCCGGAACCTTCTTGCTGTGAGGCAACAGCCTACCCACTGGGCCACCGTGCCGCCCGGTGTTATAAATCGACATTTCTAATTAGTATTTAATTCTTGTGTATATGGTGTATGTTTTTCGGTTCTTCCATGGTGTAGTGGTTAACATACTGCCCTTGCAATCGATTCGATCTCTCGGTGCGGCAGTAAAAACAATTCGGTTCGTTTATTTAATTTCCCTGACTCTGTTCATATGCTCGAGTATATTTATCCTATTTTAATGTCTCTCTGGCGTAGAAGAGTAGACCAAGAGCACCCGCTCGATGGGCTCTCTCGAGCTCCCTCGAAAGGGAGGCCCTCCAGCCACAGTGGTGTAAGCAGTAATGTTCCTGGCTGAATTTATTCTTTACGTATCTTACCTGTAGCCAAACAGTGATGGCATCACTTCCTCCTATTGATACCTAAAACAGGAAATCATGTTGCAATTTCTTTGCAAATGCTTGATGATACTGGTTTTAATCACTAGCTTTTTCCACTGCAGGTCGGCAGTCATGGATGAAGCTACCACAACAACCAAGGCTTCTAACCGAGACCAACCGTATCAATCATGGACTGAAGATAAATCTATTTGGCCTCATATATAAAGAATAACCGTATTTCATGTAATGCGCCACTGGAGAGTTAGAGTGGTGTAAGAGGCGCTATATTTATGGATATTGCTATTGTGGGTTTTATCTCTAACACACCAGTGTGCTCGGATAGTTATACATTGGCAAGTTCTTTTTACGTAACAAATCTTCCTTATTGGTTGTCGGGTAAGGTTGGTGTAAGACAAATTAATATTTATACGACCTAACCCGAAACACCTTATCTTCACAAAATCAATCATCCGTGACACTAAACAATGTCTGCCGCAGTGTTCAAGTTTCATATTTATTTTGTGTTACCAGGTGAAAAGTCGCGGGACCAGGATAGTATCATTTTCAAGAGTCACCTGGTTCAACATGACGAAGTAAAATCAATAAGATACATTACGGAAATGAACTTACAGAAATAAGAACAAAAATAACTGTGTCACATGAGAAATGATAAACATTACACACTTACAAATTAATGTAATATTATAGGTTTCCTGCAGCTTATGTCGGTTCATACAGATTACTTGTAAACTGATCAAGTTACAAATTAAACTACAAAAACATGAAACAAATAGAGATTGACCACACTAACATTTAATGAGTAAAGTTTATATGTTAAACACAAGTCGAGGTATCAAACAAATCCACAGTTTAGCATCAAATTGTGACGTAGATTGAAGGACAACCAAGGACTTTTCTTAAATCATGGAATTACATGTGTTTTGGGCATCAACTTGGCCCAATATATGTTAATCATAATTTAAATATGGTAAAAATAGCAGATATCAAATATTTCAGTGTAGAACATGAAAACAGGATTCGTGTCCAAATATAGTCCATATCTTAATTCTAGTTTTTTTTTCAGGTTTTGGATGAGAAACTTTAATGTGAAGATTTTCCTGACCAATGTTATCCATGAAATCCATTTTTTGGGTTAGGTAACGCAAATTGGGTCGTAAGCCCTCATCTACCCGACACAGCCAATTAAAAGGTTTTGTCACGTGAACAGAATGTGTCAATTATTCACGATTTGAGCAAACCGGTGCATTGGAGAGCAAACACACAGCATTAACAATGACATAATAATAGTTGCACTTCTAGAGCACTTTCCACGCGAGTGTCACAAAGCGCCGCACAAAGCTATCGAGAGAACGGAATGTCAAGAACAACATGAGCGCAGTTAAATTAAAAGGCTCGTTTCCATGGGCGCGGTAGTGGCCTTGTTTTCCATCGTGTTGCTGCCGACATCCGTCTGATTGCGTCGCCGACCTTCAATTCAATCGAGCAAATGTCTCTGGACTGGAGGTCGACACAACCTGTGATGTTGGTGCTGCTCTACGCCCACCTAGAGCCTCTATTTCTTTCGTCAATCAACTGTCTGAGCTGCTTTTTAAGCTGTGCTCCAGTTGTGAAAGGATCCTGATACTTGGCGAATAAAACATCCATGTTTACTCTCTAATGAGCCCCTTTGCAAGAGACCTCATGGCCACTCAAAACTCATTTGGCTTCGTTCAACATGTCACATCTGCCATTCAGAGATGAGGCCATACTCTGGGCTTGGTTTGCTCAAGGGGCATATCTATAACCAACCTGTCTTTCACTGATCCTGGTCTGTCTGATCATGCCGCTGTGTGGTTTGATCTTCAAGTACCAATACCTATTTCCATCACTAATTCTGAAATCTTAACGTCATCACTCCAGACTATTTACCGCTGCAATCAACAGTTCATCACTATCCGCCTTGGCTCACTCTGCCTCTGATGCGACAACAGACACAACAACGTGCTATCAAGCATACGGGATGATTCGACCCCATTAAAATCACACTATGTCTCAGGCGGAAAAGCATCCCCTTGGTATACTGTTGAACTCCAGGACCTCAAGGTGAATGCACGCAGGGCCAAACGGACTTGAGGAAAATCTAGCCCCACCGTTCATGCTCAAATCTTTAAGGAACAGCTCCTCCGCTACCGGAAAGCACTTGACTGTGCCCGTACCAGCCATCTTTCTAGCATTCTGGCAGATACATGCGACAAGCCTAAGATCATTTTCTTGACCATTAATCAGCTCCTTCGTCCAAACAGTCACTCGCCGTCACCTCCGTTCACTAATAAATATCAGGCGGATCAGTTGGTTCAGTTTTTCTCAGAAAAAAAACTGAAGCTAACCGTATCTCTACTGAGCCTCAACCACCAACCAATACCTCAATAAATGATCGTCTACCTTCCTTGACCTCAAAACTCCTGAAATTTTCCGAATTAACAGAATCCGAGGTCTCTCCTTTAGTTACCAGATCTCGACCCACAAACTGCTCCCTGGATCTCTTCTCATCTAAAATCATCCAGGCAAATTTCAAATCCCTTCCACGTTCATCATTAGTCTCTTTAATAACTCACTTCGCTCTGGTATCGTTCCTCCACTATTAAAATGTGCCGGAGTTATCCCGCTGCTTAAAAAAAACCTGGTCTCGTTTGCAACATCCCCGGATGATTTTCGCTCCATCTCACATCTCCCATTCCTCTCTAAGGTCCTTGCACGTACCATAGCCGCGCCACTCCAAAAACACGTTCTCAACAATGACCTCCTCGATCCCTTCCAATCTGGGTTCAGATTCGGCCAGAGTATTGAAACTACCCTGGTAACAGTAATTGATGACATACTCGTCGCTCCTGATGAAGGCTTGCCAAGTATTTTTGTCCACTTGGACCTGAGCACTGCCATTGATACAATTGACCACCCTACCTTACCTGAGCAACTGCAGGGTACAGGGGTCTCTGGCTGTGCCCTTCTTTGGCTGAGCTCTTACCTCTCCGACCGAAAGCAGCTCATTAGCCTCGGAGGAGATCCATCCTGTTTTGTCTGGAGTTCTTCAGGGTTCAGTTCTCGGCCAACTCCTCTTCAGCATCGATATTCAACCAATTGACCATAGCCTGTGCAGCCTCAATCTCAGCTACCATTGCTATGCCGATGACATCCAAATTTATATCCATGCAATGCCATCCATCAATGCGTCAGGTGTTTGCATGTCGTCCTCACTGTCAACTGTGAAGACATGGCTCAATTCAAATTTCATCAAAATAAATAGTGACAAAACAGAAGTTTTGCTTGTCGGAACCCCGCACCAATTGTCCAAGACTGAACCCATCCAATTCATGCTTGACGACCAGACCATTGAAGTTGCTAAGGCAGTCTCGTGTCTCGGAGAGATTCTTGATTGCTCACTCAGCTTCAAGACACACATCAACAAGATGACGAACGTAGCCTATTTCCATCTCAGAAATGGAGCCAGACTGCGCAACATCCTATTACCTGCTGATGTTAAGAAGCTAATACACATCTTCATCTCCTCACGAATCGATTATTGCAATGGACTACTCTCTGGCATCCCTGCCTACCTGATCAATCCTCTCCAACGTGTGCAGAATGGACTGCTGGAGTCCTCACTCGCACACCCATCCACTATCACATATCCCCAGTACTGGTGTCTCACCACTGGCTACCAGTTAAATATAGGATTTAATTCAAGATCCTCCTTCTCACTTACAAAGCTCTCACTGGCGCCGCTATGACATATATCCATTGCCTACTTGAGGCAACCTCCTATTTTTTTGCAACCTCCTCAACACGACTTCGATCCTCCAATACGGGCTTGCTGCATGTGCCCAGATGGCACCTCCATTCGATGAGTGACAGAGCCTTCTCGCGCGCTGCTCCTAGACTCTGGAATGCCCTCCCAATGGAGATTCGGTCAGCTGAGTCCCTCGGCATCTTAAAATATCGTCTCAAGACTCACTTATTCCATAAGGCTTTGAAGTGCTCTGGCTAGGACTGTTGACATGGCTCACTATTGTCGTGTTGGGATGATGGCTCTCTGCCGACCTGCCCCTGCTCAGGAACACTTATTCCTTATTCCTTCCGTCATTTGTTTAATAATAACTTTTATCGCTTATTTTATGTCCTGCTCTAAATTATAGCCATTGTTTGACTTTCAATTGAACTGCTCTGATGTTGTTGTTGTTGACATGCCGTTCTCTCTACAGCTCAGATTTGTAACAAAATAAAAAAAACGTGTTATTGTTGTTGATTTGTCGTTCATATGTAATTGTTGCTGACATGCTTTGTGACCCTCGGGTGAAAAGCGCTCCACAAGTGCAATTATTATTATTTAGAGAGGAACGAGAGGGACGGAAAGGGGAGTGAGGAGCGGTGATGCCACGGTTTGATGAGTGGTGCAGCGGTTGGCGTACTGTGTGTGTGTGTGGGTGCCGCGGTGCCACCGTTTGCGCGCTGTGTGATTGAGGAGCAGTGGCGTCGTGGTTCGCGCGCTGCATGTGCGTGGGCAGTGGTGGTGCGGCAATCAGCGCGCTTCAGTCTGTTGAGCTGTAGCTTTTGCGCTGTGCGGGGGGAGAGCGGCAATGGACCCACCGTTACGCATGCGGCGGAGGCGAAGCAAGTGGAGGCATCAACGCTAGCGGAGCGCGGGGTGCAGTGCGGTGGCGGGGTGTTCCCACACTCCTACATGGAGCGGAGGCAGAGCCCGCCACGGTCTGCGTACAAGGCCCCACTCTCCCCGGCCCGATAGGGAGAGCTCAGTTGGAGGGATGCCACTTTGGCCGCCAGCTGTTGCTCCCCCCTCCCCCCGGTTGCTACCTGACGAGTCTCCAACGTGGGTGGCGGAATGGGAACAAGGGGCTGTTGATAGCAACCCCTACACTTACATTACCCACCCATTGGGTTTCCAAGCACATACATTTTTTAGACAATTAAATGAGGTCACAAGACATCTAGACCATCTTGCAGTGCACACACACTGTGAGATATCCGATGCAGCGTTGTATTATCAGACATACAGAGCGTGCTAATATAGTGATTGTCTCATCTCATCTCATTATCTGAAACCGCTCAATCCTATATAGGGTCACGGTGAGCCGGAGCCTATCCCGGAAACACAGGGCGTAAGGCAGGAATACACCCGACGACGGGACGCCAGTCCATCGCCGGGCATTGCGGGACAATTTTAGTCTGCGAGCCAATCAACCTATCCAGGAGCATGCTTTTGGACTGTGGGAGGAAACCGGAGTACCCGGCGAAAACCCACGCGGACACGGGGAGAGCATGCAAACTCCACAGAGAAAGGCACCCGAGCCGAGAGATTCGAACCCGGGACCTTCTTGCTGTGAGGCGACAGCGCTAACCACTGGGCCACCGCGCCGCCCAGAAGGAGAATCTTGAATTCAATCCTGTATTTAACCGGTAGCAGTGATTCAATCCTGCACTGCAGTAATCGATTCGATCCTGTATAGCAGTAATCGATTCGTGAGGAGGCGGGTTATACAGGAACATCCGGCTCGCCCTCTAACGCGGTCCTTGGCGAGTTCAGAACAGATTCATTTTAAATATTGTCAAAACGTTCAATTATCGATGCGTGTTGGTGCCAGCGGAGTGAGTGGGAAAAGCAAGTCTTGCATGCAGCCAGGGAACTAAAACTTTAGTTCTAACACGGATAAATGTGAGACATTACAGAGCGAACACTCAGGGCAAAGTTAAAAGTACACAACACGTGCATCAGAGCAGTGAAAATACATCGACTATGGTGGGCAAAGTTTAAAAAGCCAGAAGAGAATACGTCATCTATTATAGGAACTGAAGTGTAGAAAAAATAGCATTAGACATTTTACAGAGCTAATACATTCAAGAACTAAAACGCCGTTGATAACTTAGCATCATCGAAGTACCATCATATAATTTTAGAGTGAACAAGGCAGAGATGAACCAGGCAAGTCGATTTGGGACCTGGGACTATGTTGTATTTGTCCTTATGCTTGTGATTTCAGCTAGTATAGGATTATACCACGCTCTGGCAGGTGGTGGACAAAAGACTTCTGAAGATGTCCTTTTTGGCAAAAGGTAATGACGAGAGTCAAATTTAAGAATTACTTTCCGAAACAAGCCGTGAAAACCTATATCAGTACAACAGTTATATTTAATGTAACATTATTATTGTTAATAAATGATTACTACATTAATTATTGAAACACCAAGGTGGAACACTAAGCTTAATTTCTGTAATATATTGTAAAAAGTAAACTATGTTTGCTCATCTGGTTGTGGGTTTCCTTTTGAGGCTGTGGTTTAGCGTGAAACGTCTGAGTTAACATTAAGACTGGCAGTTTCTGTAAAGGCTGTGAGTTACATAGAGAATAAACTTATATTGTGTAAAGTTAAAATTCAGATGCTATCTAAAATTATCGTAAAGTTGTTATCTACGAAGACCACAATATTGATTCATTAATTATAATATCCGCGTGTGTGATCTTCAGTAATCATACATGAGATAGTGCCGTATAGTTACGATCAAAGACTTTGTAATATCAAATTTAAAATACATTGGCCTCTATTGCAATGTTCGGGGGACATGGTACGCAGTGAATGGCGCTGCTGCCTCGCGGTAAGATGGTCCAGGGATTTTTCGGCGCGGGTAAGTTTTTGTGTGGAGTTTGCGTGTTTATCCCCGGGTCCGCGTAGGTTTTTACTGGGTTTTCTGGTTTCCTACCACTGTCCAAAAACACGCTGCTGCCTAAGTAAAATTGTCTGCTGAGTAACTTGCCCCATAAAGTGTAGGTATAGCGCAGCCTTGCACACTCTGTCTGCAGGTGGAGGCTCTGGCCCCCCTGCGACAGGATTAAGCAGTTATTGATACTGATGATGATGTTGGAGGCATCATCAGACTTCTTGTGCTTGATTTTTCATCCGACAGACAGCTGTCACCATATCCAGTGGCTCTCTCTTTGGCAGCAAGTTTTCTCTCTGCCATTGCTGGTAAGTTTGCAATCTGTATTTAAAAGGATTAATGATGGCCGATTTATGTATAGAGCAGAATTTTTTAAGAACCTAAAATAATTTGGGTGTATAATCATGTAAACACGTAACAATTTATTGCACCTTTCCATCTGTAAAAATGTAATCTTGGTGAATTATTTATGCGTCACATACCTCTGAGCAATTTTCGAAAGTTATGGAATTCAATGTCATAAGCACACATTTTTACTTTCTTTGTGGATTTATGCGCATGTAAAAAAAAACAGTTACTGTAAATGTAATGATGTAGGTTTTCACGGCTCGATGCATGATGATTGCTTCGAAAAGCTGCTCTCTCGGGACAGCCGCGTCGATGGCTCTCTCTCCTCTCCTCGCGACGTTTCGCCTCACACGTCGCGAGGAGAGGAGAGAGAGCCATCGACGCGGCTGTCCCGAGAGAGCAGCTTTTCGAAGCAATCATCAGTTACTGTAAATGTTAATGTCATGCTTGTGTCTAAAATAACTGTTTCCATTCAACACACACAACATACAAGAAGGTTTATGCTGCTATACTGAAAACGTGAAATTAAAGAAAAAAGCAAAAATGCTTTGAACTTCCTATCACTCGGCCATGCCACCAATCACTGTGAGCATCTGTTGGATGGCGTGTGTGAGAGACAGAGCAACCCCTAAACCCATTTGGTTCGCTTTCTAGGGCACTGCACACTGCCTGCAGGGAATGATAGTCGGAACGTACTGTAATGAAAAGCACACCAAGTTATTAACTTTTAGATTAGATTTTTTGCAACAATTGATTGCTTTGAACAGGTAAGGATATAATGCGGGCAGCGCGGTGGCCCAGTGGTTAGCGCTGTCGCCTCACAGCAAGAAGGTCCCGGGTTCGAATCTCTCGGCTCGGGTGCCTTTCTGTGTGGAGTTTGCATGCTCTCCCCGTGTCCGCGTGGGTTTTCGCCGGGCACTCCGGTTTCCTCCCACAGTCCAAAAGCATGCTGCTGCATAGGTTAATTGGCTCGCAGGCTAAATTGCCCCGCAGTGCCCGGCGATGGACTGGCGTCCCATCGTCGGTATATCCTTGCCTTGCGCCCTGTGTTTGCCGGGATAGGCTCCGGCTTCACCGTGACCCTGTATAGGACTAAGCGGTTTCAGACAATGAGATGAGATGAGGGTCTAATGCATCGGTCCTTATGTAGGGGAGTGCAGAACGTGTGATCAAAAACTGGGCCTTGACCTGTCATTCATAAACTAGCACGGGATATCATGGTGAAGTGTGCTCAATCGATTTTCATGACCAGCACAGTGTGGAGAGGCCGTTTTCCTGGTATGAATTAACGAGGGACTGTAAATTATTGTTGTTATATTACCTAAAAGTCTGTGAACTGAAGACCTGAGCATTCATCTTTCTTCATGTTTTCTTCTAGTAATTGGTCTCCCAGCTGAAATCTACCTGTATGGGATAATACATATTATTATGTGTGTCGCCTGGATCTTTGCAATCTCTTTTACGGCATTAATCTACATTCCACTTTTCTACCGTCTCCAAATCAACAGCATCTATAAGGTAGGTCAGAATATACAATACAATCTTCATGGTCCTTGTTTAGCATATACTATCATTATTGGTCTCTGAGCCGCAGAAAGTTACAATCATTTGTGTATATCCAAAATGTAATGCACTGTCACTTAAGCGATACGAGTGTTACGCTTGCACAGAGTCTAGCAAGCGTTCTGCTCTCATTTCTCTATGCGATGCCAAATTGAAAAATCCTCTTCACATATTTGCTCTTCTTACTGTTGTCTTTTTTCTCACATTATCAAGATGTATTGTGTTGTGCCCTTGTTTACAAGTTTGTTTATTTATTCATACCCTTGGTCAACAACTTCGTGACTTGCATATGGGACATATATTTCAATTACTTTCAATGTGTATTATATTAAGACCCATTCTCTCTCTTTCTCAAGTACTTTGGTATTCTGAATCTGTTTGATTGCGATATAAACAATCCTACTCCCTTTTCATTAGTCATCTGTATCTAAATGGTAGGGCGGCACGGTGGCCCAGTGGTTAGCGCTGTCGCCTCACAGCAAGAAGGCCCCGGGTTCGAATCT
>JAZEWT010000002.1:30290786-30328711 GCA_036362905.1 Mordacia mordax | reverse complement strand
GTAATTTTATATTTCTTTGGACATGTTCTAGGTATCATATCCTATAGTATGTTGATGACAATTGTCTTCCACGAATCTTTGTCTTTAATATTCAAAGAATGTCCCCTATTGACAAGTTTATCCATTTTTATAGACTTTAGACATAAGTCAATCTATGTTGTCCATGATCTCCTTCAATTTTAACAGTTACAAACCAAACTTTCAGTATCCTCTTTCCTCATATGCCCGAGAAAATTGGACGGTCACAAACACGGACTTGACTGTGGGTATGTGTACATGTGTGTTTGGTAAAGAAAGTATGTGTGTGAGTAAATACAATGTGTGTGAGATTGCATAGGACACTGCACGTGTCCGCGTGGGTTTTCGCCGGGCACTCCGGTTTCCTCCCACAGTCCAAAAGCATGCTCCTGGATAGGTTGATTGGCTCGCAGACTAAAATTGTCCGCAATGCCCGGCGATGGACCGGCGTCCCGTCGTCGGGTGTATTCCTGCCTTACGCCCTGTGTTTCCGGGATAGGCTCCGGCTTCACCGTGACCCTATATAGGATTAAGCGGTTTCAGATAATGAGATGAGATGAGACTGTACATCCGTGCATATAGTGAGAGATGGGCATGGGCAGAGCTAATGACAATGGCGTTGCCTAGTAACCAGAAAAACCCACCTAGGGGACGGAGCAGACAGAGGGCGGAAAGCGAGATAGGGCAGTGGCAAGGCATGAACTCCAGTCTAAAAAAATTGAGAGAAATAATGATAATAATTGCACTTCTAGAGCGCTTTTCACCCACAGGTAACAAAGCGCAGCACAGAGCTTTGGAGAGAACGACATGTTAACAACAACAAACATATCAAAAGAGTGTAATTGAGTCAAAAAAAGCTATAATTTAGAGAAGGGCATACAATAAGCAATACAAATAATTGTGAAACAAACGAAGGAAGGAATAAATGTTCCCAAGCAGGCGCAGATCAGCAGCAAGCCATCATCTCAGCACAACAATAGTGAACTGCATCAATAGTCCTAGCCAGAGGACTTCAAAACCTTAGGGAACAAGTGAATCTTAAGACGAGATTTGAAGATGCTCAAGAACTAAGCTGACCAAATCTCCAATGGAAGGGCATTCCAGACTTTGGGGAGCAGCGTGCAAAAAGGCTCTGTCACCCATTGAATGGAGGTGCGATCTGGGCACATGCAGCAAGCCCATATTGGAGGATCAAAGTTGTGTTGAGGAGGGTGCCTGAAGTAGGTCACCGATGTATGTCGGAGCAGAGCCAGTGAGAGCCTTGTAGATGAGACGAATCAATGGAAACAAAAAACCTCACCCCATTATAAGAGTAGGAGTTAGATTAGTGGAAGACTCCAACAATTTTTGAGCACAAAGGCGAGACCACTCGATCCATAATCATCACCATTCAACCCCACAGAGAGGGAGGCCACACCATGTGGCCAGACACATCCAAACATGTGAATTGCCACCGCAGCACAACTCCAGCACAAGCAACCTCATCTCATTGGCCTGAGACCCAGCCTGGTATGCCTTGTTGGCTCGGCTCGAGGACCGGTTTGAGGACCGATGCAGGCAACCCATCTCATCAGTTCAAGAGCGGCGCAGCACGCCGCCAGCTTAGCTCGAGAGCATTATAGCCCACCTTGCCGGCACGGTACGCGACTCGGCTCGGGCGAGCTGCCTCGCCATCACATCGTTACCAGGATCAGCTCTGTTCTTCACCACATCATCATCAGGACGAGACACTGATGGTCACATAGCAATAACACCAGCCCAGCGACTTCGTCATTGCAGCCACATCGACATCTGATGGACTGTCACGAGTATACGCACACACACTGACTGGAGCAATAAGTACTACCTAGAATTAGCCGCTTGGAGACATATGTTACTACAGGATTGTTATGACCATGTATTATTATCATTTTCGCAGACACCCTTATCCAGAGCGATTCTTATGCATGCCCGCAAACACCTGGATCAATACTTTATTGAGTAGGTTGAATGTTTGTGTGATTGGGAGTGTGCTAGCCACTCTTGTGAACAACAGGGGATGCTGGAAACCCACCTACATGGGATTGAGAGAATTTATGGTGTTAAAGTTTTGCTGTTGCTATATAGAGAGGGATAACGGATAGTAAATACTGGGCGGGGGGGTGTTCGCTGACCCTGGCGTGGAGTGCGAATTTCGAGGTGTCCGACTGCGTTCCATTCCCTACACCGCACCAGCTTTCGGTCTCCCATCTCCCGCTTCGGGAGTGCTCCGAGTTGTACCTCTTATTTCACTAAACGCATGACTGTGGCATATCACTTTATTTAGGAGGAAATTCTCCAGGCCAAATAGATCCAACACTCCTCGCCCCTATCTATCACAAAGCTCGTGAGGCCCTCTACCGCTGCATTGGCAGGGGAGATCAGCTGAAGGTGGGTACACGTCTCCGATGGTTTGGACGCCTTCACTCTCATCACATTAGTTTCACTCACTCACATAGAGATTAGCGTCTGCAAATAACCCTATCATAACCAGTAATAATAATAATAATAATTGCTCTTCTACAGCGCTGTTCACCCGAGGCTCCAAAATGCTGTACATAGCCGAGGAGAGAACGGCATGTCAGCAACGACATAACAGCAAATCAGCAACATAAGATTTTTTACTGTACACATGCTCAACACCAGACCATTTCATGCGTTTGTAATTACAAACGTGATAAACAGTCACGGTTGTTTTCAACTTTAACTGGCTTTGCACAACTTGTTTGTTGACCGTGGCCACACGCTGAGCACATTGCTGTTGTACCATCCACGATTAAACATCATCGTGACGTAACAACAAACGGATTCTAATGGCACTGCGATCTCACACCGGTCACAACGACCACAAATAGGCTTGAACAACACCGCTCAGCACAGCCAAACGTCTGAATGAAACAACTATGGGTTGTGATGATAGTACCTTAAAACTGAAGTGTAAAATATTGCTATACTGGATATACCATGGAAAGTCCTTTGTTGGTTTTAAGAAAATGCAGACAGATATATTAATTTCATAATATACATTCATTAATAATAATTGCATCGCAGCAATACTTTTATTTAGACTTAATTGTGCAAGAGTTATGATTAATGCTGCTCCTAGTATACAACATACTGCTCAGTCTGACCTGTGAAGTCTCACAGAAGAGACTAATGCGATCTAGTGCCAGATGATCTAAACATTTCAATTGGCACCTGTATTATTTTTATGAATGCATTGTGTTCAAGTTTGAAAATCTCTCATAGCTAACTGCTTACACTAGGACATGTAAGTAGTTAGTATAGTTATATAGGCTTCTTATACTATGCCTTGTTTAATGTATATATTGAAACTCCATTATAACAGTATTCTTTTGTATTTGTTTTTAGGAGAAGAGCCTTGTTGAAAATAATGCAGACCATCAGAACACTTCGGACACTACCATTGTCTCTTCATATTTGTAAGGCAACATTTGTGTAGCCACAGAAAAGAAATCAAAATGATTAAGTATAGACAATGTACAGACATTCGTGGTAGTAGGTTCTAATGGAACTACGGTATTGCATTACTATTTTTCAAGACAAATCCTTTGTATTGTAATTTTGTCCACATGATTGCTTCAGTTTCGTGGCCATGGAAAATGGCCACGAAACTGAATTTGTGTAATATGGCAATTTCAGAACATGAATAATAGTAATTCAGAGTTATGGCAGACGTCATATATAATGATGTAGGTTTTCACGGCTCGATGCATGATGATTGCTTCGAAAAGCTGCAATCATCAAACGTCATATATTTTTTAAATTCACCTCAATAGGTATTGCAGATTTTTTCCACAAGGCTACTTACATTTCAATATACATGCCAGTTAGATAAACGTTGCAGTTAAATTTATCCTGCCCATTGCATTGGATGAGAGGATGATCATGGGCCTTAACTTCCCACAATCAAGTTCTATTCCAAGGCATATTACTAAGATCCTGAAATGTCGGTCACTCTGCTGCTGCTTCTGATGTTTTTCCTATCAATAAATATAATGGTGAGAGATGATTGACTATTGGATGACTGCTTCGAAAAGCTGCTCTCCAACTTTGTTGGAAATGCTTTAATTTTGTGCTCAAAGATTCTAACCATTACAAACATCCCTTAATGCAAGTTAAGTAAAAGCGAGTTAAAAGAGTTCAAACTTGGTGCCTAAAAGGTAATAATGCAAATATTGGGATTTGCAAGGTCCAGCCATAGATGCATAATAAATGACAGTGGTCAACACTTCATATAGTGACGTATTGCAACATGACAATGAACACCAACACTCTGCAAATGGAATTGTTGAAATAACTTAAAGTGGCTGTTATAGAACACCTAGCTCACAGCCCATCCTCGCCTCTTCACAGTTATATGTGAAACTTTGCAAGTTCTACAAGGAAGGAGATTTAACAGCAAAACGTTTGTGAAAATGTTGCATGCATGGCTTAATCAACCAAAGTACTTCTATTCTGCGCCTGTTCACGCAAAGGGCATTCCAGAGAATGCCCTCCCATTGGAGATTCGATCAGCTGAGTCCCTGGGCATCTTCAAATCTCGTCCCCTGCTCGGGAACCTTTATTCCTTCCTTGTTTGTTGAACAATTATTTTTTATCCCTTTTTTTATGTCCTATAAATGCTAGCCATTATTTGACTTTCAGTTGAACTGTCCTAATGTTATTGTTGACATGCCGTTCTCTCCACGACTCATATTTGCCGGGATCCGCACCTGCTCGGGAACATATGTTCCTTCCTTGTTTGTTTAAGAAATTATTTATTTTTTGCTGACTTTATGTCCTATAATTTATCGCTGCTGTTTGACTTTTAGTGGAACTGTTCTGATGTTGTTGTTGACGTGCCCTTCCCTCCACAGCTCGTATTTGTTTAAAAAAAAAAGTTCTTGTTGCTGATTTGCCGTTCTGATCTTGTCGTTGTCGATGACGGGCCGTTCTCTCCGCAGCTCTGTGCAGCGCTTTGCGACCCTCGGGTGAAAGACGCTCTGTACATGCAATTATTATTATTAAGCTTATTTTCGCATAGCAGGACTACAGTATGTGGAGAAATTCCGTGCCACGCTTCTTTAAAAAAAAAACGTTTAAAAAATTTATTTGACGCCTTTGAACTTTATGCACTTACGAAAGGAGCAGGAGGGTTAAATGTTTGGCATTGGATTAAGGCAGATATACTGGGGACTGGACCCACCCGGTGTTCTGAAGAGCGACACAATTTGCGTGCTTTGACGCACATTGTCATCTTGTGTCCGTCTCCTTTCTTTCCTACTCTTCTGCTCCTGCCTAGGACCCTGTAAATTATTGGATTGATGGCAGAGTTTGAAAATGCGGCAAAAGATGATGTGGTTGATAGCCAAGGAGGCACAGCATCCAGATTGCTATTCACCACCTTCAGCACCTGGGTGCAGACAAACAAAGTTTTCTTTAACAATGACGTTTGCTTCCAAATGCTGCTCTTTCGGGATAGCCGAGTCGTGTGTTCATCCTCTCTCTTTAGCGATGTTTCGCCTCCCACGTTGGAGGCATCTTCTGACGTTGTTAATTATTTGCGACTGAGTGACTGTGCTATATTCTATAAATCTTTTTCACATCCTCCCCTCCCAGATCTCTCCGTTTTCCAGGATACATTGTCTTCGCAACCACCCCCAGTTTAACCTTAACTTGAAATCGCATTCCTACGCCATGGATGTTTGCCGAGTTGTTTATAGGGAGTTCACATTTGGCTGAGTTTTATTTTCATTTCTTGTTTGCGATTCGTGTTTTTTTTCTGTCTCGTGAATCCCTATTGCTTCACGGATTAATGTTCAAAAAATATCGCGGAGGAGAAAGGAAGAGCGCTGGACACAGCTTTCCCGAAAGAGAAGCTTTTGAAAGCAATCACCGTACACCGAATATGTACTGATGTAGGTTTTCACAGCTCGGTAATAATATTTGTTTTTATAAATGTAAAATTATTAATATTATTACCGAGCTGTGAAAACCTACATCAGTACATATTTAATAATGATATGGATACCTTTTTGTCAGTACAAATATGTAAAACAGAGAAGTTTTACCATTTCTGGCAATTATACACTAAATATACACTTTGCAAAAACCGCACATACTTGTGGTAGAATATACAAACGTGCAAACTATGCAATCATGTTTGCATATTTTGCCACAAGTATGTATGTTTTTGCAGTGATAAAACCTCTTCTCTTTAGTATATGTTCAACAATGTTATAACCCGCATGGAGCAATTATCCACTAAATATATCAATAAACAGGATTGACAACAATGCAATTCAATGTGAACTTGTATCGGTTAAAGCAGCTTAAGTGTAACGGCCCATTTCATGTTAAGATATTTCCTCTACATTCCCTTTTGTTATATTGTATTGGGTTGATATGGCCCATTCTGGTCCACTTCAATATGCAGTGTAAGCCACACATGTACACTACCGTCATATTTTTACTACATCAAATCTAATCTTAATAATTGTCTGCATATTACTAAAATGCCATTGTTTTACTTAAATTGATCTACTCTGATGTTGTTATTTATGTGCCGTTCTCAGGTGAAACGCGATATAGAAGTGCAAATATTATTATTAGTAACGTAATATCTTAGTAATAATTATCAGCATGAATCTCAATTTCATATGCCATGTTTTATAATGGGCAGCACGGTGGCCCAGAGGGTAGCGCTATTGCCTCACAGCAAGAAGTTCCCGAGTTCGAATCTCGACTCGGGTGTCTTTCTGTGTAGAGTTTGCATGTTCTCCCCGTGTCCGCGTGAGTTTTCGCCGGGCACTCCGGTTTCCTCCCACAGTCCAAAAAACATGCTGTTGCATAGGTTAATTGGCTTGCAGACTAAGTGCCTGGTGATAGACTGGCGTCCCATCGTGGGTATATCCTTGCCTTGCACCCTGTGTCTGCCGGGATAGGCTGCGGCTCACCGCGACCCTGTACAGGACTAGGCAGTTTCTGACAATGAGATGAGATGTTTTATAATAGCCAGGACTCACCTTAGTAAGAGCAAATGGTGTGTAACACACGAGATAAGCAGCAACCATTGTGAGTGCCATCTTCGCCAAACGATGGGACGTTTTATCTTTGGCACGTTTTCTGAACACGCATTCCAACATTATCATTAACGCAACGACCTGCTGAAACATTTGCAAATTTTGTGACCGTTATAACAGTTTATTTAAGTGTATTTTCAAAATTATGCATCTGCGGACCTGGAAAGTATCCACTGTTGGCACTGAACCAGTGCATCATAAATTAATGGTTTTCAAAGTTTAAATGGTTTCCCACACAAATTTACGTGGGAGAGCATACATCTATGCGTAGCCATAAGACTATTTAATCTGTATGCAAGAAAAAAGGTGCAGCCCTACAAATGTTTTATCGCATGACTGTTGCCAGAAGGACTTCCACCTAATTGAGTTCTAGAAAGCCCAGAGTGTATTTGGTCTACCCGTACATGTTGATCACACATCCTTAAAAAATGGCTGTACCCAAACGTAACCCCACCACACACGACCTGCTGATCACCTGTGCTGCACTCATTTATCCAACCGAGTTAACATAGGTGTGGGATATACGAAACTTGCACAATTGTTTCAACTGCCATACATACCATGATATCGAACTGAACACCTTTGGATTGCCAGTCCAGTGTGCTAATCATTACACTTCTGTGCCAGTTCCCAATTGTTAAATTCTTCGCATTTCAATTTTACTGCCATTGTGTAACCAACGTAATCTAATTAAGTAGACTAAGAGCATTATTAACTTGCTACCAAATGATTTACATTATTTTTCAAGAGAGAATAGGGAAAAAAGGTGTGCATTGTGAATCACAAGGATTTGTGGAGAAAGTGTATTAACTCTAGAAAAGGGTCCCCCTACTCACAAAATAAATTGAGCTAGGGCACTGCCCCACGCAGTTTACAGCGCAATTGAGTTTAAAGGGAAAATGTTCTATGCAGTTACCACAAAATTTGAAGTAGTGAAATTATTTTTTGCAGCTGATTAACATGCAAAATATAAACATCATGCCCATCAATGCTTGTTAAAATATTCCTATAAAAAACCGGCAGTTACGATTTGTAAGCTTTTACGTTAACAATATAATTAAGGAAACTGCTCTCCATAGGTGTTCTTTCTGGATTTCCGTGTCGAGTATTCCTTCTCACTCCGTCACAACCGTTCGCCTCCAACGTGGCAAGTAAAACGTCGCGAAGGAAAGAGTAGAAACACTCGACAAAGCTGTCCCGAAAAAACAGCCATGGAGAGCAATTCTCATGTATCAAGCCATGACAACCCAAATCTGTCGAATAGTTCCACTGTAATCCTATGTGAATCCCCTTAAAGAAAAGGAGTTCTTCCATATAGGCATGAAAATTAATCGCACCTTACCGAATAAACAGAAAAATATATTTGTTAAAGATGGGACAATAGGGTATACCATCATACATGCCAGACGCATGTCACATTTTTTCAATGTTTCCGTGAATTTTAAAACGTACCTGAAGGCGTTGCGATGGTATGCCACCAGCATGATAACGTAGGAGGTTGTTATGATGCATATGGGCACGAGGAAACACATGAAGAAGGCGAACAGTGTATATGTCATCACACTCCGGAATTGCTGATCCCAGCGAATCGTACATATCAACTCTGCTCGGTCATACCTAAGGTTGTGCATATGACAGGGCAATCGTGTGAGAAACGTTGGGACAGTGCTTAATTTCATCCGCAATATTCTGGACCATTTTTCCAGGATTTGTTTTTCCACACCGCATCCTCGTGATGCAACAATGGTGTGTGCAGTGTGTACAAAGTGTGGGCGTATATAGTGCTTAATATTACCAGAAGTCAATTGAGATTACAGTATAAAAACATCTAAAAGTGAAAATTCATTAAAAACGTATTCCCAGTAAATGCGTTGGTCCATACATCACTAACGAACATGGGACAAACGTTACATTTTGGCTGAGTTGTTAATATTCACATTTTAGTAATTCATCGCAAATCTCTGGGTGCTATAGAAAATAACAATTGCATTTCTCGAGCGCTTTTCACCAGAGGGTCACAAAGCGCTGCACAGAGCTGCGGAGAGAACAGCGTGTCAACAACAATGACATTAGAACGGAAAATCAGCAACAATATATGGAGCGACATTCCCGACAACTCCACAGCCTATCGGGGAATTGTGACCACACTCGCCCTGCGACAAACTAAGCCAGTCATCTTACACGGGCACACATGACCTTACCCGATCTGTACTCCAGCGAGGTGCAAATAATATGACCAAGCCAAATATGAGTTACCTAAAACTAAGATTATGAAGATTTATAATGCCACAGCGAGCACAGAAGTCAAGCGGGTAAGTAAATAGGGAAATTTAATAGAACTGAATATATTACCAGACCCATTTACAAGCAGCTGGTACACATCCAAAGATTAGGCCTGAACACCAGGTGAGTCCACAGCCCATAGCCGCTCGTTTCCATGGCAGCAAGCGCTTATAGTCTGCCGCTCGCCACACGGCTAAGCAGCGGTCCAGCGAAATGATGCCTACAAGACACACACAAATGTCACATACAGACGAAGTAGAAGTAGTAATAATAATTGCATTTCTAGAGCGTTTTTCACCCGAGGGTCACAAAGCGCTGTAAAGAGCTGCGGAGAGAACGACATGTCAACAACGACACAAGGACGGCAAATTAGCAAAAATATCTCTCTTTTTTTTTGGAGGTATTTTTGTAACAAATCCGAGCTGTGGAGAGAATGGCATGCCAACAACAACACCAGGACAGTTCAACTGAAAAAATAATAGCAATACATTATAGGACATAACAAAAGCAAAAAAATGTTTCAACAAACAAGGAAGGAATAAATGTTCCCGAGCAGGCGCAGGTCGAAAGAGAGCCATCATCCCAGGCACGACAACATTAGGCCGCATCAACAGTCCTAGTCAGAGGGCTTGAAAACCTTACAGATTAAGTGAGTCTTGAAATGAGATTTGAAGATGCCCAGGGACTCAGCTGATCGAATCTCCAATGAAAGGGCATTGCAGAGTGTGGGAGCAGCGTGCGAGAAGGCTCTTTCACCCATCGAATGGAGTTGCGATCTGGGCACATGAAGCATTGGAGGATCGAAGTTGTCGTGTTGAGGATGGTGCCTGAAGAAGGTCACAAATGTGTGTGGGAGCAGCGCCAGTGAGAGCCTTGAAGGTGAGAAGGAGAATCTTGAATTCAATCTTGTATTTAACCGGTAACCAGTTAAGAGACATAAGTATTAGGGATATGTGATCGTGGATAGGTGTGCAAATGAGGACTAGCAGCCGCATTCTGCACACGTTGGAGATTGATCAGATAGGCAGGGGTGCTAGGGAGCAGTGCATTGCAGTAATGGATTCGTGAGGCGATAAAGATGTGTATTAGCTTCTCAGAATCAGTGAGTAACAAGACGTTGCACAGTCTGGCTATATTTCTGAGATGGAAACAGACAACCTTCGTCACCTTGTTGATGTATGTCTCGAAGCTGGGTGAGGAATCAAGAATGACTCCTAGACTCCAGACTGCCTTACCAATTTCGATGTTCTTGTCAAACATGAATTGAATGGGTTCAGCCTTGCACAATTGGTG
This sequence comes from Mordacia mordax, assembly GCA_036362905.1. NCBI lineage: Eukaryota > Metazoa > Chordata > Hyperoartia > Petromyzontiformes > Petromyzontidae > Mordacia > Mordacia mordax. The sequence continues at coordinate 30,318,014 of JAZEWT010000002.1, read as the reverse complement.
CGAGGTTCCGACAAGCAAAACTTTAGTTTGGTCATCATTTCATCTCATCTCATTGTCTGAAACCGCTTAGTCCTATACAGGGTCACGGTGAAGCCGGAGCCTATCCCGGCAGACAGGGCGCAAAGCAAGGATATACCGACGATGGGACGCCAGTCCATCGCGGGGCACTGCGGGGCAATTTAGCCTGCGAGCCAATCAACCTATGTAGCAGCATGCTTTTTGGACTGTGGGAGGAAAACGGAGTGCCCGACGAAAACCCACGCGGACACGGGGAGAGCATGCAAACTCCACACAGAAAGGCACCCGAGCCGAGAGATTCGAACCCGGGACCTTCTTGCTGTGAGTCGACAGCGCTAACCACTGGGCCACCGCGCCGCCCCCTAGCTGTGGAGGTCTCGCTCCGAATCAGTGGGGCGGCATTACCTTTTAATCGGCTGCGTAACGCTGTGTGGACGCTGCCTGGTCCGTCGCTCCACACGAAGCTTCGGGCCTTCTTAGCTGCAGTCGCGCCCTCTTCTCTTTATTCTTGTGAGACGTGAACCCGCCTGGCAGAACATCTATGCCGTTTCGAAACTTTCCGACTGGCTTGCCTACGATCCATAATGGGTTAAACCAGATCGGACTTTGTGAGGAGTTCACAAATTCTAGAAAAATCTGGACAGAGACCCATTGGTGAGCTCCTCCGACAGGCGAGGCTGCGGTGGCGGGGTCACGTAGCCCGCATGCCCAGCCACCGTATGCCCAAGCAGCTTTTGTTTGGTCGGAGAGAAGGGGCTCGACAGGTGCCGCAAAGGCTGGAGAAGAGATGGACTGATGTGGCACAGGAAGACCTGGTGCTGAGTGAACTTGCTGAAGACTGATATTAGCGGTGTCAAGGGCAGCACGGTGGCCCAGTGGGTAGCGCTGTCGCCTCACAGCAAGATGGCCCGGGTTCGAGTCTCGGTTCGGGTGCCTTTCTGTGTGGAGTTTGCGAGTTCTCTACCCGTGTCCGCGTGGGATTTTGCCGGGCACTCCGGTTTCCTCCCACAGTCCAAAAAACATGCTGCTGCATAGGTTAATTCGCTTGCAGACTAAATAGCCCGCAGTGCCCGGTGATGGACTGGCGTCCCATCATGGGTATATCCCTGCCTTACACCCTGTGTCTGTCAGGATAAGCTCCAGCTCACCGCGACCCTGTACAGGACTGAGCGGTTTCTAACAATGAGATGAGAAAATCAGCCTCTATGGAAGAGGATGATCGTAAAGGACGCTGTGGGGCAGTTGGAGGCAGTCACCTCCAAAAAATAACAGAGGGCAGAGGAGCGAAGCTCACAACGAGCTGAGCGCTGGGCGCCTAAACACAGCAAATTACCAGCGTCAGAAGCACAGGTGGTGCATCTGCCAGTCATCTCAGTCAAGCAACCCATAACACCTGGGTCTGTCCCGTGACCACCTGTCGGCGAGCCTTAGATAACTTAACGTGGGCTCAAAGTGCATATATATGGCCTGACACAGGCGCCGTGGTGACGTCACCACCACTTAGTGGCGAATGGCGGTTGTTGTTTTGACACCTGAGAAATTTTATTTTATTGCTAGTTAGGGGCAGGTGCGCAACAGCTTGCTTTGTGTCGACAAACGGTATAGTCAAGCGACCGAACCACTGAGATACAGTGACGCATGTAGTCATCTGCATAATGGCGAACATTTGCGAATCGTGATGTGGGTGAGATGTGAAACTAAATGTATGCTGTAGAGGGCATAAGCAGACAGATCAGCTGTGCCAGACGCATCTTTGTTGCCCATGTACGCGCTCAAATGTGGACAGAGTTTAAGTCAAAGGCTTTCGTGACCAATGTTACGATGAATTCCAAATAATGTTTACGTGATCTAACCCAAAAAATGGAATTCATCGGTGGACAGAATTGTTGACGATGACTCAGTTATGCATTTTCAAGAGCGATTTGGTGGCGGAATAGATGGCTAAGATGTGGATGCGCCTTTATGGCATCTCGAAAATGTTAAGATTTTCACCTGGACGTTGTGGCTACCCACTGAAGCATTATGACCCATGTTTACGAATTAGTTGTCTGATGGAGGTCAAGGCTATCGACTGGACGTTGGGGATGTCTGTTGCTTATTAGAAATATATTTTGAACTGTTTTTCCTCTTTGGACAATTCAGTGAAATTGGCAGAGAACACAAATCTTTCAGTGAGTGAAATTGCAACGTGATTTAATTTCATTAAATGGTTATATCTGCAATAATCTTAGGCACGTGCTACAATAATGGTGACATGGAACTTAGACAAGTCCACATATACACTTACATTTCTGTGAATTATTTAAGACAATGAGACACATTTACCTGCATGCTTGCGGGTGAATGACCGCCACGAATCTCGTACCACAACTGCATTGCCGCCCATTGTCAGCATGCTCAAAGTCACCAAGAACACAGCGAGGCTGGGCATCAACCAGACGGAGTCTTCATTATGCGTACTTGTGTTTCTTCCAGACCCAAAATTCACATAGCTGTTCCTACTTTCATTTTGGGTTGTGTCGCATGACATGTTTCCATTAGGCAGCTTCTGGCTATTCCATACAGCCAACGTGATTTGGGCTGAAAAAAATAATCGCATTTACATTCACTACATTATCTATTGACCTAATCGAACTGCCATTTAAAAATGGGTGCCAACTGATACAAAGAACTCGTTATGCATGACAATGTGTGGGATTGTAAGCCTGAACAGATGCTTGGTATATTAGACTTTCCTGGGCTTCTATGTCAAGTCAGCAGTAAAAGTATAACGTGTCGCAACATATGAACGTCAGCACTGGGGAAAATCTGGACATAGACCCACAAGCGCTCGCTAAGTGTCTTTACAAAACCCTCACTGTCCCTTTTTGCAAATATACACAATTTCTCACTGCTTTCTTTTTTCATTACTTTGCCTATTGTGGATATACTTTCTAACACACCACCCTGGGCGGCGCGGTGGTGTAGTGAGAAGCGCTGTCACCTCAAGCAAGATTCTGGGTTTGGTTCCCGGCTCGGGTGCCTTTGTGTGGAATTTTGCTTGTTCTGCCCGTGTCCACGTGGGTTTTCGTCAGGTACTCCGGTTTCCTCCCACCGCTCAAAGATACGCTGCTGCCTCGGTTAATAAGCCGATTGAGTAAATTGCCCCAGTGCGCTGCGATGTACTGGTGTCAAATCCTGTGTATTGCCCCGCCTTGCGCCTTCTGTCTGCCGGGATAGGCACCAGCCCCACGCGACCCTGCACGGATTAAGCGGGTATTGATGACGATGATGACTGCACCATATTTCTGGCGCTAGCATAGAAATCGTTGTTGTAGTGTAATAAAGCAAACTATTTTCTCTCGCGTGTACGCTGCTGTTATTGCATTTCTCAATAATGTTGAGGTTCTCCAACACTAACCATATATATGATATTAATGATCACAATTACATTAAAATGCTTATATATTTTAATTGATTGATTTCTTTAGAGTGCAGTGCAATATAAAATGTGATATAATTTCTGTTTCGTGTAGAATGCTGTGATTAAGTTTCTGAAGTGAAAAAAACATGTAATTTATAAACACAGCCAAGTAAATAAAGGGATTATGCTTTTAAATATGGGATATCAATTTCATATTTCCAAGTTATTAAATACAGCAAGGTCTACCTATAACGACGTAAAGTGAAAGCGGTTTTGTTAAGGCACAACTGGGGCAAAATTGTTACCAATATTTTCATTTGTACAGGATCCATAACACCAAGAAATTCCTATAGCAATAGGAAAAATCATGTGCGTTTTGGAGCACCAATAATGAACAAATGAAGTTTAAACATATTAAATGAAATCTTATATGGATCAGCATTAAAACTTTACAAAGCCCAGATGCACGTCCAAATAGGTATGTTTATACATTTGTACATCCCATTTACAATGAATAGTGCTGAAAAATATATTTTGAGTTTTGGGAATAGTAATGATCCAATTCATAAAGAAGAGCATAAGCATCTCATCTCATCTCATTGTCTGAAACCGCTTAGTCCTATACAGGGTCACGGTGAAGCCGGAGCCTATCCTGGCAGACACAGGGCGCAAGGCAAGGATATACCGACGATGGGACGCCAAGCATAAGCATTTTCAACTCAAAAATAATACCTTTCATGGCCAAATCCCAGTAGTTTAATGTAGCAGTCATGATCAAATGCTTGTGTACCACAATGTACTGAAGCTGTTTAAATATTTTATATAGCCTTTGACTGATGAGATTCAAACTTACATATTAAAAGGTATGAAAACGCAACTATTTCTGACCGTTAATTATTTTACATTGTTTTATAATTATTATGATTTTCAACAAGATTCGAGAATGTTGGCTAAATTTATTAAACAAGGAAGAATCACTTGGAATCAGGCATACAGTGACTTTCCTTAACTTGTTTTTGGAATTAGCTTACACATTATGAATGTTGGACGGCGCGGTGGCGCAGTGGTTAGCGCTGACGCCTCACAGCAAGAAGGTCCCGGGTTCGAGTCTCTCGGCTCCGGTGCCTTTCTGTGTGGAGTTTGCATGCTCTCCCCGTGTGCGCGTGGATTTTCGCTGGGCACTCCGGTTTCCTCCCACAGTCCAAAAAAACATGCTGCTGCAGACTAAATTTCCCGCAGTGCCCGGTGGACTGGCGTCCCATTGTGGGTATATCCCTGCTTTGCGCCCTGTCTGCCGGGATAGGCTCCGGCTCACCGCGACCCTGTACATGACTAAGCGGTTTCTGACAATGAGATGCGATAAATGTAAACAGCTTGTAAACAACCATATTATTTAATTAAACCAAATTACTTGTTGACCTTGCAATAGGCAAACACATATTCTAAAATAATGTGCATATGTAGACAGTTACATTTAATATTTGATGACTTCTCAGAAAGAAATAACGTACGTTCACACGATTACATAAAAACATGTCAGTGGTGCTTGTTCGTGTTTCAACATGCTGATGTATTAAATTCACTTACCTATTGGTGTCTTCATGACTCGGTCGTTCATGCAAAACTAAGTCCCCAATCTATTCTTCCCAAACATGGCTATCCTGCAATTCAAGTCCCACGATTGATAATGTTCAGAATCGCGGCTGTAGATGTGAAAAGGCAGCGATACTACCCAGGCTGTTGGAAACTTATACTTTTATTTATTTCTGTATGATGATCACTATTGGCTACCTGTGTCGGCAGCACTGAAAGGGAGCGTACAAAGTATGGCGTAATCTATGTTAGGACACGGCTACACAGAATTGTCTTCATGTATCAAGTTTGCAGTTCAGTCGACATACATTGTCTTCCCACAAATCGCCTCATCTACAGCTCTGATTATAATTTCAATACATCAGAAGATTTAAAAAAATATTTACTGATCGCACATTTCACTGTTGATGCCACCATAAATCGATGAAAAAGACCCGAAGATGGAAAATGGATTGTGGCCGATACGAACATTACCAGGACACAAATGACGTATCGCAAGAATATAATAATGGACATTGCATGGTAATTAAAATTAAAATCCCTCGTATAACCAGGCCATCTGTTTTCCTAATTGCAGGTCTCAAAAGGATTGACTATTCTTACCGTTGTAGCGGTTTGTGTGCCAGAAGACCCAAACGTGGACAATGCTAAATAAGAAGATTTAAACTCCTCAGTGATTTATTCTCAATCTGGCCAACAACCTCGCAACACCACCATGTCATTGAGTTTTTGTCAGTGTTGGTAACAGTGGAGAGATACTGGACCCGGCATGTCCTTGTGTGATTATAATCGTTATTCTGTACTGATGCAGGTTTTTGCATGATTGCTTGCCAAAGCTGTTCATTCAGGACAGCCGTGTCAAGCATTCTTCCTCTCTCCTTCAAAAGTTTGTCTCCCACGTCTAAGACATCCTCAGGTAGTATGTGACTTGAGTGCTGCTGACCACGTGAACACTGTGTTACTGTTGTATTGCCTTTCATTGTCTTTATTTTAAAGCCAATTTAATTAAATCTGCTCCCACCGCTAGTTTAACAATAACTTTAAATTGCATTCGTACATCATGGATGTCTGCCGAGCTGTTTACAGTGAGTTAACTTTAAGGGCTGTTTACTATAACTTTTAAAGCTGGCTGTCATGCTTGGCTGAATTTTATTCTCATTTCTTGTTTGCCATTCATGTTTTATTCTTTGTGAATCTCTTACTTCACGGATTACTATTGGGTCCTTATGGCGGATTGCAGCTAGTGGACGCATTGAAAAAAGTCGTTGTGTTGTGTCAGCAGTCTCAGCTGTCACTGCCAATTTCTCTATATGCAACAAACACATTACAGCCTCGTGTTCTCTATTCCTAGCTGCAATGTTTCGGCCCATTTGACCAATAAAAACCTCTTCACTTATTGCTGCTTGAAATGCAATACCCACCCTGTCTGCAACAGCATTCGATCCTTGGGTTATTCAATCATGTCCTGTTTCTTCTCATGGGCTGTGAAGATTTCATTTACGTTATATTTCTCGAGATTTACGGATTTTGTCCGTGTTACAATCGGCATATAGCAGGGACGGGTTTTGGTGTAGGTCCTTTTCTACCGTGATTTTCTTTTTATGGTGAGTTGGATCTCCGTTTTTGTGTATTTCCTGCCGAGAAGTGCTTGTTGTAAATGTTGCTCATCTTTCAGATATTGTCTGATCGTGTTTTGGATCGGTGGGATAGGGTGTACAGTATCCCTCGCTTACGTTTTGATACATATAAACACTGGTATGTGTTGCTTCATACTGTGTGGCTCAGTGTCCCGCTGATGTCTATATTCACCAGCACGTTCAGGAAAGGGATTTGGCTGTTTTATTCAGTTTCCATGGCGGACTTGATGTTTGGGTGTGTATAGAGTTCAGGTGACCGAGGAATTCCTCTTCGCTTGTTTCCCGTTCGCCATAAAACAAATGTCATTCATATATGGATACTAGTGGGTGGGTTTTAGTGTAATCGAGTTCATGGCTTCCTCTTCAAATCCTCTTGACATACAAGTTGGCTGTTGCGATTGAGACCGGAGACCCCATCGCTGCTCCCTCTTCGTTGGTAAAACTTACCATCGATACTGAAGTAGGTTGTTGTAAGGCATACCTTTTCCAGCTCCACTACCCTGCAGTCACTGTTTTTCAATAATTCGGATGCTTACTTCAATATTTTTAGAGACCACATCAAAACTGACGAGCAGATCCATTGGGTTGAGTGTGATTAGTTTCAGTACTTCAATGAAGTGCCTTGATTTCTTGATGTACGAAGATGTGACACTCCACTGTGGGTTTAAGTTAAGAGCTATATATTTGGCAATTTTTTTTCTTGGTGACCCACTTGCATTTACTGTCAGTATAGGGTTCTTTCTTTGTGAATCTTTGGTAACCCATATATCATAGACAGTCTTTACTTCGAATATTTTGAATATTTAGCTTGTTGTTTTTGGTTTGGTTTTCTATTTTCTCGGTTGGATGCCATTTAGAATTTCTCATACACTGACGCGTTATGGACTTCCTGATGCATTGCGGACTTCCTGATGCATTTGTAACTTGTAATCATCTGTTGACTCTGGCGTTCAATTTTTTCTGCTTAGTGTTTCTCTTATTGAGTTTGTTGAGATTTCATCATCCGTCAGCCATGCAGTTAAGATTTTGGCGATTTGGATTTGCGCATGATTTTAAACACATATTGGCGGTTTTCTTTAGCATTCACCTCAAATAGCTTGCTGATAAAAAAAATTGCACTCTCATCTCATTGTCTGAAACCGCTCAGTCCTATACAGGGTCACGGTGAAGCCGGAGACTATCCCGGCAAACACAGGGCGCAAGGCAAGGATATACCAACGATGGGACGCCAGTCCATCGCCGGGCACTGCGAGGCAATTTAGCCTGCGAGCCAATTAACCTATGTAGCAGCATGCTTTTTGGACTGTGGGAGGAAACCGGAGTGCCCGGCGAAAACCCACGCGGACACGGGGAGAGCATGCAAACTCCACACAGAAAGGCACCCGAGCCGAGAGATTCGAACCCGGGACCTTCTTGCTGTGAGGCGACAGCGCTAACCACTGGGCCACTGCGCCGCCCTCAAATTGCACTCTCCTCCGGTGATTTCTTTTACGGGTACATCTCAGTGTGACCGTCACATTAAAGCATTTCGCTACAATGGATTGTGCTGCTTGTGTGAAGTGAATTTGACGACACGTTGTGACCAGCACTGTACCGTATCCTGCCTGTTTGGTTAGTTCGTCATACTTCTGCTGTATCTTGTCAGTTGTCGTTCTGCTCTTTTGTGTGTTGTCATCTAGTTTATGAAACAAATATTTGGTGAATGTTTTTGCTTGGCTCAGGTGTGTGTGGTGCAATATTTTACCAATATCAACAAGATTTACAACAAGCACTGCTCATCAATGGATACACAAGAGGAGATCCAACTCGCCACAAATAGGAAACTCTGACAGTAAAACCAAGAAAATAAGGACAAAGACACCAAAACCCGCACCTTTCTGCAATATGCTAAGGGTACTACTGAAACAATCAATAAACATATCAAGAAATACAACACAAAAAAAAATATTAACAGATAATCAGAAGATACAGGGCGTAGTTAAATCACTCAAGGACTAAATACCGCTGCAGAGGATGCATTGCATAAAGCAACTGTGAAGAGGCTATGGGTACTTTTTTGCCAGAATACATATATAAGATTACAACAGGTTTAACCGTATCTGGCGAGTATGCAGGTGTTAAGAACTTAACACCTGCAAAATCGTTGGCAATTATGCAGGTGTTAAGTTCTTATACTGTGTAATCTTATACTGTGAAGAGGTTTGCATAGGTCAAACAATCACCACTAAGAATAGAGACCGTGAGGCTGCAGTGAGTTTGCTGCATATGGAGAATTTAGCAGCAGCAACTCACACTGCAGACAATCGATTTTGAAAAGATGCATGTACTGGCTGTAATCTGCCACAAAGACCCAAGATTTATCTGTGAATAGGAATTCACAAGACTGACAAAACCATGAATCGCAAACAAAATGTGAAATAAAATACAGCGAAACATGGCAGCCAGCTTTTAAAATTAATAGTTAACAGCCCTTACAAATTAACTCACTGTAAATAGCTTGGCAGACATCCAAGACATAGGAATGCAAGTTAAAAGTGTTTGTTCAACTAGGGTGGAAGCAGATTTACGTAAATTGGATTTAAAATAAAGACAATTAAAGACACAATACAACATTCACAGAGTTTACTCAGTCACAACGCCTGAGGATGCTTTCAACATCATGAAGGAGAGAGGAGCGTTCGACACAGCTATCCTGATAGAGCAGATTTTATAAGCAATCATAAATCGAGCTGTGAAAACCTACATCAGTAAAATAGATACATCTGGTGATTTCAGCAACATAAGTAACTCGTGCCTGAAAGGTTGACCACTGTGGAGAATGATCCATGCATGTGCAAGCATGATATTGGATCATAGCATCACTGGACCATTCACATATAGCAATGTGGGGAGACCTTCATCAAGCACCAAGGTGCACAACACTGTGCCTGTACCGCAACACACTACACAAAATCTGCATATTTTATTCCAGATTTTTCACAAGAAAAGTCGCATAGAAATTGTATTCTATTACCCACATACAGCAAATAACAGAATTTTATAAATGCATATAGGCTATATCCTATCAGAAAATTATCTAAAGGAGCTACCCCATCCCCTTGTATAAGTGATGGATAATGGATAAAAGTATTTCCACCATAATATACTATTGCTACTTAATAATGAAACCAATCACATAAAAAAGAAATTGAAAAGCATTTGTGAACAATTACATTTTTATCAATTTATTGCTTTGAAAAGTATTTTTGATATATATTTTAGAAATTTAAATGCAATAATACATTAATTACAAATATTCAAACAGGGATTTCTTGAAGTTCAATCCAAATATTAACAGACAATGCTGCATGATATTCACTGAAAGTTTATCGATACGTGTTCTTCAGAAACAGCAGTAGTGTATGCGATGTGCAAAAAAGTTATCTTTTGGAATTTCGTTCCGATTTCAGTCCACAATCCTTGTCTTCGACCACACTCCGATCTGTGGAAGACTTTAATCTCTTTCTTTTCTGTGTCATTCCTTCTCCATTTCCAAAATTCTTTAAAAAAAGGGAAAAATAACTTTTATTAAGTCAATGTATATCAATTATTATCAAATTAGTTTTTAACTATCTGGCGCACCATATATTGCATTTGTATCAACACATTTTACATGTAAAAATGAAACTTGTCTTCAATTACAAAATAACGTTGATTCATTGCTTGATAAAAGCCCAACCAGTTTAACTTCAGTTTATTCACGCTAGCGAGTGCGATTTCATAAAGGTTAGCTGTGGCCAGAAATTGAACCAAAGTTGCAATACTCAAAGAACAGTGTGCTATGACTGTACAAGAACTCCTGCAAAATGCTTAACATTTACTAATAGGGCATGTACATGTGTACCAATTACATGAATGACAGCTCTTTCAATGAAGGCTTTCCCATGCCACATTGGCTACCTTGCAATAGTTACTTGGATTGCTGAACTGACCTCAGAGCCGGAATCAGAAGAACTGGATGAGCTGGAGGAGGAGGAGTCACTCGAGGAGTCCGAGGCAAATCCTGTTGATTGCTTGAGGTTCACGGAATCAGCCACAGCTGCAAGATCCGGAAACTCCTGCTTTAAGATTCTAAAAGACAACAATAAAGAAACCCTGTAGATTATTGAAAAGGTAAAATGTATTTAACTGAGTATCAAGTATTTTTATCAGAGAGGCAATGAATGCATTGGATGCTTGGCCAATCATTTGGTAATGAGTATGTTCATGTGGGTGTAAACTGGAGAAATCTCACACGTACAAGAAAATAACTTAAATTGATACAATGGCACAGAGTTCCACTTCCATTGCTTGGTCGCCTTACGGACCAGTTGGTTTATACAAGATGATACATATGATCCACCAACCCTGCCGCAAGAGAACTGGATTGCGTGCATGCATCACATTTCAAAATGAACCAGTCAATGTATAGCCAAAGCTACATTATTGTTGTTTGCCTCAAGGATTGAGCAATACCAGCCGTTTTTAAAGTTATGATTTGCTTTTAGCACAAAATACTGAAAATTCCAGACGATCAATTAAAATATGGTGGCTCATGCTTATTATTACAGCAGATGTAAACCAAAGCCTGTCATATCCAATGCTTTTAGAAAAAAATGCACAAAAAGTGGGGTTTTTAATAAGTTAGTTGTGCATTTAGAAATCCTGTGATACAAAAAAGCTAATGGTGAATAAGACTCGCTTAGGGACCACATTGTTGGAAATCTAAATATAATTTTCGTATTCAAATAATTATAGCAATGACGCTGTGGTTAAAGTGCTCAATATACAAATGGATGGCTGCAAATAATTCCTTCAGGCTACGAGTACCAATTTGTGACTGTTTTTGAACCTGAATGGAACTAGCTCTTTGCCATGGAATAGTGGAGTTTTGACCTCTGACTCAGGGCCAACTGAAGGAGATGGATGACCCATCACTGGTTTGAGCAAATATTTTTTTAGTTTGCTATACACATTTACTACTTGACTTACGCAGTAGAATAACTATTCGATTCCTAAATATGGGAGTCAGTCACATTGTGGCATGTGAATGATGCAACATACCATTTCCATACAGAGGGAATGCATGCCAAGTAAAAATAGCCAGCGAATCTCTCATTCAATTTAAGAGCTCCTCTTATCTGTAATTATATTACCTGTGGCCCCATATTCCATTGCAAGTGAGCAGCATACGAATAAGAAACACATCAGCATTTAATGCTGATAAACAGCAATGCCACTCTATACACTTTTAAAGTTACAACTTTAACCAAGAGTCTGGTAACGATGTTCGATTTATAAAGCCAAGCTGATGGTTCATAATACATTGTTCGAAAATCAAATAATGGTGTATTCCACAGAAAGACAGACTCTAAGGAGTTGGTACTGCAAAGGCAAAGTTAAAGTATCTGCCTTTCCGATCATCTTACCTGTGAATCCCCCAGGGGTCTGCAGACAACAGAAAGGATCGGAGATCAGCCGCCCCCATGGATACTTACATATACTTACACTTACAGTAAACGTTCAAACAATGATGAAGCCCACTACACTATTTGGCAATTGTGATCATGTAAATAAAAGAACAGGCATCCATCTAATGTATATATTTCTTAATATGTAAAGTTGAATGCGGCTATTGTTTCCCTTTCTGTTTTTTCTTTCAAATGGTACTTTCTGCATTATTTACATTGTTCGGAAGAGTTTGTTGTTTTAATTAATTAACTCCACGTTTCACTTAACACATACAGTATCCTTCTTATTGGGCTCTGCCGGGATTAGAGAGGTTGTATACCTCTCTACTCACATGTGCACATTGACAACAAACTTAAATACATCATGAGCTTAGAGAGCAATAATGAACGTTATGACCACAGGTAATGTGACCACATTCTGTCCATGTCCAAAGACTTGATAGAAATATGGCTGTCTTGCAATCCACTTTACCAGTAATTGTTGTGTTTTTTTGCTAAGTCCTCCCGTCGTACCTGATGAACAGTATATTTTTAATCTGTGCTGCTCACTTAAGGTATCCCACAGATAAGAGGAGTTCTTCTGTGATACAATACACAAGCCATCGGAAAGGACACTTATAGTGGATTGGTAAAAGGGTCCATTGGTCGGAGTTTCACCTGCGTAACAGTTTATCACCACTTCTCATTTGAAATGGTCATTAACTATCACAACCAAAAATCCCCTAGCTGATGATCAAGCCAACCACTTTAGCGGCCTTAGTGCACCTTTACTTCTCCGCTGCTCTAACACTCAAATTACAAAACCAAATAAGTTAACACCAGAAATACTGCATTAGTACAATCACTAACACCCAACAAATATACTTCCATCTACCTAGAAAGAATATCAGAATACAATTCCGAGTAACGCTTACTTGTGTAATTCACCGTTTTAATCGCAAAGGGCATAAATGTGTGCAATGTTAAATAAATACACACCTGTACCACTTTCTTGAGAGTTTCGGCCGTCCCCTGACAGTTTTATGCCAAACAACTGGGAAGTTTGTGATGCTTGCAAAGTTTTGGGTCACTGCAATTGTGTTTTCGAGATTGAGCACCACGTGCCACCATCCACCTGTAACAAATGTTTAAGTCTCTGATTTGCTTACATTTACACCAAAGCAGCAGTCGATAACCTTCATAATAACCTTTCACCAAAGAAGATCAACGTTTAAAACAACCAACAAGACATAACCATCATGAGTGTGACGTAATTTCCCCATGCAGCTATGAAAAGGCGAAGGAAAGTACCAAACACTACATATATAACTTCTTGGCCCCAATTAGATGTCGAGTCCCATGTGACAAATGTACCTCATGACATGTGCCATGTGTGACAGCAGCGTACTCAATATAAACGGGACAATATTCTGCCAGCACTGTACTTGCCTCGTCCCTTTTATGCACCTCCACGAAGGGGATAAAAGTGAACAATAAACAGCTTTCCCCAGTTGGGTTAAAACATTTCAAACTTTTCCAAATGTGACATTTATGCTTTACATCATGTGACACATGATGCAGTGTGGATGTCAATACAGTGCACTGGCACTTCCTTTGGTTCGTGGCATTGTTGACCTCGATGAAATATTACCGTGTGCTTCATCTCCCTTTGTACGCTATAGGGTAACTGCTCCTTGTGCCGAGGTCCAAACAAAATTAAGGTATTTGTGCACTGTTTAAACGACTTATTGCACAGATTCCATGTCCACCATATGCTTTGAGGATATAACAAGAATAAAAATGACATTACAACGCACAAGAAATCCATGTTCAAGATAAAAACAGCTCAAGAAACGCATTTTTCCCCACTGGTATTTTTCTGCAACTAATTTGATTGCAATATAGGCTGCATGTTGCAGTGGACACCAGTTGTTGTACTCACCTGCAAAAGGGTAAATAAGGCTCTGACAATGAAAAAACTGGGAAATGCATGACACAGCGACACAGCTGGGTGACATTTGTTGATGGTAAAGTACATTTGTGCCTGTAGGACACCCATGAATTAAATCCTAACAGCTCACCGGACACTTCCCGCTAACATAAAATCTAAAACAAATACAACTGTCTCTGCCAAGGGCAAAATGAGCATAGCCCTAAGCCCTTGAGCTGTGGGACTGCACAGTACTTCCAGTCGTTAATAGGTAATTTGATCGGCACCCCAGAATGCTAGAATTTTATAAATCGATTCCAGAAGACGAAAAACAAATCAAAACGCTCCCATTAATGCGTTCAGGTCTGCAGTTCTTATCCTCGAACAACATGCCTTTGAATGCCGATGCAAGGTCTATTTAAGAGCACAAAACAGAGCTTAATTTAGTGTTGATGGTTCAGCCATATGCATTGATAAACCCTGTATCCAGTTATTTCTCAGGCTTTTGTCACTCCACTGCTGGATGACAACATCCAGTGGACTGTTTCATCACGCTGTCAGTGCTGGTTCGTGAAGGGACATGCCAAGGATAGTTCAGATATAACTAAACACTGACAGGGCTACAAATCAAGCTCAGGTCATGGGTTCCTTGCACGGTATGTCAGCCACTGCACCACCACTCCACCCCTGGGCACCTGAAGATTCATCCAAAAATTGAGGTAGATTGATGTTGCAAAGGTGACGAGGGGAACACTCGACACGGCTATCCCGAAAGATCTTTGGAAAGCAATTATAATACAATGAGCCGAGAAAAACGCCATCAGTAAAATATCTTATTTGTAGAAATTCTTCACGCGCAGCCAAGTAAATAGCGATAAAATGTTAATAGGCACATTGACAGCTCATTTGTTCAGGAACTACCGACATTTTGAATATTTTGAAATAACCATCAGATTGTTTTTTCTATTCCAAAAATATGCATACTATGAAGTAAACTGTAGGCTCTGGCCAGGGCACATTATGCTACGAGTTCAGCACACTCTAGTGCTGCACGTAACTCCTTACGTGGGATTCATACCCAACAGAACACGTCTGTCTGTCTTTTGTGGCTCTGCATGTGTTTCTATAATCAGTAATAACACTTGTGAATCTATCTCCCTACCCTATTAAACATTGTATGGAAATACTGATGAAATTATATTGTATTTTGGTCTGCAATAAAGAAAAAAAATATTTGAAACAGACGTTCACTGAAGACCATTTAAATATATAAGAATAATGCATTTTTTATAATAGGCATTAAATAGCAAAAGCTGCCAGGTCAACATTACAAAGGAGACACAAATGACCTATGCTTTTGCAGTTGGAAAGGTTACAGGCATTTATTAAAAGTACAGTGGCAGTAATGCACTCGATATTAGTACCTAACAAACTACAAAGCTGTTTAATTGAAATATCATACATTTGTAATGGCTCAGAGATGACGTAGCACTCAAAGTGGGTTTATTTCACCACCATATGGGGTAATAATTTAAGCCTGATCGCCAAAGGTAACAGCAGGGTAACGGAGGTTACAAAAGGGGGAAACATTACTGAGGCATTTTAAATTGATTTCAGCACAAGGCCCCACGGTTTCCTGGGCCAGATGCAGCGTTTCCCTGACCAAAGGTTCCACCGTAAGCCCTGCCTCCTGTTCGGTCTCCCCTTATGTCGGTCCCTCCGGCTCCGCCTGTGTCTTGCATTCTCCCCACCCTTGGCTATCTTGTCAATGGTGGTCTTTTTTCTGAGGAGTGCACGGAAACCAATAATTTGGAGGAGGCGAATTTCAAAGAGGCGGGAGACTGGGAACAGTTTAGAAGAGGTGGGAAACTGGGAAATTAGGCGAATCACCCAGGCTTCTAGCGAGACCCTTCTTTCAAGGTCTTAAAGACAGTGCAGAAAATCCTTACAAAACCGGTGAACCTTATAGCTCTGAATTGTATCAATAAATTGGCTTATATAAATTTATTTGTAAACGTGAACATGTTGGAGCATTAATTTCCCTCAAAATAGAACACAAAAAATACAAGCGCCCAACGTGGGGCTCAAACCCACGACCCTGAGATTAAAATTCTCAAGCTCAATCAACTGAGCTAGCCAGACTGTTTCAGAGTACCCTGCCTTAGGAACGGCTCTGATATTGTTGTTGTTGTTATTATGCCATTCTCTCCACAGCTCAGATTTGTAACAAACAAAAAACTAAAGTTATTGGTGTTGATTTGCCGTTCTTATGTCGTTGCTGGCATGCCGTTCTCTCCATAGCTCTGTGCAGCGCTTCGTAACCCTCGGGTGAAAAGCGCTCTAAAAGTGCAATTATTATTAATGACAAAAATTGTGTCAAATCTACCATATGGTTTAACCAAAAAAACAGGTATATGGATAAAGATCGACAATGTAGATAGACAGATGTAGTAGGGGTTTCTGTTTTCATGCACACCCAAAATAAGTGAACTTGACAACAGCATCACTTCTACAATCAAAAAAAAATGAAAGAAATTTAAGACAAAGCTGCAGACATTGAATAAAAATAAATATCCCATGAATTGCATTTTCACTGTAGGCCAATACACGTGTCATAAAATGCATAACTTTTTTTTAATAGAAACCTGATGAATGTTTGTCTACTTAAATGCCACATGCAAAAAAATACACAGAAATTGTGAATGAACTAAATAACCATTATTTATGTTTCAATTGTCCACAATTTGCAATTAACGATAGCAGTTTGCAGGCTTACCTGGGACAAACACTGTTTCTCCAGGCTTCTGCAGGATTTCAAGTGGCCTGAAGTCTGGTGGCCAGGAAGGCATCTGTGTGCGTGGGTAGATGACACTAAACCACGTAATGGCCTCATCTTGTTGGATATCTCCCTCTTCCCGTGTCACTTTGATGAGTTCGCGAGGTGTATTGGTTGGAAACAGACACCAGCGCTTGTACCCTTTCACCAGTGCATTCCAGGCACTCGTGCCGAGTGGATCAATGTGAATCCCTGTTCCCGACCTTGCAGGACCCATCACAAACCACCTGAAGAAAAATATAATTGTTTAAATTACAGTCCTCGTTTGTTGAAAATTCACTTGACGCAGTTTGTTTTATCCAATTAATTATTTACGACCAAACACTTGCTCATTGCAAAGGTGTTTCACTGCATCACAATCCCGCAAGTAAATACCCAGGATGCACATAAATGCACTCTCAGGAAGGAAGATAGCCAATCGGAGGACGAGAAGCTATTGTTTTTCATATATACAGTATGTGTTCTTCACGTTGCAAACACTCAAAATCCTTCCTGATGAGTGCAAACGACCAGGCAATACTTCACCAAGCATGCCTTATCTAAAGAAGCAATGTAAATTGCAGGCATATAGAGTATGCTACATATATTACTTTAATTATTCACCATATGGCATTACTTATTGATGATTAGTATCAATTTCATATATTGCACAGTGTATATATTTTTATTTTATATACAAAAACACCAAGAGTGTACACCAAATTATTACACCAAAATTTCAAGCAAGGGACACATCCCCCATATAATACATAGTTTTAAATAAGATAAACGTCGCAAATTCGCTTAGCACAAGGTTTCCGAAGAACGGAACCTGAAAAATCAATCTCACATTAATCCCGAAAACCTATGTCAATTAGATAACCTGATACTGTTTTAAGTAAATGCCCTGAGCCTTTTTTTTCAAAGATCTTTACCAAAGAGAAATGGGGCTGTCTGTCCAACAACAACAAAATCAGAGGCAACCCAGTCCACACTTCAGAAAAGTGCAATGCACCACCAAATTCATTATACAAAAAATCAACAGAGAAGACCGTGTAAAGACAGAATAGGGGCCCATTCATCCATGCACGAAACCGCACACAAAGATAGCTCATTCCAGAAGAGACAGAACAAAACATATGGTGCAATAAAGCTCAAGATAAGACTTAGAAACAATGTTGTACTGAGTTATTGTGTCATACATTATAAATGCAAGGGTTGACATCCAGCATGTATTCAGAGTTTCGAACCATTGAGGACACAAAGTACATTGTGTTGAATGTGTTTTCTTACTACCAAATTCAAATGCTAAACATTTTGAACAATTAATTTCCGTCATTCATGGTATCATAAAATATATATATATATATAACTCCCATCACCTGAATGTAAAAAATATTCTATTTGAATCGCCAAGCAATACTCATGAAATTGCCAGTGGGTCAAGTCATTCTGGCGTTATTTGCTCTATTAGAGTTTAATATTGTATGAGCTGCACTGTGGGCGGCGCGGTGGCACAGTGGTTAGCGCTGACGCCTCACAGCAAGAAGGTCCCGGGTTCGAGTCTCTCGGCTCCGGTGCCTTTCTGTGTGGAGTTTGCATGCTCTCCCCGTGTCCGCGTGGGTTTTCGCCGGGTACTCCGGTTTCCTCCCACAGTCCAAAAGCATGCTCCTGGATAGGTTGATTGGCTCGCAGACTAAAATTGTCCCGCAATGCCCGGCGATGGACCGGCGTCCCGTCGTCGGGTGTATTCCTGCCTTACGCCCTATGTTTCCGGGATAGGCTCCGGCTTCACCGTGACCCTATATAGGATTAAGCGGTTTCAGATAATGAGATGAGATGCACTGTATTACAAAATGTCAAGACAAAGAGAATGACTCCACCCATAAAAAAAAATCTAAGGCTGTTAAGACTTGAAACAAACACGGATACTTGTTATAATTATGAAAATTCTTGGGCTCATGACTTTGGCACGGTGGCCCAGTGGGTAGCGCTGACGCCTCACAGCAAGAAGGTCCCGGGTTCGAATCTCTCGGCTCGGGTGCCTTTCTGTGTGGAGTTTGCATGCTCTCCCCGTGTCCGCGTGGGTTTTCGCCGGGTACTCCGGTTTCCTCCCACAGCCCAAAAGCATGCTCCTGGATAGGTTGATTGGCTCGCAGACTAAAATTGTCCCGCAATGCCCGGCGATGGACTGGCGTCCCGTCGTCGGGTGTATTCCTGCCTTACGCCCTGTGTTTCCGGGATAGGCTCTGGCTTCACCGTGACCCTATATAGGATTAAGCGGTTTCAGATAATGAGATGAGATGAGAGTTTGCATGTTCTCCCTGTGTCCGCGTGGGTTTTCGCCGGTCACTCCGGTTTCCTCCACAGTCCAAAAAACATGCTGTTGCATAGATTAATTGGCTTGCAGACTAAATTGCCCGCAGTGCACGGTGATGGACTGGCGTCCCATCGTGGGTGTATCCCTGCCTTGTGCCCTGTGTCTGCCGGGATAGGCTCCGGTTCACCACGACCCTGTACAGGACGAAGTGGTTTTCTGACAATGAGATGAGATGATTTTTTTTATTTTTTGTGTGTCAAATAACAATATGGCCATTGCTAACAATGGAACAAATCCAAAGAGGAAACAGAATTTATTTTGATGTTTTGAAGATTTCACTGACATTTTTCTCAACCTTATACCACCCATCTGCAAAGCTGTCATTAACAAAACACGATTTCATATAAAGGACAGGACTGAGCAATCTTACAATAACTTAGGATACATTACGCAAACGCATCCATTATGTAATACTTTCCAACATACCTTTGTCTTCAGAAGTATTTAATTTGCAGTATGGAACCCGACAGCACTGTCAGGGCAATATGTATTTGAATATTTGAAAAGCTATTATCTGGTTTGCTTGCCAACTTTTAGGTAGCCCTATGATCAGTGTGGCCAGTTTTCAATCAGATGAGTCCCGAAGAGCAAACTATTTATTGCGTTACATTTACGACAGGACATTGCTTTCAACCTGAGTGGAAAAGCATTAAAATTTGAAACAAACAGGCAGAGACAATGTTACCTATGCTTGAGCAACAATATCAATGCATAAGGCATTGTTTACCTTATCTCATGCTCAGAGAAGGAACAAGATAAAATGTCCTATGAACTGAGCCATGGCAAGACTTTAAAATTCATTTCATGATATGACGTTCCAATTGCACAATGTAAAATGTCTACTAGCAATATTCAGTAGATAGTTATATACAATAAAGTGTGGCATATACCACCAAAGAAATACACAAGTTTGACAACTGTTAAGTTTGTAATGATGTAGGTTTCCACGGCTCGATGCATGATTGCTTCGAAAAGCTGCTCTCTCGGGACAGCCGCGCTGTTCGCAGTACACGCACACTGCGCGTGAAGATGCCTCTAACGTGAGTCGAAACGTCGCGAGGAGAGGAGAGGGGGAGCGATCGACGCGGCTGTCCCGAGAGAGCAGCTTTTAGAAGCAACCACCACCTTCTAAGTTTTCCAACAAGTTTGCCTTCCCATTCCCTATCCCCCCCCACCTCCTCTGTCGCGATTCTTTCGTACTGCTGTATACCCACGCATCCTTCGATTACAACTCAAACTGCCCCAGCTGTCATGGGTGACAATTGAGCGGGCGGCGAAACCGCTCTTGGCACGGGACGCAGCGCCGCGGGAGCTCAAAATTAGAACAACTCCAAAACTGGGGGAGCACTGGAGAGCTGGTGCCTGATGTGTGCTGTGAGAGATGGAACGAAGTCAAACCCCCAGAAAAATCAACCTGCCGATCAGGGTGAAAACAAAAAAACCCGTATTTTATTTACTAATCGTTACTAAATCCCAGACGACAAACGCCCAAAAGGTTAACATATGGGTGGCGCAAGCGCTGGGCATTGGACAAAACTCACGATTTATTCTCAGGGCATTACCCCCATCTCAATATCTACAACAACAACGATCGGGTTTGTATAACAATAATACAATAATCACACTCGTCTGTATTGCAATGGTACAATTACCACACTTCTCCAACCGGTCCCGAGCGAGTGATCCGCTCTGCCACCCCTGCCCACTCCCACGTGGGTTTGTATTCTCATGAACACACTCTACACTTGGGCAGGTGGTACACTCACGAGCACACGCCACTTACATCACGTCCCCTCTCGTTCCCAAGTGGGTGGCTCAATGTTTAACACACGAGTGTTCAACACACACTCAGGTCCGTACCAGGACCGAGCAGCCCTTTAGACCACACCTGGTCACACACAATAGCCATGCAAACTCGCTCTTCGCACCCCGTTCTCCCAGGCACACGCAGCAAGCGCCTATAACGCTATAATCTAGGCGGCTAAGTCTCTTCTACACAACACTCATGAGTCCAGTCGGATACATATCTACTCGAACAGTCCGGCTGGTGTTGACATGACCCCCCCCCCGATGGTGCAGTCACTAACTGGCGCTGTAGTAATGTAACAAACAGAACTGAAGCTGTTGATGTGACGAACAGTGCTCGCCCCATGTTGTTTGGGCAACAACCAGAGTCGCTCTAGGTGATAATGTAACGAACGATGTGGCAGCTCGTCTGAGATGGGTCCGGCCGCGTCACAGGACACGTTGCACTGGCCTCGACCTGAGAACGGCCCTCGCTGCTCTCGTGGGGAAGAGGCGGCTCTCGATGGCCTCAAGCCGAGACAACGGGTCTGTGGCTGGCCTCAAGCTGAGACAACGGGTCTGTGGCTGGCCTCAAGCTGAGACAACGGGTCTGTGGCTGGCCTCAAGCTGAGACAACGGGTCTGTGGCGCTCATTCTCTGACCGATCCTTGAACCGAGTGGGCCGGTGTGCCGGGCTGGGTCTACGGTCATCGAGACGAGATCGATTGCACAGGGGTCCGTCGAGCACCCACTTGCCTATGTAGGTTTGCTGCGAATGGCATTGCCTTCCTCACTATTCTGGGCAGAGTTGGCAAGCAAATCCCGGTTGAGTGGTTTTTATTTCAATACGCTTCCCGTGTGGGAAGTTCTCCACGAGTATCACTCCTCTCCTTCTGATGGGTGGACTCGGGTCCTTCATTCGTTTCTAATCTTATCTCCTTTCTTGCTGACACACACACACCATTTCGCTCCCCTCTCTCACCTTCCCTCTCCATCGTTCAGCAACCACTCTCCAGACTCTCGCTCGTTGTGGACTTTTCAGTTTCTACTGCGTCTGCCCTCTTCGGTGAGGTCTCTCTCTGTTTACGCTTGCAGCATCACTGTTCCCAGGTTACGCACACACTCCTCTCTATACGCCCGATTGTACAGTGTTACATAATCCCATGCGCACTGTTTTCAATCATTACACATGCATACCTGCTGTAGTCTCTCATCACCCATACCAACATTTGTGCCACCAGGCATACCCAGACAATATCCCATACACGCAATAACAAGGAACAACCCTACTTATCATCCAGGTTCTTAAGAGATGCTTTCAGTGACATTGTCATAACCATCTGTTTTCCATAGAATTTTCCATTTAATTCAACTATTACTATCCATGGCATTGATAGCCGGTGAGATGACAAGGTCTGAGCAAGACTATATTCGTAATTATAAATATGCAAGTTCCAATCCTGGCTGCAGGATCCCTTGGTTCATCTTTGTGATGTCAATTAAATGAGCGCCACACTGTGGTAAACCAAAGGTGGTTTCCCTATTCAGGAGCTCGCTCCCCCCAATAAATAGTGTCAATCCAGCATCAGCCAATGCTCAATTGAAAAGGGAGATGCTTCAATACTTTTTATGAGGTCTGTTTTGCTTGTTTAATATAGCATGAGTATTGAGATATACAATATAATTTCACAATTGTAATGGCACACCATTGTTATTAAACTCTGCGTTTGAACCAACCTTTGATATCTCTACACGATTCTATGTTACATAAATGAAGATGAATAGAGCAAAATGGCATTTACCTGTACGGTGGTCTTCGCTTTTCCCCAGCATACTTAAAAAGATCGTCTTTAAAAAACACTGGGACTTCATAATCCTCCAAAAGCTTTCCTTTTTTTTCATGGTCTCCAAAGCTGCTATCAAAGATGTACAGTGGGCTGTCATCATTCGTTGATTCCAAGTACTCAATGTAATACTTCATCTTCAGCTTGACGGAGAAGCCATCGTTGTCCTCCCCACATTTGAACTTTTGGTTTCTGTATTTCCTCTTGAGACGATCGAGTGTCCATTTTTCATTTGCTGCCCATGTCTTTTGACAATTGAGCAGCACGCAGGGCTTGTAGGGTCTCTCGTACTTCTTGATGAAGTCTTCCAGTGAAATGCATTCAGCATCAACCCTCTCGACATTATCCTGCACGACAGAAAAAAAATAATAACTTAAACCTTTAAATCTACCGCACCTAAGCAAGAAACAACAAATAAACCATTGGCACTGACTGACCACGCAAAAAAGCTTTTCATTCAGATTTTAAAAACAAAATATAATGTATTCGGATTATGCATTTTATTGGCAAGGTGCACCGAATGAAAACTCAGTTTTAAACGCTGTTACTGTACATAAACGTTTAAGGAACGAAAACTGGAAAACAAGAAATACATATACAGATGACAATGGCACCAAAAAAACTGAACTGCTATATAGTGGGGTTCATAAGATTTTCAAGGTAGCAAACATCATCGTATCTGCATAAGGAATTTGCATAACAAATCACAATTGTCACGATGAGGCAAGAGGGACAACAACAGTCCTGGTTATATTATGGCGATGTAAAACGCTATGTCACGGACAACGTTATTTGAGAATTAGAGGAATTCTAGGTTAGTAAAGCAGTGGACAATTAAGTGGGGCATGATGGTGCCCATGTCTATGTTCAACGCCCACACAACATCAGACACAATGTGTCTAAAGCAAAGGAATCACAGGTCTGATTTTTCTTATGTGAAGAGACTTGGGAGGCATTCATTCAGCAACAAATTGATGACAGTTTTTCAGACACAATGCAGTTTTAATAAATTACATGCTGGCTGACAATTTGGAATAATTCGCCATTATATATTTACTTACACAGTATAACCTTCTAAAACGTGGAACAAGTACAGTACAAGGAGAGGAACATTCAGAGCAACCCTTCTGGTATGTTCTACAGATAAGCGTTCAGTAGAGAAGTTAAAAATCGACAGGTTCGTACAAATGGCATTGCACAAACATCTTTTTTTGCAGAAATATCAATTATTATAGACATACAACTATATATCAAAATATAGTACGAAAATAACAGATTACTATAACGTAATAAAAAACGGGACTGTATCTAACTAGTACAAGTTATATTTAGACAAAAACATTCCATAGCAAAAACAATTAACTAGCACAACCAAGTAACAAACTATACCATTGGTGACTGCTTTCGAAAGCATACCCCACGCTTTGTGCCCTTTAGAAAAGCAGATATTATTATAGCCATGTCGATCGAGCCCCCTCTCTCCTTTTCGAGCGTTTCTCCTCCCACGTTGAAGACATCCTCAGGCGTTTGTGCGACTGATTGGGCGAGAGAATGCGCAATCGACAGGGCTATCCCAAAAGAGTAGCTTTAGAAAGCAGTCATCATACATCGAGCCGTGAAGACATACGTCAGTAAACGAAACCATTAGTGATAAGGTTTAACACATTGCAGGTAAACAGCTCATCGTGTACCGCTAAAACTACATTTAACTCTCCATGTTGTAACTGCGCACTTGATCAACTCCTGAGCTATTTGGAGCGGCAGCGTCTGGCCAAGTCAGGCATCCTCATCATCCGCACTGAGCGATGTATTATGAGCAGATGTCATTTCCCTAATGGTATAGCAGCCTGAAACACGATCCGCAGCCGCTTGCAACTCGGATTTCATCAGCGTGACAAGTGACAGGAGCAGGGGACGTTAAGGATCGCTGGGTGAGAACAAAACATCTTCTTGATTTGATCATTGTTAGATTCATTGCAGGACACTAATTGAGGTAGAACCACATTACGAGCATCGTATTGGGCGAGGCTAATGGACAACTATGCGAAGGACAAGACTTCAAAATATTATTGGTAACTGAATTGAGGCTTGAAATCTCCCGCCAGCAGAAACATGACAATAATGAATACAGCACAAATTTAAATACGTAGATCACGAACATGACATTGATATAAAATTGTAATTGTAGAAGTGCAGTGAAAGTGTTCAAACTAAAACGTTACTTATTAAAATTTCACGAGATATTTCCTCCTCTCCCCTGTCCACCAAGGGAGAAGCTATTAGCAGGTTGTGAAACAGGAGAGGTGACTACCGGAGGCTTGATCTGAGAACGTGTGGAGTTCACTCACCACCATGTTTGATCTCTGCCAATAGGATGAGCACACACGGCCTCCCTCCTGTGCAGGCCATTCCAGCACTGATCGTTAAAGCAAGCAATTGCGAGGTTGCACCTTTACTTACTCACCTTTATGGGAGACATAAACGCATCACGGGCGGAAGACTCACTCAGGCTGCCGCTAAGCCAGCAACGCACACGTCCCAATGTTTCCGAATCGTTCCGAATGTTCCACAAGAAATGGCTGCCAACTCGCAACTGTCGGAACCGGTAATCGATATCCAGGTTACCGGTTGCATTCTAAAAAAAAACAGCAACCCTGAAACCCAATTCTTAAAATGCGATTAGACTGCTGTGCCCAGCACACAGAGATGTGTATTCGACATCTGCGGCGTAATGTAACGGCACCAGAAGAAGGTAGGAAGAGTACGCGACCACGTGTGGCGTGAGAATCCCGCCCGGCGTCTCGCACCTGGCGGTACCACAGTCCTCCCGCATTGTTCTATGTCACTCCGCACGGTGCCGCCGTACGGCGGCTCCACGAAGAGCTCGCGTCGCTGCGCGTGGCACAGCCACGGCCTTTCGTTGCCGCACGAGCGGCCTTGGTGGGACGATCGCGCAGCGGCGTCGGCCCCGAGCCGGGTCTCTCACCTGCACGGCGGCGTGGTCGCCGCGCCGCTCCCACGCGTCGCGCAGACCCTGGCGGCTCCACGAGCCCGGCTCGCGGAGCTCGGGTCTCGCGCTGTTCTTCGCCTCGCGGATACGTTTCCTGCTCCTGTGATTCATCGCGAGCGAGAGCAGAGCAGCCGGGCAGAAGGATGGCGACCTCTCTCCTGTCTCTCTCTCTCCCTCTCCGCTCGCTCTCTCTTCTTCTCTCTCGCTCCCTTTTTCCGTCCGCCCCCCGAGTCGCCGTCCCCGGAACCTTAACAACCGGAAACGCGCGGCGCCAACGGACCGCGATGCTGGAGGGAATGTCGTCACTTCCCCCCCCTTCCCCCCGACACGCGAGACGAGAGTCTCCCTCTCCCCCACGCACGGCGTGACGTCACCGCGTTCCTCTACGTGACCTCGTGTGGCCCCTGGTCCACGTGGTCGGGAATCGCTCTCGAGAGCTGTTATTTCGGGCGGCGCAGTGGCGCAGTGGTTAGCGCTGTCGCCTCACAGCAAGAAGGTCCCGGGTTCGAATCTCTCGGCTCGGGTGCCTTTCTGTGTGGAGTTTGCATGCTCTTCCCGTGTCCGCGTGGGTTTTCGCCGGGCACTCCGGTTTCCTCCCACAGTCCAAAAAGCATGCTGCTACATAGGTTAATTGGCTCGCAGGCTAAATTGCCCCGCAGTGCCCGGCGATGGACTGGCGTCCCATCGTGGATGTATCCCTGCCTTGCGCCCTATGTCTGCCGGGATAGGCTCCGGCTCACCGTGACCCTATATAGGATTAAGCGGTTTCAGATAATGAGATGAGAGAGATATACAGAACCGCATTAGCTCACGGTATGATTAAGGTTGCCACAGCCACGGAATTGTTCTCTTATTTTATGGCTTCCTCGGTCACGATATTAATTGCCTGGATACGCGTTGTCCCGTTATTTCGTCAAGTGCACTTCTTTCGTGTCCTCATAATTGCGAAGCTCTATAAACCCACATCATCACAAGCTCTATGCATTCAAATTTCACGGGACGGTAAAAAAAATACAGCACACGGTAGGACATCATTTTATACGAACCGTAAGCAAAAGAGTGCGCACGCGTTATCCACATTTGTCCGTGCGATGCCGCAAACCGCTTGCACAACTTCTGCCTTTATACGCTATGGGTACTTTTTTGCCAGTATACCGTATCTGGCGATTATGCAGGTGTTGTAATTTTATATTCTGCCTTTATAGTTAGAATATCGGGGGACAGCGCGAACGCAGTCCCCCAGTACCCACATACGTTGGTAATTCGCTTTACTCAGCGGAGATTCTAAAAATGAAAACATTGCATGAATACTCGGCGTCGTCGAATACTACGCTTATCCACAAGT
>JAZEWT010000002.1:30248670-30264053 GCA_036362905.1 Mordacia mordax | reverse complement strand
AAACTCCACACAGAAAGGCACCCGAGCCGAGAGATTCGAACCCGGGACCTTCTTGCTGTGAGGCGACAGCGCTAACCACTGGGCCACCGTGCCGCCCCCGTATAGTATTAATATTGTGAAATTAGTGCCCCGACTAAACCACGTAGAATGCGTTCTCACGCAGATCTCCGATGCTAAGCATTGGGTAGTGCTTAACAATGATGTTCCATTCGTTGGGATGTTAAGGAAAAATCAAACCTAAGAACATCCGCTGAATGTGTATACATGTTAGTCATGTTTATACTATCCAATTGCTCAGGCTTTTTTCATTTTATCCGGTTAGGTGTTGATGTGAGCGAACGACCTAATCAGGGCTGGACTTTCAGCCTACAGTACAAGCTTTTCATAAATCATCAGCGTTCTATTGAACTTTGACCTGAGTAGCCAATAGCACAGCCTACAACGGGCCGATGGGCGATGGACATGGGCATAGACTGTACAGCCTCTTTTGACATTCCTTGCTAGATTAGCGCGATAGCGGGCCATGCGAGTCGTGTGCAATAGTTGACCATATTTCTCCCTTTCTGGTCAATATAGGTTGGGGAATAGGTGGAGTTAAGGACAGGTGCATATATCTGACACTGATATTAGTTATAGCCAGGAATCAAATTCAGGTCGCCCGGTGTATTCCGAAGCATAATCGTGACAGCACAGCATATAAGTACGATTGTGTACTCTATGGTAAAACTATGGTTTTCCTGTATTGCCCTCTGCTGAAAACCACGTACCAGAAGTAGTCCGTAAAAACAATATTTTGTTCAGCCTACATCATTACAAACCTACATCATTACAATACGGCGATGGACTGGCGTCCCGTCGTCGGGTGTATTCCTGCCTTACGCCCTGTGTTTCCGGGATAGGCTCCGGCTCACCGTGACCCTATATAGGATTAAGCGGTTTCAGATAATGAGATGAGATGAGATCATTATAATAGTTACAAAATGTTCTTCATCAAATTTACTTGATGCCTTTAATTGTAACTATTCAAATTTTGGATAATGGTTCAACATTTCAACATGACAGTGCAAAAAAATTCGCGTTACATGTGTTAAGTCCTTGCAACCGTATACGTTTTCAATAAATTCCATTTTTTTGGGTTAGATAACGTAAACAATGTTTGTCGTAAACCCTCCACCACCCGACAATGGCCAATTAGTAAAGTTTGTCAACGTGAACAAAACGTGTTGCAGTGCTGAGAGAGTGAATAATCGGCACGTTTTATTCACGTTGAGAAATTTTACTAACTAGCCTTTGTCGGATGGTGGAAGGTTTATGACAAAAAAATTGACCTAACCCCAAAAAATTTTGAATTCATCGATAATATTGGTTAAGGAAGCTTTCGAGTTAACGTATACGTTTTATTCCATGAAGTGTTAATGTAAACAAACTAACTTAATGTATGACCTTCGTAACCATCATAGCGTTAGTAAAATCACATATTAATTCGACCAGGGTTATCTCATTAACGCATTTAAATAGTACATATTAACATTATAACAGAAATTTATGCTAGTTTGTTGATAAATTCGCTGTCTGAGTGATTACAAATTACAAAACGTTCATTTTGGATGATCACTGATAAATGTTTGTAATACAATAACATAAGAAATATTCAGCTGTATTTCGCTTCATCGAGAAATGTAAAGCTTTGAGAATACATGCAACTGTGGTAGATTTGAAAAGCATCACGTATATTGTCGTTTAATGACTACAATTACATCCGCTGTAGGCGGCAGAGTCTCTCTGATCTTGTATCGCTGCTGCTGCTGCCTTCATCTTAATATTCTGGAACGGGAGGAGAATCTGCTCGCCTTCCTTTTTCCGTGCTCCATAAAAGGTACGAAGAACCTAAAAGCTTAAAAACAAATGATTGTTTAAAAGGCTAACGTACCATTTTATCACAAAGGAAACGGGAATCGTATGACACAATGATGAACACATACTGTACAGAGATGGAATGTTGCTCTGGCAAAACATCCGCAGTGAATGTGGTCTGCATTTTAAATGGGTTGGTTGTGCTTGCTGACATGCTTGTACCTATACTAACGTGTGCTCTCGGTGTACGGTGAATGACGTTAATCTTGTAAATATACGTGTGTCCATATATATTCTGGAGTCATTGCGTGTGTGACTACTGTTCGTATAAGTGGATGTACGTTTTGATTTGTGTTTGTACCAGGGAGCCCGGCTCTATTTGTTACCAATGCTTGTGCGTGTGTGCTGGTGTGCCTGACACCTACTGGGTCGACTCGACCTCTCAATACGCAGTGCGATCTAAAAACTATGTGTGGTGCACATCGAGTACAACCAGCTTTCAGCACTTCACACGGCCTTAAAGTGCACCTAGCCTGGCACAACATCTGCGGTGACGTCACAATTACGTGCGAATGGTTGCTGTTGTATTGATACACCGTGTTGTTTTTAGACTTTGTGGGTGTTTATATCAGCAGTTGACTGCAGTCTGTGAAAGCGATAGGGTTTTTTGGGGGGGATTTGTAACCCAGGACGTGGTGTGTATTAACATAAGTGTATGTATACATCTACCCAGACAACTGAGGAAATCCCTCATGTGTGTTGTGTGTGATTGAAGCCATGGTTTGTGTGTGAGTTGCCAAATAGCTCTTAACTATATACATGCTCGACTGGAGTTCTTAATTCTTTTGTATTGGTTCAGCGAAACTGGAACAGTCTCTCAATCGTGACGTTTCGCCTCGCACGTTAGAGGCATCCTCAGGCACCTGAGGATATCACATGATTGCACTTTTAAAAGTCTACCAGCAATGAAACAGCATGACACGCAGAATGGGGCTAAGCTATCACAGTTCAAATAACATCATACATCTTGGGAAAATCTTGGAATATTACAGAATTACGGGCGGCGCGGTGGCCCAGTGGTTAGCGCTGACGCCTCACAGCAAGAAGGTCCCGGGTTCGAATCTCTCGACTCGGGTGCCTTTCTGTGTGGAGTTTGCATGCTCTCCCCGTGTCCGCGTGGGTTTTCGCCGGGTACTCCGGTTTCCTCCCACAGTCCAAAAGCATGCTCCTGGATAGGTTGATTGGCTCACAGACTAAAATTGTCCCGCATTGCCCGGCGATGGACTGGCGTCCCGTCGTCGGGTGTATTCCTGCCTTACGCCCTGTGTTTCCGGGATAGGCTCCGGCTCACCGTGACCCTATATAGGATTAAGCGGTTTCAGATAATGAGATGAGATAATGAGATGAGATGAGATTACAGAATTACTTTGATGGTCCATCCCACCACCTGAGTACCTCTCCTAGCCGTGATCGATAGGGGGCACTAGACTTTGGTACAGATGCCAGACTGTGAGTTGAATGTGTGTATGATTGGAAGTGTACTACCCGCTTGTGAACGGTAGGGGTGGGTGTTCGTCACCCATAAACGAGGATTGTGTGGGAATTGGTTGGCATAATCTTTCCGTTGCTATGTACAGAGAAACATTAGTACAATAAGACATGTAACTAAGATCCTATTAAGAGTGTTGATGCTCAGAGCCAGAAGCAGAATAAAACCAGAGGTTGAAAAAATTCAATGTGGTTTTGTTGAAGATCGAGGTACAAGAAATGCCATTTTCATCATCCGAATGCTTTCAGAAAGGGTTATTGAAATGAAGAAAGACCTCTACTTCTGTTTCATTGACTATAACAAAGCATTCGGCAGTATAAAACACGAAGAGCTAATGAACATGATTCAAGAACTGGACATTGGTAAAGGTTAGAGAATTCTGAGGAACAAATACTTAGATCACACTGCAGCAGTAAGGATCGAAAATGAAATACGTGATTTCATCCAAATTAAACGAGGTGTGAGGCAAGAATCTACATTTTCACAGCTACAGGTGGGTGAAATGAGGTTCCTCCGTAGGGTTGTTGGTCTCAGCCTTATAGATAGGGTGAGGAGCTCAGTGGTGCGGGAGGATCTTAGAGTAGAACCGCTGCTCCTTCGCATGGAGAAGCATCAGTTGAGGTGGCTCAGGCAGTTGAGGTGATAAGGCTGCCTCCTGGGCCCCTCCCTTCGGAGGTGTACCGGACATGGCCAACTGGGAGGAGACCCCGGGGCAGACCCAGGACCCATTGGAGGGATTGAATCTTTCAGTTGGCCTGGAAACGCCTTGGAACCTTCCGGCAAGAGCTGGAGGAATTTGCTAGGGAAAAGGGCATCTGGGTTGCTTTGCTGCCTATTTTCTTCCACGGCCCGAATCTGGATAAGCAGCATGATAATGGATGGTAGCAGAATGTTGGACAACATCGCCAAGTATGAAAAATAAAATTGAAGTAACTAAATTGCGGTTCTTTAGATACATCTTGAAGGTATCTTGGACAAATCACACCTCAAATGAATGTTTTTTCAATAATGGGATATATAAAAAAGATGTTAAATGACATTAGGAGGAGACAGTTGACGTTTCTCAGGCATATTATGAATAAAGAGGAAATTGAAAATCTGGTTAGAACTGAAGAAATTGAAAATCAGAGATTGTGGACGACAGAGATTGATGTATGGCAAGAGTCTCTCAAAATGGAAACGGACATATACAGAGTGGACATTCTTAAAAGTTCAAACAGCAGAGATTTGTAGATAATTTTCACCAGCGTCCTGTAGGATATGGTACCAAGAGAGAGAGAGAGAGCTACATACAGAGGTGGGGGGGAAGTAACAAATAAATACAACTTTAGTTTTTTGACCCTGGTCTACAGTGCCAGATTCTGGGTGTATGACTCCGTGCCGATTTCCCTTCAGTTTCCTATATCCCGATTTGGAATTTTTCTGAGTTTCGAGCTCCCAAGTTTGCTACGTCCCGAGCCAAGGGTGTGTTTGCCCGCCCATGACACACCTGGGGTGGCACATTCACTGCCCATTTTCAGCCATAATAGTCTGTCATGTTGTTCTAAGAATTACTATTTAATAATTGGTCCATCACAGTAGAACAAATAAACAGAGCAAAAAGTTCAATTATAACAAGAAAATATCCACAAACATCTTGCTGGTGATACAATATCCTTCACAGCACCATAACCCCACAATATTAGGATTTCAAATAGCAAAGATCGTCCCTTACTGGTCAGCTAATACCTACTTTCAGATCAGCACTTGTACCATCCAGGGTCAGCTGCCACTGGAGGTCCTCTTCAAATGTTTGGGATGTGATGTTACATGCTTTAGTTGCTGAAGCATTGCAGAACTTTTCTAATTGCAAATTTAATATTGGTATGGCAAGGAGGGTGGTTCCTTTACAAACAGTCATTTGACAGGGCACGTTGCTGTGACACGTCTTGTTAGTTTGCCAGAGAAACCGTTGAATAGTTTATATTGATGTGAGGCCCTATTTATAATTTTATAAAGCCCTCCTACGCCACAGGAAGCATTTAAATCTACCCTTGAACCCTATTCTGTGTCTTCAACATGGCTTTAGTGTTCCCCCGCATGCGCACCGTCGGAACGGAGGGCATGGCCAGCGGGCAAGTGTTGGTGCTGGAGCGAGAGCGACCCGAGCTATGCCTTTACAGGTTGATGTCA
Source organism: Mordacia mordax (assembly GCA_036362905.1). NCBI lineage: Eukaryota > Metazoa > Chordata > Hyperoartia > Petromyzontiformes > Petromyzontidae > Mordacia > Mordacia mordax. The sequence continues at coordinate 30,258,478 of JAZEWT010000002.1, read as the reverse complement.
GAAGTGGAATTAGTGGAGGCCTTCGAGTGCGTCGCCTCGTTAAAAGCCCCGGAAAGTTGGAGGTGGCGGCAGGGAGGCCGCGGGAGTGGGTTTGGCGGAGAGCTTCGAGTACCTCGCCTCAATGAAAGCTTTGGAGAGGTGACAGGCATGGCGGCGGAAGCAGAAGCCACTGAGAGCCCGTGTAGTACAGGTGGTACCGGAGGTGGTGGCAGGCGTGGTGGCAGAAGCAGGAGCCGCTGAAACCCCGTATGTTGCGGGTAGCCACTGGAGGTGGTAGCAGGCGTGGCGGCAGAAGCAGGAGCCACCGAGAGCCCGTATGTTGCGGGTGGCCACTGGAGGTGGTGACAGGTGTGGTGGTGGAAGCGGTAGTTGCCGGGAGCCCGTGTGTTGCCGGAGGCCACTGAATGGTGGTACCATGTTGGCGGTGGGGCCGGGCAGAGGTGGCCCGGGTAGGAGGTGGCAGCAGGTGCTGCGGGGCCATGACGGGCCAGTGGTGTGTTGCGTAAGCCTTGTCGCGGCTGCAACGAAGAGGCCATACCAGACTTCACTGCCGGGAGGGAACTGTGGTGCCAAGCCTCACTCCGCGACAGGCTAGGTGCGTATGAGGGGTCACCTGGGGTGACAAGGGGTCAGGTAAGGGCAACCAGGGATTGCACCAATTCCCTCCCTCCTGAGATCGTAAACATCACATGGTCTGGGGAGGGGGGGACATGAGGCGAGATGTGTGGTGATCGGATTTGATAAGGATGTGGTGTGATTTGATGTAAGTGGGTGACATCTGAGGGGAGATATAAACAAGGTGTACGGAAGCGAAGAGGGTTCTGGCATGGGAGAGAGCTGGCGAACCATGTCTGGATGTAGTTGCCATAGTTGTTCGAGTGTGACGCGCGGGGAGAGTAATGCGTTGTGTGTTGGTGTTACTGTCGCGTTAGTAATAATAAAGAGCATCAAAAGACAGAAGTCTCCCGTCTCCTCGCTGAGTGGATGCTGCGTGCATGGTCGCATGGAGACGAGTGATGAAGGCACCACCACGTGTTCCCCCGCACGCGTGCCAAAAGGCATGGCCAGCGGGCAAGTGCGAGTGCTGGAGAGAGAGAGCGACCCAGGCTATGCCTTTACACTGTAATTGTAGAGTGATGGGATGACAATAAAGCTTATCTATGTAATAGCCAACATGCTGCAAATAACAAAATATCGAATCGCTTCATTAAATACAGGAGAATATATTTAACACATCTGAGCACAGATTTTGCCGTTGATCACCCTAGCTTAACTGAGCAACTCGAGGGTTTAGGTGTCTGGCTGTGCCCTGTACTAGCAGAGCTCCTACCTCTCCGATCGAAAGCAGTTCATCAGCATCGGAGGACGTTACTCAGAGATCCATTCCGTTTGTCTGGAGTTGCTCAGGGTTCAGTTCTCGGCCCACTCCTCTTCAGCATCTACATACAACCACTTGGCCTCATGCTGCGCAGCCTCAATCTCAGCTACCATTGCTATGCCGATGACATCCAAATTTAGTCTATTTTCATCTCAGAAACATAGCCAGACTGCGCAACATCGTGACACCCTCTGATGCTGAGAAGCTAAGCAACATCTTCATCTCATGAATCGACTGCTGCAATGCACTGCACCCTGGCACACCTGCCTACCTGATCAATCGTCTCCAACGTGTGAAGAATGCAGTTGTTAATCCTCACTCGCACACCCATCCACAATCACATATCCCCAGTATTGATGTCTCTCCGCTGGTTACCGGTTAAATATAGGATCAAATTCAAGATCCTTCTTCTCACCTACAAGGCTCTCACAGGTGCTGCTCTGATATACATACCGATTTGTAACAAAAAACCCGTTATTTTTACTGATTTGCTGCTCTATTGTCGTTGTTGTTACTGACTTGCAATTCTCTCTGCAGCTCGTGGCAGTGCTTTATGACCTTCGGGTGAAAAGCGCTCTAGAAGTGCAATTATTATTATTATTAATCGTGAACTGTAAGAGGAAACCGAAGTATCCAGCGAAAACCCACGCGAACATGGGAAGAACATGTAGACGCCACACAGAACTCACCAGAGTCGGGAATTGAACTCCACAACTTCTAACGGTGTCACTTCAAATATAAAAAAAACTTGCTTCACCAATATTTGTTTTCAAACATGTACGGATAACGAATAATATGTCGGGGTATTTTACCGTGGCCTGATGTATCTCATCAAATCCCCACAAACGGTTTACGTTATCGCACGAAATCGATGCACGCCTTCACTTAAACCACTACAAAATATCGTAATTATGGCATAACTACGGCTACTATTATTGATGCGTTTGTGTAAGTGCAGAGATTTGGCATGCAGTCGATGTTTGTGAGAGATCCCTCCGAGTGCCCATCCCAGTCACTATTTGGGGCAGAGAAAACCGGCTCATTCCAGTTTCACTTGGCAGCGGGAAAGCCTTGCCCGTGATGCCAAACCGTGGGAAGAACAAGAGGGCAACATATATATTTTTTTAAAATTGAGCGCAACTGCACAATTACGGTAACTTTTTTTTCTTGGAGGATTGTATCCAATGTTGCTTGGTTTTAAAGCGGGCGTAATGTTTGGCACATGTGCTTCACATCCTTTACAGAGCTTGGCAAAGAGGCCCAGCTTAAGGGGATGGATGTACTGCATGGAATTTGGGATCACGTAAGGATACGCAGACACAAAAATACGCCTCACGTATAGCCTTACACGCTGTTGAAGCAAGTGCTATTAGCATCTATTCAAGTCAGCATGACACATGACGAGCTGGAGGTGAGGGTGACATGGCCAATGGCTTGCGAGCACCATTACCACAAGTACTCGTTGTTGCTGACATGCCATTCTCTCGGCATTTATGTACAGTGCTTTGCAATTATTATTATTATTGTTACTAAAACTTGGCTGAGTTGGTATAGGGGAGGCCAACTCCAGTCTGTGATATGGATTTCTGACATGGGAGTCCCTTGGCTAATCCTCAGTGACCACATCAGGACCACATCTTTATATGTCATTTGTCGTTTTATGTATGTCAAATCAGAGTAATATACTCTTGGAGCTAAAATAATTCCAATTATTTGAAAAACCAAGTATGATACTGTATGTTACTGCAGAGTTTTTACTGGCCAGGCTGAATTGACTAGCTGTATTTGGGAAGGTGGTTGTTGTGTTTTACAGGTATATTCCTGGACTTGAACCCAGATTTCAGTGGGGCTGATTCAGTGCTCCGACATAGCCATTGAGCCCCGTAAACCACTTAGAAAAAAATACTTTCCATAGGATCTAAAACGTCGACATAACTAGGCACGATTAGCAAGTTTTGAGCAGTTTTCTGAGCTAACTGCATCACTGTTGGTCATGCTGATAACAAGGTTATTCACCTCTGCAAATAACATGTCTGAGCGCTGCATATTGCTTCATAAGTGTGGTTCAGAGTGGTCAAAGTATTAGGTCAAAGAAAAAAATGTCCATACATCAGCAATGACTGTGGGTGACTACAATGACATTTTTCTTTTATCCATGGCAAAGTTATCATTTCTGTTACTTGCTATCCTATTCAACGTAGAAAAATACCCATATGTGTGGGTTTATTTGTTGTAAATTAAATCTCATCTCATCTCATTGTCTGAAACCGCTTAGTCCTATACAGGGTCACGGTGAAGCCGGAGCCTATCCCGGCAGACACAGGGCGCAAGGCAAGGATATACCGACGATGGGACGCCAGTCCATCGCCGGGCACTGCGGGGCAATTTAGCCTGTGAGCCAATCAACCTATGTAGCAGCATGCTTTTTGGACTGTGGGAGGAAACCGGAGTGCCCGACGACTATATATTACTACAATTGACAGCCAAACTTATGACAGGCTGTTCAACAAAATACAGATACTCATTTCATCGTCATGTAGAATACAAATTCAAGCAGAAGAAATGAATTATATGTCCGAATTCACCGTCCTTATCTCATATGATAGTGGATACAAACCTTTGGTGTGCTTATATCCCTGGTGGTGTGCATGATATATGTCGAGGGTACGTAAGGCAAATTTTGTAATGGCAATGGTGTGATCACATGGGATTATTAGGTAGTGCCTCTGCATATAAGCAGCAGCAATTATTAAATGTTTTACAGTATTTATCTGCTATGTGCGTCAGCTCCTTGGGCATTCACGTGTGCGGTTTGTGCTCTCTCTCTTTTATTATTTTCTACTCTTATAAAAATAACAATTACTCAATTATTTACGCACATTAGAAAAACGCGGTAGCTTTCCATATTGAGTGACCTGCTCTCTGCCTTTATACCTCTCTCACATGATGATGCTTAAGTGATTCAGCAAAAATGGTACAATAATGATTTTTTTCCAAGAAGTGTCTGGGGTGAGGGAAGTTTGGGCATCGCTGCTTAGACTGCTGCCCCCGCGACCCGGCACCGGATAAGCGGAAGAAGATGGATGGATGGATGGATTATCAAAGTCTAAATATTAGCTTATTGTTTTAAGTGTACTTACATTAATATTAGACGAATTAGGGCGTTAATTACGTGTAAATGTAATACAAATTTTGTACTATTCTTTTTAGTTCATTCATTACAACACCTGTAGGCTGGTAAGGAGACAGGACGATTGACAACTACGAGACAACCATATAGCTTGGTTCAGTATGAGTACACGCTTAATCCTGTAGAGGGTCGCGGGGGCTGGCGCCTAGCCGAGCAGACACAGGGCGCAAGGCGGGCCTATGCCAAATATGTTACGCCAGTCCATCTCAGGGCACTTTTTAGGGCAATTCACTCAGCAGGTCAATTAACCTTTAGATGGTGGGAGGAAACCAGAAAAACTAGCGAAAACCCACGTGGACATGAGAACACGCAGACTCCACACAAAAAGGCACCATAGCTGGGAACCGAACCCAGGCCCTTCGTGCTGTGAGGTTGCAGTGCTACTTGCGACACCACCGCGCCACTCTAACCATTTGGCAGCTAACCAAATTCCTCAAAATTCTATGCCAAACATGTTGCCAAAAAGTGTTATCGCAAAATTCATCACTGTCGTCACATTTTTGCTCCGATCTATCTCTTCTGCACGATTTCCCCGTACACCCCCTCTCGCTCTCTCCACTCAGTAACTTCTGGTTGTCTCGTCGCACCATAGTTCCGTTCTTCGGGTTCCAATGCTGCTTTGCTACCCTGGCTCCAAACTGGTGGAATGAGATCCCAATAGACATAAGGACCACGGTAACACATCAGTATAGAAACTGCTCAAGGCTCGTCAATACAACTATAATTTATAGGTCTGACATCTAATACAACAACACTTTGAGAGTGCATTGTCGTGCAATCGGTAATATTTCTGTAGTATTTATTTATTTGTTAGAAATGCGATTGTATAATGCCACAAGCATTTCTTTACTAACCCTTCACAATTGCCTCTTTTTCACATTTTGTTATATATTTCAATAAAGAAAGCTAGTTTTGCCATTTGGAGTTCTTAACAGATTCTGATATTATCACGTGTTTCTAATACTTTAGCGTCTGTTATACTACCAGGTAAGGGGGGTGAGTGAACTGAGTAGCATCAGTGAAAATATACAGAAAATATACCTCCCCAATGTGTTTGGATGCTTCCACATGTTAATCAATATGCTGCCCAACATTTAACTCCACACGCTAGGAATGATACCGTAAAGGCAAATAAAAACCTATGAAGTCGATATCAAAGAAGGTCTAAAGGTCATGGGCTGACAGAAAACATATGGAACTTGATGAAACGTATTTGTCAGTCTAGGGTAATGCACTGTACTTGGTTCCATTGATTTGTCTCCAAGGCTTTAATTCCAGTCGCGAAGAACTCTTGTTCCTACTCGTTAAGCCACTATTTGGCAGCACGTAGCACTTGTCACTGTAAACTATTTTTTTATCGCAATTATTGAACACTATGGAAGGCATTGAGAACCGTCTGATTGAGGTGGACTTTCTCCATACATGTATATTATCTTGAGTTTTCTTCATACTTCCCAATTTGTTTGTTGACACAATTAAGATTATTTGATCGTCCCAATAATAACGTAAGTTGATATGTGTTATGAAGTCTGGATGTTCAGGCATTCAAACAGAAACCATAATGCATTTGTATTTTTTCACCCATTACGTTAGCACAAATATATTGGCTCACCGACATTGAAAAGGCGAGCGGAAGGGAGGGCCTTTCACCCTGAAGAGGTTACCATGGATACAGCGAATTTGGCAAACGTGCCTGCAGAGTAATTGCGCATTCAAAGTGAAGGTGGCTCTAACAGCCTCTGATATTTTTTGGACAGTACCACAATCTATTTTGAATGCCACAAAATATTACCAATAAAATGCAGCAGAATTTCATCAGTTCCAGCTCATTTACTTTACCACTGATGCATTTGCATTCAGTGAGACTTACTCTAAGTTTTAATTCATTTAACCCAGGCCAGACAATGTTCATTCTAGAACTGTTTGTACGTGCAGTCTTTAGGTGTATGCCTTTAATGAACTCTGTTAAGATCCCAGGAACGTGAGTACAATATTTAGCTACAATGTATATCACAAATGGTAACTGGCATCAAAAACTCTGGTTTTATTCTCCCCTGCAGTGGTGGGTAAAATTGTGCTAATTAATTTTAGTCATTGACTTTACATTTTGCCCGTTTTAGGTGTGGTTCTTGGCCATTAAACAGGCACATAATGAAACGGCGTCATGGAGGATTGCCCTACGCCAAGCTACCACTGCCTCACAGAGAGAAGAGTAAACACATTACAACATTACATTGAGCTGCTGAAAAGTCAGCTGAAGTTGATTAGGATCCACGTAATGCAACACTGTTTATAATTAACATGTTATTGACTGGGGCGGCGCGGTGGCGCAGTGGTTAGCGCTGACGCCTCACAGCAAGAAGGTCCCGGGTTCGAGTCTCTCGGCTCCGGTGCCTTTCTGTGTGGAGTTTGCATGCTCTCCCCGTGTCCGCGTGGGTTTTCGCCGGGCACTCCGGTTTCCTCCCACAGTCCAAAAAGCATGCTGTTGCATAGGTTGATTGGCTCGCAGGCTAAATTGCCCCGCAGTGCCCGACGATGGACTGGCGTCCCATCGTCGGTATATCCTTGCCTTGCGCCCTGTGTCTGCCGGAATAGGCTCCGGCTTCACCGTGACCCTGTATAGGACTAAGCGGTTTCAGACAATGAGATGAGATGAGATGTTATTGACTGTTATCATGCACAATGGAGTATCTGATATATAATGTTAGCGTTGAGCTCGAATCCTTGGTCTGGCATACAGAACTGTTGACCAATACGACACTGGCAAATCACTGATATGGCAGTGCTGGTAAAAAAAAACCAGTGGTGAAAATAATCATCTCAAGGACCAGTATCTCCATAGGAGAATCGCCATGTTAATCTGGGTGGCGCAATGGTGTAGTGAGTGGTGCTGCTGCTGCGTCACAGGAAGAAGATTCCAAGTTCGAATCCCGTTTTGGGTGCTTTTCTACGTGATGTTTACATGTTTGTGCCACAAGAAGAGAGGAATGATCGACACAGTTATCCCAAAAGAGCAGCTTAAAAAAATAGGACTCATGCACCGAGCCGTGAAAACCCTCATCGGTACGTTGACATGTTTGCCAAAATCTGTACAGGAGAACCGCTGTGGATTTCCCTTTAAACTCGTTTTAACCCATGGCAATGATCCCTTAGTTATCCTTTTTCACTGGTGAACCCGTTACAGAAGTGTGGTCTTCGATAAAGTTTCGAAATCGGCAGCACTAACACGTGGTCATCCATATCCCAAGCGCTGATATTTTCTACTCCTGTCAATTAAGCACTTACTATTGGTAGTCATTCATATGCCGGCTCTGGAACTCGGTTGGATCCCTGTTACCACTGGTGTTGCACATCATGTGCAGAAATCATAATCTGATATTTGATATCATAGCAGGATGTACTTACAAATGACTATGCCATGCCTATTAATAAAAATGCAGGCACGCACCAAACGTACAAATATAACGTCCAGCAAACCAATAACATTTGGTATGGAAGGCTAACCCGCTGGTCTGAATACATCTAATGTCAAGTCGAAATTTAGAACATAAAACATGTTTTCTTGGTTATAGATTATAATGTACCTCATTTCTCATCTCATTATCAGAACCGCTTAATCCTGTACAGGGTCGTGGTAAGCCGGAGCCTATCCAGGCAGACACAGGGCGCAAGGCAGGGATATACCCATGATGGGACGCCAGTCCATCGCCGCGCAATGAGGGCAATTTGGTCTGCAAGCCAATTAACCTATGCAGCAGCATGTTTTTTGGACAGTGGGAGGAAACCAGAGTGCCCGGCAAAAACCCGGGGAGAACTTGCAAACTCCACGCAGAAAGGCACCCAAGCCGAGATTCGAACCCGGGACCTTCTTGTTGTGAGGCAACAGCGCTACCTGAGCAGGCGCAGGTCGGCAGCGAGCCATCATCCCGGCACGATGACAGTGAGTGGCATGGTGGCGCATTGAATAGCGCTGCTACCAAACACCAAGAAGACCTGGGATCAATTCCTGGCTCAGATGCCTATTTGGAATTTATATGTTCTCCCCATGTCGGCATGGGTTTTGGCCGGGTACTCCAGCCTAGATTAATTGTCCTCACTAACTTGCCCCCGGTGGCCCAATAAATGTGTAACCCTCCCTGCTGGTCATCTGTTACAGAGAGCTACAAAGCTCAAGGCTTACTTCCAATTCAGATGAAAACTGACTAGTTGATCTCCATCCCCATCATCATAATAAAAATGCCCCCATCTTTATTATTTGTAACATCAACCAACAGCTTTGTCATCCTGCTTCATGCTTCATCCGAAATCATAACATTCATTATATTTTCTGATACTGTTTTAAAGTGCAGTCCTCAGCTTACGGCCCTCAGTTGATTATCATCACCACCGCACTACTGAATCAAAGCTTTTGAACAGTGTATGGTTATGGGTTGTTGTTTTTGTACATAGTTTACCATGCTGGTCAGTTGGGATTTGAGAGGGTGTGTTGGTAAAACCTGTTTATTACTCATCGCTGATGTAAGCCATTGTCGGAAAACAAACTTGCAGTGCAGTGCGCCAACCACTGCAAAGGGCTTCACACTACCTGTGGTGTAGGTGTTGTTCAAGCCGCACAGGGTGATGCCTCTGTTTAATTGATACTTTTAAGGCAAGAGTTGGTGGAGCACAAATACTTACAAAATAACTGCGAAGGTGATCAGATGATGGCAGCAGAGCAAGTGGATTCATGAACTCATCTGCACAGCGCTTTGAGAGTTATGCTTTATATATGTGAATATTCCATGTTACTAAATTACCCTCACATCTATCTAATTGCATAAGAAATAAACATCATTGTTATTACTATCTTTAATGCTTTAATATTAAGTTTCTACATCAAGGACATCAAGTTATACTTGAATGCATTGCTGGGCTAGAATAATAGTAATCTGATGTGAGAGTATTGCCACGGTAATACATGGTCACTCACCTTCACAGTTTATAAAACAGGATAAAAAAAAAATTTAAATGACCCGCTTTTACCGCACTCAAAAGTAGAAAATACATTTTTTGAACACAAAATCAATCTATCTAGGGATAGAGACCAGAAGTGGGTGGCCAAACACTGACAATATGTGACTTCATCTCATCTCATCTCATTATCTGAAACCTCATATCATCTCATTATCTGAAACCGCTTAATCCTATATAGGGTCACGGTGAGCCAGAGCCTATCCCGGAAACACAGGGCGTGAGGCAGG
>JAZEWT010000002.1:30225275-30244419 GCA_036362905.1 Mordacia mordax | reverse complement strand
GCCCGTGTGTTGGCCCGTGTGTTGGCCCGTGTGTTGGCCCGTGTGTTGGCCCGTGTGTTGGCCCATATGTGGCGGGTGGCCACCGGAACCGTGATACCATTATTGGCAGTGTAGCCGGTGGAGGCCCCTTCCTCGGAAGCCCCCCCCCGGTTTAGCAAGTGCTTGGGGAGGAGAGGCGGAGGCAGGAGCCGCTGAGATCCCGTGAGTTTACAGGTGGTCTCTGGTGCAGTAGTGCGGTTGGTGGCGGAAGCAGGAGCCACTGAGAGCCCGTGTGTTGCGGGTGGCCACGGGAACGGTGGCGCCATATTTGGCGGTGTTTGACAGTTTGGCTGCCACCGCCAAACAGGACGGCCCCTCCGGCTCGGTAAGAGCCCGGGAAGGAGGTAGTGGCAGGGGGCTGCGAGGCCAAGACGGGCCAATGATGGTGTCACACGAGTTTTGCCATGGTGGCGGTGAAGAGTCCGGGCGAACTTCGCCGCTGGGAGGGAACTGTAGTGCCAATCCTTGCGCCGTGACAGGCTGGGTGCGCCTGCATGCCCATGCCCAGCGGTCGGGCCGTGGAGGGGTCATAGTGATATGGGTGTGAATGGGATTGTCCGGGGTGACAAAGGGTAAGGCGAGGTGAGAATGAGAAAGTGAAGGTGACAGAGAGTGTGGTGGCATTCCCTAATCTTGGGATCGTAAACATCACGTCGTCTGGAGGGCTGGGGGGGGGACATAAGGTGGACGTGTGAAGATCGGATTCACTAAAGGGACATGGGATGATATCGCGTGGCTGGGTGATGTCTGAGGGGAGATAAAAGGAGATGTGCAGAAGCGAAGAGAGAGTTCTGATTGGGAGACTGGTAGCGGAGCCACGATAGCAATGTACAGAGACGAGTCGTTAGCGCGTAGGGCGCGGGGTGGGTAGTGAGTGTGTGTTAGCGTTAAGTAATGTTGTAGTGAGTTGTTGATGGTTAGTGTTGAATAAAAGCTGGAACGACAGAAGTCTCCCATCTCCCCACTGGAATGGCTGCTGCGTGTATGATGGCATGAAGATGGAGTCGCCACTGCGGTGTTCTGCGTGCGCCTTTGGAACAAGAGGGCAGCCAGCGGGCAAGGCCGATTGATGGAGAGGGAGCGGCCTGTTTTCTTGCCCTCACAATAGTATTAAATATGTATATTTTAAAACATTGAAGTTTATTGCATTAACATTACCATTTGCAGTACATAATATCAGTTTAAGTTTCAGCCATCGATCAACTGTTAAAAGCTTCCCCAATCTCCAACTCTCAGTGTTGTGCGTAATCTGTTTTATAGTTTAGTGATTTTTTTTTTATCTCAGGCGTGTTTTCGCATTTGGCATTCCGTCACTACATTTGAATATTTGCTGCTTGATTTACACTTGTATGTTACAGTACATGAGCACTAACGTACAGTTGTTACTTTAGTAGACTCGTGTATGACTGAATTGTGAAAGCAGTTAATATATATTTATAATTTGCCAGCTGCTTGTGATAAACACTTGATTTCCTCATGGCATAGAGCTGAGGAGAGGACAGCATGTCAACAACAACAACGACATTAGAACGGCAAATCGGCAACAATAACGTTTATGGGGATTTTTTTTTTTACAAATCGAGCCTTGGAGAGAACGAAATGTCAACAGCAACATACCAGTCATTGTTGTTGCTGACATGCCGTGACAAATTATTTACCGTATACATTATGCAATGGCTTGGGCCAGCTTCTTTTAGGCATCATCGGCCAATCAGAGCTAGTTATCATTGCCAGATAAACGTGTATGAAGCATTATTATCTAATTGGCCATGAAGATTGATACAGTTAAGTTAATGAATGGAGGCATTGTGAATAGGTTCGGAAATTATGGGTTGGCAGGTGATGAATATGTCACCGAGGTTAGCCTTGCAGTAATGGCGTGCATGTCGCGAAGAACTTCTTTAAAAGACCAGGTTGCAGCCAAAGGAAACAACGTGCCGTAGAGAGTGTCCACTGTGTAAATTGGGTGATGACGTTTGTAGGTGTTAACCCAGGCGTAGAGAGATCACAGTTGGTAATGACCTGTTCGTGGTGTGTGTGTGTGTGTGCGCGTTTCTCAGGGTGTCTGCACAAAGCGCATAAGAGAAGGATTTCAATCTGCAGCTGATTGGCGTTGCTGGTTCATCATGGCTTCCAGGATGCTTGCTCGAAAGTCTTTCTTGACCATCTCGAGACACTCGCAGACTCCTATCCCACGTGGGTATCATACGTATTAATATTAATGAATTGCATACAGTATATATATTTCTAAAAACAGCAACAGTGCAATTGTTAATCCGTGAATTCAATAATTCAGCAATAATTTGTCATTTAGTCTGTCAGGCACCCGGTATCTATGAACTAGCAACTTAAAGGCTGTAGGCATAGTAAGCCATGCTGACAGTTTTCATGAAACACCAAATAATATTAGAATTCATAACGCATGCAAATTCTTGTCCCGATGCGGGACGAGAGGCAGATATGGAGGTGTCTACAGTACATATATGAACCTATATTAATAGCTGTATGAACCTGTATGAACAGCAAGAATGAGTTTATACAATTACGGTTGAATGAAAACACATCTTAAAACGATTAGGTGCTGTGCTGTTATTTCATTAAGGACAGTTAAAATATATACTTCTGTAATAAAAAAAACCCCTCCATCACTGGATATTCAATTTTCATTGTCTTTCAAATTACGATCTGGACCATGGGATTTGCAGAGTGACTGTAATAATGAAAATTTCAATTTAAGTACAATATAAATATCTTCATCTCAGGATTATGTGCAGAGCACACATCAGAAACGGTACATTCAAGATGAATATTACAATACAAATGAATTCATTCATTGTCCATACCCACTTGATCCTGTACAGGGTCGCAGGGGGGCCGGAGCCTATCCCAGCCGACAGAGGGCGCAAGGTGGGGGAATACCCAGGATGTGATGCCAGTACATGGCAGGACACATATCTTATAAGTGATTTGTGGTGGTGTGCCTGAAGATTGTGGCCTTGAATTTGAAAGTGCATTCTTTTTCCAGTTTTTCATTAAAAAGAACATGATTATCTATAATTTAGGCATTTTATTAAAGCATTTCCTGGCCACACGTTAATGAGGCAAATTCACAAAAAGCGTTGAGGTAGCAAGTATGGGTTTTTAGATTTACATTATTTGTAAAAATGGCCCTATATTAAAATCACCTCACTGTACGGACTTTGCTTATTGCATTAACCTTGTTTCAGCAATTGCATTTGCTTGCCTGAACTTGCCTGCAGGCTCAATGTAGCATTTATTAATATGGCGTCAACACATCTAAGTCGCTTGACTAGAATACAAGAACGCTTGCAAAATAGCGTGCATGTTTTGTGTGCTCTGATGCATTTACATTTGCGCAAAAGGAATATAATGTCCATAAAACCATGTGGCATTCCTCTGTCAGCAAGTGGCCACATTATGCCCCTCTTTTGTATAAGAGAACAACCCAATTTGGGGTAACGCAATATAAAAATACGTATAATTATTATTCAGGGCGGCACGGTGGCCCAGTGGTTAGCGCTGTCACCTCACAGCAAGAAGGTTCCGGGTTCGAATCTCTCGGCTCGGGTGCCTTTCTGTGTGGAGTTTGCATGCTCTCCCCGTGTCCGCGTGGGTTTTCGCCGGGCACTCCGGTTTCCTCCCACAGTCCAAAAGCATGCTGCTGCATAGGTTAATTGGCTCGCAGGCCAAATTGCCCTGCAGTGCCCGGCGATGGACTGGCGTCCCATCGTGGGTGTATCCCTGCCTTGCGCCCTGTGTCTGCCGGGATAGGCTCCGGCTCACCGTGACCCTGTATAGGACTAAGCGGTTTCAGACAATGAGATGAGATGAGATTATTCATTAATACTTGCACTAAAGTGTTTTTTTGTGTGTGGTGTAAATTAACATTTTACTGCTTCTCGACCAACATTCTGATCGATTAGGTAACGTGTTTTTGTCTAGACCGGTTGTGTAGAGTCATGATTTAGTGGTTTAATACACTGCGATAATTTCAGCCACCCAGGTTTAATTACATTCCACTTTGCCACAGATCACCTTGTTGCTATTTCGAACATCCCTGGTCTTTTGAGATCGACTAAACATAAATGAGTGCCCTTGTGTTCCAGAAGTGATACATATCTGAACGTGTTCTGAACCTCACCTAGGTTAACCTTCCTTGAAATGAGTATCTGTTGTTGTAGTTAAATATCACCAGTGGGTTGACAAAGTATACACTTGTTCTCACAATCTGTATAGGCTACATGAAGATCATTGTTTGCTCGTTGTCTAATCCACAGGGAGAGCACTGGGAGCTCAGGCGTCTCCCTCGCTCCATGACCAGGGTCTTCCAGAGTACGAGGGTCCCCAAATGAAGACGACCATGCCAGGGCCCAAATCCCAAGTAAGAGACTTTGGCCTAATAATTTGCAAAGCTGTGGATACCTTCAGAGAGCATGCCAATGCACAAATGTGCATTCACAAATATAAACATTCCCAGTTCAGCTGAGAAAAATCTCCGGTGTTACAGGTTTTGATAATCATCTCTTGAGGCCCAAAAGGCACACGAGGCTAGGTCCATGCAACTCTATTAATCTTTGCCACCCAGTGTTGGAGTTGACCACATCACATTAGCTACTGATGTGTTCATGAATCTATTTGTATTGGAATGGTGCTGTTGGTGTCATATTTCCAGTTTATCATTGTGACCCTCGGGTGAAAGGTGCTCTATCAATAAAATTATTATATTAGAAAAAATATTACTGGGATTCACAGCAAGCAGTAACGGCATGTTGTCTTGCATTGGTTTGTTTAAATTGCTGCAGATTTTGCTTGAATAGCTTCATTGTATCCAGCCGATAACTCATGAAGAGTAGTGAATTATATATTTTTAGCACCAATAACAGGAATGTGTTGAAGGGAAACAAAGTTAAATAGCATATTCTCATCTCATTATCTGAAACCGCTTAATCCTATATAGGGTCACGGTGAGCCAGAGCCTATCCCAGAAACACAGGGCGTAAGGCAGCAATACACCCGACGACGGGACGCCAGTCCATCGCCGTAAATAGCATATTTACATGTGCTATTAGTGGTGATTGATGAGAATATGAACTATACCTGAATCCCCAATGTTTTCCAGCTTTCTGGATTTCAGCATATTACCTAATTGGTATTGGCTCAATTCTTCAATAGGGATTATACCTTCACTACTTGGTCAAGTTTGGTTTTTCTGGGTTGTGATCACTAATGAGGGCAGAAACCAGATAAAAATTTCAACTACGAATGCATGTGTACAATTCACAATCATAGTTTCAGGTTCAGATCCTGTTTAAACCTTGATGCGAGTCTTTATGCTCAGCACGGATCCACTTTCAGAGGTCACATGAAACGATTACATTAACGCTCACATTTACGTGCATTCTACTTGGTGATCTATGCATGAGTATACAAACCTGAAACATAAGGCTACGCTTGTGCATGAATGAATACTCAATCATGCAAAATATGTGCCTGTACCCACACACTTGGACCAACGTGAACGTATGTCTTGATTTCGTCAGTGAGCTGCCATCAGTGGGGCTGTGAGCATCAAAAACAATTGTCTCCAATGCTGAGCTTACCACCGCATTACATTTTAATTTTAAGCCTAATGAATCTAGGGGGAGGATCAGGACAGTTTAAATGTCACATACTAATGGTCATCACCCAGGACTCAAACCAAGCTTACAGAAGTTATTTCATTATGGCTTCTGCTGCACTACCCCTCCCCACTCAAGACGTACAGATGTACTTGCCCATAAGGGGAAATTGGGCACTCATCTTGTTCTCAATGCACTAGACACATACCATGAGTATGGAAGCTATAAGCATGGAGTGGTAAATTGAAGGTGTATTGGGGATTTTGCCTAGATTACAGGTAAGCTTATAAAATGGACTGCTGATTCTTATGATAATCGCTTAACCACCCGGTTTGTGACTCTAAATACGAATTTCCAAACCCCTACGCTGATTCGTCTTGCTTTTCCAAGCTTGCTAATATAGTGGTATGTAATCTAATTCTATTAAAGTAATCCAGTGTTGGCAAAGCCACGAAAGTTGGCATTACATGCCAACACGCATTTCTCCATTGGCTTAGTTCCTGGCATGAGCATTGATCCATAAGGTTTAATAATAATAATAATTACATTTTCAGAGTGATTTTCACCCGAGGGTCACAAAGCGCTGCACAGAGCTGTGGAAGAACCGCACACCTATAACAATGACAGAGAACGGAAAATCGGCAACAACAACGTTGTTTTGGGGTTTTTTTAGCTGCCTGGATCGTAAATGCACACACTCTTCATGAAATTAAGTCTAAGCACACAGTGCTTGGAAAAGCGTATAATTCATTTCTGTGTGCACGTTTGTATATACACATGTATATTTGTTAAAACATTTTTTGTTACAACAGGTCCTTGCCAAGCAACTTGGAGAAATCCAGGTATGCTAAACATTTGACACAAACAGTTTCATGGTCGGCATATTAATCCTCAATATTTAACATACAAAACTTTGTCACGCCATTGCTGGATGAAGGCTTCCTCGTGCTATTTTAACCACAGGAGTTGTTTGAACATACTGCAGCCCTGAGAGGGTTGATAAAGGAGATTTTAGACTAGTTTTAGATGTCTCTTGTCACTGAGGTTAGCCGTTGGTGGCTCTTAATCATATTCAGGCTGTAGGGATCGTATTGCAATGTTCATATTGCAGTGCACTAGCCACTAAGCCATCACTCTACATTCAATTTTGAATAGCCTGCAATTCTGTGCTAAAGTTGCTTAGCCTAAAAAATGCATCATTAATTTAAATTTGGTATCCTTGGGCTAAACACATATCATTTAGCTGTTTGCACTTGTTGAGTATATTTATATAGCTATTGGACTACAAAATCAGATGCCCAAGTTTAATTATCAGCCACTTCTGTGGCGATTAGAGTAACTGGTCCTGGTCCTCTGCTTAACTCGGTCTTAAATAAGTGTATGTTGTGGTGTCTAAATATCATCATTGGAGCTATAAGACAGCCAAACATGGTGATGGCCACGCTATCTTGTGTCGTGTCAGCCTTGAAAGGCACTTGTTATCAGCACTGTTCCTTAATAATCTGTATAGGCTATGCACGGGACCTTTGTTTTTGTGTGCGCGCATGTCAGAACACCATGGCTGTGCAGTTTTTCTGCGACTACACAGCCAGCCGAGGCAACTACCTGGTGGATGTGGATGGGAATCGCCTGCTGGACATGTACATGCAAATCGCATCATTGCCGCTCGGTATGCACTCGCGTAACATTGATGAAATGTCGTTGGGGTTCACAAACCCTGTGGTAACCTGATAGGGATCCAGAAGAAATGGGAAAAGAAGGTTAGAAAAAAAACTCATTTATAAAGAATCGAAATGGTGGTCACGAGAAACGATAATTGTCGAAGCTCAAAGAATAGGTTGGTAATTAAACCCATTAAAAACCAGGAAAGGAGGTATGCCCATTGGGACACAGGGGTAGCAATAAAAAGTATTTCAACGGATGCACTTTCACATGTGTCTCGCTGAACCCCAGTAAGTGATTGTGCATATATATAGACTCACGTGTTCATATTTGTTATAAATCACGTTTTTATGGCAGATTATTCATCTTTCCCATCTTCTATTTATTTCTAAAGTAGCCTTATATATTGCTAGATTCCTTCTTAGCTGTTGAGCCTTAGCTTTCCTTAAGTCAACACTAAACACCTGAAGGTAGCCGAATAATGGGGATTATAAGTGGCAGGTGGTAGCGCAGTGAGTAGTGCTGGCGCCTCACAGCAAGAAGGGCCCGAGTTCGATTCCCGGATGCCTTTCTGTGTGGAATTTGTGTGTTCTCCCCACACCCGAGTGGGTTTCTACTGGGTGTTCTGTTTTCCTCCCATTGTCAAAAGACACGCTGCAGCCTAAGTTAATTGGCCTATTGAGTAAATTGCCATTAAAGTGTGTCCTGTGATGTGCTGGCGTCACATCCTGGGTGTTTCCCCACCTTGTGCCCTCTGTCGGCTTTGATAGGCTTTGCCCCCCCCCCTCCCCCACGACCCTAGAGAGGATTAAGCAGGTATCGATAATGAAAGAACGAACGAATGATCTAATCTCATCTCATTGTCAGAAACCGCTTAGTCCTGTACAGGTTCGCGGTGAGCCGGATCCTATCCCGGCAGACACAGGGCGCAAGGCAGGGATTTACCCACGATGGGACGCCAGTCCATCACCGGACACTGGGCAATTTAGTCTGCAAGCCAATTAACCTATGCAGCAGCATGTTTTTTGGGCTGTGGGAGGAAACCGGAGTGCCCGGCAAAAACCCACGCGGACACGGGGAGAATATGCAAACTCCACACAAAAAATACTCGAGCCGAGATTCGAACCCGGTACCTTCTTGCTGTGAGGCAACAGCGCCACCCACTGGGTCACCATGCCGTCCAAATGAATAATGGTTGTTGGGGTATTTTGCCACTTCATATGGCAACACTGAACTTCCACGCTCATGAGTTAAAATCCCAGTCTGGGGCTTGCCTAGCCCATCATTTCCTCAGGACAAATAAAGTGTATACCCTGTTGAGATCTTGTGTATATATATATATTTCTGTATAAAATGCAATTTATACCTTTGGCTCAGTGTGCCCCCAGTGGGAATGAGCACCACCTCACACTTGTTTGAGGAGAGACACGTTGATGTAAACCCTTGATTCAAAGAGGTCCCTGTGTATAAGCAAATTTTATACCAGTGTTGTCAGCCTAATCACCAATCATTGCACACACCTTTCACTCACGTCATTCAATTTTGTTTTATTTCCACGTGACTTTATCTGGCTTATAGCCAAACACTGAGCTTTGTAAGATATGTCGCATGATTAATAATTGACAACCCACCGTATGCAAAATACAAAGTGGCAATGTGGATGATTATTGATCTGTTGAGGTGATGCCAATGATTGTCATTCCCTGATATGAAGTGATTTTCTGCTGACTGAGCAACCTGTAAGGACACTTTATTACTTAAAAAAATGACACAAATAATACGTGTTGTGAGCAATGATTAAAAATAATACTTAACAATGCCAAACTAAACACTTGCTAAATCTCAATGTTTGCTGTTTCATTAATCCTCATGTTAATGAATTATTTCAGAAGTTTTCCGCTCATTTAGCTGGTTGTTTTATGTAATCAATTTACATAATACCTCGATAGTCTTTTAATGTAGAACATCTTTTTTGACGTAAAGCCTTTGTTGCACTGTTGAACTCATGCAGCATTATGTAATGCATATTTCGTAATAGAGACGATACTTAATTGGACTACATGTATATGATGTAAACTGCCGTACTGTGTGTTTTTCACAGGTTACAATCACCCAGCCCTTCTCCGTGTCCTACAAGATCCTGTTAATTTGGTGAGCACCATGTCAGTCATTCAGTTTTCACGCAAGCTTGAAGGAACCGTTGAGATATGTAGCTCTCATTAAAAATTGTCCATACATATCAGTGCGTATGATATTTGTGACCACACTGTGCACCTAGCTTGGCACAAGTGTCATTGCAATATCACTACCACTACGTAGGTAAATGGTTGTTTGTAAGATATGTGTTGGTGTGTAAATATATGTACGTGTGGAGTAATGTTTATTAATGCACAGCATTACGATGCCAGCACCCTCGGTTGAATTTCTAACCACAACGCCACTGGAAAGGTATATGTGAACCTGTACTGTACTGAATCTAGGTCGTTGCAGAGTAAATAGTGTGGAGTGTTAACATCAGAGATTGGAAGGCAAAGGTGGCCAGCCAAACAAGATTCTGGACAAAACACCCTTTTATATTCTATACCGGCCTCAAAACATCTTTGTCAATGGCATTTGCCCCAGCAGTGTAATAGGTGAAATGTTCCAATGGGGCTTGTGTTTTTATTTTGTTGGCAGGCGACATTCGCTAACCGACCGGCATTGGGTACTTTGCCTCCACACGACCTTCCTCAACTTCTCCACAAGTCTTTATTGTCGGTAAGTCACTCGCATATAGCACAACAACCAGCAGTAGTGGCCCTCTCTGGAGCAGTGGTATGGAGGCACGGTTTGTGGTTTACACTGAGATCATGTGTGATAGTCACTCACCAACATGGGCAAATAGTTATCTAAGAGGCAGTAAAACAAGTATTTTGACGAGTCCTTTTAAATTATAAGGCTTCTTACCTTGTATGCAGACTTCTCACTAGGAAGTACTATATCTTCCCTCATGTAAAACATACTAAAAGGCACTTGGTAAATGTGGTTATCAGGAATAATTGTGTTGTATAAACATCACAAATGATACCCTTAAGAAATGCTTGACTGAGTCGTAACACTTTTTTGATGGTCCTGCATTGGGATATTTGATTAATTTCGATAAGTTGTATTTGGAGAACTCAGAAAAAAATGAATCTATCCTCAAAGTAGATAGTTTCCAGAATACATGATGTATTGCAATATCCCGACCATCTCACAGTCCAAGACTACATCATCTGTATGCTCAGTTACCCGTTCGGTTTTACGGGCCTAACGACGAACAATGTTCATAATCTGATGGCATTAGGCACATTGAGTGGTTTTGGACATAGGTTCCTGTAATGAGCCTTAACAACTCCATACAGCATTATAGTACATGTGTTTTTCATGATGTGCCAACAAAGATGGAATTGCTGTCTTACTGAATCTGGCATTCTTCACACATTGGTGCATGCTACGTGACACTTCTTGTGCCATGCCATGCAGGCCTAGATAGGTGGTCATTTACACAACATTACTCAACTTGTACACACACGTCCCTTTGTCTCCCAATAAGGTGTCAACAGGGCTGTTGACAATGTTTCACCCAACTGGTCAATAAAAGTTAAAGGCATGGAGCACAGATGTTACAGTGTGAAAACACAACAATGCATTTTACTATACTGTCCTCTGCAGTCCATAACATATCATCCTCTAAACATTTGGTTTATACTTGATGGTTATGTAGCCATAAGATATTCAGGTTCACCCTTGCCTAGCCTCCAAGATCTGATGAGATAAGCGTCATTCAGAGTGATTTGATCCATAGGGCATGCGATCTGATAGGTTTGTAAGTTTGCTTTTGTCTGTTCCCTAGGTGGCTCCCACTGGTCTCCAGCAAGTGCTGACCATGTCTTGTGGTTCCTGCTCCAATGAAAACGCCTACAAGACCATCTTCATCTGGTATCGGGTGTGTTCACAGCCCATACAACAGTCCGGAACTCCATCATTACGTAATAATAATTGCATTTCTAAAGCCCTTTCACCCGAGGGTCACAAAGCGCTGCACAGAGCTGTGAAGAGAACAGCATGTCCACAACAACGACATACGCACAGCAAAGTAGGAACAATAACGCCTATCATCTACAAAATCTTTACGACATTACTTCCCATCACATTCTTACATGTCCTCGCCAAATTATTTTCTTTACTGCTTTTTGTTTTAAAACCATTTTCATCTGTATACATTTGTCCTACATCGAAGGACATCCACTGCCTTTGATATGTTGTGCTGTTATCACATTCTTTGTTTCAAAATCTTAGTCCATTTAAACTTGTAGTAAGATGGATAGAAAAAAACTTTATTGTAACTGTATCCTTATACAATTACAGTATACAGAGGAATCCGTTTGCATTTCTCGTGGTTCCAGTGCAAAAACAAAACAAGGCTGAATCCACATTTCATCAGGGCACAGCAAAACATGTACACGATGTAGACCACATGTAAAAGAGTGAAGTGGTTCGTGCAGGTATGCATAGATGTGTTTGGGGGGTGGAGCATCTGTGTCCTGCTTGTTATGATAAAAGAGGCAGGGTAGCATGATATTGAGGAGCCTGATTGCTTGGGGGAAGAAACTGTTGCAGAGTCTAGTAGTTCTGGCCCAAATGCTACGGTACCTTTTGGCAGACGGCAGGTGGTAAAGAGTTCATCGCAGGGGTGGGATGGGTCCTTTACAATACTGGAGGCCTTATGTGTGCAGTGCTTGAAATAAATGTTCTGGATGAAGGGGAGAAGGGTCCCAATGATGTTCTCTGTTGTCTTCACTATCCGATGCAGGGACTTATGGTCAGAGGCATTCCAATTTCCATACCAGACAGTGATGCATCTGATCAGAACACTCTCAATGGTTCCCCTGTACAATGTGGAGAGGATGGATGGAGGAAGGCTGGTTTTCTTCAGTCGGAGGAAGTGGAGATGTTGTTGTGCTTTCTTGGCTAGGGATGCAGTATTGACTGACCAGCTGAAATCATTGCAAAATGCATGCCATGAAACGTGGTGCTTGTGTCTCCACTATGTAGCCATTGATGACCAGCGGTAAGTGGGCAGTGTGGGCCATTGTCTTGTCATCCGAAGAGATAATTATGCGGTTGGAGCAATAATTGGCAGAGAAGTCGTGTGTCAGCAGTGTGACCAGTAGTGGGCTGAGCACACAGCCTTGGGGAGTGCCAGTGTTTAGTGTGGTGGTACTGGAGGTGCTGTTGCCAATCCGGAACTTCTGAAGCCATGTTTCCATGAGAAAAAAAATGCTGTAGTCCCTCATCTCATGCTGAGTGAACAGTTGTAGTTTAAGTAGTCCAGCTTATTGTCCAGGGAGCGGACGTTGGAGAGAAGGATAGTAGGTAGAGCCGGCCTGGTGGGGTTGGCCTTCAGCCTGATGGTGATACCGGCTCGCTTGCCGCGATAGCGTTTCCTCTCACACCGCCTACCGCGTCCCGAGCTCATACGGACAGCTGTGGAAGGTGGCGCCGCCACGGCTTCGGAGGCCGATCCTCGCAGTCGCGGCGCACGCAGGCCTTCTCGCAGAAGGCTCAGGCCACGCAGCACCTCCGTCAGTGTGATATTTAAGATGGACGAGTGTCGCTTCCCGATCTTAAGCAGGGTCTAGCGATCGCAATTGGTTCTTCTTGGCAGGCTTCGGACAGCTATAGAAGGGAGCGCAGCGACATTGGGGCCTGACCCACGCAGGCCTCGGACAGCCATGGAAGGCGGCGCCGTGGTCGCGGGGCCTGTTTCTCTTAGCGGACTTTGGATAGGCAGTCTTGTTTCCCGCAGTAGACTTAGGTCTGGCGATCGTAGACATGTGTGCTGGACTTATCGCATGAAAAAATAGACGAAATCATTTTTTAAGTTGACATTTAAAACATTTAGCACCGATTGTACAGAATCTCGAGTGGCCACTGCACCCGAACGCTCTGCCATCTTAGAGCGTAGATGATATCCATTTAGTTTGTTATATTCCGCTCAAATAAATAATGAAGGTAATGCGATAGTTTAAGTTCCTGGATGGTACTTAATCTCTTTTCCTATTCGCTAATGGAGATTCCCCCAGATTACTGCTGTTTAGTAACGTTTGAACTCGTGTTCTAGAAGTGCAATTATTATGTACAAGATACATTTGAAGTTAAACTTTCACAAGTTCGGGGTTGCCTTGTAAAACATTGTAAATTGGTACTCTGGTGCCACAGATTAATATTGTGGGTCCAAAAACCAGAATATTTATCCGTGGGTGTGTGTTTTGCATGAGTGCCTATTTTATTTCATAATTTTCCGATGCTACTGCTCTGGTGCTTCAAAGCAACAACCTCACGATTGCATATTCAGCATGTTAACCATTACACCACCACAGCATTCCTGCGCAGATATACACGGTGCATGTATTTTTTTTATTGTGCACGTAGTACAAACCGGTATCGACTACACGCACACAGCCAGATATGGGTGACGTATCACAGTCGTTAGTACTTTTAAAAACATGCTTGGTAGGTCATGCAAACTTAATTGTGTTTTATCAGATTCAACCTGTTGTTTTCAGTTGGCCATCAGCTGTCAGTAGCGTAAGCAGTTTTATGACCCATCCATACAGGAATCAGTGCTACCTTGTGTGGGTGTTTTCCAAGTTTCTTTCCACACAAGGAATAAACAATCTAACGAATTGGACATCCCATGGCAAGACACTCCTGAATCTCTTTCCTGCGTTTTCAGATGTACCGACAATACAGGTGCAGATCGGAAGACCTGTACATATGGGTAATAACTCGGGAGGAAGATATATTCGTATATATCGGTGCATTAATTAAAATAGATTTGTATGCTCAGTATACATGCTTTTAATTATTAATCAAAATATCGACGTTCAGTCAGTATCTGTATCCTGTACAGCATCGTGGGGTGCCGGAGCCTATCCTGCAGACGTAGGGAAAAGACAAGCTATACCTAGGCTGTGACGCCAGTACTTTGTGTTATTATTATTACATCGCAGGGCCCTGTTTTTGTGGTAATTTACTCATGAAGCCAATTAACCTAGACAGCAGCATGTCTTTGGATGGTGGGAAGAACGCACGTGGACACGGCAGGAACACGCAAACTCCACACAGAAAGGCACCTGAGCCAGGAAGCAAACCTGGGACCTTCTTGCTGTGAGGCAGCAGTGCTACTAACATTTGTGCACGTGGTTAACTGGCCAGGTGACTTTAGTAAAGAGAATTACTTGGAAACCAGAAAGTAGCAAATTTAAATTCTGCTTGGGAGTTGAGTTAACCAATCTTTCCTTTTGAGTAAAAAAATTATTCGTACTACTTTGTTGGGATGTCAAGTGGTTCAGGGTGGTACACAGAAGACAAGCACTACCAGATTGCTCATTTGAGAAGGAACTTGACTTTGGCTCAAACAAATTAATAGCAAAAATAGAAATTATACAAACAAGACCATAAAAATGAGATTAAAAAAACCAATTGGTTCCTGAATTTAATCTCCACCTTGAATCAAGACAATTCACAAAAACTGGAAGATGTTGGTAGGTTTGTGGAAGTAATTGTATTTTTAGTACAGACATTGTGGAGATGGTATAGATTATGCAGTTCATACTGCACATATATGTAGTACACCAGTTTAATAAGGGTAGATGGCTGCGTTTGTACACGCCTATACAGACCGTTGTGTAGATGTCTGAATCGATGTGGGGAGTGTAATCGCGAAAGGCATAGGAAGCAAGCGCTGCACGGATGCACACCGCTGCATGGTTGAGCAGTGTGCAACAATGCTAAAGTGTCGGTAATAGATTGAAGATAAATGGTCGTTCTCTATCACCCATAAATTGTCTCCCAAGGCAACAAATCCGGTTTATGTCATCAGCACTAAACCGACCGTTACCACTCTTTCCCACATAAGCCCACTTGTTAATCGAACGGTCTTCATAATTCAGATTTTTGCATTGAGCGTGTGCTTACTTTAAGTGCATAATTCTAACCATGAAAAAAAACAATAGCCGAAATGTGGATATCTTGCAAGCTGGCGCTGCAGTTAGAGTGCTTGACTCCCAATTGGAAAGGTTTCAAGTTCAGATCCTAGATGGGAGTGCATTCAATCTCTCACTCCCAGAGAGGGTTGAAGATAAGAAGTAAATAGTGATAGTTTTAGACTCACCCCTACCAGTGAAATGTGCTAAAACCGATTAGGATACACATTTACAGTGACGTTAGCCATCCCCTGGAATCTAACTTAGGAAACGAGATGCATTTTGCAGTGCGTGATTAGGTAGGTTTCCTTTCTTTAAAATGTTGTTAAGAGGCCATTGAGAATGTGTATTTAATGGAGACTCTTTTTTTAGGAAAACTACCTTTGTGGGTGGACATTAGCATTAGAAATACAAAGACAGCAGGGAATGTAATACCAACCTTCTGGCGCTAAGAGGTATTGTGCAATCGTTAATGGAACCTTATAGATGTAAGGCAAAATAACAGGAATGTTGTTTTGTGTGTTGTGAAGCCTCCAGTATAATTTTTAAGGATATGTGTGTTTGGTGAATGTGCATTAAGAGAGTATATGAATGCAAATTCCATTATGATTGTGTGTTTTCCTTTCCAATAGAATAAGCAGAGAGCAGGAGCCAGTCCCACTGCTGAAGAGTTGAGGACGAGTATGATTAATCAGGTATACACGCACCTGTGCTGCATTGTCGCTGCATTGTCTCCCTGTGATTAATAAACAATGGGCATACATGGCCATGTTATGCTTGATTTCAGGTGTTGATAGTCGATGTACGGCATCTTTTTGGGTCAATACTGTAGGCGAATTAATCATAGAATACACTGCGTTTGCTTTAAAATAAACAGTAAATGTATTTTGACATTCAAAAAAATGTAGGCCACGTGCCGTGTCATGGTTGAAATGTAAAAACGTAATTGAAAAATACCTAATTGTGTAAAATATATCAGCTTCACCCTGTAATTGTATGTTAAACATCTGAAATATTTCACCTTAGTGAAAGCACTAAGAATGGTGCAATACCAATTATAGCAACACGTTTTATGTGAAATAACCATATTTTGCCTGGTATCGAGATATTTAGGGTGTGGTTTGTTTTGGGATGATGGGTGGGGGGTGGTATTGTGGTGGAGTGTGGTGGTGCTACATTTGCAGTGCTTAAGAAAACAAAGGACGTAATTGGCATCTACAATCTGCTTGGTATTAACAAACTCGACTCTGCTTTACACGAGTATTTCATTCAGTGTGTAAATTTCAACACTTGGGAGACAAATAGTAGCCATGTGTGGTATAGACCACACCAATTCCTTGTGTACAGTTTGAGCCTTAATACATGCTCACGAACACCACTTGCCCAATAGTCTGTCAGCTACATATGTTGGAACAGCCTCTATAAGCTGCATGAGGGGTCTTGTCTTTGTGCTTGCAGTCTCCTGGCTGTCCGGACTTCTGCATCTTGTCCTTCATGGGTGCTTTTCATGGCCGCACCCTTGGTAAGTAAGTCTGTTTGTGAAACTTCTACACCTTTCTCAAAATGATTTGGCCTTCTTCCAACTAATTACCATTGTGACAATAAATAAGGCTGCCCGGCGATGGACTGGCGTCCCGTCGTCGGGTGTATTCCTGCCTTGCGCCCTGTGTTTCCGGGATGGGCTCCGGCTCACCGTGACCCTATATAGGATTAAGCGGTTTCAGATAATGAGATGAGAGATGAGACAATAAATAAGGCCTCCAACTAGATCAGTGTGCAGCAGTTTTCTAGTTCATTGTTGGCTCATGCAGCTATGTTCAAAGTGTTTATAGTAGCTCAATTGTATACTGGAACAGTGTCCCACAGAGCATTTTTTAAAGATATAATATTTGTCAGGGTGCCATGGTGGCTCAGTGGGTAGCACTGTCACCTCACAGCAAGAAGGTCCCGGGCTCGAATCTCGGCTCTGGAACCTTTTTGTATGGACTTTGCATGTTCTCCCCGTGTCCGTGTGGGTTTTCGCCAGGCACTCCAGTTTCCTCCCACAGTCCAAAAAACATGCTGCTGTATACGTTAATTGGCTTGCAGACTAAATTGCCCGCAGTGCCCGGTGATGGACTGGCGTCCCATCGTGGGTATATCCCTGCCTTGCGCCCTGTGTCTGTTGGGATAGGCTCCAGCTCACCGCAACCCTGTACAGAACTAAGCGGTTTCTGACAATGAGATGATGTGAGATAATTATTTGTCAATTTAAATTTTTAGTTATGTTTGTTTCTTTAACTTGTGTATTCTTAAAATATCTATAGTTGTTTTCGTGATAATTTAAGAAATCCCCAAGTCTGTGCACACAGGTTGGCTGGTTGAAAACTTATTTGGTCACAGTCTTTGCACAATCCTGGCTAGCTGGCTCAAAAACTTAATGTGACCATACATGTGTGTGGTTAGTACATTGAGCTATAATCTCAGTGACCCCATGATCAGTTTCTGCTTGCTGCCAACATGGTCTTCGGCCTCCTTTATATTGACATAGCTTCAAATAAGTACCTGGTGGTATGTAAATATCCATTGAAGAGATAAAGGTGAGAGGAGGGGGCGCGCATGTTGCCATATTGACCTTCAGTGGGGAGCGGTGGCTCAGTGGTTAGCGCACTGGGCTACAAATCTGGCGACTCGAGTTCGATTCCTGCTCACGGCCAACACTAGTGATGATTTTCTGAACTGGTCCTGGGTCTCCCCTAGGTCGACTCAGCCTCAAATGAGTATCTAGTGCAATGTGTATATATTGCCACAAGGGAGACAATTGCGGCCGGGCGTGGTGTTTGTCACCCACCTCTCATGTGTCGTATCGACCTTCATAGGTGCGTGTTAATGCCACTTGACCCTACAGTCTGTTAAGGCTATATGGGAGATCGTTGTCTTTGTATAGTCACCTTCGTAGGTGCTACTCGTTAACAGCACTTGACCCAACAGTCCCTTTAAGCCATACAAGGGGATCTCTGTGTGCGCGCCGTAGGTTGCCTTGCGACGACGCACTCGAAGTCGATCCACAAGCTGGACGTGCCCGCGATGGACTGGCCTATCGCTCCCTTCCCACTCCTCCAGTACCCGCTGGAGGACCACATCCGGGAGAATGCCAGCGAGGAGGCGCGCTGCTTGGCCGAGGTGCTTCGTGCCACACTCTTAACTCGCACGTGGGAAGATACAGCCGAAAATAAATGCGCTGAGTGGTGTTTTTGGTAATAATTAAAACCATATCAGTCTATGATGAATGATTCAAATATACTGCTTTAACTATGTTATACATATTTAATATTTCAAAACCTTCGCTCCCAGTTGGCGATGTAATTCATAAAAGACAGTCATGCTCCATTAAGATCACTGGAGGGCACTGTAGTGATGTGCTTGAGTAAACGTTACTATACACTAAACAGTTATTTTTTTTCTCATTTAGTAATGCACCAATGTTGGCACTCCCAAATATAACTACGTGTGTTTGTCCAAAGCTGGGATCACAGCTACCCCTAGTGGACAAAGGAGTTGCATCTTTTTTATTGCATGTTGGCAATGAGTGGCATGTGCATGCATCATGATTCAAAATTTGCCAATCGTGGATGTTTCTCGCAGATGACCGAATCGTAAAGACGCAGGCAACATCCCCTCCTACTCTAATGCTACTGCAGACTATTATTTCTCCGTTTCACCCTCCCCCCAGGTTAAGAGTCTGGGTGTCATCCTTGACAGCACACTATCCTTTCAATCCCACATCAATAACATTACCCGGTGTGCCTACTT
>JAZEWT010000002.1:30200732-30213818 GCA_036362905.1 Mordacia mordax | reverse complement strand
GTGTTTCCGGGATAGGCTCCGGCTCACCGTGACCCTATATAGGATTAAGCGGTGTCAGATAATGAGATGAGAGATTGTTAAAGTAGAGGATACGGAGATAGTGGTAACTTTGGGTTCCTCCAGCAGTGGATGGTGATTGTGATGAGGCACCTAGCCATCGCAAACTCCTATTAAATACCATGCCCAGCTACACATGAGCAGCTCACCAATGCTCAACAGAGCAATGAGAGGGAAAGCTTGTGGAGATGGTCTGAAATGAAAATGCTCAGTAGTCGCCATAAAACACAGTTGTCGAGACGGTGGCTTGAAGCTTGTTTGTTAACTTCGTCCCTGGATATTTTGTGTAAAACCCTGTGCGATGGCATGTTTGTGATTAAACAAAGCAAGTTAACACAAGGCTTGATCCACTGTCTTCTCTCAAGTTGCAGGGCTTGGTGATTGATAATTCAACCCCAACCTGGTCAGAGGTTAGCTTAGTCCGATTCACTTGTGAGAAGTCAACCAGTGATTCGTGTAACTCCCACTATAGGACTGTGGACTTTTTACCATCGGCCGAAAGTCACCAGTGGAGGTGTGCACAACACCACACCTGAGGCTTACCATTTAAGAAATATAATTATGGTGTGTTGACTAACAATAGCTGTTGTCCATGTATGATACATATGTATATTGGTGATCTGCCTGTGTGGTGGCACGGTGGCGCATTGAGTAGCGCTGCTGACTCACAGCAAACACCGTGGTTCGATTTCGGGCTCAGGTGCCTTTGTGTGTGGAGTTTGCGTGTTCTCTCCGTGTCCGCGTGACTTTTCTCTGGGAATATCGGGTTTTTTTCCACCGTCCAAAGATACACTGCTGCCTATGCTAATTGGCCTGCTGAATAAATTGCCCCAAAAAAGTGCCCTGGGTATAGCCCCGCCTTGCACCCCATGTCTCGCGGGGACTAGAGCCCCCAGCCAGCCTGATTAAGCAGGATCTGATACTGAACTCATCTGCGAAGTTTGAGTATAATCGCATCATAGGTTTCTCCAGTGTCCTCAAGTTCAAAAGCATTCTAATAATTGAGAATCGATGAAGCTGTCCTGACTGTCTTTCAAAATTGACTCTTACGAAAATTAACATTGATAAATTATCCAAGCAAATGTCAATTAAGTCACCATACCTCACCATTGCCTCCTGTAATATCCCAGCTGTTGGACACTTAATAAACGGCTGCAGTTGGCTTCAAGTCTTACATGTTTTGGGTGCCGCTCCATTCCAGTAACCTGGCGTCCCCTTCATCTTACCCATTACAGTATGGTCAAATTAGAACTTTGTTTCACAATAGATGCCTTTGACACCTATTTTAAAACGAGACATGTAGACATTATGTTTCAGTGTTTTTAATAATGAATGCACAACACATTTCAGTGATTTATTCAACAAGGTGTCATACAATCAAATCCAACTCTCCCCAAAAAGTTTGGTGCTAAAGTTGACAATTTCCATTCCCTTTTAATGCCCTCATTGTCAGGCTGAACAGTATCTGGATGACTCAATGTCACCTAACAGGATTAAAGTTGATGCATACTTTGTCTGTGAAAACGTGGCCCTTTATATGCAGGGTTGTTAGTTCACGGATATATTACATGCTGCAAGGCTCCCAAAATCACATAGCTGCTATGTCCTGGCGCCTGTTAAAAGGCCAATGTGTTAAAGAGTACAGCAAGTGGGTTCATGACCTCACAGTCATGAACCCACTCGCTGTTATCCCTTATATGCATGGGTTTTCTCAAGAACCTCCCGTTATATATATATATGCAAAATGCTCCTTGAAAAAACAATGACAAAAGCTCAATCCTGATCCCTCAATAATGTTTCGTATATACCCCATTTGTGACAAGACTACAGGAAATTAACTGAATTAAACTCATTAAAATGTTGAATTGAAAACATAGCAGACGATCAGAAAGCAATAACGTTACATTAAAACCTCAGAAATGTATTAACACAGAGTTGTCATCATTACAGAACTTAAGTTCACTCAGATTGTGAATTGGTGACATACAGGGATACATCCTGAAGTATTCGTTCTCGATTAAAGATAAACCACTTGACACGCCAACCCTGAGTATACTGATGGTGGCGCTGCAAATTGTGATTTCACAATCACTCCCTGCGCAACTGAGTGTTTTTCACACATTTGTGAGCTTCAAACCATGCAACTCAAATAGTCAAAAGATAACTCAATATATTCCAGGAACACTGATCAGCATTGGTGACTAAGCGAGGCTTTATTGGATTGTCATTTATGCACATTGCATCACGCAATTTTCCAAAATGGTAATTTATTGAATAGCCGTTAAAGCAATTGCGAAATGCTGGCATTCTTGAGATCAGTAAGAACATCAAAAACCCCAATGTAAAAAAAAAACTAAACGGAAGCCAATTGAAGAAAAACCTTCCATTAAGTACACTTTCAGAATGAAAAATATTTCAATCCCACAGCAAAGACTGTTTAATCCAGCCAGCCAAAAACTTGACGTCCCTATAACCAAGAAATATGAAATGAGGTTGACAGTTTGGACTAGACGTCGACTTATTTTTAAGACGTCAATAACTAACCAACTATAAATGTAATTTGAAGACGAAAATGCTTCACTTGGGCCTCAGCTGTGTGTGATGGAACTTGCTGGGACATAGTTAATTTATATCGTAGACAAGGGGGATGTATAAACAAAAAAGTGAAAACAAATGGCATGGCTCTCGGTTTTAAAAATATAATTTTGGCAAATATAGGAGCAGTCTTGAACTTTTTGCAGCCAAGAGTTGGTTTCAATTTATTTGTAATGACAATATAATAATAAAACAATTTCTGTTCAGGGGTATCAATGATTGTTTAAATTAGTGGTTACCTTTAATTTAGGTAATTAACATATTTTATTACGCGACCGAATTTGGTGCTTCCATCATAATTTCAATGATTATTAATCACTAATCAGGCTGATGTCAAGTGGCCTCTAATGTACGTGAAACAACAGCTGAAGCAGACACTGTGCAAGCAGGTGTGAGGAACAAAATATCAGCCCAGGATCTTTAAAACATCCCTGATGAGAGCACTTTTACAGGCACTTTGTCACCTTAGTAAGTCTCGTCAACAATATATTTTATATGCCATTTTCCTCAACATCCCTCCCCTCTCCCCCCAAAGAAAAAAAATCGCTGCTGCCCCATTTTCCTGCAGCAGAGGGAAAGCTCAGTGTCATTCATAATGATTGGCTCATACTTGGAAAGAATGGTTCACGTACAATACAGGGTCAATACAGTCCCATCGTGACTTCTTATCACCACCATCTTTACTCTGGGCTCAGGTAAAACGAACACCACCTAATGAGACAGCACTATTTGGTGATAAGCCCAATAAAAAAGCCGCTGCTGTGTCAAACTGGTTCCTGCCATAGTAATATGGAATTGCAAGAATTGGCTCAGGAGCTTCAAGAGATGTGAATAACTTGGCCCATTACATCTCCATACCCAGGGCCATTATTTGAACCCAATAAAAATCAAATGTGTTTGGTTGCTCAATCTATAGTAGAAAAATATCAGGTTTAAAAGTGAAGCAAATGTTTCCATGTTAGCTATTAATAATGGGTTAGTTAACCCATTTTTGATAGAAAGCTATCTTTTGTGGTTTCATTTGGTTGTAATCACCCTGTTGACGATTATTCACAGCAAGGTCTGATATGAATTCAGGTCCAAAGGTTGGAAAAGCAACCAATGTGTTCATAAGCACACATGTCCACAATGCTTCATAAAACTGGACCTTAACCACATCAAGAGAATAATGAACTCATTCAGAATGGACTGATCCATGCAATTTACTTGGAACTGTACTGATCGGTCAGATAGCACAATGGTAAGAGCAATCAACCATCAACTGTGAAATTTCTAGTATCCCAGGTCAACGCAGCCTTTCTTTCATAACTACTAGGTCTACAATATTGATACCCGGGTGTGAATTCACCAGTGCTTGTCCAATGGATCAGCATGTCCTCACCATATGAAAATGGAGTTTCCAACACTCATTCGTGTAAACATCGGCCCGTTTCACGCTTGCTTGTGTAGGAAACTTTAAGTTGCTTTACGTTGAGCGTTGTACTTCTATTTTTACAACACTCCCATATTTTGCAACTTTTGTTTATTTAATTCTAATAATAGCACTTGTTATTGCATCCTCCAATTCATTCCATCATAAGCAACCTACAGATACCAATGTTTGGTCGTGGTTGTTGGGGATGAGATATCACTACAGAATTAATGGAAAAGTTAGTGCCACAGCAAACCGTAAATGTTAATTTAAAAGGACATTACAGCAAATGACAAACAGTAATTAACTAATGTTTATAGCTGTTTGCAATCATATTTGTGTGTGTTAACATTGCAGAAATCTATAATATAATTAGAAAACCTAATGTTTTTCCAGTTGGAGAGATTTCTTTAACTGTCAAGAGTGCAATGTAGTTAGTGTCTTGTAAGAATGTGGCTTATGTCGTTGACATGCCATTCTCTCCGCAGCTCTGTGCAGCGCTTTGTGACCCTCAGGTGATAAGCGCTCTGGAAACGCAATCATTATTATTAAGGTAAATGATGCATTTCCACTATTGGCAAGCAGGTTCGGGAGCCAAGGAACATCAAATGACCTACCGCCGTGTCTCCAGGAGGCTGTGGGCCCCCCCCGTCCCTTGGCCATCTCCTCCTGCTTACCCTCCATTACCAGAGTATAGTGCTGAGAGTGATATTAATGTTTTAAAAATGTTAAACATTTACAATATCTAAAGGAAGCTTGGGTTAGGCCGGGGGGGGGTTCAAACTTTTGTACCACAAGCTTCACTTTACCTACTTGGGTTTGGTCTCGACGGACCACTAGGAGGCGCTTGTGGCCCACTGATGTGTCGCGACTCACCGTTGAGAATGGCTGGGTTAGATATCCAAACCTAAGCTCTAATAATCTGTATATACTGCAGCAGTTAGGTGTCATTCCTCATTGTGTGTCTACTCGCTGCCCGTGTCACGTGAGACAACTCTGGAAAGGATCTCGCCAATCAGCTGTCGACTGTTCGCTTGGCGTGGACCTGATGGCATCACCATCTAGGGTGCTTTTACGAAACAAACGCCTCGCTGTGACCGCAGCATTGCTCGGCGGAAAGAAAAACGACGACGTAACTCCGACAGCATGAGGTCACGGGGTCTACACTTGCGACGATGAACAGATTTGCCCTCGGCGGTCAGAGGCTGCCGTAATGGCCAGTTTGTCATTTTCTAGTTGTTAAATGTTGACTAATTTCGTAGTGTGACCCCACCAACTGCAATTATGATTCCTGCATCGTCACCGGCAGTCACTACTGATTTTGAGATTTGTTCACATATCTGGTCTAGTAAAACGTCTGTGGGTACATGGGCAAGCTCGGTTCTAGACCAGAGCCAACACCCTTCCCCAGTGGTCATGAATTGGCGGCAAGAGTGCTTTCAGAGGGGATTAGATATCTGTGAATCAAGTTCATTACACTTCCAAGATCATTTATTAGGTCACAGGCTTTTCCATCAGCATCAGAACTTGTCCAACACGCTGCTCTCGCCACAGCAATAGCAAGGCACGCCCACATGCTGTGCAAGTGGTTCCCAATGAAATACAATCCAAGTTAACATATTTTTTAACTCTTGGTTGGGGTAAATGCAATTGCGCACAAAATTGTATGTACGTGACTTATTTGTGCAGCCACTGGTGATTGAGTGGAACCAAGTTTTTAAATTGGTTGAACTGCATGTTGTGCGGCATGCTAACTGAAGTATTACACTCCCAGAGCAGATGAACAGCAGCTACCAGCACTTGCAAGAAAACATCAGATGTCGCCAAAAAACATAAGGGAACCCAGAAACACATGAGAGATATCAAGAACAATCATACAAATATTGAAGAGTTGGTTTCACTTTTGGTCAACTTGGACACTGAGATTCAAACTCAGGACCTCGATGATGATGATGATGATGACCGACTGACTGTTCCAACACTTTAAATATAAGCCCCGAGTAGCCATCTATGAACATCATCCCTGGTGTTGAACTTCCCTGGAGGTAATACTATTCTGCAGGATTCAGAGCAACCATCCACTACAAAACGTCACTTATTTAAAGGTGAATGCACGCATATATACATGCACATGTTAATGTGTACTGGTGCATATGTGCATGTAAAAAGCTATATATCCTAATAAACCCAAACTTCTGCTAAATTGTGATGGCCTCTCATCATTTGCTAAGGACGGTGTGCTTTACTTCCTGATTCCACAAAAAAATCTCCACTCAATCTGGAGCTAATTCTAATAAGCGTTTGTGTGACGCCATGACATCCGTTTGGCTAAGCGCATCTACACTACCAGACATGATCTGTTCTACCCTCTCTACTGCCACTTTGCATATGATACATTGAGCATTGTAAGATACCACCAACATAAACACGTGTTATGACATTTGAATTAACAGGCAATGACATTCCCCATGATATAGGCATGGTCCCCCACAATAAAAATGGGCTTTTGATGCTGGTTTGTCCACACTTGTAGTGAAATTCCTGATAAACTGCATAAAATGTGGACTTGGCTGAAAGTATAGGAGAATAGTTGAGTCCGAAAGGAGAAGATGGGTGGATAAGAAGTATTGTTTGAGCCATAAATGACTGTGGGGGATATAATTATACTCGGTGGGGTGACCCGGCATTGCCCGGGAAAATTTTATGGTTTACCAGTGTAAAAAAGGAACGTGAAATTCATGAACACGAACCCGATGGTGATCGGTGCAAGAAAAGAACTTGAAATTAATCATAACTAAACAAAACACACAATAAAAATGAGTAAAATGCTGTACGAAATCTAAAAATCCACTTGTTTGAATGCCCATGCACCTACTCCAACTGTTCTGGGTACATAATGTTCATGGTGAGCGGCACGGTGGCCCAGCGGGTAGCGCTGTCGCTTCACAGCAAGAAGGGCCCGGGTTCAAATCTCGGCTCGGGTGCCTTTCTGTGTGGGGGAGTTTGCATGTTCTCCCCCCGTGTCCGCGTGGGTTTTAGCCGGGCACTCCGATTTCCTCTCACAGTCTAAAAAAACATGCTGCTGCATAGGTTAATTGGCTTGCAGACTAAATTGCCCATAGTGCCCGGTAATGGACAGGCGTCCCATCGTGGGTATATCCCTGCCTTGCGCTGTGTCTGCCAGGATAGGATCCGGCGCACCGCGACCCTGCACAGGACTAAGAATTTTCTGACAATGTGATGGGGATTGTAATCGCGGCCCCACTTATACGAACTGGGGATTGTACTAGCTGCGACCCTTATCCTAGCTGGGTATTATAATTATAATGGCGGCGTCGCGTACCGCACCGCGAGGGCACAGCCGTAAGCACATTCGTGCGCATTACCAGGCCAGGGAAGGCCCTGTCGGCACACACTACGGCGCCAAAGACCGGTCTAGAACCGAGTGCTGTCGTTCAGCAAATGTCCCGTGCGATTTGGCAGAGTTTACCCTGATCAAGCAAGCAAACAGAACTTGTTTTCATATATATGATTATAGGTGATATTTTTATAGCTGCAGTTGGTAAGTATTTTGATGGAGCCTAAATTGCTTCTATCGAACTTTTGTGGAGTTTTACTGCAACCCTGATAAAACAAATGTGGCTTAAGTGAATTTTAAGCAAAAAAATATAAGGTATGTTAATAAATAAATGAACCAATGATAGAGGGATTTCACTGGGGTTACCTGAATGAAAAATTCATATTTTGAATCAAATAATCGGATTACATTTCCAATGTAATTTTACCAAAGTACATGAATTGCAAGTAGCCTTTTTTTAAGATTTCAAACTTAGTTAACATGAATTATATTTTGAAAATAAGAGAAAGGTTTAAAATGGAAGTCGTGGGGATAGAGGCCAGGAATGATTGAGGAGTGTGTAGAGCTGGTTCAGATAAATAATCCACTAGCACAAGCACCTGTGACTGGTTACATATATCAACTCATGAGCCATTTTACCCTAAGTTTCTATCCCATATCAACTAATGGAAATATTTCCTTCCGATGTTACGCAACCATCCTATGGCCTAGGAGCAAGTGTCTTCAAAATCAGGTGTGTTTTGTGTGGGTAGAGGCAGGCAAGGCTGGCTTGTGGAGCTGGCTGGTGGTAGAGGTGAGGATGAATGCCCAGGTGCCATTGTTCTAGATGGGATGGCCAGACCAGGTCTCGTGCTTTGACCCCGGCGCCAGATGAATGATGCTGACTTCGACTGCCTGATGCTTCTCCATCTTCGGTGGGATGCCGCACAGCTTGTAGCACACCTCGTCACCCTCCATCGGCACATATTCGCCCTCCACACTGCAAGAGGCAACAGGGGTACACGCATACGTGAACAGGAGGGGAGGTGTCGGTACGTGCAGAGGACATGTGGACAAATTGCAAACAGAAATGTGAAAATGTATGGGTGTGTGGAGATATGAGTATGTATATAATTACATGGAGACATGCATGTGTGAACACACAAGTATGTGGAGAAGTGGAGACACACACATGAATAGTGGTGACGTGCTGTTGGCAAGCACCTATGAAGACTGGCACAGTATGCAAGGAGTTGGGTGGCCAGCACCACACCAACCACTTTATAATTCTGGTGGTGATATTTACACGCTGCACCAGGTACTCATTTGAGGCTGAGGCGACTGAAGGGAGGCCCAGAATTGGTTCAGAAAATCCTCATTGGTAGTGGCCATGAGTAGGTATCGAACTCAAGGGACCAGATTCGAAGGGCAGCACACTCACCACTATACTACCACTCCTCACTATGTAAAAAGGCAATAGACATGTGGCTTATCACAGAATGTGAACTGGTGAACACACACAGGTCTACATGGACATAAATCATCCAAGAGGAGGTTTAATATACACATGAGAATATTTACACATAGATAGTTCGATGCATAGGTACACATGTACAATGATACAAAGAGAACAGAGCAAGGACACTGTGCAAGCATGCACGCCATGACGTCAGTAGGAGACACAAATGACTCCCGAGAGATAGGATGAGTCATCTGTGAATAACCCACAGGTTTTAGTGACTCAGTCACAATCTAGCATTTTACGTTCTTAAAAACAAAATCAAAAAAAGAAACACACACACAACAAAATACCTCAACACCCACGCAGGCAAAAGTACAGTGTACAATAAACACATGCTTACGTGGAATTGAAAAAAAAAATCCTTTTTACTCGAGTCTGTTCTAATAACGGTTGTTAGAGAACAAAGCAGAGTATGTTGTGGTATGGTCTATGCCATTCACACCTGGCAGCCATTGTCTTCCTCGTGTCGACTGCTAGCAGTAAATGCCAAGTTTGAAATTACATAAAACATGCCCACAGCGGATTTGAACACCAATTGTTAATGAGGATGAGCTTTATAAGTAATGCATTCAAAACAGTGGGATCAGAAAAGCGAGCAGAAACGACATAACAGTACAAAAATAACTAATAATGCCCTCTGTTCAGCTTCATAGGCCAGATGGGCAAGTGCTGTCAGTGAGCATCTATTTAACAAGGCTAGGGTTCTGAGGTGGTAGCGTGGGCAACACCACGCATGGTTATTTTTATAACCTCATTTAATGGGGAGTCAACTAAGAAGTTGACTAGGCAAGGCTAACAATCAACTGTTGTGAACTACGTTGAATTACGCTTGGTCACCAAATGCACAGCGGAGCGCACGAACCAGTGCACCCACACAAACCAGACACAAAAGCACTCACACATGACCAGAGCCCAGAGTAATTCAGACTGTTGGGGCTCGTGCTGTTAGCAAGTCGATATTAATGACAGCACCATTATTTTCTGCTTTTGTCTCTGCAGTACCGAGGTGGACAAACTGCTGGAAGCAATTCATTTTTTCACCGAGTGGCTGTCCAGAATAACTTGAGATAACACTTCTAAAAGTCTTGCTCTGCATGACAAAGAATTAAACGTGTCCGCAAGAGTCGTTGCAAAGCACACACGCACCACTAATCCACCACTCCCCACAGATACAGCTGCACTAACACATGCATATCTTTGCCCTTGGAAAGCAAATGAATGGGGGCCCAAGTGACCTTCATCAGCAGACTCCACGTACGCGAGATGGCTCACAAGGTGTATGTCACGTTACATAATAGCATCCGCACACTCACCACCTCCTCTGCCCTTGCACATTTCGTACCAGTATAACATAGCTCCCACAGTGGCACACTGTGGGAGCTATGTTATATTGACATTGGTGTATGTGGGCTCATAGTTAGAAAATGCACACAGCACACATACTTGCTTACAGTCATACATATGAGTATCTGCAGACGCGTGCAACATATATAACAAAACACAAACGTGCAAACACATGCGCATAAATGTATGCATGAAACGTGTAAACATGTTCACACACACCCACACATGTGTCCAGTCACATGCGGAAAAACACACACTGGCTGACGGAACAAATCCTCTATAGTTACAGTAAATGTCTCATGTTGATGGTGGCAGCACACAAAGATCCCAGTTGAGATTGCACAGACTGTTTCGACAAGTGTTGTCAATTTTTGTAAAGCCTGGAATGGCACACTAAGCGGTAGCTGTACTGCACTAATGTAGGTTGGTAGTATCTGACATAAGTGCAGCATCGTAACCAACCACCCAATTAATTATTTAATTGGTTCACTGCCAATACCTGCTTAATTCTGTACAAGGTCGTAGGGGTGCGGCGGGGAACTTATTCCAGCCAACACAAGGCGCAAGGTCAGGGCATACCCAGGATGTGACGCCAGTACATCGCAGAACACACTTTTTGAGGCAATTTACTCAGCAGGCCAATTAACCTAGGCAGCCGCGTGTCTTTGGACGGTGGAAAGAAATCGGAGTGCCCGGCAAAAACCATCGTGAGCACGGGAAGAACACGCAAACTCCACACAGAAAGCACCCGAGTCGGGAATCGAACGCAGAACATTGTTGCTGTGAGGCAACAGCACTACCCAGTGCGCCACCGTGCCACCCAAAATGCTTTCTAAGAACTTGGAGAAACAGCCGTTAGCAGAGGATGGTTTACTTAATGACGAGTCCAATTAGTAAGGGTTCAACTCGTCATTGCAACGTGTTATTGTTGTTGTTGATGGCCAGAAAACCAGTGCTGTTACTAAGCTAGTATCAGGGCTGGAACGGCACACTTTTACACACAAACTCACTAACCCATTAAACAATGTACACGTGCAGCGCGCGCGCGCACACACACATTAAAATCCCCCACAGACAGACCATGGTGGGGAGCGGGTGTTGTTAGCGACTACCTATTAAGCTTATCGTGGCATGAGGAATGTGACCAGCACCACGCTGGCCGCATTAGTGTCCCAAACACTATTTTTTACAAATCACATCAGGTACTAATTTAAGGCTGGGTTAATCTAGAGGAAGGTCAGGTTATGTTTAAACACCGATTTTCATAATGTTTAAACACTGTGCCAGGTATTCATTAAAGTCAAACTAACACATTCCCAGGATCATTTGGGTTATCATTCGCCAGTCAAGTTAGCCACGGGTACCCATTGTCTCACGTCGCCAGATGCATCGCGCCATGCGCGAACAGCTACACTACCGCTCCCCACAAAACAAAAGACAAAGATCCCTCATATAGCCTTAACAGACTGTAGGGTCAAGTGCCGTTAGCGAGTACCGATGAAGGTTGACACGGCACACCAGAGGGTGGGGGACCAACACCATGCCCGGCCGCATTTGTCACCCCAGTGGCGATATTTTCACATTTCACTAGGCACTCATTTGAGGCCGAGTCGACCTTGGGGAGGCCCAGGACCAGTTCAGAAAATCAGCACTAGTGTTGGCCGTGAGCGGGATTCGAACTCGGGTCGCCGGGTTTGTAGCCCAGTGCACTAACCGTTGGGCCCACCGCTCCCCACAAACACAAACGCACAATGCCACATGCATTTCTGTCAACAAGGACATATATTAAGTCCTTGGCATCCTGCACCTAGGATATGCATCATCAGTATAAAATTAATCAAGGTCTCGTCTTTGCAAAGGA
Organism: Mordacia mordax; assembly: GCA_036362905.1. Classification (NCBI taxonomy): domain Eukaryota; kingdom Metazoa; phylum Chordata; class Hyperoartia; order Petromyzontiformes; family Petromyzontidae; genus Mordacia; species Mordacia mordax. The sequence continues at coordinate 30,201,691 of JAZEWT010000002.1, read as the reverse complement.
AAGTGCCAAATGAGGCGACTCTCACATTATAGCCCGGTAAAATAACTACGCACTTTAAGACATTTTCCATCATTGGCTTATGCAGGCAACTGGGACGCACAGCCAGTTCCTGGTGGTGCACTTATGTGAATGTGATTCATCACTCACTTGTGTTCAGTAATGGGTCCGTGAAATTAATTCAATGCGTGAATCCTAGTGGACACCTAGCACAGAATTACATGGTTGTGGGTGTTGTATTCCGTGATGTGGTAACACTTGGTTGCATGCTTGAAGTCATGTTGTGCCAAGTCACCTGGTTGGGCTTGGTACATGTGACAAACACCTCCTTTGATAATGCTATTGTGTAAGCTTACGTGATTGTGTTCAGCAAGTTGACTGTGTCGAGTATAAATCATGGTCACTGACGTGGCTCTGCTATGTCGCATGCAAGTGTTTGTGACTGCATTGATCGCGTGACATTGCTCCTCCACGTGGGTTGCATCCGTCCACATGTTTTTGTGCAGGTGGCTCACTCGGAGATATGGACGTAGATGTCGGAACCACCCCCCTCAGGGGTGATAAAGCCGTGACCTTTGGAGCGGCAGAAGAATTTACAGACTCCCCGGTAAGATGGGCCAGCTGCTGCCCTCGCCGTTCTGCAAACATGCACATCCACAGAACGGGTGGTACAGTTAAGTTAAACGCAACTTTTTGTCAAAAGGAATACCAAATTTCTGAGCCATAGACTTCAATTTTATTAGAGGTGATTGAAGTAACCTCATGTGTATTAACTACAAAGCTAAGAAACTGAATCGATGAGATCTACAGCATAAGATACGACACATTCCAAAGGTGGGCGGCGCGGTGGCCCAGTGGTGAGCGCCGACGCCTCACAGCAAGAAGGTCCCGGGTTCGAATCTCTCGGCTCGGGTGCCTTTCTGTGTGGAGTTTGCATGCTCTCCCCGTGTCCGCGTGGGTTT
>JAZEWT010000002.1:30151689-30186563 GCA_036362905.1 Mordacia mordax | reverse complement strand
TGTATTTGGTGAGTTTATAGCTTTCAATCATTCATGTTCAATACCCGTTTTATCCTGTACAGAGTCGCAGGGGGTGGAGCCTATCCCGGCCGACAGAGGGCGCAAGGCGGGGGGAATAGTTAAGATGTGACCCAAGTACATCGCAGGCACGTGCCCTGAGTTTGTAGCTTGGTGATCCACTTACTGTTGGGTGGTACGTTGTCACCTCTATGAATCTTCGGTAGTCTGTATAACCTGGGAATTTTGATATCTTGTGAGTTTACCTGTTTTATTTTCTCTTTACTTCAGAAATTTAGTTTGACAATGATTCTGGTTTCGCATTCGATTTTCGTGGATGGATCCCGAGTTTCTCATACACCGAAGTGTTGCTGATTTCCTGGTGCATTTTCAACTTGTAATCGTCTATGTGACGATAAATGGCGTTCCCTTTGTTCACTTGCAGTTTGAGAATGTCTTTATTTTGGTTGCGTTTGTTGAGTTTTTTCGTTCTTCAGGCATGCAGTTTGATTTTGGTGGTTTGGATTTGTGCATGATTTTGCACACATTTTGCTAGATTGCGCACTCGACTCCCGTCATTATTTATTCTACCGGTGCATTTCGTAGTGTGGAAGAATAAAGTATAAAGTTTTTACGAGAATATATTGAACGAACATATATAACCCAGCACAGTCAGACTTAGCACTCAATTTGCAGAACACCTGAAGATGCGTCCAACGTGGGAGGTGAAACAGTGCGAGGGAGAAGAGGTGGAGTAATCGACACGTCTATCCCGAAAGAGCAGCTTTGGGAACAATCATCATGCAATGAGCTGAGAAAACCTACGTCAGAACAGCACTCCTATTATTGCAATAATACATGATATTTCCTGCAGATGTTGTGTAAAGTCTTGGATGACTACAGACATAATAGAATCCGCAATATTTGCCCATAGCATGATTGTATCAGGGCGGCGCGGTGGCCCAGTGGTTAGCGCTGTCGCCTCACAGCAAGAAGGTCCCGGGTTCGAATCTCTCGGCTCGGGTGCCTTTCTGTGTGGAGTTTGCATGCTCTCCCCGTGTCCGCGTGGGTTTTCGCCGGGCACTCCGGTTTCCTCCCACAGTCCAAAAAGCATGCTGCTACATAGGTTGATTGGCTCGCAGGCTAAATTGCCCCGCAGTGCCCGGCGATGGACTGGCGTCCCATCGGCGGTATATCCTTGCCTTGCGCCCTGTGTCTGCCGGGATAGGCTCCGGCTTCACCGTGACCCTATACAGGACTAAGCGGTTTCAGACAATGAGATGAGATGATTGTATCTCGCTGGAAATCTGTTGGTCGAAAAACCACTACGGTTTCTTTTTGCTGACCTTTAACTTCTGTTCTATTTTTACTCGATGATCTGGAGCCACATTGTTCATCGAAGCCCAAAATGAGCGCCAACTCTTTGCACGTTTTTGCAGAAGAAACTTTGACTTTGTGTAACAATATTTCAACTATATTCTTACACTCATGCCTCGCAGTGTTGCCAAGCATGGCCTATGACCTCTGAAGGTGACTGGCAGAAAATCACGAGAGTAGCCACGAGGTTGGCATGATATCGATTACTAGTGATATAAATACACTTCTGGACGATCCACCTTGCATATGAGCTGATTTTATTACTTTATGATTACTCTCCCAACTATATTTAATTTTGATACTAAGCTTTTGATATTTAATAACGTCACTTGCAATACCTTTTGAGATTCTTCATTATTAATACAATATTCTGCCTGTCCATGTTTATTGCATTTCTAAATTAATTGTAATTGTACAATGATTAGCCTAAACAGAATCTGCTTGATTTTGTTTTTTAATTGCTGGGATGATTGCTTTCCAAAGCTGTTCTTTCTGGATACCCGTGTCCAGCGCTCCCCCTCTCTCCAGCATGACGTTTCACCTCCGAAGTTGGAGGCATCAGATCGCCTGAGGATACTTCCATCGTGAAAGGCAAAACGTCGTGAAAGAGAGAGGAGGAGCACTTGACATGGCTATTCTGGAGAACAGCTTTGGAAAGTTGAAAAGAAATTCTCAGTTATTGAACCGTGAAAACCTACATGCTTAACATGGCTATGTTCCAAACATGTTTACATTTCTTGTGTGACAGTTGTTTTGAGCGATTACAGCAATTTGTTTTATTTCCACAATATATTGTCAGGAAATAAAGTAAATCTTTCCGAAAAAATAAAATTAACAACAATAATGATATGGTCCTATTTTGGAAAACAAACCGTACGACTATCGTGCATCTCACAAATCGTAGTATTGCCATATTGCAGCAATTTAAAATGAAACATATCCAGCAACTTTGGTTAATTACTTATGCATCACTTGATTTGTAATACGAACCACTTTTATGCACTGAGTACAACATTAAACATGCAAAATTTATCCTTAAAACATCTACAGTATCTATTTAACATTGATTATTACTGTGAAAACGTGTTAAATAATTCTTACGTTATTGGTGAGGAAGATATGTAACTGTTAAAAGATTTCGGCTGTAAGAACTGAAAAGCCGGTATATGCAATAGTGCGTTAGTGTGAATAGATCAGTAGCTAAACCCATGCAGTGGAACGTCGTAAAACGAAGTTCAAAGTCATATCTGGTCTGGGCCAATCAGTTTCAAGGACAGTGCATGTGTTATCAGAGCTTTTTTGTTTGCATATTTTGCCACAAGTATATTTGACCTTTTGCCAGCTGGACACTTTGTGAAAGTTGTACATTTGGTGTTTTCATATTTTACCACCCATTTAATTGCCAGAAATGGTCAAAATCTTTTCTCGTTTTTGTTTTTCACGTGTATGGTGGCAAAAGTACCCATAGTTCTATTCCGAGCTGTTTGGTCAACGTGGAGGAGTAGGTAACTTACTTTCCACGTGGACGGTGTGACTCTAGAGTTCTTTATAGTGGAGGACCTTCTACCATAAGTGATATGAGCAAAGCAATTGTAGTTCTGTACCTTTACCTTTAGACTTATATACAGTAGTCAAAACATCACCAGACGAATGATTAAATAATATTTCGCATCGCAAGTGGATGCATGCTCCGTAATAAATACTTGTCACTGGATGAATGACCAAGTACTGTATTACAGTACGCATGGACATACACTGCACTGTAGTGCGTGCGTTGTAGTACTATAGTGTACCAGGGATACGTACAGTGCATGACATATTCCAGCAAGGGACATATTCCAACAAGAGAGTGCTTTAAGATTTACAATCGATTAGAAACTGAAAACGGAGTATGGATCTTACTTCCCCGAATCATCTGTACTTCCGACTCCCTAACCTAATTAAAGTGCGAGCTGAAATCTTTGCCTTTCTCCTGTACATTTTTAGATTTCTCTCTATTAACCAAATAAATAAATAAGTGTTTCTTTCCCTCTCAAGTATGCCCATACCCATTGTTATACGCAGCGTCTTGAAATGGAGTTGCATTTATAGACAATCATAATCAGCCATGATCAATCCACTGTTGGATGAATGCCTCCATTCAACCCGTTGCCATAGCTCATGGTTCTGCGATATGTTGTGACTTTACATTTACCGTCTATACACGCTCTGATTTCATAGCTTCACCATATCCATGGTAGACACCCTCTTGGACGAGTAGCATTCCTTGCTTGTCACTTGTCATTACATATTCTTAACTTCCATTAACTACGAATACAGAGGGCGCACGGCGGGGTTATATCCAGGATGTGACGCCAGTACATCGCAGGCAGGGCACTAAGGACAATTTACTCAGCAGGTCAATTAACCTAGGCAGCAGCGTGTGTTTGGGCGGTGGGAGGAAACCGAAGTACCTGACGAAACCCCACGCAGACACGGGGAGTGAGAACACGCAAACTCCACACAGAAAGGCACCCGAGCCGGGAATCTAATCCGGTGTGATACCCTGGCGGGGAACCCTCTCAAAAGAGTCGAACTCGTCCCATGGCCAGTGTATCAGGTTCCGACATGCGCAGGCAACCACGTGGCGGGTTGCTGGTAACAAGCAACGACAGCATGCGCGTCACATTCACTCAGCCAGCAGACCAGAGGCTTCTGAGTTGTTGATGCTTTATTAATCCTCACTCCATAACAACACAACGGCCGGGGTAACACCACACACTTATTCCTACCCTCCCGCGCTTTGCGCTCTAACCGCTCAACACTGCTACTACATTCTGACGCGGGCCCCTTAACCGTCTTCCCACGGGAACTCTCTCTTGCACTTCAGCACACCGCCTAAAATATCTCCAGATGTCACCTCGTCACGTCACATCACACCTAATCCGTATCGTCCACGTGCCTCTATCGCACCCGCCGAATCTTCAGCCCACGTGATGTTTTCACACTCACAAGTCGACTTCACCCGACCACCGCCTTTGTTACCCCGGGGGCGACCCTAACTCTCACTCGGGCACGGCCACTCGCCTTGGCACGGCGCGAGGCTTTGACACCACACCGGGACTTCTTTGCGGTGCGGCGGGGACAGCGCTACTCACTGCACCACAGCCGGCCTCTCGTTGCGGCGTGTCCTGCCCAAGTCCACTGTGCAAGTACGAATGATATTGTAGAGTTCATGAAATTACAAAACTATAAATTCGGCGATGGACCGGCGTCCCGTCGTCGGGTGTATTTCTGCCTTACGCCCTGTGTTTCCGGGATAGGCTCCGGCTTCACCGTGACCCTATATAGGATTAAGCGGTTTCAGATAATGAGATGAGATGAGAAACTATAAATTACTGAGTATCGCTTTAACTACAACCCATTTTCGACACGTAATGCATTACATTGTCTTAACTCATTGGTGTAACAAGGCATGCCTGCAGGGAGGTAGGTACACACTGTCACGACGCACAATCCTGCTTTAATAAACATGGGCAATGCTATCAATTATACTGGTGACCACAGATGGCACTGGGAGACGTTACCGCTCATGGGCACGCCCCTGAACATGATGATCGGTTCAAGGCTACTAACACCCTCATCATTAAACACGTCTCAGTGATGTTACCAAGTCGGCGGTGCTAAGCTATGTGCGCTTAAAATCCATACAACACGTTGGTGTACGTGTAAAGACCCTCTCCATGCAGTGTTGGATGAGAAGGGTCTCCCCACACCGTGGGGGTCGGTGGAGGTTATTTGGCCATACGTCACCATTCTCGTCTATGTGGTTGGTGAAGGTGGGGGGCATGTATAGATTACAGCAAAAGTTGCGTCTTATTTTCAAGCTATGTTTCTAATCAATTTATTATGGTAATGCAAGCTGAGTATCTCATCATTAAAAAAATTGTTTCACTAACAGTTACCATTAGCAACATGCGAACATGAATCAACCCTTGTTTTACTATTAATTGCAACTTGCAGTAAGTGGTTACACTCTGTCACGTGCAACTTCTTTTGTTAACTAAATGTGTTAACGGCATTCTAGTCGCAGATATTATCAACAATGTAAACGATGTAATGTTTTGTGAATCACTTTCCAGAGCTCTTCTATTGGGATAGCCGTGTCGAGTGTTCCCTCTCTCCGCGTCCCACGTTCAGTTCTCAACGTCTGAGGACACCTCCAATCTGGGAGGCGAAACGTCACGAATCAGAGAGGGAACGCTCGACACGGTCATCTCGAAATAACAGTTTTACGAAGCAATTCCTCATACATGGAGCAGTGAAAATCTGTACGATGCAATGTTGTGTTCACCTTTGTTTGTGAGTGGGATACGTTTTGGGGAATGAATTGAACTGAGCCAAATCTCGGAGGTGAGACACGTGTGTGTCATCCAGACTAACTTGGGGCGGCAAGGTGGCGGCGTAATGTGGAGCGCTGCTGCCTCATAGCAAAATCCTGGGTTAAATCCTGGCTCGAATGCCCTGCACATTTTCCATGTTCTCGCTGCATTCCCGTGGGGTTTCGTCAGGTATTCCGGTTTTCTCCCACGCTTCGAGACATGCTGCATAGGTGAATTAGCCTGAATATATTGCCCTGCGAATGGACTGATGTCCTATCCTCGGTGTCTCTCTCAGAGCGGGAGATGACGTGTCGCTCAGAGCAGCAAGAATCACCTATCCCGCGGAATCAAGTTGGCAAAACATGACTAAGCAAGGAAAGTCAAGGACCATTTCATCTGTTAGACTCACAGCGCATGTGGAAGGGTATATCCAGGCCATCACGAACTACAGGACCCCGCCACGTGTCTGTGACACCGATGCCTCTCTACAAGACGCATTCAACGCCTTCTACGCCAAGTTTGAGACTCAGAATACCGAGCCGGCGAGGAAAACCTCCCCCCGCCAGATGACCGGGTGATCTCCCTGTCCCCTACCAGTGTGAGGGGACCCTCGCCAAGGTCGGCCCACACAAGGCTGCGGGACCCGACAACGTCACAGGTCGAGTGCTCAAAGCCTGCGCGGACCAGCTGACTGACGTCCTAACGGACATTTTCAACACCTGAGACAGCTCTAACGCTACAGCCTTCTTCACCACCGGTCTGATGGTGGTGGTTTTCCTTCGAGACCACCACCAGGTGGTGGTGGTACGTTGTCAGGTCCCGCAGTCTTGCTTCAAGACAACCACCATCAGACCGGTGGTGAAGGAGGCTGCAGCGTCAGAGCTCAACGACTACCGCCCAGTAGTACTTACTTCGATCATTATGAAGTGCTTTGAGCGGTTAGTCCTGGGCCACATCAAAAGCAAATTCTCCCCCACACTAGACCTAATGCAGTTCGCGTATCACACAAACAGATCTACAGAAGATGCAATCTCGCATACACTCCACCTGGCTCTGACCCACCTGGATCAACGCAATAGCTGCGTGAGAATGCTGTTCATCGATTTCAGTTCGCGGCAATTAACACCATCATCCCCCAGCAGCTGATTGGAGAGCTCGGCCTGCTGGGGTTCAACACCTCCATCTCTAACTGGATTCTGGATTTCCTCACTTAGAGGCCCCAGATCGGCAGCACCAACTCCAACACCATCATGCTAAGCACTAGCGCCCTACTGGGGTGTGTGTTGAGCCCAGTGACGTTCACGCTGTTGACCCACAACTGCACCTCCAGCTCCAGTATGAACCACATCATCAAGTTCGCCAACGACACCACCGTAGTGGGGCTCATTAGCAAGAATGAAGACACGTGGTACAGAGAGGAGGTGCAACGGCTGACAGACTGGTGCAAGGACAACAATATGTATCTCAACGTTGTGAAGACAAAAGAGATGATTGTAGACTTCAGAAGGTCCAGCGCTGATCACTCCTCACTCAGCAACAACGATGCCACGGTGGTGCGAGTGAAGAGCACCAAGTTCCTTGGTGTTCACATCGTAGATGACCTCTCCTGGACCACCAACACCAGTTCCTTGACCAAGAGAGCCCAGCAGCGCCTGAACTTTCTACGACGGCTGAAGAAGGTGCACCTTCCAACATCCATCCTCACAACCTTTTACAGGGGCACCATCGAGAGCATCCTGACTAGCTGCATTAATGTCTGGTAGGGGAACTGCCACGCCTCCGACCGTGCTAGTCTCTAAAGAGTTGTGCGGACAGCGGAGCGGATCATCGGCACCCCTCTCCCATGTTTGCAAGATATATTCAGCTCCCGGTCCATCCGTAAGGCCACCAGCATTGTGGCTGACTCTTCCCACCCCTCCCATAGACTGTTCACCCCGCTCCCATCTGGGAGAAGATTCCGCAGCAACAAGAGCAGCTCTGCCAGACTCTGCAATAGTTTCTTCTCCCAAGCAGTCGGGCTCCTGAACATCGAGCTGCTGCCTCCATCATCCCTGGACTCTGGTCTTCGCGCCCTGCTTTGACTTTGATCCCCTCGCCCTCCTTTCTGGCGCACACGGCACCCTCGTCCACTGGGCGCCACCGCCTTGTACCACACCACCGTGTGGCCCCCCACCCCCCTCTGGACTCATGCCAACTCTTTAACGACCCGCCCTCGCTCTGAGCTAAACCAACTTCCCACACCCCCCCCCCACTTGCATAGTCACCTTACTAGACAATTCAAAAGACAAAACAGAGATACTTTCATAAAAGTACGAGATCCTTCTATAGATATGTTGCATTTTTCTGACTATTTGCACATATCCATACTCTTTACAAACACTTTATACAATGTTTATAATGGTTGTTTTAATATCTCATCTCATCTCAGTCAGAATCCGCTAAGTCCTGTACAGGGTCGCGGTGAGCTAGAGCCTATCCCGGCAGACACAGGGCGCAAGGCAGGGATACACCCACGATGGGACGCCACTCCATCACTGGGCACTGCGGGCAATTTAGTCTGCGAGCCAATTAACCTATGCAGCAGCATGTTTTTTTCGACTGTGGGAGAAAACCGGAGCGCCCAGCAAAAACCCACGCGGACACGGGGAGAGAACATGCAAACTCCACACAGAAAGGCACCCGAGCCGAGATTTGAACCCGGGACCTTCTTGCTGTGAGGCGACAGCGCTACCGACTGGGCCACCGTGCCGCCCATTTTAGTATGTTTCTTTATATGCTAATTTAAAAAGAGTATTATTAGCATCCAATCATGCGTGTCTCTGTCGATATGTCCCTGTTGCATCATATAGCCCAAGGGGGATGTCATTTCGTCTCTGCTGTGTACTTTACTGTACATGACCGTGATGACAGTAAAGCTCTACTTGACTTCACTTATGACCCTGCCTTGCGTCCAGTGTCTGCCAGGTTAGGATCCAGCTCACCACAAACACTCCACAAGATTTAGCGGGTACTGATAATGAATAAATAACCAACCTGCATTGATTAGCGTGTTCCGTCAGGAATGGCATTTACGGTAATTAACCGTCTCCCCCCAAATGTTTGGTGTGGGTAGACCCCCACCCAGCACTATATTGACACGGCAACGATAGTTTAGAGTCTAATCCATAGTCAAAACAACTCCGCCTTGCCCGAAATATATACATCGTGTCATGGTATTCATAAGCTCTCATCGCTAAATAACCTAATCTACTCGAATAGCTGCTTGAAATAAAAATACAACATAGGAACATAAAAGTGGCTTGACATATCGCTGCTCTGAATTAAAATACAACATAATAGCATAGAAGTGAATTGACATGTGATTTGTATGTTAGATATTTTATTGGGTGGCACGGTGGCCCAGTGGGTAGCGCTGTCGCCTCACGGCAAGAAGGTCCCGGGTTCGAATCTCGGCTCGGGTGCTGCTTTCTGTGTGGAGTTTGCGAGTTCTCTCCCCGTATTCGCGTGGGTTTTCGCCGGGCACTCCGGTTTCCTCCCACAGTCCAAAAAAAATGCCGTAGCATAGGTTAATTGGCTTGCAGACAAAGTCGCCCGCAGTGCCCGGTGATGGACTGGCGTCCCATCGTGGGTATATCCCTGCCTTGCGCCCTGTGTCTGCCGGGATAGGCTCCGGCTCACCGCGACCCTGTACAAGACTCAGCGGTTTCTGACAATGAGATGAGATATTTTTATTTGTCCTACCCTTTTAATAAACGTGATATTCGAAGAAACGCCGTGTGTGTGGCGTTAGAATCGGTGAGTTTTGTTATGTCCCACTGAGCCGTGGGACGCCTTTAAGGAACCGAATGAGCAGTTTCCGTGACCCGCTTTAACCCCGCGTGACTCGCGTTGAACCGCTCGGACGCCTTTAAGAAACTGAAGGCTGCGATTGCTGGGGCAGTCGACCAATAGAAATCGCCGCAGTTCAATACATTTAAACTCGTGTGCAGCGTTCAAAGTCTTAACGATTACGCGTTCACCGCTGCCTTGAGGTTCTTTACTTCACATGGCTTAATTTTCCAACGCGTCACCGGCACGGCTAAGCAATCCACGTCAGTCTTTGATACAGTTGCAAAAAGTCCGTTTTTTTTTCGTAAACGGATTTCCGGGAACCCTGCGTCGCCTCCGCCGGCTGAGTGCGATCGCCTCCCGGCGAGGATTCTAGGCGAGGGCGGCGTCCAGGAAGGCTTGAGTAGGCCGCACGGTCTGGTGGGGGGGGTAAAGGGACGAGACATTGCAAAGAGGTACAGATACCACTGGCTGAGAGCGTCAAGCACAGGAAGATATTTGGAGACAGGGCTATAGAGACACGGCAGGGCAAGGATAAGACCGATACGTATGGACAACTGCGGTTGACGGCGGCAACGATACACGCCGAGGCACAAATACATTAACATACATAGAGCAGCGCTTTGAGACAGATCTAGAGATACAGCGAGACTCATTTCGCGTTATTTAAAATACTTAGAAGAGACGGAGATATAACCATAACCGTATAGCCATAAAAACACACACACAATCCACGTGTCTCGCACGTCATCAGACTAATAGCCTGATGAGCTCTCCAGTCGTGAAGCCTGGTGTTTGGTGAAGCCTGGCCAGGCAGTGTGGGCTGACAACGATGATCATAATGGTGACGCTTCTTGTGTCGCTATCATGAGCGTGCTCGCAACGCTGCTCCTGATCTACTTTTTCGCACTGCTGTGGCTGCGCATGATGTGGACGGGGCGCTACCTGCGCAAGCCGCTGACCCGCTCGCTCTACACGAGCGCCATGGGTCGGCTGGGATTGAGCGAAAGCTACGGCAGCCAAGACGAGGAGCTTGGGGTGACGAGCGCCAAGTACGACGAGGTGAGGATCCAGCCGTAGCCTTGGGCTCTGCGTCACGGAACCATCACTTGCGGTTCCTCTCAGTAATACAGGTGTTCGGTAAGGACCTGACATCAATGACATGTCAGTCCGCGGCTGGATGAGTGCCTCCGCACGCTGTGCTGGTCGGAAGGACTGTATTATACGTTCCATTCTTCACGCTGGCCATTGCAAGTGGGTAGAGGTAGCGAACAGATATACGAGGCCATCAAAGTACAGTGCATCACTCCAGTGGCGTTTGCCTTCTGCTGGCCTCCCAAGTGTCCAGACAAATAAGTTGGTTTGCTAACTTTAAAGCCTCTCACCTTCGGTCATGATCAATTAATTGGCTATTGAATTTCAAGGCGTGCAAGCAGTTGTCATGCTCTCTTGTTCCAGCTCCTACTTTTGTGGCGGTTGCCTCTTGCTTTTGTAACAATATTGCGATTAGCTTGAGGGCTAGTTCACTACCATGGTTGAGCTACCACTAATATCAATTAGAATAAAACATACTGCCGAGGTGTAATTTCAAAAATGGTTTTTTTTTCAGCAAAACGGGTCAATGTATTCCCATTCTGCTATGATCCTGTTACACTTCTTTGTGTCTTGATAATGCATTGGAATTAGTATTCATTTTGTGCTGTTCAGTTTTGCGTGTTACTGTTTACTTTATGGTTGGGGGGTATCGTATATATTGATGGACTGGCGTCCCGTCGTCGGGTATATTCCTGCCTTACGCCCTGTGTTTCCGGGATAGGCTCCGGCTCACCGTGACTCTATATAGGATTAAGCGGTTTCAGATAATGAGATGAGATGAGAGATTGTATGTGTTGTTGCCTTCATCAGATGTAATGTTTGTTGTGTCGCAAGAATCCCGCATCTAGACTTCGCAAGCTCACTTGGTACTTTCTGCTGTTATGGCAAACATTAATCTTTTGCGTATTGCATACTAATTGTTTAATCGCAATTTCCATTGTGGAGGTTATGGGTTTAATTTTCGAAGGACTAAAATCTTGGCATATTGTGTCATGGAAACCCGATATTTTGTTGCATTTAAATCTCATGCGTAATTGTTTTTAAAGAAAACCTGACACAATGGTCCCATGTAAATTACTTTTAGCACCAGTAGTTTTTTTTTCCATTAATGCAGGTGTTACAAGACTTTACTATAAATAGTGTCAGTAATATGAATAGTAAGGAACAGTTCAAGGGATGATTGCACTTTACAGTTAATTACCAACAATTTAACCTGGATTCTAGTGCAAGGCGATTACTGCCGCACGATTGTTTTGCATGTGAACACACGCTCGCACGCAGGAACACATAGTGACTGAGTTTTTTTTTTAAACGTTTGTATGTTTTGTAGAACAGGTTTCATTTAATCTTTTAATCACTGCAGGACTTCTAGAAGCGTTGATGGAGATACACATCAGTTGATGTTTCAACCCAATGCTGTTTTTGAGACGTAAATGTTTAGCAACCTAAATACAACCGGAAAGTTGATCATGTCAGAGAGTACTGTGTCACTTGTCGTTAGACTGATTGAATATACTCATCTCATCTCGTTGTCTGAAACCGCTTAGTCCTATACAGGGTCACGGTGAAGCCGGAGCCTATCCCGGCAGACACAGGGCGCAAGGCAAGGATATACCGACGATGGGACGCCAGTCCATCGCCGGGCACTGGGAGGCAATTTAGCCTGCGAGCCAATCAACCTATGTAGCAGCATGCTTTTTGGACTGTGGGAGGAAACCGGAGTACCCGGCGAAAACCCACGCGGACACGGGGAGAGCATGCAAACTCCACACAGAAAGGCACCCGAGCCGAGAGATTCGAACCCGGGACCTTCTTGCTGTGAGGCGACAGCGCTAACCACTGGGACACCGCGCCGCCCATTGAATACACTGTGTTTTGAAATTTTTAAGTCTTTTTATTTTTTGTAAGACATTTAATGAGTTGGAAATGTCATAATTTTGGATTTTAGATTTTTCAAATTATAACTTTCAATTTTACTGTTCATTACAATGCCTATCAGATGACTTAACGCCCAAATTTAAAGTTCCTTTCACATCTATTTTACACTGCCTTCTCTTGCGTCTTACCTTTCTTCCTTTACAAAAATGAAAATATGTTTTACCTAGCTCCAAAAGTGTTACCATCCCCCGTTATGTTTAGTGACGTATGGTCACACTTAGACACGTGTTAAAATATTAGCCATCATTACTCCATTACTGGCTCGCACAGTTTCAGGATGCCATGGTCTGTCTAACCCCTGTAAATGAGTTAACATCTTCACTTCATTTCCACAGCAGCCATCCTCTTGTCCCATTCTTTGTCTGCCTTTCTGTCTTAGTATTGCCCATCAACCATCATTCCTTCTAGCTGGGTGCTCTGCCCAAACCCACTTTTCTTAAGTCACTACGGTGTCACTAATTTACATTTATTTGTTCCACTTTTTTACTCCAATGGTCTCATCTCATTATCAGAAACTGCTTAGTCCTGTACAGGGTCGCGGTGAGCCGGAGTCTATCCCGGCAGACACAGGGCACAAGGCAGGTATATACCCATGATGGGACACCAGTCCATCACCGTACTCTAATGATCATTTATTCAAATTAAATATGGCTTTTCCCTAGTTGATGACGTTGTTTCTTAAAAAAAAGAGTTATTTTTGTTAATACGCCGTTCATATGTCGTTGCTTACATGCTGTTCTCTCAGCACTTTGTGACCCTCGGGTGAAAATCACTCTAGAAGTGCAATTATTATTATTATTACATTGATGTGTTACTTTTTAAAATAACATTCATGGTGCGTGCATGTGCGTACACAGTGGTACAGAGTAAATAAGTTGCTGCTTCGAGAGGACCTTCGCGCACTGCTGCAGGAAAACAATCTGGATGCAAGCACACGTGCTTTCCTCACCAACAGCACTGCCAAGACGGGATGGCTCTTCACACAACTCTACTACTCCATGGCCTCCTCTCTGTTGGGGCTCTTTGTCTCACGGACATCTGTGAACGGGTGCGTCATGTGTCACAGCATTAACTTCCCTTCTTCGCCCTCGATCCTCCAACCTTAATGATTGTTAGGTCACCCCTTTTTAACTTCAATTATTTTATTGCCTTTGCCTTCAAATTCTCATTTCAGTATCATTCATTAACTATCAATATCAGCTTAATCCTGTATAGGGTCGCAGGTATCATTACCCGCTTAATCCTGTGCAGGGTTGGGGCCGAAGCTTATCCAGCTAGACACAGGGTACAAGGCGGGGCTATACCCAGGATGTGACGCCAATACATCGCAGGGCACACTTTTTGGAGCAATTTTCACCACAGGACAATTGACCTAGGCAGCAGCGTGTTTCTGGACGTTGAGAAAAAACCGGAGTGCCCAGCAAAAACCCATGCAGACCCGGGAGAACATGCAAAAAACTCCACACTGAAAGGCACCCGAATTGAAAACCGAACCCGGGAGCTTCTTGCTGTGAGGCAGCAGTACTACTCACTGCGCCACCATGCTGTCCAGCCTTTAAATAATATTTTAACTATCAGCATCGTCATGAGACAAAAAAAAAACTCCTTTCACCATAAGTACTGCACGCAGTTTGTTACCTTATTTTCAGAAAATGGGCCCAGACGTCACCTTAACAGAACTACCACCTTTTTGAGTTCCTTCAATAAGCCTCCTTTTAGCTACCACAGGGCATACTTTTAATATGCCATCCAAATAGTGTTCAATACAGGTTCATCAAACCAAAATGATGATTGTTTCCAAAAGCTGTTCTTTCGGGACTGCCAGGTCGATTACTCCTCCTCACTCCTTCGTGGCATTTTGCGTCCCATGTTGGAGGCATTCTGATGCATTGTGTGGGTGAGTCACGTGTATGACTGCAATTTATATGTGAAGTTGCTCTCTCATTCTGCATCACTCCCTCCCATTTCGCCTCACTCCCTTCCATGGGGAGGTTCATTTGCTCACATATTAGAATTCTGATTAACTTAATCTGGTCCCTTCCCCAATTTACCAACTAATGTGAACTGAATTTCTATTTCATGAATTCCTGCTGAGTTGCTAAAGTGGTGGGTGTTCTCTCCTAATGTTATCTTTAGTCCACTGTTTTACAGCTGTTTACTGTTTATTTTATAAACTGGCTGCCAGGTTTAGCTGAGCTTTATTCTAATTTCTTTTTTGAAGTTCATGTTTTTTTTCCCCTCTTGTGAATTTTGCTTCATGGATTAATCTTGGGTCTTTGTGTGGTGGATAGCAGCCAGTACGCGTACCTTGACAAGATTCGCGAGCAAATGGACCCTCGCCCCCCTTTCCATTGTCTCTTGAAGGGAGTGACGTGGAATAGGAGAGAGTGACCCGATAGGAGAGAGTGACTTGCCTTGTAAATAGCAGTCACACACAAGACTCACCCACATAACTCCTGAGGATACCTCCAACGTTGGTGAAACGTCACAAAGGAGAAAGGAGGAGTGATCGACGCAGCTATTCCGAAAGAGCAGTTTTGGAAGTAATTATCATCTATCGAGCATTGAAAATTTACATCAGATCAAAATGTTTAACTGTTAGAGTTGGCACTGTGCTTATTACTGTCATCATTGATTCTCCACCATCCTTTGTTGCTGGAGAGTGGTTGTCTTGAACTGTCCATAACAAAAACTAGACATTTGTTAATGCTTTATTAATTCTCAATGAGGATGACACACACATTTTCAGTTCTGTAACAGTCTGAACTTTGTAACGAGTAGAAAAGGTTTTTACCATGTCTGGCAATTATACAGGTGTTAAGAACTTAAAACACCAAAATAGACACTTTGACAAAGTGTCCAGTTTGCAAAAGCCACACATACTTGTAGCGAAATATGCAAACAGGAAGCTTTGATAACATATGCATTGGTCTTCAAACTGATTGGCCTACATCAGACATGTCTTTCTTTTGAGCCTGATTGTTGCCAAAAGGCAGTCAGCTCAGGACAATGCAATATCAATGCTTAGTAGCTCAGATCGAGCTGTTTAAGCTGTGGGTACTTTTTGCCAGTGTACATATGTAACGAGAAGAAAAGGTTTTTACCATTTCTGGCAATTATACCTGAGCTGCTAAGCATTGATATTCCCACAGTGCTATTAGAGTGGTGTTCATCCCATGATACCCAAACTTATCTTTTTATTCCCTCCACTTAAATGTTAGAAATTTAAGCTTCTTCACTCCTGCTGCCTTACGACTATGTGCATGATGAAAACAATTGTGATGAGGAGGATGGTAATGTTAATGATGTCGAGCCATGATTAGATGCCCATGGATGTGTTGACAGGTTACTTGGCCGTGGCTCCATGTTCGTGCTCTCAGCAGAGCAATTCCAGCGTTTGCTGGGCATTGTGGACAGCTGGCATGCCGACTCTCTGCTGGATCTGGGTGCTGGCGACGGGGCAGTAACCGCCATAATGGGAGCGCACTTCCACAGGGTGTTTGTCACCGAGGTGTCGCCTCCCATGCAGTGGCGGCTGCGCAAGCGCAACTTCACGTGAGTCATGTTAGGTAGAAGTGGGGGAAATGAGTGCGATAGCTGGGTGACTCAGAGGTCGGATCATTCAGCTGGCACCACAAGTGATGTTATCCCAATGGACGCTGGCTCTTAATGCCCCCTCCGTTCAGTGGGCGATAGAGCCTTCTTGTACGTTTCTCCCAGACTCTGGAACTCCCGTTACAAATTCAGTCAACTTGACTCCCTGTGCATCTTCAAATGCTCTCTCGAGACTCACTTCTTCTATGAGGCCTTTAAAGTCCTCTGGCTTGGACTTTGAAAAAAAAGGACCATTGATGCTGCTCACTGCTGTGTGCTTGGGTGATGGTGCGCTCTTGACCCCTATTTGTTTTAACAATTATTTCAAGTGTTATGTCCTTCATTGGTCTATGGTCATTATCTGACTTAATTGATCTATTCTGATGTTGACATGCCATTCTCTCAACAGTTCTGTGCAATGCTTTGTGACCCGTGGGTGAAAGATCGGATGGTTTGTACCGCTTCTGGGTCTGTTTATATGGGGGTTGTGATGTCATCACCCGCGTGATTAGGCCTGGATTGCCCATTGTGTCCCGGCACGCCTGATCACGCGGGTGATGACATCACATCCCCCATATAAACAGACGCAGAAGGGGTTCGAGCCATCCGATCTGCCCGACCAGTTTTTGGCGCGGGTGCCTGATGATGCTGAACGTATTTGTCAGCGAAACGTCACTTTTGAACACACCGGTGTGCTGAGATAGTAAAGGAATTGTCACGTTTTCTGTTCAACGTGATAACCCCTTGCTGATTGGCCGTGTTGGATGGTGGACGGTTAAACGACACTGTTTTATAATTTATAATTTTTTACGTGACCTGACCCAAAAATGGATTTCATTGATAATATTGATCACGAAAGCCTTCGAATTAAAGCAAATATTATTATTATCACTGATGTCATGGATACGAATCCAGGCAGCTGCTTGTGATTAAACAGCATTTTATTTATACTGGAAAAACCCAATGAAAAAATTAAGCTCTTATTCGTAGCTATCTAGTCCAAATCTTTTTGGCAATTGTGGAAAATTACAGTGTAACTTAAGTTGCAATAAGGTAATTACCTCAGCTCAGTGGCCAGTTACTGAACAAGATATATGATCACGTTCAATTTGTTTCCGTACTTATGACTTTTTTCCAGTAACGATTTGTCATGTCACGAATATACAGATATTACTCTGATATGCAGTGCGGATGGGAAAATGCTGCCCTGTACTGATTGGACAAGAGGTTACCTGAAGGGATAGGCTTTGTGATATCTGCTTCTGTAGGCTATTTTTTTGTAATCACAAAGGGGTACATTGCTGTTCCAGAGTTCCAGATGGATACCTTGTATCATGGCTTGAAACCGATTGCACGATCAGCATCACGACATGAAAATGTTCCTCCTATAATCAGCTGTGCTTTGTGAATAAGAGGAGTGAACTGACAAATTTCCCTTAGTCACAGCTACGTGAAGTTCTGCCACTGGCACTTTTTGCTTTACACAGGTATTGTAGAAAAGTGGAGTGAATGGAAAATTCCTCTTTTAATTTATGTGGTCCTGTATATTAGTGGTTTCACATGCCCCCCACCATGTGTTGTAACTCTCACGATTGCCCACAATCCCCTTGTGTGCCACACCGGCTTAAATATGTGTCTGATAACCTGCTCCAACATATAGCTCGAGGGTGATTTTGTCTCGAAGGTTTGTTTGCTTTGCATGCAGCGTGCTGAGTGTGACAGAGTGGAACATTGTGCAAGATCAGAACTACGACTTGGTGAGCTGCCTGAACCTACTGGATCGCTGCGAGCATCCACTGACACTACTGCGCGAGGTGCGACAGGTGTTGCGGCCTGGCTCAGGGCGCCTGCTGTTGGCAGTCGTACTACCGTACAGGCCCTATGTAGAGCGTGGTAAGTGGGAGCCTCCTATTTTGTAACATTTTTTTACCACGAGTGATCGTTCCGTCATCCCTTTCTTCCGCTTATTAAAAATGAGCCTATCAATATTTGTGTATTTGGGTCACAGAACGGCAAATTAGTGACACTGTGCTCACGGAAAGATGACCCTGGGTTTGATTCCTGACTTCGATACTTTTCTGTGTGGAGTTCGTTCTACTTGTGGTCTGTATTGGTCTTCTTCAGGTAATCTATTCTCCCATAGTAAAACAGAATATTGTAAACAATATTGGCGAAGCATTCCAATACTAAAAAAATAAATGAAGGTACCCAGCTGGCATTACAGTCTAAATCGGCTTCGTTCAATACAAAATACTCATGTCACCTCCTAAACCTCAACTCCAGACTACAGGACATCATTGTGGCCTCCCCTCATGCTGGCCTTCTTAATAGTTTAAGATTAAGCGATTCCCACCAGTCTCTACGTATTGTAACATAAGGTGGGGTCAGAGGCCTGCCTTTTTAGGGTAAAGTAAAAAAAAAATACGTGGCTATGGGTTAGTGTTGAGGTTACAATGATCTTTCGACGTGTTCGTGAATGAAGGTGAGCTTACTACTGCAAATGTCCACGTCTTAGAGGCTCCTCTGTAGCCCGTAATATTGCAGTTATGTCACTAGAAGGCGCTGTAACGGTGTCTGAAGTTTTCTGATGATCCATCCATCCATTTTCTATACCGCTTGTCCTGGAGAGGGTCGCGGTGGCAACAGTCCAAGGAGAGTGGACCAGACGTCCCTTTCCTCAGCCACTCATTCCAGCTCTTCCTGGGGGATTCCCAGGCGTTTACAGGCCAGCCAAAGGATGTAATCCCTCCAGCGTGTCCTGGGTCGGCCTCTAGGTCTCCACCCAGTGGGCCGTTCCTGGTAGACTTCCCGGGGGAGCCTTCCAGGGGGCATCCTTGCCAGATGCCCGGACCACCTCAACTGGCTCCTCTCAATCCGGAGGAGCAGCGACTCTAATGATAGAAGCTCCAAACTCTTATCAGACAGCTCAGGTAGAGGTACCTACAAAATCACATTTTTTTGTTTGAATTCTAGCTTTAAGGAACTGTTCTCACATATGAAGCAAGCTTCTAAAATGATTCTTGAGCATATTGCAGTTGCAATACACTTAGTCCTCTTTATTTGCAGGGGATAGGGGGTAAGCGTGATCACGGTAGGTTAGAACCACATATATTGGTAGCACCTCTCCAATATATATACTACATCCGCACATTAACATAAAAACAAGCCTTAATGAACACAGTAACCGTATAGCTATACTGTGAATACCTGAAACAAAATTGTATTAATCAATAAAACATGACCGAAAATAAATGCTGTTTCAACTTGAACATACACGTACGAAGAGATTGGGAGGGGGTAGGAGATAGCGTGGTTGAGAGGAGGAGTGGATGGGGGGGGGGTGAGTGGTTGTGAGGAGGTGGGAGTGCTTGAGCTAGGGCAGGGGTGGGGGGGGGTAAGACGGTTCAAAAAATCGTCACTGGTTTTGCTAACCGTGACACTGCGACTGCTCACACATCCACACATGCACACGAAGTCACAGATACATCCACACACAGTCACCCTCACTCAGACACACGTGAATTTACACATGCGCAGGTCGCAGCAGCAGCCGCCTAATCCCTCTTGCTCAGTTTGTAACCCCGTTCGCCCACTTCCCATTGGGCAATTTCTTTCCTCGCTTGCCCAGTTTGTATCTCCCTTTTCGATAAGCTTCGAGAATGGCACTTAGGCCGAGCTAGCCTAATCCTAAGAGTACGTGAAACTATGGATAGATTAACGGCAAATAAGGAGTAGGTGTAAGCACAGAGTTACCTTACTCGTGCAAAATTGACAGTCTGGCAAGTAGAGAGGTCATGGGGTGGGATTTCACCTCTGTTAACGTGTACTTTATCAATCATTGGATGTATAACGTATCTAACAGTTATATAAGTAAAGGTTGCACCATTTCACTTCAGCTTTAAAGAGATTGAATAAAAATACACCTTGAATAGCTGTGCCGGGTTATCTTTATTAACGATTCATCTTTTATTAGGTATATGACATTGATTATGAAATTTATTTGTATTATACTTTGACGTTGCTATAACATTTTGACTGTAATTGTTGATAAAATATAAAAATATAAAAATAAGCATGAGACCTATTGCAATTAAAGAAAAAAATGCATCTGTAGGAATTATGCATACCTTTAAAACTTGGGTTTGTCATTAGTAAGTAATGCTTTAGCAATAAATGTTACATTTTAAACCACACATGCAGTTGTTACATGGCGCGTGGCATCTGAGATGATGTCGTCTTGGCCACTAAAGAGAATTTCTTCAGTGTTTGCTTTAAATTCTTAAAGTATCGGGCAACTCTTTGATTAATGTGGCCAATTTCCTATAGGGTTTCAAATACGTCAGCAATTTACGTATACCACTACCTGATTTGCGTCGGCTCAACCCACACCTACGTCACTGGCAACATCCGTCTTTTTTCGCATTCATCAATTCGTCAGCCTTCACCTCCACCTGCCCAACACTACGCCCCCACTCGTGCCCCTGAGGTGACTTAAATCCACCACGCTTCCAACTGATGTCACCCCCCCCACCCCTCAGCCCAGCAAACGAATGCTAGCGAATCATTGGTTCGACTTCCGCGGTTTATTATTCTTTCCATCTTTCAGGAATACATCCCGAAGTAAACCGAGGTGATACTGTATCGGATTATTGCTGTGTGAATTATCTTGTGCCCCCACAGACAGAGATTGTACATTACAATGCATCACCTTCGTTGAAAAGTAAAAAAAAAAGCTTGTGTTTTCTTCAAAACTCGACTGTTTGGGCGGGTAGCTTCTTGCTCTTCATGACATTGATGTTCTCATAAAGCCCAGTGTTTTTCACTTCCATCTGCAATTCTACTTTCTTGATCTGTAGGGGGAGGAAGGTGGTGAGAGACAGAAAAGCCATGTTTACACCACACAAATCCATGGTGGACGGTAGTTTACAGTACTGACCCCGCATAAGCTAAAACATTTCTAACTTAATGAGGTGACTGGGGATGTCATGGGGGTGATGTGCATCTAAAAGCACATCAGCCAGCAATACTGGGATTCCAGATTCAAAATTGAGCAACTTCAACTCGTAATTAAAACACGTGTCTTGCATGTAGCAAGGTTGTGGTTCATAGTCTTTGAACAGGTGAATTCTTTATTTTACCAGTTGAGAACTAAGTCCAACTAAAACTTTGTTAAGTGAGGGTGAACTTTATCATCATTATCAATACCCACTTAATCCTCTACAGGGTTGCGTGGGGCCAGAGCCTATCTCGGCAGACAGAGGGCGCAAGGCAGGGCTATACCCACGATGTGACGCCAGTATATCAAAGAGCACTGGGGGCAATTTACTCAGTAGGCCAATTAACGTAGGCAGCAGCGTGCCTTTGGACAGTGAGAGGAAACCAAAGTACCCGGCGAAAACCTACGTGACACGGGGAGGGAGAACGCACAAACTCCATACAGAAAGGCACCCGAGCCGGGAGTCTAACCCGAGTTCTTCTTGTTGAGGCTACAGCGGTACTCACTGCGAGGGTGAATTTTATCAACAATTAGACAACCAATACATTAAACAAAACAGCAATAATAATATAAAGGCATGGGACAAGGTTATGCGGTAACGAAACATACATTTGAGCTTATCCACATACATTAAGAATCTCATCTCATCTCATTATCTGAAACCGCTTAATCCTATATAGGGTCACGGTGAGCCGGAGCCTATCCCGGAAACACAGGGCGTAAGGCAGGAATACACCCGACGACGGGACGCCAGTCCATCGCCGGGCATTGCGGGACAATTTTAGTCTGCGAGCCAATCAACCTATCCAGGAGCATGCTTTTGGACTGTGCGAGGAAACCGGAGTACCCGGCGAAAACCCACGCGGACACGGGGAGAGCATGCAAACTCCACACAGAAAGGCACCCGAGCCGAGAGATTCGAACCCGGGATCTTCTTGCTGTGAGGCGTCAGCGCTAACCACTGGGCCACCGCGCCGCCCACATTAAGAATAGTTTTTTGCTGATTTGCCATGAAGACTAGTCTTAACAGGGCTTGAATGGACCAATTAGTGTTGAGAGAGAGGTCTATCAAAGTAACTTTTAGAAGTATCTGTTATAATCTTCTGTGGTGCTTCCATTAGGTGACATGCTGAGTGGTTTGAGAAATTCCCTCGATTCAGTTAGTACAACTATGATATGATTGTAATATGAAATAAAAGTTTTGTCTCCATGAGCTACATAGTACCTTCTGACCTTTCATTGTCCATAAGCTTCATAAATCGACCCAAGCAATAGTTGCCTGTTAATTTATCATCCCTCAGCTCTTACGCCAATGTGGATGCTGTATTTTTGGTGATAAAATATAGGGAAAAAAATCTCTGATGCTTTAACATGCACTCTCTACATACGTGTTCGAGAGTTCTTTTCTGGGTATAGAGTTTGCCACTCAAAACACGTTTAACACTGTTTAGGGTTAGCGTGTGTGCTTACAGCTTTCGTAGTCGCAATGGGCTGATGTGATCTTGGTTGTTTTGGAGGTAGGTCCGTTAGATCACTGTACATTTGCGGGGTAGCAGGATTCAGCGACTGCGTTTATATTCACAAATGAATAGACAAACAAGAAAAAGGCAATCCTGAAGCAATCAGGAATCACGCATCCAGAGTTTGCAAGCTCACTGGGTATCTTCTGCTGTAGTAATACACATTAAGTCTAACCTTACAGGAAAGATAAACGTCAATACTAGCAGCTGTTATCACGAGCTATGTTTTGCTGTATGCCTGTGCTGTCTATCACTCCCACATTTAATAAATCAATGCTGTGATGTCATCTTAGTGTCACCATGAAATGCCTGCTTTTGACTTTATATGTGTAAAAAATATCCTGAATGAGTATTCAAACTGTTGTAAGGCAGCTGTAGTCGCATAACCTCAATGTGTAGCCATAAGATAAGGATTGTTTGTAGTTTGCGTTGCCGCATAGCACATCTTCCTGCATGATGACGTGGGTTAAATGTAGGGAAGTGGGTTTTGTTTGTGCAATGTTATTTGCTTGCGTCAGTGTGTAAATGCATGTGGAGGCGTTACGAAGTACTTGGGAAACTGTGTTCAACTTCAGGAACAATTGCCTATTATGTAACACTACCGTAGGTATTTTCTCTATTCTAATGCACAACACTATTTGGTCCTGTATCATTATCATCAGCCATGATCTGTCCATTGCTAATGAAGGCCTTCCCAAGGCATTGTCATCTCAAACGATCCTGTGATTCGTTTAACTGCTGCACATTAGCCGATTTTATCACTTCATCTTCCGAATGGACATCTTATCAGATATATCTCCCCCTTTGGTTTTCATTGCATTATTCGTCTCAGTCTTTACCATGGTTCTTCTAGTGTTTGCTTCTCTCACCGAGCCAAGCAACAGCTGCTTATTCAGCTATGTGGAGAGCCCTCAGGCATCCTCCGAACCTCATCAGAGGGCAGTTATTAATAATGTGTGGCGTAGTTTGTCATCCACAGTCGCATAGTGGGTCCTGTCAAAGGACCCCAGGTATGGAGGTTAGCTGCACACAGTTCATGGCCGGGGCGGAATCGATTCAGCAGGGAGCACATTTGGTAGATCTGAGCCAGACACACACTCGGTGAGTTTGATGACGAGAGACCGCTTTGCTTCATCCAGGGCTGACCACTCCCATTCCAAACAGAAACCGCAGGTAACTCTTCAGACAAGCTGCTCCAAATGGGTTGTCGATATGTTAGACGTGCTGTTGGAGGGCTTTAACAACTCCCGATGCAATGGCAGACTTGGATTTGCACGAATCTCATTCACCAGTTTGGTTGTTGCTTCTCTCCATGGGATATGAGGTTGGGCGATCCTGTTCAGCACTGGCAGCCAAGGAAGTGGGCATTGATTGCAGCAAAATCCCATCTAAAGACTCACTTGTTCCATAAGGCATTGATGTCCTCTGCCTAGGATTGTTGATGCTGCTCATTGCTATGTGCTTGGATTATGGCATGCTGTTGACCTGTGCCTGTTCAGGAACACTTACTGCTTCCTTTATTTGTTTAATAATATATTTATTTGTTACCCGTGGCTCCTTTGCATTGGTTATTATGATGACTACGTCGTCAGTAAATCTGATATGGTTAATATTCTCTCCGTATATTTATGAATGCATGTATCCCAAAGATAAAAATGTAGCTGTTGATACTGAAAAGAATATGAGAAACGAGTAGGCATTAACACATCGTATAGCCTCAGTATGAGCTGTTGAATATTGACGTGATACATATGGAAGCACCTATGTGAAATTAAGTACGTATGCATACATTAGCCATAAAAAAATTAAGTTGTGGGAGGTATCTTATGAACAGAACGGAGGTTTGACGAAGGTGGTCAGCTTGCTCAGGTGGGCCATTATTGCTGATGAACCACTGAGGAAATGCCATTGAGACCATGGTTTTGAATATCGGTGAGCACTGACATTTCGCCAGTTTGCACGATATAGGGTCACGGTGAGCCGGAGCCCATCCCGGAAATACAGGGCGTAAGGCAGGAATACACCCGACGACGGGACGCCAGTCCATCGCCGGAGTTTGCACGATGTAACAGTTTAATCGTCTAAGTACAGTTGCCAATGACAGCGCTAAAGCAGAACATACATGTTGCCTTTAACTTAATTTTCCATGTTTTTCTCTGAGACTTAAACACTTATATTTGATTAAAAAATCTTTGCTATGGATTAAAAAAAACCCCAATTTGTTTTGTAATGTTGTTGACGTGCCATTCTCTCCGCAGCTCTGTGCAGCGCTTTGTGACCCTCGGGTGAAAGGGCTCTATAAATGCAATTATTATTATTATTAAAACGTGTGTTTGAGCGCAGATAAGTAGATATATTGAAGTAACTTGAGATATATATAGTTTTTCAATGTCATCTTAGAAGGGTGTTCTCTGACAGAGGTGATGCTCAGCTTATTGCTTTGGGCTGTCTGCAAGATTTGGGAAACCCATTGAAGAGTTGGCCTGTTTTTCAACACTTCACAATACAGTTTTGTTGATAATACCTCGTCTTGATGGGAGCTATCATAATTGCCTTTGACAAGATGGACAGAGAGTGTAATGTGTTAAACATGGTTGTTATAATAATAATAGCATTTATAGAGCACCTTTCACCCGAGGGTCACAAAGCGCTGCACAGAGCGGCAGAGAGAACGATATGTCAACAACGACATAACGGAAAATCAGCAACAGTAACGTTATATTTTTTCGTTTTTTTTTACAAATCAGAGCTGTGGAGAGAACAGCATGTCAACAACAACATCAGGACAGTTCAACTGAAAGTTAAATAGTAGCACAAAATTATAGGACATAAAGTAAGTTGATATTTGTCTAAGTTTTAGGTTTTATGGCTTTTAATTGTGCAGGAGCCTCACCGCATACATGGGTGCAGCATCAGGCTCTCTTGAACTTGATGGGTGTGGATCTTCAGGAGCCGATCCGCTCGACCGGTGTGGGAATCGAGTCTGTAATATGTTGGCATAATATTACTTTTAACAAGTTAATTTTTTATTGTAATATGAGCCATTAATGTGTGTCATTTTACAAAACAAGTAATATGAGCAAATGTATATTGTGACCCTTGTATGCTCTAGAAGTGCAATTTTTATTATATTAATGGATGCATGGAAGGTTATGAAAATATAAAGTTTTTTTTCTCTCCTTCTGCCATTACTACACTGCCTGTGCTGTAATGTCTTTGGGGTTGCATCGTTAAATGTTGAATTGAAACTTTTTTCGATTCACAATGTAGATAGTTACAAGGTTGCTATATATGAACATTAATAATAATAATTATTATATGAACATTTACAGAGGCATGCGACTAACACACGTTACAGGTACTCCCATGTAATAACTAGTTATAATACATAAAAAAAATAACAATTCTAACACCGAGTAATTCATTGTCGAAGCTATTCGAAGAGAGAACGATTCTGAAGTGTTAAGAAACTGCAGAGAAGGGGGGAGGGCAACCACTCAATGAGCTGGTGCCCACATTTGCCAGACACTGCATCCCATACATCATGATGTTATCGGCCAATTGATTAATAATTTGGATGTTTGTTCAGTTGTTGGAAGAAACCAGAACCGGGAAGCAACCCACTCAGAACAGGGGTTTAACACACACAAACTGCACACAGAGGGGTGCCAGTGGCAGGAATCGAACTGTCTTGGGCAGGAAATTCACACACACTCGCAGAATGTCTTGTCAGTGATAAAACAACGTTGACCTAAATGTATATCCTTCATTTCAGCCAATCATGTAGTCCAGTAAGAAATGGACGGTGGGTGGGACAGACAGGTAAATATTAGTGTGCAGGCCCCCTGAGACCTTTGGTGTGGTTAGTGTTTGTGCTGTGAGGTAGATACCTTGAACCAGAAAGATATAATCAGGGCTGAAGTGGCCAGGCTATATGCCAGTAGCATTCCAACAAAGACTAACAGAATAATTTGTACGTTTGAAGCATATTCTTCATATTTGATTACTGCT
Organism: Mordacia mordax; assembly: GCA_036362905.1. Classification (NCBI taxonomy): domain Eukaryota; kingdom Metazoa; phylum Chordata; class Hyperoartia; order Petromyzontiformes; family Petromyzontidae; genus Mordacia; species Mordacia mordax. The sequence continues at coordinate 30,159,846 of JAZEWT010000002.1, read as the reverse complement.
GGTGAAGAAACACATAAATTTCGTTATTCAAAGTTGAGTCCTGTTACACATTCCTTGCTTTTGCCAGTAAAGACTCACTGTGATTATCAACACTTGTCCTGAAAGATCCTGAATGGAGACATTTATCTTAAGTGTTATTCATGCTTTTAATACTAGGACAAATTCTCATACATGTTGCTACTTGAGGTTTAGGTGGTATTTTTGAGAACGTTATTCGATGATTGCTTCGAAAATCTGCTCTCTCGGGACAGCCACGTCGTTCGTTCCCTCTCTTCTCCTCGCGACGTTTCGCTTCACACGTTAGAGGCCTCCTCAGGCGCAATACGTACTGCAGTACGTACTGCAGTATGTACGAAACGTCGCGAGGAGAGAGAGCCATCGACGCGGCTGTCCCGAGAGAGCAGTTTTTCGAAGCAATCATCATGCATCGAGCCGTGAAAACCTACATCATTACCAAACGTTATTCAACCATTTTTGTAAAGGATTTTAGTGTGTGTTGAAACTGATTTTAATTGCAATACCCCATTTTGATGTTTTAGAGCAAAATTGTCAATGCAAATTGGATACCATACAAACCTTCAAATACCCATAACTTTTGAATAGCAAATGATAAAGGCAGTATCTTTGCATTTAACACCATGTTTTTGATACCTATAAACACATTATACACATCACAATAGGACTGTAGAAAACTATTTTGAAAAACATTACAACGGAAAGAGTTACGTGCAATTATGTAACATATCGCAGATTATTGGTGTATATATATAATTATACGATTTTAACTTACAGAATCAACTGATTGTGTGTAGCATAATTCTTATGGTTCTTTAGTTAAAAAAAACCCAACACCGACCTGACTTTCTGTGTTTAGAAAGAACATTAGTGATAGTGGACTGTTTTTCCAAGTACCAACAACAGATAACATTTCAGGGCTGGTGAGGTTTAAGGAAGCAATCGTTGTTGATAGCTTTCTTAATGTAAACCGTACATCGACTTACCTCCAACTAATACTTTGGTGTCCGTGCCTTTCCTGAGCACTTTCCCTTCCGGTGTGTACAGCGTGCACGTATAGGTACCTCTGTGCTCAATGGCCACTGGTTGTAAGACTAGCGTGCAACTGCTGTCTGAGGTTGCGTTGGGTATGGTCGCAATGCCCTTGTAGCCTTGGCCCCATTTGACGGAGTGGTCACTGCGCTGGTAGTCGAGGACAAGTGCACTTTTGCTTGTGTAGCTCGCCTTGTATTCCCACACAATGGATCCCGACGCTCTGAAGTTTATGCTCACGTTTTGTTTATCAAGCACGTAGGAGCAAGCGATCTCGGCATATTCACCCTCCATTGCCAAGACGCACGTCTCGGTTGGGTTCAAAGTGAGGCAGAATGTTCCTGCAACAAGGATGCACGGAAGAAGTCGGAGTTTTATGCAAAGGTTTTGCTTTGCATATGTTCATTACAATGGTGACATGTCAGCGCTTACATGCATCATTTTGAGCCATCTAGTTTGTCTAAAAAACAAAACAAATCCCAGATTCACGCCCTTATGCTTATGAGATGGTAGGCTCTGTGGGTTCGGTCCCCCCAATTTCATTCCTCTGACCTCTTCTGTCATGGCATAGGGTAGGAGTTGGAAAGCACGCTTTAAAAATATTTGTTCTAAACAAAGCTTAACCTGTTCAGTGGTTAGTTTATATTCAGATTTTTAAACAGCCGGTAAAATAACAACTGTATGGATTACCACTTGCAAAAGTTAGGAAATTGCAAGTTTCCTGTGATTGAATGTACTAATTGGCACGTGCGAACTACGAACAGAATGGTGTTGAGATGAGCCAGCCAGAAATTACCTTACTTCACCAATGCCTATGGTAGCATAATTAAATCTCTGTATCACGTTTGTTTCTCCTAAGATGTACATTATAGAGGTGCAACTCTACAATTGGTTGCTTGCGTGCAGAAGGACCTCTCATGCACGAAGCTCTGGAGGGTGGTACCTACTCTACTTTTACACACTGACTATACCAGGCGTGTTGGAAGAGGTGTACATACCTGCACTTTATCTCACCACATAAAAATAAAACTGTCACCTTACTAACTGGAGTTCCCATTATACTCTTTGGTGGAGAGAAACAAGGAAATGTTAGGAACCTATGCGTAGTTTTCAGTTCCTTAATGGGAGGCTGAATCGAACCACTTCCTCTGAGTTGCAAGTCAACTGTGCTAACCATGACACAACATTGAAGGTGGCAGACATGAAACACACTAACGCACAGGATTCTACCGATCTGTAAATGTGCCACTAACACCTACAGTACACAAGTCTTAACCCGTCTGCTCTAGATGTTGGTGGCACATGTACAAATACATACTCAAACACAAACATACAAAGATTTATCATGCAACATACACAGGCTTCTAAGACAAGTGCTGTTAATGGACACGTATTAAGGCTGACACGGCACAAGAGTGTCCCATTGTCTCCATATAATTGGTGTTATATACACGGTACCAAGTATGCCTTTAAACCCTTAATCGAGTCAATGCCAACTGCGGAGAGTATGAGTTGGTACCTTTTGGTTATTAGCGATTGTTAGCCAACCACTGCAGCCACATTCATAACTGGCTAACGATAAATGGTACTGCGATGTTAATAAGCAGGTACCTGGCAGGTAGATCAAATGAAGTGCGAGGACGATGGTGATGGAAGATCGTGCCCACGCTTCCATTGCCATGGCGGTGTTGATTTTGTCTCGGATGAACAAAATGCGACCAATGTGGCCGCGTTTCGCCCCCACTGCTGTACGGAGTCATGCAACCCTAATAACGGAAGGTGTTGTGCAAGGCTTATGGTGGGAGATCGAGTGGGGTGGGGGGATAAGTCTTCACTACGCGTTCGTGCTTCGAGTAAGAAATAGAGGAACCAGGTCCTGTAGCGTCCATGTTAAGCAAAATCATCTGTATTAAACAAGGGTAAAAACTGTACTTATGTAAGATTTTCACAGCTCAGTACATAATTGCATACCAAAAGCTGTTTTTTTTCGGGATAGCCATGTCAAGCGCTCCTCCTCTCTGCCTAGTGATGTTTTGCCTCCCACATTGTAGGCATCTTCAGGCGTGTTATCCGTATGGAAATAATTTAGTTTAAACTGACATCTACTCAAGTAGGCATTGATTACAGTTGTTTATTAAGCTAAATACACTTTCATTGGCTAATCCATTTCAGTGGTAATTGCAGTTTATGAAAATAACATCCAATTGTTACCTTGATGCTCATGTAATAATAATTTCAGACGATATAGCACAAATCCGGTAGTATCTAAAAGAAAGTCTACAATTTCGACATTTCACATAATTGTAAAGAGTTCCAGGCAGGTAAGTCGTCTAACTCTTGCTTTACCTTTCTGTATTGCATATAACTTGCAGCATGTACTAACATTTGAGCTTGGAGATTAAGTGTTTTAGCACGTGTGTGTGTTTATGTGCGTGTGTGTATGCACAGGTGGGCGATGGGAACAGCCCAGTGAATACCTACCGGTACGTGGGGATTCATGGGAGGAGCAGCTCAACAGTCTTGTGAGAGATGTCCTCGAGCCCAACGGCTTTCAGGTGTGCTTTCAGCAAAAGTCTTAACCCTGCTGTGTACCACTGCAGCATCATTTCTTAAAGTACGACAACCCAAAGGACATTTGGGTGCTGTATTATTTGTCAAGGCAATATGATTACGTGGCATTGCATGAATATACATCTAGTAATTAAAATGGATGTGTTTTCAACTTTCCAGTCCCAGCTTCGAGTTGCAGATTACAACACGTTATTCGCCAGTGTTCGCTTGGATGGTCCCTCTTCCACACAAATTGTTTTTTATGATGTGGTCCATGTAAGAGAGTGGTTGGCAAACTGTGCTTCAAATCCAGCATTCCGAGTTGAATTGCTCACAGCTGACATCATTCATTATCAATACACCCTTAATCCTGCAGAGCGTCACCAGAGGGCCAGAGCCTATCCCGGCCGACAGAGGGCGCATGGCGTGGGAATACCCAGGATGTGATGCCAGTACATCGCAGGGCACACGTTTTGGGGAAATTTACTCAGCAGGCTAATTAACCTCGACAGCAGCGTGTCTTTGGACGGTGGGAGGAAACTGGATTACCCGAGGAAAACCCACGTAGACACGTGGAGAACACGCAAACGCCACACATTAAGGCACCCAGCTAACATTCGTGACATATATTAACCATTTACGGGCCTTCCCTATGTCTACTTAGTCTTAAAAGCGTACCTAGTTTAGCATGGGGTTTTTTTGCCAGGTACGCCGGTTTCCTCCCACCGTCCAAGAACACACTGCTGCCTAGGTTATTTGGCTTACTGAATTAATTTCCCCCAGTGCCTTGCGATGTACTAGCATCACATTCTGGGTATTCCCCCGCTTTTGCACCCTATGTCTGCTGGTATAGCCTCTGACCCCCCCATGACCCTGTACAGAATTAATAATAATAATTGCATTTATAAAGCGCTTTTCACCCGAGGGTCACAAAGCGCTGCAGAGGGCCGTGGATATAACGGCATGCCAACAACAATAGAGAACGGAAATCAACATTTTTTGGGGTATTGATAACGATGGTTATTATTAATTATCATTTAGTAGATGCCCTCATTCAGAGTAACTTAGTCGTATGCACCAATATATATAAACAAATAAACAGAAACATACATAATACTGGTAGAGAGCATAAATCCAGCGGCCTCCTTCCTGCATTTTTGAACTGATGTGGAATTGTCATATGAGACACATACTGTGGCAGGCTAATCAATATCCAGGTCCAGTCAAGGGATGTATTTTTGCTGATTAGCTATGTTGTGAACACAGAAGATCATATGCGTATGTTACATCAGTGTAATATATGTGTAACAACTGCGTCTGTCTCGTGACCCCATCACGAGCAAGCCTTCACAAAAATCCATTTAGCCTGGAAATAAATCGCTGTCCTCATAATCAGATGTTTTCTCTCTACTACTGGAACAAGGGTTTCGCATAACATTGCCATCCTTCACGTTGTGGTTACTCGTCCATCGTGAAAGTAGTCATCTCCCAGACGTACTGTCTGCTTGGCTGTTGTTCCAGCAATATTCTTGTCCGTCGGCCATCGTCACTGTATCATCACTTCTATCCCAGTCACTTCACGCTGAGTATGATTAGATTCGTTTGATTTGTGATCCTTGCAGTTATGTTTTTCAGGATATTTCCAAGAATGCATCTCTCCATTGCACACTTGCCTTTTGTTCTGTTGTCTGTCAGTATCCAAATGTACGATGCACATCATCGCTGCAAGTGTACACTTACTGTGAATGTTTCTCAGGTACATCGGTCTGTCATGACGGTGTTGTTTGTTGTTCTGCTGTATGAAGGTGGAGCAGTTCACACGTGTGCCATACTTATGCGAAGGGGACCTCTACAATGACCACTATGTTTTGGACGATGCTGTGTTGCTGCTTAAGCCTCTTTGATACACCAGAGATAATCAGATACCATGAGACACACACACACACATCAGTACCTATGTGGAAATTTGTAAACAAATGCTATTGTCCTGTTTCAAGGACAACTGCTGGTATTAATCTGATTGAGTCTTATTCCTTGATTAAAAGTTTATAGTTCACTGACATTATTGGCATTGTTTCCAAATAAAGCTGCTACATCTTTCAATCAAGCGAGTACGGGATACCATGACAGCAATGTACAGGCACGTTGCAAAACTTACCATACAGGTGAACATGGACACCACACTATCTGCTGCCTATATTTTCTGAAGAAATGCTATTACCTGAAATAACTCTGCTGTAATTCTCTCAAAGTTTTGTTTTTATACAAAGGTAGTCATTTTTTTTGTTATGGAAAAGTTGCCAGGTGGCACAGAGTGCAGTGGCCATGTTAGAACACTGTATCAGTAATGTCAAGCCACCTATAAATAAATCATGTTCACACGTACAGTGTTGTCGAAGAATTGCAAAGTTTGGCTATTGCCATGAAGAACATTTTATTTTAAATCTATGATTTGCCATTCCTCCATAGCTCTGTTCAGCTCTTTGTGACCTTCGGGTGAAAGGTGCTTTAGGAATGCAAATATTGTGAGAAAATTTGTAGGAATATCAGGGTTATACAAATTTGCAACACTCCCTGAGTTGTGGTATTTGGACCCTTATATTTTTGCTTGTATTACATTGTTTACAAATAAATCAGTGCTTTTGCCATCTCAACATAATTCATCCAATGAAATACCACAATGCAATTGAACACTATCAATATCAGCGTGGACATGCAACTTCGAGATTAATGTTTACAATAAACAGATGTGTGGTGGGGGGGGGGGTAGAAAATGTCATGAAAAAACTTGGGAAAATGAGGAATGATTTTTAAAGTGTTGCATAAAAATAAGTTTATACAATAAGTTACAGTAAAATAACAATTGGCGGGCAGTGGTGAATGGTCACTGACAACCCTCATGTTGTAATTAAAGCGAGCAATGGCATGATATTCTGGCATCAGCAATGTGTGTCGTTGTCATGAGAACTGCTTGATAATGGGTGTTTCTGAAAAAGTATAAGGAAATGATGTCGCGTGTCCACGTAAGTTGTCCATTCTTGTCATCAAGCCAACATTCAAGACACTCGTTTGGAAAAACGGTATAGTTTGAAATCACTTGCACTTCATTGCATATCAGTGTAATCTTGGTAAGAGAAAACAATCAGGAGGTCGAGGTCGTAGAGCTCTTGGGCGACACGGCGCTCGAGCCGATCGCCGTGTCGCCGGCCCGGTCACCGGCGACAGAAATAAGCTCCTCCAGGTGGCCGCTAATATCACGTAGGGCCGCCAGCGTGCGCGCTTCTTGGCTTATCCACGGGGGCAGTGGGGGGGGAACTCCTCTGCCTATCGGGAACAAGGGAGAGATGCAGTCACACCAGCCACCAACGCAACTGTTGTCCTAAAACGCAATTATGAAAGTTATAAATCAGAGGTCTGGAAGGGACCTCTGATTTATATATGGAAAACTATTTGACCCATTTATTGTTTTTGATACAATGTCATCTCATCTCGCTGTGCAGAGCACCTCTTTTCCTGATGATTGCCTTACCTAGCGCATAGAGTATTGTGCTTCAGAGTGGTTCTGGAACTTCTGTACAAAATGATTCGAATCACAGCACAATGCGCCTCGTAGCCGCAACATTATCGAACGCCAGCCATTATAAACGGTACTTTTGAATCTCGATTTCCACGAGACCACTTAAATTGAAAGCCACTTTTCTATGTAAAATCGTCACGGAACCGGACATCGATACACACGAGTGCCACGGGAACGCTAGCCGTATTAAAAAGGTAAATTACAATTCTGTGCAGTTCGGTGGCATCGCTTTGTGACCCTCGGGTGAAAGGCGCTCTATAAATGCAATTGTTTAGATATAGTAGTTTACAGCACTGTTTACTCCACGTTTGACTCCTTCAAGAACGCTTTAGCCATTAGAGTACTACACAAACCTCCACGGGTCGATCTTGACACTGCTGGTACCAGTCATCAGCTGCACATTCTTCTACACCACGTGAGTCCGCTTCATCTGCAGCCCAGACTGCGCCGGCAATACCCCTATATCCGACCAAACAGAAGCTGCTTGAGCACCTCGTGGCTGGGCATGCGAGCCGTTCGGTAAAATGAAACCCAAGTCTACGTCTCCAGCAGAGTTCAGGGTCCGCTGCTATCTCACAGAGCAGTAGGGGTCCTACTAATAATACTGTACAGATGTGTAGATACCGTGGCTATCCCCTTAAACACCTATATGCTGGTAATTCCCTTTACTCAGTGGACTTCCTAAAGGTGAAATACATGACATGAGTATAGGGGGTCATCGAATACGACGATTATGTAAAGTTTGTAAAGCGAAGTTAAACATTATGGGTACTTTTTGCCAGAACAGGTTTTTACCATTTCTGGCAATTATGCAGGTGTTAATATCTTAAAACACAAAAATAGACACATTTGACAATGTGTCCAGTTTGCAAAAGCCACACATACTTGTGGCAAAATATGCAAACTAGACACATTGTCAAATGTGTCTATATTGGTGTTTTAAGATCTTAACACCTGCATAATTGCCAGAAATGGTAAAAACC
>JAZEWT010000002.1:30110706-30134551 GCA_036362905.1 Mordacia mordax | reverse complement strand
TTTCTGTGCGATGCTGCAAACCGTTTACATCAGCTGTCTTTAGAGTTAAAATATCGGGGGACAGCGCGAACGCAGTCCCCCAGTAACACATGTTGGTAATTCGCTTTACTCAGCGGAGATTCTAAAAATGAAAACATTACATGAATACTCGGCGTCGTCGAATACTACGCTTATCCACAAGTTTGTAATGCGAAGCTAACATAACGTTTAGCGGACACCATATATGAGACGTGAAATCTGAATTGAACTAGGTTAGACTGTACTGCATTGCTCCCACTTGCGCGACTTCCACGATCAATACATTCGGTCACCGGACATTCACACAGCACCTGTCTTTATAGTTATAATATCGGGGGATAGCGCGAACGCAGTCCCCCAGTACCACAAATTATACAGTCGAGTTTCCCGCATTTGGGGAAATCGCAGGGGTCAACCCACCCGAAGTGCAATGGATGAGCCTCGCCCTGGGAGGACCACCTGCGTGATCATGGTGCCTCCCCTGTCAGGTAAGTATGAGTTGAATTACGTTCACTACCTATTTATACTGATGACCTATCCCTCCACGCTATGAGCCTCAGAGGTTTCGAGGTGCTTGCATTTAAATTATAAATATCTTCCGTTGTAAAACAAACACTACCGCAGAAAACACTATTAGTATAAAACCAAAGTAGCATTCATGTTGTGAACCAAATCTCCATTTTTTTACGATTTTAATTTTCTAATGGCATTCTGGGTAATGTTGGCTCACTCTGCTGTGCCACAAACAGACGCTAGGGGTCACAAACGCAACCAAAAACGTCGCTGTGTCAGTGACGAATGGAGGCATTTCTCGGTGCCTCGCTTGCAATCTCACAAACATGTACACAAACTACACACGGAGACCGGCAAAGCGAATGAATAAGAGGAGAGAGCGTAGATTATTTCCTCTAATAAGGGCTTTACTGCTTGTGCCCAGATCGGACCTCCTATTCGACAGGTGACAACCTTTTCGCGCACATTTCTCACACTCTGGAATGCCCTTCCTTTGAAAACTCGGTCAGCTGAGCCTCTGGGCATCTTCAAATTTCGACACAAGACTCACTTGTTCCGTAAGTCCTCGATGTCAGCGCCGCTGATCGCACACGACCGACTCATCCGTCATATCGCGACCCGCCCCCTCGCGGCCCCATCGCTGGGTGTGTTGGGTGTGCAGGTGCACCTAGCCTGACACGGTACCACGTAGTGAATATCTAAACTGGCCCTTCATCCAGCGAAGGATTGGCAGGGTCAGTGAATTAGTCGGTAAAATTGGTAAAATTGTCCGTGAAATGGAAATAATGCTGTGTAATCCCAAGCTTGGATTTCATACTTTGTGCATTTATCACCCTTTTGTGGTATTGACTAGTGTTTGGTTCAAGTCTTGGCTATAGTTGGAAGTATACGATTGTCTCATCTCATTGTCAGAAACCGCTTAGTCCTGTATAGGGTCGCGGTGAGCTGGAGCCTATCCCGGCAGACACAAGGTGCAAGGCAGGCATATACCCACGATGGGACGCCAGTCCATCACCGGGCACTGCGGGCAATTCAATCTGCAAGCCAATTAACCTATGCAGCATATTTTTGGACAGAGGAAATCGGAGTGTTCGGCAAAAACCCACGCGGACAGGGGGAAAAAACATGGCAAACTCCACACAGAAAGGCACCCGAGCCGAGATTCAAACCCAGGACGTCTTGCTGTGAGGCGACAGCGATACCCACCGGGCCACCGTGCCGCCCGTATACGATTGTGTACAGTATAATTGTTGATAAAATCAAAATGACTCCAGTGATGAGGCAGCGCCCTTCACTTTTGAATGCATCAGGCAGTAAATTAAATGTCACTTCCCATAGTGGAATTCACTTTTCCCACAGAACGCCTATTCACTGTGGTAATACAATTACCACAGGGCATAGGTTGTCTCGACAATAATACGATTATTTTAAATTCACGCAAATTGAACGCCGAGACACTGCTTCTATATTTTGTTGGCCAACTAATGAAATAGGTTCTTTTACTTGTGGGTGGTAACCGGAGAACTCAGAGGAGACCCACGGAGAACAGGGGGCAGGACTTTCTAAGGTGCAGATGTTACAGCTGCGGCATCCCTACGCCGAAGGTGTTCATACCTTCAACTCAATTGCAAAGTCGACTTGAGTGGAGGGTATTCATCAATCACCATGGAAAGCCACTCAAATGCACAGGAAACAAGCCTCCAAACACATGTCCATTACCATATTTTTATTGAGGGTCAAAGCCCAAGTGGTCCCTACAGGGTTATTGTAGGAAAAAAAACATCTCCCCAAAGGTTCCCACACTCCATGTTATCAATGAAAGACCACACATGGACGTAGGGACCAGAAATTTGTCAAAACAGGTTCCCACTGTGGCATAAACAATGGTGGTTACGGCCCTAAAACGAATTAAAACAAAGAATCACACTGCTTGCCCGGGCCCGCAATGTAAATCGAACAAGAGTGAAAACAAAAATTATAAAAACGGATTACAAAACCGTTGTTTGTCTCAATAAGGCAACCATATAACAAGACATCTCAATAGCGGCAAGACAATGTGCCCTTTTCAGCATTAACTATAGAAAGGTCACAGGATATATGGGAAGGCACTTATACAATTATAGACTGCGCACATATAATCGATGACCGCAATGTACGAAGGCTTGTGTTCTTTTCAGAGCACAATACGAGCCCTGTTTGTATTGCCTTGAATATGGGAAAGCGATATTGTTTCTAATGCAGACTATTGTTTTTTCGGATTGCTGCTCATAAAATAGGGATATGCACAGCTTCAATATAATGAAAACTAATAATCTGATGGAAAATGCTTACTGAAATAACTCAAACAGAAGTACAGCGTAAAAAAATGCAGATTTGACAACTTGTATGATGCAGAGGGGTGAATCATGTGATGATCGTCCAAGGTCAAATGGCTGGATTTAACAATGTTTTAAAATGACTATACATGATTGGTTAATAATTGTGGATCATTTCCATTGCGCCCCCATTACTTAATGACAACCATAATTCTATTTACCAATACCAAACAATGAACACATAAAAAACTAAATCTAGAAATCATAAAGGTGGAAAAGCATCTCATTTAAACAATAACTAGAAATGTTATTGCGTGAAGTATTTATTGGAATTAGAGCATGATGTATGATAATGTTTAAACAAAAACATTCTTTAAAATAATAACTCGAGAGCGCCTCATTGATCAGATATCACAGGTGGGGGGATGTTGGGTGAGTTTGGTCACAATTGCATCCACATGTGTAATGACGACAATTATAAAGGACAATAACAAATTACCACAGTCCAAATATTCATATTTCCTACAAAGAATATGATTGTATAAAAGGACGTTTTTATTGTAATACATTTCAACATAAACATATAGCATACACCCAAATAAATTGGCGGTTTATGATCCAGTAATGGAAAGCTTACGTTTTATTAAACTAAGATTTAACTCACTTTTGCCATATGTTCCTTGTTCCTTTGCGCTGGTATCAGGGGGTTTAACAGCTTCATGAGCCAAGATCAACAAATATGCCATGAAAACCTGCATTGCATTCTTCCAGTGTTCCTATTGACTGGTCGTGGTACATGATCACGCTTAAAGAATATCACCAATCAGGTATAGGCTGTTCTATCGGCTCCCAGCCAATCGCATTGCCATCTGGATGTGTTTTTGTGAGAAACAAACCTAGCCTAGGTGGCCCAAGGCCATTGTAAAGATCAGCTGTTAATTTCCAGGCTGCGATTCAAATCCATGTAACAAATTCTAGCTGTAAGGGCTTTTACACAGGTTTAATAATGATAGCCACCTGAACCAACTGGGCAGTAATAGTAAATTTCATTAGGCCATTATGCAGTGGCTGGGACAGCTACATAATTGGAAAGGGTGGTGTGGTGGCTCAAGAGTAGGAAATCAAGGGTCAAATTACATGATCAACAATTTTTTTTTTACTTTCATTACACACATCTGTGTAGCATGTTACAATTTGCAAGCGAGCAACCGCTAGGACACACCTGGAATTACTTTAATATGCCTCTTATCAACAGGAGCTGTCATAAAAGGCCAAATGCTCTTGTAAGAGCCTTTGTCAGAGCATTCAAATAAATTCCAAGCTCAATGTTTTGCTGAGTTGCCCATTAATATCTTACCTTACCGCGTGTGTTTGGAAAATGACATCACAACAAATTTTGGACTAGAAAGCTGATTCACGTCTGAAACAAGAGCTCATTACTCAGGGATATGTCATAAACTGGTTAATGTTGGTAAAATAAATGGGTAAATTGGACATAAGAAACGAGCAAAGTTTTAAAAACCAGCTGTTAGATATGATAACTACATTACACAATAATATCTTATTTAATGTTAAACGTTTTGCAGCTCAAGTTGAAGTTAAGTGGTTATCACGACCCATGTCAGATTCTGCAAATGTTACACAGTCGACATTTGATCTCCATAGTTTGCACTTATATCACCACCCTTTTCTATTTGGTTGATTGCCCACTCCATTGCGTTAATTAACTTTAATTTCTATGCAGCCATTCCACAAATCTCACTCTGACCGCGAGTCACTTTAAACATGTGGGAGCCTCTGTGTGCATGCGGGGAGCCTCTGTGTGCATGCGGGGAGCCTCTGTGTGCATGTGTTTTTGTGCATGCGTGCCCTTCTACCCCCTCCTCCACCCCCTCACTCAGGTTTGCCTTCTCCCTGGTTTTTGTCACCGCCAGTCTCTTCATCAGAAACTTCTGTCTCCGTGACGGACGAAACGACACGTCGTGTGATGCTTGTGAGTGTGTAGGGCCCACGTCTATATGGTCATGGGGGGGGGGGGAGAGAGAAGGAGAGCAAAGAGGAGAATGGGCAACCAAACAACAGTAAAAACTTGAAAGTGATATATAGAGCGACAACGAATGATTAGTAATACTAAATGACCAGCTCATTTGCAGTTGATTGCAAATCAATTATACGCTCACAACCACCAATTAAAATGAGCCACTGTATGACCTATGCCATACCAGCACTTTGCAGAAAACCAATCCTGCATCACAGCACCTTTGAGAATAGTTCTTCTTCCTACACTATGACATTTTCAAAGAGAAAGGGGACTGCAGGTTTCATATAAGGATTCTACATATATATTTCATGCATTGCTAACCTATCAACTCACATATTGTTAACATGCAGGTAGGTTAAGCTGGTGGAAAGGCAAGTTCCTTGTGGAATTCTATTTTGTTTATGTGTAGTATCACCCAATGCTGTCTAACCTTGCCGTTTGGTGGCTAAAAGCCAGATCATTATTGCCAGCAAGGGGCAGCTACTTCTGGATTTGGGCTCCACGCACCTCAGCTTGGTCTTGAGGGTGTTGACCTCGCGGTTCATGGCTTCAGCCGACTCGGTGACGTCCTCGAGCTCCCGCGCCAGCTTGCGTCTCGAAGAGTTGGCACGCGTCGCCTCCTCTTCTGCCTCCTCCAGCTGCCGTTTCAGCGCCTTCATGCGCGCAGTTACCTTTTCAACCTGTAATCATCACGCCGTGCCCACATCGAAACCAAAGCGGGAACACATTTGGCATTTGCATAATTTTTACGGCACAGAGCTGTGAACGTGCTTCACGATTATGGTGAGCAATACATTTATGGTAGGATGTCATTGCAATGTGACTTTACTCAAGTTGCTAATTTGTGAGTAATTTTTTAAAGATGGCAAATTTTGACTGACGCTGGCATACGTGGCCTGCTTTTCTTCAAATGACATCACCGATCTTTGGTATTAATCAAGGCAGCTGCTGGGCTCAAATGTGATTGCACTCTGCCATGTGACCGGCCCATATGGCATTAGCAAGCAAGAGGTTCATCAACCGCACAATAACCATGCCACAGAGACATCGACCATCTAAACCTAATGCTGCTGTACGTGATGATAGTAATGTAAATTACAATGGAAATGATAAAACTAATAACGATAAAAGTGATTATAACCAGCATTCTCGTACTAATTAATCATTTTTAAGCAAGAAAATTGAAGTATATTTTGTGGTTACTGTAGTGGGAAATATTGACTGCACAGATCATGTGAACATACTGCAAACACTTTATCGAGATCACCGTTTTAACGTCTCCAAGTGTCCATATACGTGTATGCACGTGCATGCTCTCCCACCTGCTCACGGTACTGATCTGCGTGGCGACGTTCATCATCCACCTGCAGGACCACCTCCTTGAGCCTTTTGTCTGTGCGTCGCACCAATTTGTTGGCTGCTGCGCGCTCCCTGTGACGACGCACGCAAGTTGCTCCGTTAGAATGCCTCCATCACTGACTATTGACGATGCATGTAAACAATGCCCTGTGGATAGGTTGATTGGCTCGCAGATTAAAACTGTCCCGCAATGCCCGGCGATGGACTGGCGTCCCGTCGTCGGGTGTATTCCTGTCTTACGCCCTGTGTTTCCGGGATGGGCTCCGGCTCACCGTGACCCTATATAGGATTAAGCGGTTTCAGATAATGAGATGAGACAATGCCCTGTCGGCAAGCACGTGTGGATCGCGACAATGCTGCTCAACACTGCCCCGCTGTTAATTGCATCAGGCACCTCAAAGGATGGGGTGTTTGATGCAACTATCAGCAAAACATAGTTTAAACCAACCCACACTATTTATGTCTTATCAATCTTTCTCTACCCTACCCAGCAAACACCTATACATGCCTCCATCACCACAGCACCATCTCCAACACAAATGCCCAATCATTTTCTGTCCATAACTGCCTCCACCTCAACGCGGCTGTGTTGTCAGTGTCCTGTCCCCTTGCCGCATTCCCTCACCGAGCCTCAATGTCAAGCTGCTCATCCAGGGAGGCAATCTTGGCCTCCAGCGTGGCGATGATGTTCTTGTACTTGGATTTGCCCTCCGACTCTAGCTCTTGCAGCTTCTGCTTTAGCTCCTTGTTCTGACGCTCGAGTTGCAGACGAAGCCCATCAGATTTCTGCGTGAGGCTGCGCTCGTTGGCCAACTCCAGAGTCATCTGGTCCACCTGCAACGCAGTGAGGAAAGCCACCCAGCCACAATTACGACACGCTCGTCCTCGTCACCATGATCGGCAGTATCAGTGGTGCCTCATCATTAGGGGCTGGTGGGAGAGTGCTTCATCATCGAAACAAAGAGGGTAAAAAAAACGCCTTAACAATAATTGCTTTCCATTACAAAGGTCACCACTATCCCTCCCTTCCTCTTTTGAGTCGACTGCCGTGTTGACTGTACCTGAATTGTGGTCTTGCGCAGGCGGTCCTGCAGCAGCTCGGTGTTAGTTTGCTCCTCGTCAACCTCCTCCTCCAGCTGCAGGATGCGAGACTCGAGTCGGCGCTTCTCGTCCAGCAGCGCAGACCTGCAGGAGAGAATTCAAGGCGAGCCGGGGGGGGGGGTCAGTAATTGTGAATTTTTTGAAACTCCAGGCTGCCAACAGTGATCAATGATGAGCTCCACTCTGATTCTCTCTCAGGTTGGAGGCCCAGTGCAAGTGGTTAATTTACCAGACAGCCATGATTTCGTAAGTTCCTTCAAAGAACAAATGCTGGTATTTAGCCTCAAATTGGCATCTATTTTATCGATTATAGCCAGACCCATTTACTCTTCTTAATATACTTTGCCAAGTTGTACGGCTTCAGTTTGTTTCCGGATCCTCGTGTTACGTTGTTATTTTTTTTTGAGCTCACTCAGTCCATTTTCAAGAGCCACAAAGATCGCAACGTGGAAACCACCGCCGCACTGTCTCGGCGTTTCTCACTTTCCAGAGCTGCCACTGGCAATCTCCTCGGCAAGCTCATCGCGCTCCGCCTCCACGTGCCGGCGAGCACGCTCGGCGGCCGCCAGTTCCTGAACAATGGCACACGCACACAAGTACATGAAGTTGAACACAAGTGTCATCTGATTCGGCATGGAATGGCCATGTTACCAAGCTCGCTAAGGAGGCATCAGAGAATATGGCACTCTTATCCATGATAAAGACGTCTTCAACTTTGAGCATTTATTAATATCACATCAAGCACATAATTGGTCAACGTTGGAATGTTATGCCTGGGGTGGGGCACCCAGTTACTCTCTCATTTTATGTTTGTACTGAAGAATTTCCTGTCTCTCTCATTTCCCAAGTTCAAGAATTAGGGTATTTAGGGTGTAGAGGTATTCCCTAGGATGCTGCCACAATGTAACAGTAGCTCAAAGTATGAGCTCTTAGCCACACACTGAGCTACGAGCCACATAGTGCTCTCTTGGCTGGTCGGATATGGTTCGCTCACCTCCTGCAGGTGCAGGATCTCGGCCTCGAGGCTCTTGAACTTCTTGTCGTTGTCACGAGCCTGGTTGAAGATCTCATCGCGGGAGGTGCGCGTCTCCTCCAGCTCACGGTAGAACTCCTTGAACTGCGTCTGCAACTTGCGCAGCTGCTTGGTGGCCTCGTCACGGCCTTTGTTGGCTGTCTCGACCTGGCCCACCAAGTCCTGCAGGTCCATCTCCAGCTTCTTCTTGGCATTGACGGCCTGAGCACGCTGCTTGCGTTCCTCCTCCAACTCCGTCTCCATCTCGCGCACCTGCGCACGTCACACCCCAGTCATTGGGTGAACATTGAGGTGTGGATTTCAACAAGCATGCTAGTACCGATACGGATTAAATCAACTTAAATGCTCAGAATACCCGTTATTAATCGTACCAAATGAAAAAGAACCATACAGCAACACATTAAAAACAATCAATTCTCTTAAATAATCTTGAACCAGAATCACGACATTCGCTTTCAGGTTGAGTGCTTCCATTGCATGAGAATGCAGATGAGGTTACCCAATACACAATTGGTAATACTTTTGTTACCAGAAGACGACAGACTCGAGGAAATTGCCAGTGAACATTTACTCCTGGGCAGCCCCCCTAAAACATCTGGCAGAAACCAATATTAATTTTTACAGGACATGCTGCTGAAAAAGAACGCTTTGTTTTTTTATTGATTCTTTCATCAAAACCACAGCCCACGTGCCCGTAGGCCTCCCTGCGAGTCTGTCTGTGTCGTCCGCGGTATGCCCACCTGCTTGATGAGCAGGCGTCGCTTCTCCTCGCCCTGCTCATCCTTGCCCAGCAGCTCACGGTCGTACTGCGCCTTCAGTGCCTGCATGTTGACCTCCAGGCGCAGCTTGGCATCCTCGGTGGCCTGCAGCTCGTCCTCCAGCTCCTCCAGCTGCGTGCGCATCTCAGCCACCTGCTGGTCTAGAGCTCGCTTCGACTTCTCCAGCTCATGCACCTACCGCACACAGGTCAAGGGCGACAGCGGTGGCCGAAATGGGAGAGAAAAAAAGACAATATTAGACGAAGTGCAGGAGTGTTAATCCTATAAGGGGAGTGGGACCACACAAGAGAAGCTGTAAAGCCCACGGCCTCATCTATAAAGCAAAGTGACCTTGATGAGTGCTATTTTATATTTGGTCTCTCTGAAGTGTTATGGTAATTGACATATTTATCTTACGGTGCTCTAAATGCTACCTTGAAGTGTGCCGAGTATTGCTTTTCAAACCGCACATATTGCACATATTGGGTGAAAGATGCTCTAGAAATGCAACTATTATTATTTCATTTTGCCAATTTAACTTCGGAGCTCTGAAATTGAGTGGTACGTGATTTATATTTTTATAAGCCACGTCTAGTGATTATGGATTTTCTCCAGATTTTATGGCAATTCAAACCCAGGATATCGGCGGTGGAAGCTATGCGCTCTGGACATTGGGGTTAATGGGTCAACGAGTCCAATGCCTTCTTGCAAATCGCATTTCTTTTTGTAGTGCTGGGCCGAACAGAGCCAAGGATGTTGCGACGTACATTTTTGCCGACGTCATCCTTGGAGCTGACGAGGTCCTCCATCTCGGCACGGAGCTGCTTGTTGCTCCGTTCCAGCTCCCCCTTGGCCTCCATGGCCTCCTCAAGTGCCCGAGCCAGTGAAAGTGCCTTGGTCTCCTTCTCACGAGCCTCGGCCTCGGCACGATCTCGCTCCTCGGCGTAGCGTGCGGATACGTTCTTCTCCTCCGCCAGCATCTACACCGCGATCAATGCGATGATCAATCACAACAACGAACAAATAAAACTCACGATTTAAACAACAACAGAGTGCAGAACACCCAGCAAGACGAATGTAGAATTTTGTACACACGCAGAGCTCTTTTGTCGATCCACTGCTGGACGAAGGCCTCCCAAGGCCGTGGGAGTTACCTGACCATACTGGTTATTGTGAGTTGGTTAACAGAAGTACAGAAAGATAATATATCGCTGAACCGCTATCTGATCCCCACCAAGCAGTGCAGCCTTGCAGGCACCTATGAAAACCCTGGCAAGGCTGGCGGTCACCCAATATCCAGGCTCAACGCTACTTGGATAGGCAAATTTAATATTGGGCACATTGTGGGTGATTTTGACACAGCATGGTATTTTACAGGTATTGTATTATCCTTCCCCACGGTTTTGTTTTTTAAATGTAATTTTTCAGCAAACTGTATTCCCACTGTGCCACTAGCATCAACATTGAGTTTGAGCTTACCTGTTGTTAGAAATGATGAACGTGAGCATGGCAAACTTGATGATGAACAACAGATTAAAAGAAAATATGACAGTTGCAAAACAGGTGTTGTTAAAAGCGATCATATAATGCAAGTGATGACGATTAGTGAGGATTATAAAAGTAGTGCTGACAATGATGAAAGCACTGCCTATGTTGATGAGGTCACTTGCCTGGTCAAACTTCTTCTGCTTCTTCTCAAGGTTGGACACAATCTGTCGCTGGTGATCCAGGTCAACCGTGAGGTCGTCAAGCTCCTGTTGTAGCCGGGTTTTGGTTTTCTCCACCTATTTTTGTATCATTTACCCACACGCAAACATAGATGGGGGAACCAGTCAAGGCGGCAATACAAGCCAGAAAACGTCAAAACAATGATGTGCAGCTGGGTTCATATACAATAAAGCGTCAATCCCACCAAACCCAACATCTCTGGTTCCACATTCCCCATATGTGGCTGGGCCAACCCACGTTTCACGGATGCCATTGCATGACATCACAGCCACCCACCTTGTCATATGCGGCAAGCTTTTCCTCATGGCGTTGACTGAGGGTCTCCATGTCCTTCAGCACTTTCCGTTTCACCTCCTCCAGAGCATCCATTGCACCCAGGGAGTCGTCCGCATGCTTCTTGGAGTCGGTCAGCTGCGCGCGATAACGAACACACCGTAACCGTGGAAGGCATTTTTAAACCTTAGGTCATAGCGTTACGTCGAGTTGACCATAGACTGCGTTATATCAGTCAAGGCCAACACTCGTGATGTCAGTCACCGCTGTATCGCGTCGACTAAAGTAGTAGTAACGGTGAGCTCACTCGTACCTGCGCGTGCAGCGTCGCCAACTGCTTCTCGAGGTTATGTTTCGCCTGCTCCTCCTCCTCCAGCTGCTCCTGGAGACCGTTTTTCTCATCCTCCAACTGCCGCAGCTTCGTGCTGAAGTTCAGCTTCAAGCGCGTTTCCTCCTGGAGCAACTCCTGTGGGCAGCGCATGTGGATTGCCATCATCAGCGTCAACGCTTACTGGCTCACTATTATATACGCATGTTACACGGCGTATTATTGAGATTTTGTCTCCGGATGCCCTAATATGAGGATAAGTTAATTGGGGAGCTCTAGGTCAGAAATGCATCATAATTGCATACAATATTATTGATAACGTTCGATTATAGGCGAGGTATTTAACCACACTTATAGAAAAAAATCCCATCTGTAGAGGAGCAAAGTCAGCTTTAATAGTACCAAAGTGGAAAACAAGTGAAAATTGCACTGCACCCATGTGCACACATTTACAAAAAAAAAAGCTATTCCAATTATCCTACATAAACTTGTGGTAAGTACTGCCTGCCTTAATGCAGTCCTGCTGACAATTTGTTATAGGGGTTGGTATGACTAGCACGACAGCAAACCCATCTTCATCTTGCTGGTAGTGATGTTTTATACATTGCATCAAGTACTCGTTTAAGTTTATCAGACTGGGGAAGGTCCAGGATCAATTAAGTTATCACCCACGATGCTAGTTACGGCAGGCATACAATCCAGGTTTCTTGGCTCATAGCACTATGCATTAACAACTGCACCACTTGCATAAGTGTTCCCACACAAAGACACCGATATATTCTGAAATGCACTTGCGGGAGTAAGGGAATATGGCACAGATGATGCAGGTGCCATACCTGTGCATCCTGGAGCTGGGATTGCAGGCCTGAGGTCTCCTTGTTCAGCTTCATGGCTTTGCTCTCAGCATCAGACACAACGCTTGAGACAGCCTCCAGCTCGCTCTGTAAACAATGACGGTCGATGACTTTTCAGAACAACACCTATTCGTATAAATTTTGGTTTCATGTGAGGGCACTGCAGAGATTGCACTGTTGTCCCAGCATATGTTACAAGTTCATAAACTTTAAACTTTATTTACAGTATAAGATATCAACCTTATTTAAAATCAGCATAAGGACCAGTTATGTTCTTCAACAACTTTATTAACGATAATCTGAAAATGATGAGAATAAATAACATTCATATCGTGCAATTAATGACATTGCTATCCAAGGTACCTTATATAATCCTATGATTTTGGAACAAAATAGTAATAAAATACTCATACAGCAATCAGCTCATGCGAAAGCAATTTTACATTATTATAAAAGTCATTAATTGTACTATAAGCAAGCATTATCCATACAACCTCTTATCATAAGCTGTATCCACTGTCAAAATTCCTAACCGAACCATTTTAATGCCCAACTTAAAACCAGACATGAAAGTTTCGTATGACCAAAATAATAATGAGGGATGGATCCATCCAGGGGTGGCACGGTGGCCCAGTGGGTAGCACTGTCGGCTCACAGCAAGAAGGTCCCGGGTTCGAATCTCGGCTCGGGTGCCTTTCTGTGTGGAGTTTGCATGTTCTCTCCCCGTGTCCGCGTAGGTTTTGCCGGGCACTCCGGTTTCCTCCCACAGTCCAAAACTTATGCTGCTGCATAGGTTAATTGGCTTGCAGACTAAATTGCCCTCAGTGCCCGCTGATGGACTGGCGTCCCATCGTCGGTATATCCCTGCCCTGCGTCCTGTGTCTGCCGGGATAGGCTCCGGCTCACCGCGCCCTTGCGCAGGACTAAGTGGTTTCTGACCATGAGATGAGATGAGATCCATCAAGTTGGAGTTAATCAGAGAAAATCTCGATCATTGGGAATAGGATATGGAAATTAGTGTCAATGTGACTTAGAGGCAGACTCACACAACAAAGAACACACGCATCACGCCCACACATATAAGGAGACAATAGAAGCCGCGCACGAACACTTCGCCTGAGGATGCCTCCAACGTGTGAGGCGAAGTGTCGCGAGGAGAGGAGAGAGAGCCATCGACGCGGCTGTCCCGAGAGAGCAGCTTTTCGAAGCAATCATCATCATTAAGTTCTCCGTTCGGAGGGTGAGGGGGTGGATGGGGAGGGGCGGTCGGAGGGGTGCAGTACCTGCAGCTTGTTGGCACGTTCGGCGAACTCGATGCGCGCACGCTCACTCTCCGCCACTTTCGCCTGCAGTTCCTGGATTTGAGCGTCTGCTCGCTTGCGTTTGCTCTCCAGTTCGCTACGAGCCTGGCTCAGCACCTTCACCTCGCTTGCCAGTTCACGGTTCTCTCCCTCCAGGCCTTGCTTGCCCTTTTCCATTGTGGTCTTTAACTGTGGAGTCAGAGGGCAAGGGATTCAGGGCGGGGGGGGGTTGTGGTGGCTATTATTTGCATGTAGACGTGCACGCGTATAGTGGGGGCTCAGCGGTTAGCTCGTCTGGCTACAAATCCGGTGACCTGAGGTCAAATCTCGCTCACGGCCAACACCAGTGACTCTTTTTTGAGCTGCTTCCGTGGCCTCCCCGAGGTCGACTCAGCATACAAAGGCAGCCCGGCATGGTGTTCGCTAACGGCACTTGACCATACAGTCTATTAAAGCTATACGGGGGATGTGTGTGAGTGTTGTGTGTGTTCACATGTATAGGTGTGTGTTTCGAAATCGATGGGCATATTCATGTATGTGTACTGACCCTCTTGGCTTGTTCCAGCTGTTCAGACAACTCTTCAAGGGCCTGGTTGTGCCGTTGCCGCATCTCCTGGATCTGAGCCTCGTGGTTCCGTGTCTCCTCATCAATTGATTTCTTCAGCTCCGTCACCTCTTGCTCACGCTTAGCTCTGCGCGTGGAACAATGACAATGCTAGTTCATTTAGCGTGATACGGTACAGGGATAAGTGCTGCTAGGACTATTCCAGTGCATGTGTTAACACAGTGCACCAAACACTCATGCAAAAGAGACTGCAACCCAAAGCACTACATGTTGAGACGTACAGAGGCTGTGAGTTAAAAACTGTCCCACACAAGAATGTTGTTTTGTTAAGTAGAAGCAAAACTCAAACGCTGGTCAGGCTCAACTTCACTGTAATGATGAATAATGCCGAACAGAGTTTCACCGTGATGTCACTGCCATTATTAATACGATCATCATTGTCATCAATATTGCATTTGACACCATTATCTATATTGCCACCACTTCATATTAACTTTGTAGTGATGTTCAATATAATTATCAACACATTACCATAAACCGCCATTAAATAACACACCACCAAAATCGCCCATCACTATTCACACCACCCATATTAATACCCGCTACACCCCCCATCATACCACACTGCAGGCATCATCATCAGTGCAAGCAGGTACACGGTCTCCTCACTTCAGCTCCTGCTGTGCGGCGGTGGTGTCCAGGGTGTCCTCCAGCTCGGTTTTGAGCGCCTCGAGCTCCTCGCCAAGGTCACGCTTCTGCTTCTCGGCCTTGGAGCGCACGGCCTTCTCAGCGTCCAGATCCTCCTGCAACTCGGCCAACTGCGCCTGGAGCTCCCGCAGCTGCTTCAGTGCCATGTTTTTCTGGCCGCTCTCGTCCTCCACCCTTGAGTGAGCGTGTGTAAGGGGACACGAATGAGAGGCAGCTGAACCAGAAGAGAAGTGTTGTTATGCATGTGACAACAACGTAAATACACAATGAAATGAAAACCAAGTATCTAAGGAGGTACGTAAAATCTTGGCTGTCATCTCTCCACCAAAGCTATCTTCAAGACTAAACAATAATTACTACTTTAATAAAGAGAGCATTCAGCTGAAGTTAGAAGACTGTTGTCACAACTGGTGTGTAGCAGTCAGTTCATACCCCATTGTACTCCAGAGAATTTAACATAAAGTGGTCAGGCTGATTAATGTTCCAGCTTTCTATGGGTTACTCAGTTATTTGTTCACTGGTTATCAGTAGGCTTCTTATCACTCTTCTATTACTAATATCATCGTGAAGGCTGGATTTATCTTTCATCTCCCGTCCAGGTTTAGATCAGTCATTGGCTCTCAGCTGGTATTACTTTATGCTATTCTCTCACGGATATGACATTAATGGTAATGTTCGTTTTGTAAAATGCTTATCAACAAAGGCTGGCATTACTCCTGTAAACACCACTATCACTGCCACCCCTCTACTGTCACCAGTACTAGGGCCCACCACTAGAAGCAGCAAAACTGTCGTCACAACAGCCAATCACCAACATCATCAATGCAAGTGTTTACCTCGCAAGGGCAGCCTGTAGCTCCTCTTCTTTCTTAGCGAGCAGGGCTTTAAGCTCGATGATCTGCTGCTGTAGCTCAGCGATCTGATCAGCGAGGTCATTACTCTCTCCATCCAGCTTGCGCTTTACCTTGTCCAGCTCCTGGCGAGTCTTCTCCTCGCGTTTCAGCCGGTCTGTACCACAAATAAATCCGTGGGAAGGATGGATCATTATGAATAAATTAGCATCGTCATGGCTGACCGATACTGCATTTGCCACCAATAGACGAAAATAATTACTAAGATTCAGATGATGATTGCTTCGAAAAGCTGCTCTCTCGGGACAGCCGCGTCGATGGCTCTCTCTCCTCTCCTCGCGATGTATCGCCTCACACGTTGGAGGCATCCTCACGCCTGAGGATGCCACACGTTGGAGGCATCCTTACGCCTGTCGCGAGGAGAGGAGAGAGAGCCATCGACGCGGCTGTCCCGAGAGAGCAGCTTTTCGAAGCAATCATCATGCATCGAGCCGTGAAAACCTACATCATTACATAAGATTCAGATGTTTTGCGAAACCAAAACAGCATGGTTTGATCCCAGCAGTAGCCAGTGGAAAACCACTTGCACCGTGAAGGTCCTATGCTGGCTCGGCCCTGATGTGTCAGTGGAAAATGAGTGTCAATACTTACCCTCAAGGTCAGAAATGATGCTCTCATGCTTGTTCTTTATCTTCATCAGGTTCTTGCTGTTCTCCTCCTCCTTGGTAAGATTGGCTGACAACTCAGTCACGCGCTCCTCAATCAGCTTCTTCTCCTGCACATAGCACGGGCATCAATAATATGCACATCCTTCTACTTATTTAAGAAAGTCTCCAAATCAAGGTTAGTTTCATGAGGGTTCCCCATTGGAACTATTTGAACGATTATATTGCTATGTTTAACTTTAACTTGAAACAAACTAGATTATCGAGTGAATACATTGTGCTTGAGGAGAAATGCTCAAAGGTCTATAGAGACACGTTCAGAGAACCCAGAGTGTAATGCCAAGTCTTGTCCACTTTGAAGCAATGTGGGTTTGGGACTCATACTAATCTTTATATGATTCTGATTTTAGTCTCTGATGCATGCCTCCAAATCGCTACTCACATGCGTGTCGAATTACTTGGAGCTAAATCTAACAGTGTAACAGAGAAACAGACACATCTTGGGGTAGCAAATAGGTTTTTGGTGTTTGCACTCAGAATCTTTGCAATGCAAGCTCTGTACTACCATGGGCCGCACACAACTGATATTCATCAAGCCACCTGGCGATATCAACCATAAATACAACCTTTAAACAATTATTAAGCGTCCAAACCTTATTGAACTTGGAATTCTGGTCTTCAAGGATGATGAGATCCTCCTCCATCTTCTTCAGCTTCGACTCAGTCTGAACCTTCTCCAGCTGCAGCTTCTGGCGGGCAGTTTCCTCCTCCTCAAGTTGGTCCTCGAGGTCCTGAAATAATAACGTGATCATCACACCCCACCAAAATCATCAGCATTCATGCATTGCCACCATCATCAGAAACACTGCCGCCACCTCAATGTTCAACATTTCAACTACTAACAATGACATCTTTCATAACGTCTCTTAATGCTAATATTTACATTTATCAGATACAACATGACCATCATCATGATGAAACAATCATAATAATAATCTAAAACCAACAATTAGGTCACATCCATAACATAAGCAATATGACCTGCCCCACAAAGTAGTATTCATCTAATCAATCGCCTCTGGAAGATTAATGCACTGGGTGTAACCCCCCAACAAAATTAAATTTCATAACCTCATTGCGAACCGATCTCTTACCACAAATCTATTTGGCTGTAAAAAAAAAAGAGACGATGTCTGACCAGCTATAACTCACTGTTACACCCCCCCCCATCCCCGTCCGCCAACTCAGTCATCATTCCCCATCATCACACACGACCAAAAGCGACTGACGAAACCGCGCCGCCAACTCGGACAGTGGGCGCACTCACCTGCACGTGCTGCTGCATTTTCTTCTTCTCTTGGTTCAGTGCTTGTGCTCGCTCTTCCTCCTCCTCCACACGAGCCTCCAGGTCGTGGAGGATCTCCTCAAGCTCCTGTTTTTTGGCCTCAAGACGTGAGCGCATCTCCTCGGCCTCGGCGCACAGCTCGATCTCCGCCTGCAGCTGCTCCGCCATCATCTGCTTCTCCTTCATCGCCTGTGCCAGTGGCCAGGGTCAGGGGTCAAAATCAAATGGGGGATCAGAGCAGTATTCGTTTTGTTGGACATTTCTCTTCACCTATTTTAATCCATGCGGCACTCTGTGCGTGCCATGTCGGCCTCCCATTGATGCTCGCCAACACCACTTTTTTCCATTTGCATGAGGGACTTGCAGTGACGCAAGTGAACAACGCGCATTACCATTGGAAATACAGTGTTGCAAGGTCAACATACACGCCTCTAGTACCCCATTAGTGCGGTCAAACAAGACGCGTCCATTAAATATCTCAATGTGTAAGCAGATCGGCTAAGTGGTAGGTCTCAGCCATATGAATAATAAAAATAAGTGCACTTCTACAGCGCTGTTCACCCGAGAGTCACAAAGCACTGCACAGAGCTGTGGAGAGAACGGCACGTCAGCAACAATGACATATGAACGGCAAATCAACAAAGTTGCGGATCACGTCAGGTCCTCGGCCTGTAGATTCGACGCTCCCTGTGCATACGCCAGTGAGTGGTGGTCACCTGGTTGTGTTTTTGCTCCAGCTCCACGAGGTCCGTCTCCGCTTGCATCTGCCGATCCTTCACCTTCTGCAGCTCCTCAGCCTTCGCCAGAAGCATCTCATCCTGGCGGCTCACCTGCAGCAAAGGCTTCACCTACGCAGGGGAGGGGGGGACATATGCAGGACGTGATTGGGGGCGTAACAAAAGACGCGGAGCGTGATTAGGAGGTGGACAACGTGGACAGTCGCTACAGTCCCTGTACCACCGATGGAGCATTGTATGACAATCTTAGTAAGAATAATTCATAATTTAGGATATTTGGTATTTACCACACCAGTTCGTGAAGGTGTGGGACGAGGAGCAGTTTAGGTACGACTCACTACTGACGTGTTAGCCTTGGCTAGGTGATAAAACTCAGGTCGCTTGGTTGATGCCACATTGCTAGAAATGATTGTTGCGAATTTTTTCAATTGGAGCTAAATGTGATCTTTGTGTTTGTGCTACTGTGGTCACTGCTATTCTGGGCAAGTGAAAAACATTTCTACTTTGGACACCTAACAGTGTCTACGAGTGCAGATTAAGGGTGTAACAATTCAACCTCTTCATGAGAATTATTAAAAATTCACACGGACCTACAGTGCCTTTGTGGTAATCCAGAGTTTAGAGTGGGTAGAACTTATATTCTTCCACAAAAGCACATGAATCTAAAATAATCGATTTCAATGCGGGTGGATGACTGAGCGGATCATGAAATCTCTAGTGCGTACCTTGGTAAAGAGACGCCACCACTGCCAATTGCGCAGCTTAAGATAGGCGGAGCAGTTGCGCTGGATGACGCGCAGTGCACTCAGCTGTTGCTGCCTCTTCCCAAACGCCCTGCACACAAACACGACGACGGTCGCCCATTTAGAATGGAGAGTCTCGTAGGATTGCTTTTTATTGCCAACAACAGATGAAGGTTCAGCCAAAACACCAACATGGACGTCCAATTTCATAGCTAAAGAGAGGTGTCCGTTTTGTCGGGACATGTAGGTAGGGTCAGGTGAGTCACCTGCGGGCCAGGTATCCACGGCAAGTTGCCTGGAAGGCAATTATGATGTCGGTGATCTTGAGGTCGCGCTCCTCCTCCAGGTGGGCGAGAACTCCCGCGCGGAAGAAAATCTTGCTCTGCCCGATGCGGTACAAGTTCGGGTCCAGCTCCAGCGCCTTGATCTGCACAGAGGGGGGGAAAAAAAAAGAGGTGGTAGGCATGATCAGCGGCAAATGGGGACCTCAGAGCTGCTGTGAAAAGCACCGTAAACGTCACTGGTTGTGCGTGAAGCGCAGGGCTGTATGCAGGCAGCTATACGCACCATGCGCTCACAGGCCTGCTTCCCATCCATGAACCCCTTCGGGATAGCGTTGGGAGTCAAGATCTCGTACCTGCACGTGAGGGAGAAGACAAAGAAAATGAGGGCTGTGGCTCAATATGGATGTATGGTATAAATAAGGTGGAAAAACAGTGATACTAGCGCCGATATAAACCCTTAAATTAACAGCAATACTATGACTGCCAATTCCTGCATAGCTTCAGAGCCAAATAGGAGTTAACCAAAAGTGAAGATTGTTGTGAGGTTGCAATTCTGAGCAGGATTGCAACAAGTCAATGCAATTGATAGTATTTTTGCACCCTCAACCACTCGTTGTCTATGCTTGCTTTAACTCCCAGCCAGACTGACGAATAAGCTGAAACACCTTTGCATTGTGTGTTCCCATGCAAGTATATGAAGGCTCATTGTGTGGGTCCCGTACCGCTGCCTGAACTCCTGGAAGATGATGCGGTTGGGGAAGCCCTGTCTGCAGATGCGGATGCCTTCAAGGACTCCGTTGCATCGCAGCTGATCAAGCACCAGGTGCGGTTCCAGTTTGCCAGCCTTAATAAACCAGCACACGCAATTATGAATACAACAAGCATCTAATCATGAACAAACATACAATTTGAATTTGCCATTAATCAGGCAAACATCACACAGGATTTCATAGCCAATATAAACATGCGTAATGATTTTGTGCGTTCGGTCATGCATTGATTGGGTCAAAGTTGTGCATAACTAATTGCTCAGGTTGGTTATGAGAATTGTTCTTCAACTTCACGGAGACGTGGAACAATATATAATTGGTGCATTTAATGCTTGCACACATGACGATTCAATTTGTGTGCCTACGTCGCGTGGTGGAGAGTCTTACGACAGAAAATGTGACCAGTTTAAGAACCACAAGCATACATCCAGGAATATCAACAGAACTGTAGAACAAACATCTCGTGAGCCTGAAACAGGTCAAAATTCATCGATTATCTTCGGGGCCTGTACTTTTTATAATCCCGGGAGCAGCTGTACGAGTCACTTAAATTCAACAGGCCAGATTCGTGAACTGACAGCGGTCAAGGGAACGTTCATCAGCACATGCAGGCGATCCCCACGCACGTACCCTCTTCTCGTGGTTGGGGATGATGCAGCGCACGAAGTTGGGGTTGGTGTTGCGCAGTGTGGCCATGAGCTTGGTCAGCTGCTCCTTGTAGAGCTGCCCCACGGTGCGGAACATGCCTTTGCGCGTCTTGTAGGTTGAGCCGAATGCCGTGTCGGTCATGCCCGACACCGTGTCCAGACCCACAATACGGTCGACTGCACGGGGGCAAAACGCATGGCATTCACTGGGCGTGCAACAATGTGTCGATCTGTTGCTTAGAATCCATTGTTATGCTCGCAACACCCTAATTAAAATCGAATGTTTATGTCAATTATTATTAATATTACCATACACTTAACACAATGTACATGGACTCGCTAACAAATATCTTATGCATAAAATGCCAAACTCTTAGTTTAATAGGGCAATATAATGTATCCTTGTTGTGATATCTTGTATTAACAAAGGGATGAAATAAATGCCAGACAATATAATTTAAGAACAATAAAAGTGTATATTACAAATAAAGCCAAGTATAAAAACAAAGCATAAACTTAGATTCCCAGCTTGCATTAGTACGCGGGAATGGAGAAACACAAAACAAGCTCAAAGAAATGTGGTAATTGCATTACGAGTTTCAGGCCATTGTGCATTTGAGAAATAAGATGCTGCCTATGGGTGTGACTGCCTCTGTGACAAATTTGTGATTATCACAATGCAAATGGCAAGACTAGGTTCAGATAGCAACAAACACTTATGCATAATGGCTAGAAATATAACAGACATGTCTTCACATTCTGAGTATTCCCTGCCTTGTGCCCTTTGTCGGCTGGGATAGGCTCTTGGGTATTGATAATGAATAACAGTCTTTGGTCTTGTTAATCTCCCCTTCTCAAATGTTCCTCTCTCTACTGCCTTATATTCCTCACCAGGCAAATCACTCCTCTCTCTTTCTGTCTCATCTTACCCCATCCTTCCTAACCACTCATCTCTCTGCCTCAACTTCTTTCCCATTACAGTGTTTTTCCATCTTCCATTCTATCAAATTTTCTCTCAATGTTCATCTCCACGCCCTCACTACCATCCTCCAAGTTCAGTCCCCATGCACTCTCACCATCCTTCCAGAGCTCCGCCACGAACTTATCAGATGACTGATGCACCAGCGTGGCCACATTGTCATTGAGGGGGTCCATGTTCTTCATCAGCCATTCGTCTGCCTTGTAGTCCACCTGTCGAGGAGACGTGGCACCAGATAACAGACTTGTCAAAAAACGATTGCACCGCCTTCTGCTGATAATGTGGCGTTGTACAAAATACCCTTCTGCAACAGCAATACGTTTTGAAACTCAAAAAAGGGGGGACATTGTGATTGAAATATAATTTAGTAATCTGCAGCCAGGGTCACAATGCTCTAGGAGTAAATACAATAAAAAAAACCTTACAATGGCTTCTGTCCTTCCTTCATTTTACAACAACCACTTTGCCTCAAAGCTGGCCGTCATGTCACCTTGCCGGCGTAGTGGATGATGGAGAAATCCGCCTTGTCCTTGAGCTGCTTGGGCTTCTGGAACTTGGGGTGAGTACCCTGCTCCTGCACCAACTTCTCACAGAACGACTTATCCGTGGCCTTGGGGAACCAGCACTCCTCATCCAGCAGCGCCAGAATACCCGGCGGCCCAGCCTGGATTAAAAGCACACGTGACAGAGGGAGCCATCAATGCACCAGGTCAAAATTACATTCAGCAGCGTTGAGGAACCTAAAATAAAAATTCCACGTCTAGAGTGATTTCCACCCGAGGGTCACAAAGCGCTGCACAGAACTATGGGGAAAACGGCATGTCAGCAACAAAAACGACATATGAACAGCAAATTAACAATATCTTTTTTATAGCCTAAAGTATCAAGTGAGCTTGCAAGCTCCAGATGTGGGATTCTTGCCACAACAACTGACACAAAAAAATGTTCGAATGGGCCAACACTGTCAATAAAGTCAAAAGGTAAACAAACTCATAGCACTAATCTGTGCAAAGACGAAACCCTAAACCTAATCATAATCTAAAGAATAACACGTAAAATTGCACAAATAAACTCGCGGCATAAATATGTACAAAAAGTGAGACCCTAACCATAATTATAAACAATAACGTGCCGATGTAGGTTTCCAGGGCTCGATGTATAATGATTTATTTCAAAAGCTGATCCTCTCTCGACATGGCGCGTGCCCAAAGAGCAGTTTTTGCGCTTTTAAGAGTAATAATTCCAATAAATTAATAACAGAAGAAGACTTATCACAGTGTAATAATGCAATATGTATACATTGAAGCCTTCTTTTCCCAACACAAGGAAAGGGCATAAGCAACCCTTTAAAACCACCTAACATTATATTGCAAATGCAGCCAAGTAGACATTTTCATTCCAATTGGGATATGAGGTGCTCAACGCATAAACAAAACAAAGACCCCCCATATAGCTTTAAGATACTGTAGGGTCAAGTGCAATTAGCGAGCAGCTATGAAGGTCAACATGGCACAGGAGGGGGTGGGTGACCAGCAGCATTGCCCCCGGCCGCCTTTGTCTCCCTAGTTGCAATATCAACATATTGCACGAGGTACTCATTTGAGGCTGAGTCGACCTCCGGGAGGCCCAGGGCCGGTTCATAAAATCACTTGCATTGGCCATGAGCGGGATTTGTCCTCAGGTAGCTGCGTTCTTTAGTCGAGCACGCTAACCGCTGAGCCACCGCACACACACGCACACGCATACACAGACACACACAGGCATGAGTGTGCATATACATGTACCGGCTTCTCAATGAGCTCAATGCATGGCTGCAGGTCAAGCCCGAAGTCAATGAAGTTCCACTCGATGCCCTCGCGCTGGTACTCCTCCTGCTCCAGGATGAACATCGTGTGGTTGAACAGCTGCTGCAGCTTCTCGTTGGTGTAG
>JAZEWT010000002.1:30069943-30109894 GCA_036362905.1 Mordacia mordax | reverse complement strand
AGCGATGGGGAATGGGAAGAGTGACAGACAGGGGGTCAGAGGTGAAATGATAGAGAAATTGAGAGGCATGAAGAGAAAATCAAATGGAGACCGTGACAAAGGGGAGAAACGACAGAAAAAATAGTAACGTGATAATTTATAATGCGCACAAATATTGCACTATATAGACTGAAAATAAGATATGCAAAGGAAAGCAATGGATTATGGGAGCATCTGCTAGTGCATTATGGTAGAGTCCTTATTCCCTTACCTGCTCCTTGGTCTGAGCCTTCTGCACATAGTCGCGGCCGACCTTGATGCGCGGAGTGAGGATTGCACGTGTGAAATCCGTCACGGCAATTCCCAGCAGGTGACAGAGTTTTTGGGCAGCTGGTGGTGGCGACGAGGGAGGGCGATAAAAAGGAAAAGGATGGGAAGGCAACAACGGGAGAGGGGAGATCGGGAGACCCAGCCACAGAGAGAAGCGCGTGTACATCAACACATGGTTAGTTGTGATTTTATTTGAGAACGATGTTCTTTTCATGAGAATTTCTTCAATCAAACTTTCTCAGATGGTGCATTACTCGGTGTCCTCGACTCAGTCAAACGATTCATAATGCACATCTCTGACAGGGGCGACTCGGAAACATGATCAATATGGAGTTCAAACGATTACCGCTTTGCATGACCAGAGTGGCTCTCTCTTAGAAATTGTAGAAATTGATCAATCATGGAAGGACTGCCCTACTGCTGGTACATATCCACCAGAAATTACAGCTCGGGGATGATTGACATAAATAACCTCCGTTGTCTTCCAAATGAATAACTTCATCAAACGCACTGTTATGGGAAATTCTATCATTTGTCATCATTGAATTAAGGACCTCAGTTTTAATATGTACAGCAATTTGATCATGCACTGCTATTGTGTTCTTTGGCCATGAACATAAAATTCGCTATACTATAGAACCCCATTTAATCAAGGCTGGCCATAACAGTTGAACCAAGGAACCCACTGGTGACTTGCTCAACTGCTCAAGCACTGCCATCATGAGACTCATAAAGGTACGATCCACATTTCAGTATAAACACACAGTTTAAGGTGGGTTTTAGAAGTGCGTGTTCAATATATGCAAGTCAGCTTCCGCATATATTTATCAATGATGTGAGTCACACATATGGGTGAATGTTAAAAAAAACCTAACTTGTGCATATAATGGGTGAGCAATGTTAAAGTGAACTTCTTGCAAAACATTATCATACGAATGGTGTCAGCTTTAATTGTAAACACTGTATCCCAAACGAGTGAAAACTGAATTATGCAAGCATTTATATCTCTAAATGTGAGTATCTTTACACTCTATGAGGTATGGTGAATAGTCTATCAGTAGAGTGAATGCTCTGTCACATGGTGTGTTGTGTGAGCACAGTCAGAGCGTTTAAGCATTGCAACAAATGTGTTGTTCTGTGCTCAGGTGAGCCATGCCAGTGAAATAACTGTGCCTCATTTCCATAACCAGTTTTAAGTGGGAGGGCCTGTGGCAGGCTGGAGTTAAACATGGAACCTTTGTTCCCAAAGCAGAAAGACATGAAGTTTGACATCTCGTGACTGTCCTTAGACTTGTGAAGCTCTCTTTTTTTTGAATGGCGTTAATTTCTTGGATTCAGGGTCAACCTCCTAACAGCCGAGATTGTCACCATCTCACTTGATTACTACACAATGGTAATTGCTTCCAAAATCTGCACTTTCGGGATAGCCGCGTTGAACGCTTCTCCTCGATCGAGGCTCTCCGGAAAGAGCAGCTTTAGGACGCAATCATCATGCATTGAGCCGTGAAAACTATATCAGTACAGGACGGTAGTTTCTAAACAACATAGGTTAAGCTAAAATGTTACAGTTTCAAATTTTTTTTTAGCAAATGCATTAAAAGTGGTGACTAAAATCGCCCTCACCATTACATTAATAGTATCTGCCCCATGTTAACTAAAGTATAATCACATGGGGTGGCAAGGTGGCCCAGTGGGTAGCGCTGTCGCATCATAGCAAGAAGGTCCCGGTTTCGAATCTCGGCTCGGGTGCCTTTCTGTGTGGAGTTTGCATGCTCTCCCCGTGTCTGTGTGGGTTTTCGATGGACAATCCGGTTTCCTCCCACAGTCCAAAAACATGCTGCTGCATAGGTTAACTGGCTCGCAGACTAAATTGCCCCCAGTGCCCAGTGATGGACTGGCGTCCCATCATGGGTATATCCCTGCCTTGCGCCCTGTGTCTGCCGGGATAGGCTCCGGCTCACCACGACCCTCTACAGGACTAAGCGGTTTCTGACAATGAGATGAGATAATCACATGCACTGTACAGTACAGGGAATAAAAGAAGAGCTACTGCTGTAATTTTCTCACTGTAATTCCCTTTCAGCTAACACTCACACACAACCGCTCCTAGATTTCTCCCAAGCGATACTATGCGGCAAAGGGTGGCATGACTTGGGGGCAGGAACACAAATAAGACTTGGCAGGGGCTACAGAATGGCAGGAATTAAAACTGTGCAGTGTGTGGGAATGCGATCCAGTCAGGCTTTTTCTCAATTTGGTTACGGTGTGACAACAGGCTTCTTAAAACTGGTCATGGAAAGATACATTTGGAATGCGGTACACGTTGTGGGAATACAATACCTTTTGCTAAAGCCAAGTCAAACCTGTCAATGTGACAACCAACGGACATCCATGTTATCCGCAGGTCAAAATCATAGCTTCGGCTTCTGCATGTGCACATGCATGTGCACATGCATGTGCACATACAATACATGTGCTTGCGTGTGCATGAGCGTATGTGCTACAGCCACCCGATAGATTTCACCGGTCTAATGATCCGATTCTCATTATCTCAGTCTACCATTGTATCCTTAGTAGATGGAAATTTCATTCTTACAGTAATGGCAGGAAATTGCTGCTGACTCTGAGAATTGGCAGACCCTGCTGAAAAACCTGGGAGCTTGCAACAAAGAGGTGGGCCTTACTAGACTGCTAAACATCTGTCTAATCAACTCAATCCCTTCAACTCTCCACCATGAAGAGGTTGGATAGAGTGTGGAATAGTTCTTGTACCTTTGCAATGTGTGGAGGGTCCATTAGTGAACGGTAGCAGAGTTGTTAGTGGTCGGCATTACCAAACCAGCTAACATATAATTCCTCTGTGGCAATTTTACCTGAGCAAGTTATCTCAGCCTCAAATGAGCACTTTATGTTTGGCCATACCACCCGATCAAACACGATGCTCATCTTGGGCTCTCATTGACAGCACTTTTATCAAATTCCATAAATGGCTAGAGCAGACGCTGATCCGTGTATGTGTACATGCATACCGGTGTTGTCTGGCATCGACGCTTGGTCAGTGTTCCTCTCCTTCTTGAAAACGATGTTTCCGTAATGTAGCACGGAAGAGACCACACGCAGCAAGGCTGTGGGAATACAACACGAGAAACGCACACACTCATAAAAATACTGAGGACAAATCGTGTCCTTCCAATCTACGTCAGCACAGCATCATCACACGGGAGACAAAGTCTGGCAAAGAAAACAAAAGCACGCTTTGGGGTAGCGTCTAAGGTACACTCAATGCGCACGAGTGCGAGTGCACGCATGCGTGTACATCGTACAAATCTGCTCCTCATGTGAGAAGCCCATGATGTTCATGGAGGAGGTGGTCTCCTGGAAGTTGTCCTTGTCCTGCTGCCCTGGGATGACGACGTTTCCGTTGGAGAGGAAGCGGTAGCTGTTGTAGTTCTCCAGGAGCAGGTCAGCTGTGGCCAGGCAGAAATGGGAGAAAGGCAACATTACCAATGTCACTGTGGCAACAAAGAGTTCAGAGGTCTGTGTTACCAATTGAGTAGACAAGTCCCAAAACCTAGGTGACCGTTATTAATCCCAAATGCAATCCAATTTTTTGCATGTTACATTGCCTCTACCCGACATATACATAATCCCAGTTCTTACTTCCAAAACCAACGTATTCTTTCTGCTAGTTTTGAAAGTATTTCACTCATTCACAGTCCATTCACCAACGCACTGCTGGGTGAAGGCCTCCTCAGACAGCATCTGGCAAGAGGGCTGTTTCACCATACTTCACCATGCTAGTCAGTGCAGGCTGGAGAAAGAAGGGCCCAATACCAGCATGAATATCATTTGCTGTGGATGTAAGCCATGGCTGGCATTTAAACTTTAGGTCACCAGGTTCAGGCATTAGAATAACTGAGATATGCGATATAAGGTGCTTTTAGTTGCCATAGTATTTAAGCATTGCATAAATGCATAGGCTTAACCAAGGCATAGCTATGCATCAGCTCGCGAGCACGTGTGCAGACACACGAATACGCACTCTTGAGATGTTCTCCTGCGCCCGACAGGAGCTGATAGAAGATGTGGAACGTGCGCTCATCCTTTGCCTGCCGGATAGCACGAGACTTCTCCAGGAGGTCTGAGCGCGTGTCGGGTTGTCAAGTCAATTGACCGATCACCATCACCGTTATCACGATCATCTTTTATTTACACAGCAGTTTTAAAAGTGCATTTGGCCAGCTGGCACACTAGCTGGAGCTCTTAACTAAACACTATAAAAGTCGCAAATTTTCTTTGGAAGATTTCTTGATTCATCATTCTTCCAGACTAAATAAAACACCACTTTATGGAAGTGCTATGGGTAAATTTTTGCCAGTAGAGTGTTGTTAAAAAGGAGAGGCTTACCCATTTATTTTCTGACAATAAGTGTTAAGTTCTTAAAAACACCAAATAGACATTTATCATTGCCTTTTGGCAACATCTGGCTAGCATGGAGACAATGTTAAAAAGGAAACGCTCTTTGATGCAAGCCAATCAGTTTCCAGGACAATGCATATCTGATCAAAACATGTTGTTTATAGTCTTTACCACCATGTGTGGCTTTTGCAAACTTGATACTTTATGAAGAATGTCGATTCGGTGGCTTTTTGCAGCGCTTCATGACCCTCTGGTAAAAAGCGCTCGAGAATTGCAAATTATTATTATTGCCAGAAAAATGGGTAAAGTCTCTCATTTTTCACAATTTTATGGAAGGTCAAAATTGCTTATACCAGGTAAATTAATGGCCTCTGTCATGGGAATTTGCAACTTCAATCAATGACCCAGTGCTGTCAAAACATTAACGCATCACTTGTTGAGCTTCAAATACTTTTAGGAGCATCCCTGCTTGACATGTTGGGCCAATTTCTTGCTTTGCAGGCACGAGGAAATTTGCTGCAGAACTCAAAGCTTAGAGGAGAACGCTCAAACACCACTACCCTGCCAGAATCAAAACAATCACACCCTTCAGGGGAGCATTTTAATCAATGTGTCACCATTTTTGTGATCCACCAACCTCAGCACTATGTTACGATACAATAGGATTATCAGTACATGACATTTGCGTGATTTTTATTGCGCAAAGCTATCAGGATGGCGCCATGATTAAAAGTTAATTATAGGCAATAAGGGTACCATTGCTATGTGGCTTGACCCAACAGGGTAATTTGCAAACACATTTCAGATGTGGTACATTTAAATCATGATGACAACTGTGACCTACTCTTTTTGGAATGCCATTAGGCCTTTAACATTCACTCTGGAGTAGAGGATGTAGTTGGTGAATAGACTTGTAGTATTAAAGCAAGGCAACTGCTGGCCTCAAACCTCTTTAACAAGCAAGCAGAAAAAGCATTACCACTAAGCAACACATTTCACAGGCATGCAGGAACAGGCCTGAGAGTCTAATGCATAAAGGATACAGGTTTCAATGTTTGCACCCACGATGTACCCAGCGACATCAAAGTTGATGCGGATGAACTTGCCCTGTGAAAATAAAAAAAAACATGAGAGCGTTCTATCATTGTTTCAAAAATCCCTGAGGAATCACCTTTAATAGTCAACACATAGCTATCCTCACTGATGTAACTATATATTTTAGTTTGCTGTGATTGAATAGAGCTTAGAAATAAGTGGTTGGAAATATTAGCTCAGAGGCTAGCAGTAGCCAGTGAGTCACAGATGCAAGAACTTTAACAACCATACTGAGCGTAGTGATCCTGCATAATATTTGTGAGCTACTCAAGAAACATCTAGCCTTATGCACTGAACTAAAGCCATTAATATAACTTCTGTCATTGCCACATGGCACAAAGGCCTATCCGAAATGTATCATGCATCAGGGTTCAAATCCTGTACATTCGACAGTGGATTTTGATGCCAACACTGCTATTAGCCCTTAAAGAGATACCTAGTATTTGGGCTTTCATCAAAGCAGAGGACTCAGCTCAAATCAATAATTGATCTCCCAAGTCGATGTCAATTCACACAAATAATATAAGTAGCACCCAACCCACTCCCTGTATACCACATGGAAGAACACAACATCACGATAGCAAAATTAAAGGTGGTGCAGCTCTGTAATTCTTAACTCATGCTACTGCTGGCAGAAGGGCCTCCACTAGAGACATGCTCTTCATAGAACATATTGACTTATTATTCAATATTCCCTTGCAAGAGGTTGAGTTCCGACACTTTACACCATTGGTGTAAAGCCAAACATAAAACCCAAGTTCGCCGGCCTGCTTCAAATTTATATATATATATTATAATTTATTATAATGAAATTTCTCGTCAAAAGAATTATCTGAGTAACGGGCATGAACATGTGTTTTCTATTTGGTCGCAAGAAAAACAAGTTTGAAAACCATTGCTTTACACCACCAAACGAAATCTACTGAAAAATGATGGTCTCCTCATCTCATTGTCTGAAACCGCTTAGTCCTACACAGGGTCACGGTGAAGCCGGAGCCTATCCCGGCGGACACAGGGCGTAAGGCAAGGATATACCGACGATGGGACGCCAGTCCATCGCCAGGCACTGCGGGGCAGTTTAGCCTGCGAGCCAATTAACCTAAGCAGCAGCATGCTTTTTGTACTGTGGGAGGAAACCGGAGTGCCCAGCAAAAACCCACGCGGACACGGGGAGAGATTCCAAACTCCACACAGAAAGGCACCCGAGCCGAGAGATTCGAACCCGGGACCTTCTTGCTGTGAGGCGACAGTGCTAACCACTGGGCCACCGTGTCCATTATATTACTAGATGGATAGAAGCATGGATTTTTTTGCAACCTCTCCATTATTTTAGTCGCCAGCTGCATTGGGAGATCACACCGAGCCAGTGACCTCTGGACTGTAAGTTCAGTGTGCTGACCATTGAACAATGACAGCAGCCACCCTATGGAGGCCAGGTCTTTACTCAATATTTCTGTATGTGAAGGAGCAGCATTGCTCTGCTTACGAATCGTGAGGAGTTGTCGTTCTTGACCGTCTTGGCATTTCCAAAAGCTTCCAGGATGGGGTTTGCTTGGAGCAACTGCTTCTCCAGTTCACCCTGCATATGTATTGAGTGTGCGTTTATAAGTATGTGTATAGGAGTGTGTGTGTGTGTGTGCGTGTGTGCATATTTATGTAGGAGGGGAATGTGCGAAAATGTTGGCAAGTGTTTGAGTGGTCGTGCATGTGCGTAGGTGCACATGTGTGCGATTGTGTAGATGTGCGTGCATATACGATCATACCGTGTAAGCATATGAGTGTGTGTGTGAATGCATATGTGTGTGATTGTGAATGTTATCAGTAACAATGAGCATTAAGCCACAACAACACAACCATCACCACAATTTCTGCAGCAACATCCCCAAAGCAGCAATATTGCATTTCAAAAAGTCAAACACTGCAGCTAGCATCAAAACACCACAGCCTATGAGCCAGAGAAGGAATTGGTACCACATGAGGTGACCACTGTCTGTGGCACATATTTATTTATACGTTCAATGCTAATGAATTATGTGATAACTCATTCATTTAAAAAGCCAATGCATCAGTCGCTTTTATTGACCGTTCAATTAAATTGGTACCGTGAAAGGTTTTTCCAACACAGGTGGCATTGGGAAATGGAATATTTGGTCTGGCCCCAATGACGATTGTTAGAAGCCTATACCATCCTGCGTTCCTCCAGTGGCAGGCTATAAACCTTGCAGACAACTTCAGAACCTCTAGGACTTAAAACAATAAAATACACATGAAGCCATGGTTTTCCCAAACGCTGTTCTTCATAGCACCATGGTACATCTTTTTGATGTTTTTCAGTTTATATCCATCCAAAGAGATGTAATTAGTGGATGCCAAACGCGAATTCACATTAATATGTAATGCCATTTTTCCAATAAATTACTGCAGAGGTTTGTGTGGTTGTATGGAATAGTTCTCAGATGTGCTGTCAGGTTGTATTGTGTTGCTCGTCAGATGTCAGACGCTCCAGTGCCTCTCCTCTAGTTCCTGAAAATGCTTCCAAAACTTAATATGTAGGCTTTTGTGACCAACATTATCACTCAATTTATGTTTGCGTCAAATCTTGCAAGTAAAATGTGTTTTAAAACTCCCCCAGAAGATCCTCATTTAGTGTGGATTGTTTTCACGAGAATTCTATATTGCGATGTAAAATGTCTAAATGTCTGTGATAGTACTGATTAATTAGCATTACCTAAGATATTGACACATCCAGTATTTTAATGAATTAATTTATATTTGAATGGAGGCAATATTGGTGGACTTAGAAAAACACAGGATGGTGGGGTCATGAGGAATGGATATGGGAAACCCTGCTTAAAAGGATGAGATTTGAGCATTCAATTTCGAGATTTTCAGACTTTGGAATTTTGCATTACTTATGATTTTCCCTACTCCTGTAAAAATCAGACATCACGTGGTAATAAACAAACTGATAATTTGATTTATTTGTTATAAAGGTTACACTGGCTCCGAATCTGCTCAATGAGTTCAAGACACTATTGGGATATAGGTCCAAATTGGGGTTGTTGCAACCAATTGCACTTTCGAGTATTATAAGCTTGGTAGCACTATTAAGGAAATCAACAATTCCCATGTCCAAAGCACAGACTACTGCCCCACAATAGATGTTATATTTATATGACTGGCTTATGGATGTCAATAAAATTCAGCTCTGCTCCAGCGTTTTTATTTCAGAGTCGGGAGATGTGATTGACCGTTTTTTAAAAGGATGCACATCTACAACTGTGGCTTGGAGGTTGTGCACTACACATCAGGATGGAGAATAATTTAAATTGCATTGTCTGGTGGTAAACACAGTCATGGTTCAATTACAGAATACAGATTGTATCGATTGATTTATAAATTCAAAGCTCGAGGCCAAGAATCATTGCTTTAAATAGCATTGCTCCTTTATAGAAACATCACATGCACGTTTCTATATACATATACATGCACAATCACAAAAGCAGCAACGTACCCAAGACCTGTTCCACTCTTATACATGTATACTGGCAAAAAGTACTCATAGCGTACCCAAGATACACCACTACACATGCATATACATGGCACCTCACCAATGCCATGCTTGTGCCAATGTTTAACACTTCTGGGATCTGCTGAGATATGAGGTGCTCACTTAAATCAGGCGAGGAATTCACTCAAGTGCTATCTTAATTCGCTCAGCTCTATGCAAAACTGCCAATTTTTTGCCTAAAAATGTAGCACCATCATTTAAAAAAGTTATTTTTGGAGATATTACATGTAAGCACTTTTATCATAAATCTAGGCTCCTTTGGCTTATGGGAAAATATGTTAAATGGTGGCCAACGCGATTTTTAGGTGTTTTTTACTTTAACCAACAAGCAGGGAAAATTATTTATCCAACATGTACTTCAAGCATTACTATGTGTAAAAACCAATTGTTCATTTCAGATGTTTTGACCAATGTTAATACTAATTAATCAGACTGTTGCGGTTCTATTTAACAATTGTGCCATCAGCCAATGCAACAAGGTGGAATAAATAGCTCCCAAAACCCTAGCCATTGAGATATGTTAAATGCACTATAAAAACAGTATAGAACAATTAAGGCACTTTAATTAGTTTTTTTTTTTAACCAAAAATGGTCAGTGGTAGTCATCCAACAACTAGAAATGTTACCACTTGAAACTACTATGCCAAAAATAGTAAAGGTGACCAGGCTAATGAAGAAACTTGATGGACTTCACAGGTTATGATCCTCAATTTTATACACTTGGCTGCCTATATTGGGACCTAGGAATGCAGCAGTGCTGGATCAATGTGCCAAAACAGCCATTTTAAATCCTCTGAGACACCCAGTCATCTCAACGGAATACACTTTTCAGATTTGCTTAGATACCATCCATGATCTGAAATTCCTCATCTCTGGCTGGAAGGAAGCCATACATCCCTCCCTCCCCCGTTTTACTCC
Organism: Mordacia mordax; assembly: GCA_036362905.1. Classification (NCBI taxonomy): domain Eukaryota; kingdom Metazoa; phylum Chordata; class Hyperoartia; order Petromyzontiformes; family Petromyzontidae; genus Mordacia; species Mordacia mordax. The sequence continues at coordinate 30,099,582 of JAZEWT010000002.1, read as the reverse complement.
CATGCCTTGGCCTGAAACGCAATTTTCTGAAAATGTAATTTCAAGATGTTTCATGGCTCCATGTGTTCTCAGAACCTAAGGAGACATGATTTTTGTCCAATGTCCAATTTAAGGACCCCATTTCCTTCCTCAGGGCCCCTGTGCCGCCTCTGGTCTGGGTTGTGGGTGTGGTGGGCGGTGAGTGCATGGACAATGGAGCCTAATGTTATGGAACAAATATGAATGCCCTTCAATGGCAAGCCATGCTCACACACAGCAAACATGAATAATGTAATAGGAGATGGAAATTTCTCTCACTCACTGAACATGTAGTGGAAAAGCATCAACTATCCCATATAAAAAACTTTGTTAAGCTCATGATTTTTTTTTACTTTTAATTGAGGAAATAACTAATTTTAAAAATTTACTGAGGTGATGTTTTTTCACCCGGGAAGGCTGGCATAGACTTCATGATGGGATTATATCCAGGTAGTGTCCATTCAATGCAAAAGAATGAACCAAAACACCCCCCACAATAAAGTGAACTGCTCCATTGAGTAAAACACACCCATGATAGTATCAGGTGTGCAGAATCAGATTTGGGCAGTACCATCCTCATCATAAATGGGAGGGTCCTTTATTTTTTTCTCAAGATATCAGATTTCCAAGATATCTGGATTAATCCCTTGTAAAAGCAAAATGGATGGAAGTTATCAATATTCTTGATCCATGTATAACCCTCTATATTGTATAAAGTGTAAATTGATTTTTCCCCCATTTGATTTAAAGTAATTATATGAAAAATAAATATGTTACCAGATCATACATTTTATAAAAGTTACTAATAGAGGCACACACACACGATGAAGCGATGGGTGCAAGCAATAATACACAACATTGCACACATACACCTGACATAAGTACACATGGCATTGTACATATGTATGAACACTCTCCCACTGCAAAATTGTGTTTTTAGTTACATATGATAAATCTGTCATTGTTTTTTGAAGCAACTTTGTGCATGACGAGGCCTGCTGCTATATGTATCAATGGGTTAATGAGGAATTGCTGGCTACAAATTGCAATATTTATTCCTATTGCTATTATCAGTCACAAAAAAAAACACAAAACCATTGTGTATATGCAGTATAGGCTTCACGCAGCCACGTGGTACTGATTAAAGTAGTTTACTTATAATGAGAAAACTGTTGTGATTCAACTTGGTCTCTAAAACCAGCACCATGCTATTAGAGCTCAAAAATAATTGTGCTGTGGGGAAATTGGTTCCCAGCATAGGAATGTGGAACTTCCATAAAGGCCTCATAGCATATTATGTAAATGAGTATGAATGTAAATGTTAGCAGACACACAATGAAATTTTGCTATTTGATTATTACTAGTTATTGGACAATGTGCCACGAAGCCAGTAACCTCCATTCAATTCCTATCCCGAGATACAATTTGGTATCTGAACTGGTCCTGGATCCCTAAACCAACATTGTGGAGTACGATCAAACGTACAATCCTGTGATGGCTGCAAAGTTAAATATGTACATACGTGCATTAATTCACATGATAGATTAGATAATTAAATAATGTATTTACCTCTATAATAGCATGACTACATATGTAAATCTATTCAAAACTATTTATGAACATCAACAGGTTAAAATGCACTTGGTTTTGTCTATCATCTTTCAAAATGAACTACTTTTTTATTGAAATTGTACGTTTCGCTAGGTAGGGGCTTCAAACTAAAGTCTGACATGACATCCTCAGTAATAATTATTGTTTTCAACGTTGCAGTGGGAGATGGCATTATCACAAGCAAAGCATTGTTGTCCAACACGGCAGTGAAGCGAATCTCAGGACAGCAACTGCGTGACCCACTGTTTGTTTTTTTTCATAGGCAGCTATGAGCCCATTGGGCAGAACACTTGCACCAGTGTTTGTGTAAAACTCATGGCTCGATTCCTACTACAGCTGCCCTGTAATTTGTTGCAGTCCAATATTTACACTAGACTAAAAAAAGCAGTGTCATGCTTACTGCTATGTAGAAAATTGAGGACCCTGCGCAATCATTCGTAAGACAGCGTTCCATGGTCAGTCCGTAGTGCAAATTTGGGGCCATTTCCTGGTTTGACAGTGGAAACTATATTTTATTATCTTTTCCCCTTTCAGGTATACATTTTACATAGACCACACAACTCCTGGATCTCAGTGGTGCTGGCTCCGTTATAGAGAAAGGCCACGATGTCACTTTAATACACTGAAATTAAAAAGGCGGCTCTAGTAGAAATATACTACCTAATTTAAGAATCCGCCATTATAGACAATAACCCGGTTAAAATAAATGAACGGCAAACTTAGCTCACCCAATTGGTCAAGGGTGACCCTGCTTAAAAAAAAAGCAGAATGAACCTCTGGTATCGTTGGAATCTGAAAGGGTTAAAAATATGACTTGCAAAGTTAAGTTCTTCGAGGCAAAGTGACATGAACGTCATTTTTTTAGGTGTTGAGAGTTTAACTTTCCTTATATGGTCACGCAGTAGCACAGCCAGGAAATCATCACTGCTGTGTGGGGGTTGCAATGAAAAGCCACATGAAACAATGTACATGCAAAATGGATCGTGCAAAGCATGTATGGAGTCATACGTGCAATGTTCTTGTGCAGTTATGCTGGTGGTGATTTATGGCTGTTATATCAAACATTGGTTGGCTTTACTAGAAACTTCGAATTCAACTAATTCGCTTAGAAGTGGTTTCATAATATGCAGCCAGGTGGCATTGCATCAGAACTGAAAACTCGGGGGTGAGTCGCCCATCATTCCTCCAGGGTTGACAACAGCAGAACTACTTTGTTGGGAGTAAAATTTACCTCCTCCAATAGATTGCCCCATCCACCCACAAGAAAGTTGAAGTTGCTGCACTGGCTCAGGGACAAATAAGATGAATAATCTCCCAATACTCGGTTGAGGTTTAAGACACTGACCATTGACCCGATAGTAAAGCCAACCTAATGTAAGTGTGAAATGGTAAAAACGTGCACGTGTGAGTGTGTGTGTGCGTTCCACGGCACAGGAGCACTGGGCATATGGTCTACTCACAAACGATATCTCCGCTTTCTGCAGCAACGTTGGGGGGTGTTTGTTGGGGAGGGGTTTGTGAGAAGTGAATGGACACATTGCAGGGGACACGGAGAATCGAAGGTACGGCGTCAGCGGCGGTAGGTGATGGGGAGAGGGTTGGAAGATAAAAATTAGCACAATTCATCAACAACGACATTTGCAACGATAACCGAGTGTTGCTATTTAAACTTGAATATTTGCTGTTAGATTGGTAACCTGACCAATAACTTAGATTTAGACGTGGATGCTTAGATATTTAAATACCGACATTTTACCCAGATAACGTAGAGACTTGTTGCAGGTATGAGTCAACAACAAGCTTGTTTCAACTCCTGAATAACGCTTGTTTAATGGGTAGAATATTTTGGTATGAACACAATTCAAGTTTTATGCTCACAACGAATATCAGTGCCGAGTGATATTAGAATCATCCCCCACTTCACCAGCCTGCAGTGACCAACATGAACTATGGTCGAACGGCCTTAATGACATGGGGGAAGCCTTGAAAAGGGTTTCTGAATTATTGTTAATGTGTATTAAAATGCCATTTTCTCTATTTACCAGTTCATTTATTATCATGTTCTTGTAAATGTGTGCTGTTAAGAAAATTGACACGATCAAGATTTTACTAATATTTTATATATTTTCACTTCATGAGACTTTCTTGTACAGAGAGCAAGTGTTCAATAACTGTAGGGCATGTCCATGTGATCAGTACGGATTGGTTATAAACACAGATAAATATATTTGACTCGATAAACAATTGTTGTATCATGTGTACTTTGGCAATTGTTTGGGAAGTTCGAGATGAAGCTTCAGGAAAACTGAGGACGATAATTATTGGAAACTTCGTCAGATACGTTTTGAAATTTTAGTTTGCATGTATCGACAGTTATGATGAATTTTGCTCCTGCAAGTTTAAAGTTTGGTGTGAGTTTGTGGTACCTACTGGATGGGTTTTGGGCAAATCTATGCCAGTTCGGGGAAGGTGCAATGGACTCACGGGAGCACCATGATCCTTGCGTCCCTTGTGCGACGAGGCGACGTGAGCCAAGTACTGAATCACTTTCTTGGTGTTCTCAGTTTTACCTGCACCAGACTCGCCTCTGCATGCGTACACACACACACACACCAACATACACCTCATTAACACTGCCAATCTGCTCAGTTATTCAAAGTAAGTGCACACCAACAATACCTGATACAGAACCCGAGTGTTGGGGGTCAGTGGCAAACATGTTGGCACCATCAGGGCACTAAGCCATAGTCATTTCAAGGCAGAAATTATCTTTTGTGAGCACGGGAACGGATTTTAAACCGATGAATCAATGCACTGTAATATTCCAAGCACCAAACATATAAAAACACCATGTATGAATGGGGCAATGCGCACGTGTGAGATTTGAATCAAATTGTACATAATTGGGCAAATATTACAGCATAACAAAATGCATAAACCACAATTACAATTTTCTGAGTCAAAATATTTAGACGAAGAGATATTTATTTATAGCACACGAGAATGTGAGTTTGCAATTATCAAGGAGTTCTTTTATTTCCCAGGTGTATAACAAGTCCATGTATATGTATAGATTATGTAACATTTTGCAACACGCGCTTGTGCTCAAAAATGTTTACTTAGCAGAGTGGAAGCCGATGAGTAAGCAGTGAAGGAAGAATTATTTTGCATATCCGCAAATAGCCTTCTTAGTTCTAGTTTCTCTCTCAAATTTTGTAACTCTAGAAAAGTGTAACCTTTAGGGAGACCCACCAGTCTGGGGCAACTCCCAAAATGTGACACGACTTTGGTTTTTTGCATCGTTACAGTTCAGACGTTTGTTGTGTCGCAGGAATATCGCACCCAGAGTTTGCAAGTTCACTGGGCAATTTTTATGTTGGAATAAACATCTATCTTAATTTTACAGTTTCGGTCACATTCAGTGCCACCTTCACCTTTACGGAAATGCTCATTTGGAAAGCATTAATAAGGGTCGTGTGAAATGCTGCTCGTATAGAACGCTGTAGTGAGTGGAACACCGGTGCTCTTAACGCCACTGAACAAGTAAAAAAATGCGGCTTTGATGTGGCTCAGAAATGGACAAACTCATGAATGGGGTACGGAGTTTATGCATGGGCTCGAGTCAACATTGGACATTTTGTGTGCACATCCGGCAGAACAGTTTAGTACCTAAGTCGGTGAGGCTCACTTTATTTGATGTTTGTGCTTGCATATACTGTGCATAAACGCAAACGTATAGAATGTGTATGCTAGTAACAGAGCGTTTAGGTGCAATCCACAGAGCCATCATCAGCTATGATCAACCCCCTGCTGGATGAAGCACACAATCGGTCACCATCCCTCATGAGTTCTACGGAAAATCCATCCAGCATGTGTAAAAGTAGATTTCATTGTCCCATTTTCCAAGTGATTGGCCATTTGGGAATGTTTCCTCTCCTTTGGCTAACATTGTAGAGTGTTAACCTCCGGTCATAATCCCTTTTAGAAAACAGTTCAGTCAAACCATGCACTTCTCCAAACAAATTCGCACACTTTTCAGGATACCTATATTTTATGGTTGCTAGTACTGTAAGTCTGATGCCCCGTCACGGAAGGTAAGAGTATGACCGATAACGTTCTTTTTTAGGGACTATGGCACATTTACCTCCATAATTACATCTTGGCAACCTGCCATATTCGATCATGGAAATATACCTTAGCCATACCAACCTATTTTTCCTAATTATATATACACACACACACAAAACACTTTCTTGGGGGGTTATATTCCAAACTTCCATGTTGCATATTCTATGGTTTCATGAAATGACCTTCAACCTCCACAATTTAGAATTTCAGAGTTGTTGGTCGAAGGCTCTGATGTGGTATTATCTACTGGACCACCCTCGCATTACAATTGGGCATATAGTTAATGCCAAGTAGTGTAACACTGTACTCTAACCAAATGTTCAATGGTCCGTGTAAGGATTACAACCGTTGTATTGACAAATCGGTATGGCTTTTTTTTCTTGACATCATCATTGGACTTGAGAGTAAAAAACTGAGTGCCAAAAGGGGAGGAAAACATTTTAAAACCTGAAAAACACGAGGCTACGATTCATCGAGCAGATGCCTGCATTAGGACATTGAAGCAGCAAAGCCAGAAGCTGGATACATGCTCCATTTCACGATCCAACGTGAAAAGATTTTCGTGCGTTCCTACATTACATTAGCTTTGTGCATGTTAAGAGCTCATCAGCACAAGAGTGTTAGCTATCCTTATTGCAATGGTAAGGAACATTTACGGATGCATAAATTCTACGTAGCGGTGTAGGTTTTTACAGTTCCACAGCTTTTAGAAACTATACTGTTTATGGTAAAAGTCAAGGTCTTATTCATGTCATGAAAAAAAACATACGACTTGTTGGGAAGAGCCTCATGGAGATCACAATGGCTCAGTAAGGTGCTGAGAGCCAAGGAGCTACTCTAATGCGTTTTATCATCGGGCCCATTGACCAATTCCTGAATTGGATTTCCCAAGTGCAGCAGAGTGGACGTGTCGGGTTAGCCTTCGTCGATTAGATAATGTTTTTCTCCTTATTTCACGTACGCCAGGTAAAAATATCTGAATATTATCGAACGCCTGAAATGTGGTGGATACACTCTCAGAGTAACAGAATAGTAGACCAAAGTATAAAAAATATATACTTCCGACCTATGCAGAGATATACTGTGACATGGTCGGGCAGCAGGGTATTTTCCGCTTGTTACAACTCAGTTTTAATTCAGTACTTGCCATGATCATCATTACTGGTGTAATAACCATAATACAGACCTTCTACATCACCGTATATGTTAATGATTGCCAAATATATTTTGCTAGAGAAGGCAGCTTATTGTACTATCAAGGTGAAATACTTCCAAATTAGAAAATTACCTCAACATCAATTAATTGGGACTATACTATACTAGCAGACCAATGCACCAGGTTACTCTTGCAAATTAGACGAATTTGGTATCTTGAGTTCTCATCTAGTGTTAAAAAAACTCCTCTATTTTCTACACAAGCAAAACATTCAACAAGACTTTGGCCGAGCGTTTAAAGCACTCAGGATATTATTGAATAATTGTCTTGAGACTTTGTAAAAGTATTCCTTGATAAATATAATTTCTATGAAGACAAAACCTATTCCTATAACCAACACTGTAATTATAACATTCATAGCAAGGAAAAAACACTACATAACCCGCAGTAAATTATGGAAGGTTGGGAAATGAGTTACTTTGACAAGTAAAGCGTTTGAGACAAGGCTTGATTATAATGTTGTTTAATGTTGCTTTATTCACATCTTTATCCCCAGATGATTATATATCCACATGCAGTATATTTGAAGCAGATGCTCTCCAGCAGGACTGGCACATGCAAACCTCCTATCAATAACGAGCGTGGGAGGAAAGAAAGTAGAGATTACATATTTGGAACAGATTCATAGGAATTTACGGGAAACATAAATATTTCAGCACTAGTGTTTTGTAAATCAATTTGCACACAAGCATACAAAATAAATTGGACGCACACACAAACGCACACAAACATTCCATCCACAGATGTTAATTTTAATCTATACAGAGATTTGGAGACTACTGTCAGCGATTCCCTATCAAGGCTGCGACAGCACAAGAACGGCTGTTGTGGCAAGCAACAGACACCTTTGCTACCTAAAACACTAATTCTTTGAGGCTGCCTCAGGCCTTCATTTATGGCCATAAACTCAGAAGAGGCCCAACCCAGGCTTGATTAATGCCAATATACAGCCGTGACATTACCAGTGATTGTGCTAGGCTGGGTGCACATTGAGGTTACGTGGCCAGACACACGAGTACACATTAATATTTAACAAAGAAACACAACTAAGGTACACGCAAGAGTTGGAAAGAACACAAAGTTATTCCCCTTATCCCTTGGGAGCACACATCAACGCTTCCGTTCTGCATACCACTCCGGTTCCAAGGTTGGATAACATTCCATGAACGTTGGCTACACCAACGTCAAGTCTTGTTTGAAATAAATAGGGTGACAGAGATCATTACAAAGGCGTAGCGAAGAAACCAGAGTGATGAAAGCAGAGCAGCCATGCAGTTGGCCGGCGCCAACTCCTGCCAACATTCTATGGATTATTATTTTATCGGCCAAATAATTAATTAGTATATTTTTTAGTTGTGGGAAGAAAGCGGGAAAACCTGGAGGAAATCCACGCAGAGCAGGGGGAGAACCCACGAACTCCACAGACAGGCGCCCTAGATGGGACTCACACTGCCTCGGGCAGGCGCAGATGTCATCACTGCACCACCCTGCCGCAAATATGTTGTCCTCATTGTAGAGGCAATCCAATCACAAGTTAAACAAAAACCAACGGCCTTTATCCTCAAATAAGCAACCAATTCGGAACCTTTTCCATTTGCAACCTTGAGCCACTATTGGACATTCCACACTCCCATGGCAGGGGCCACACAATCCAACAAGGTTGTACTCATTTGTTACTTTGAAGATGCTATACTGAGCCAATCCGTGACTGAGATAAAACAATTATTTCTTATTCCCCTAAAAATCAGAGCTTCAGGATTCTTTTGTAGTGATCCTGTTTGCATTGGTAGGTCAATTCCTTTGCATATTCTTCCAGGCATTTACACAATTTAGCTCATGTATGCAATAATAATAGTTGTACTTACAGAGCACCATTCGAGGAAAGAATATGCAAATATGCATGTAAATTATTTGTAAATTCGAGGAAAGAATATGCAAATATGCATGTAAATTATTAGTAAATTACATCATTAAGGCTGATGCAACAAAATAAACGAGGACAAAATAAACACAGTAAAAGAGTCAGACAGGAGATAATTTTGTAATCCACTGACAGAATCATGACATCGGAGATATCTGAGAATGGACAGAATTGTTAGATGGCTATTTTTTGCAGGTTGGTGTGAGCAAAATCCTAAATAAAATATAACTGCACAAATTTATGAATGATCATTAAGCACACACCCTTATTCAGAGCGACACGACTGGTCTCTCACATATCTTCTATACCACCTGCTTATACTGCTGTCCAACAGGTGAGTATATGTTTAGCATTTTATCAGCACGATAGCCACTAATCCACTCCACAGAGATGAAGAGCAGGTATGTGCCATTAAAGCCAACGATTAATAATAATTGCCCTATTAATCCTTCAGAACCTCCTGGAGGAATGCATTTCTTTTACGTAAAAATAAAACGTGGGTTTGCTCACTTAAGGTCGTGGTTAGCCTTACCAACATTTCCTTATAGAGTTTCATTTGAAAATTAATGTCAAACTGAAAAACACTGACAAATTTAGTTAGAAGGCTGTTGGGGTGGAGAGGTAAACTAAATATATTTTTACGGCAGTATAAATATTGAAATAGCCCAATCGGGACATAGTTTTCCACGTACCATACCTGATGACTGATACCATTATAAAATTAAAAATGTGCAGCCCTTTTTCAGGCCTACTCAAGCCCTGTCGGTCATGGGAGTGGGTTGTGAAGACGGGAGACCAAAAACAAATTCAAATATAATGTACTACGGATGTCAGCCCTGACCAGGAATCCAACTTGGGTTGCAAAGTTGTTTGTATGCTTATCAAACAACTACTATATCACCCATCATGATATTTTTGGTACAATAATGTTCGTTCCCCATACTCTATTATCCATACAATGTTTAAAGTGAGCTAAAGAAACAATTTTAATTTAGAATTATAACGTTCAATCAGGTAATTATTCCTCAATGCTCCCATCAAATGATCTGCCATGAATTAGGCATAGAAGAATATTTTGTCCGAGGTCTCCTAAGTCAGCCCAAAGTTACAGGGTAATCTTACTACATAATGACTGTTATTCTGATATTACTAGCGAGGTCTCCATAATCTCACTATTCCAATCCAACGGAAGATTTTTCTCTTCTCTTATGATGCATTAATGTGTTGGTGATCTTGGTATGTTTTTTTTATACGGATCTCAATGACAATATCAGAGTCGAGCCAGCAGCATGGCTGATATCATGTGTTCATATCCAACCAGCGGTGGTTAGCATACTGGGCTACAAACCCGGCGATTCCGAGTTCGAATCCCGCTCACGCCAAACACCAGTGACGATTTTCTGAACCGGTCCTGGGCCTCCCATAGGTTGACTCGGCCTCAAATGAGTACCGAGTGCAGTGTGAAAGTATTGCCATTAGGGAGACAAAGGTGGCCGGGCGTGGTATTGGTGTGATTGCTGATCACACACCCCCTCGTGTGCCGTGTCAAACTTCATAGGTGCTCGCTAATGGTACTTGACCCCAGTCTAAGGTTATATGGGGGATATTTATCTGTATTTATATCCAGTCGTTTATTATAGTCTCAACTGTCAATGATGACTGCATGAAAATACATAAATATGATTTAATAAAATAAACATTCGCTGGAAAGTGTGCATTACCGTTAATCTAGCCTTGCTCAAGGCAACATTTTTTGCTTGCATCAGCTTTTAAAAACAGCCACGTGGCAAGAGAATGTCATTGTTGGGGGGGGGGTCTCACACAGCTTATTTCCTTTGCCGAACAAACGTGTGTGAGCGAGCGCCTGTGTTAACCGCCCTTTTCTTAACACATCTGTGTCTCGTGGGAAACCGTGTAATTGTTCGCGGATTGTGCTGCGAACTGGGTGACCCGTGTTCAATTCCTGCTCACGGATAATATGAGACATGGGAATAAAAAGTTAGTCGTGTGCATTGGTCACACCACCTTCTCGTGCACCACGATGGCCTTAATAGGTGCTCACAAACAGCACTTGCTTCAAGAGTGCTTTAAGGGTATTTGAGGGGGAGTTTTGTCTCTGTGTGGAGTGGTGGGTACATGTGCATGTTGACGATGGTGTGGCAGATAGCGCACTGGCCCAACGGTCCTGGCAACTTGTGTTGAATTCCTGGCCATAGATAACATCAGCGGCTACTAAACCTTTCCCGAATATTGTCTGTCTACTCAGCCTGAAATACCTACTTGAAGCAGTGAGCATGAGTACGACGTGACATGTAACCCAGGTATCGTGTAAATTTAAAAATCTAATTTTGTATGCTGTGCCAACCTCTATTAGGTGTTTGCTAACTGCACTTGTCTCGAAATTTAATTAGGGCATACTTGTGTTCGTGCTAGACGATACTGATAATGTTCAACAAGGCCTTCAAAAGTGCAGCGGCCAGCGCACCATGTCTGGCTGAATATGTTACTAAACGGGGTTTGTCACAATTATTAATTATTGTTTGGCAATTGCCCACGTTTGTCCTGGATGCTCTGCTCCAGCAATGAAGGCATTTTGTCAAATCAAGCAATCAACCTCTTCAATGGGAGGTTGGGTCTTCTCTGTTGGTGCTCATGCAGTCTGGAATGCATTTCCAATGGTTGCACGCACAGCGGACTCCCTTCTGTTGAAGCTCAGGCTTAATATTTGCCTCATCGACCTGCAAATGACTCTCCCTTTGGGTACTCTTCAAACATACTTTACTCGTCTTCTTTAATGGTCTGAATTCTACCACTCCCTCCCGAAGTGCAAACTGAGAAATGTGTGAACCATATTCCTTTGTAAAAATATATTTCAATACACATGCATACACCAGTTGTTACAGCAACTTCAGGTGCACTTGCAATTGGACACTTTACTAATCTACATGTTTGAGTATAACCCTCAGAATGATGACTCTCGTCTTACCAATCTAATTCCACTGCAACATGTATAGGCACATGCTAGCAAAAGCTGTTGCTGATTACTCATCATCTGGTGCAGTCTTACGCGATGCTCATTTTACTGACCCACGGGGAGTTCATGGGGCAAGTCGACCCTGACTGGGATTTGCACTCGTGATCTCGACTGGGGTTTCTGTAACTCAAGTGACAGCTATATCCGAGCCATATGTTTGCATGGAGTAATAATAATAATAAGTAGGGCGTTATTTATTGCTTTATCCAAACAACGGAGAGTTAAGCTTCGACAGCAAGGACTCGTCTGCAAGTTATTAGTGGGAAATGGAATGAGCCTAAGTTGAGCTCACAGTCCCCATTCATTCCCCCACCCATCCGCACACACACGCGCATGCATGCATGCATGCACTCGCAACCCCCACCCGGGTCCACCCACCATTATGCATGGGGCCCGTTCTTAAGAGCCCACAATATGCCCATGTAAGGCAAAGGGCATGCTTTCGGGAGGGGCTGTGCTACTGAAAAAGCATGCAAGGACACGCGGGAGAGAATGATGTGTGTGAGCGCGTGTGTGCGAGCGCGTGGGTGGGGGCGAGTGGGTGGGGAGTGTGTGGGTGGGGGGTGTGTGGGTGGGGAGTGTGTGGATGGGGAGTGTGTGGATGCGTGCGCGGGGGAGCGGCTGCGCAATGCGCTAAGATTCCAGTGAACTGGGATGAATTCTGAGCCAAGCATAACATCAGTGCAACACAACATAAATGAACCCATCCTGTGTCTCCACCAACTGAAATGTAAACTAAAACCCAACGGTGTCTCAATATCAGCAATTTCGAGATTAAGCTCCTCATTACGTACTCGTCACAAAAAAGCCAATCCAACAAACCAGCCTCTATAGTAATCTTTGGAAACATTCTTTAGCAATATTTTCTAGGCACTGGTCTAGTTAAAGCTACGACATTAATATATATTGGTCGACAACTGATAGTTCAAATTCAAGATGCAAATGTGCTAATGATAAGTAATCAATGTATTCAATTTTAAAATGCATAGCAATAATAATAATAATTGCATTTATCACTCCTGAAAAAGCATAACCAGATTCGGTGAGGTGTTCATGGGTAGAGAAGTCTAATAATCAAATTACATTGAACATAAAAGTATATAATTGGATCTTTCATATCACCTTAAAAGCCAACAGCACACTATGTTCAATGCCCTCAATGTTCTGGTGCTTTTAGCACAACTGGTTAAAGCACTCAATTCGTATTTGTACGATCGTAAGTTATAATCCCTATTGGAGGACCACTAAGCCATCATCCTCCCAATTGATAAAGTGAGTACTTTTTTACTCCTGGCTCAAGGGCAGCAATAGGGATGAGTACAAGAGGTCAAACGAGTAAGCGGTTTTACCGTCTGGCAATATTAAAAGTGTCAAGGTCTTAAAACACACAAACAGACACCTTTCATAAAGTGTTGCGTTTGCAAAAAATACAAATACTCGTGGCAACCTCCATTCGATGGGTGACAGAGGTTTCTCACGCGCTGCTCCCAGATTCTGGAATGCCCTTGGACCATTAGAGGTTCGGTCAGCTTCAAATCCCATCTCAAGAGTCACTTTTTCCGTAAGGCATTAAGTCTTCTGGTTGGAACTGTTGATGCTGCTCACTGTTGTTGTGCTTGGATGATGGCTTGCTGTTGACCTGCACCTGCTTAGGAACACTTATTCCTTTCTTCATTTGTTTAACAATTATTTTATCTGTTATTTTATGTCCTCTGACTTATAGCCATTATTGCTTTTAATTGATCTACTCGGATGTTTTTGTTGATGTTGACATGCCGTTCTCGCCACGGCTCTGTGCAGCGCTTTGTGGTCCTCGGGTGAAAAACGCGCTCTGGAAGTGCAATTATTGTTATAAAACATGCAAACAAAATGATTTGCACTCACTCCTTGAAAATGATTGGCCCACACCAGAGACACTTGTATTATTATTATCAAAAACGTTAAAACCGCGTCTTTTTATATCTCTGTACTCGCAAAAAGCTACTCATATGGATGTGCACAGTCCCATAAGTGCAGAATGGAAATGGTGAGATACAGAAGTCGTGAAAATTATTTCAAATTCTTTTCATATTTTTTAAAAACCTATGCTGGGCGTGCACGTGGCCTTGGTCTATCACAAAATGGCGCTAAAGAAGCATTACGTAATTTTACTGAAATTGGAATGCGGCAAAAACTAAATGCATGAAAATTAAGACAATAACAGTTGACTTGTATTAAGTTGAAAATGCACATGACCAGCCACCCATGATCAAGTGTAATGCGTTTGATGGCCTCAGCCAATTTAGCAATGAACACACGCAACAGCAAAAAACATGGGAAGCCACTTTTGCCTACCCAGCACTTGTGATGGACATACCACAAATAGTACGCATTTTCGGCTGAGGGGATCTAATTTTGGCCCAGACCAAGTTTCACGATAAAAACTGCCACCGGTGGTGACAGCAGCAAGTGGAACCCACGTTTGCGGAGATCGTCGAAGGGTGCACTCCCGCAGACACACACGTTACCACTAACACAAAAAAACTCTACATATAATATTTAGCAGGTCAACAAACTCGATAAAGTTTACCACATATTAAAAAGACCAACAAACAAACATCACTAGAGAATGTATAAGCCAACAGGAGCAACAATAACAATAGTTAAAATTAGTTTTGTTGGAAATGAAGTTGGATTGAAACGTGCGTTCGTCTTGGCTGTGTCACAGCTGGCAGTGCAATCACCCCACTGTCTTGTCTGATGGCTTTTGTAAATGGCAAACAAACACAGGGTCTTTTACATCTACGTTAGCTCACATAGAACTGTTAAGCAATTGCTGTAGGAATTACAAAGCAGTAGTAGTGTGAATAAAATACAACCCTAAAATAATTCCACTTATTTATTCAGAAAAGATTAATGGCACTGGTTAGCATTTTCAGGAGGGCCCTGAATTGACATGTTGGGGCAATTGAATGAGTATTTGGCGTGTGCGAGAAAACCAAGCAGCTCGAGAAAACCAATACTTACATGGGGGGAAATGGTCAAAGCTTTCTGAACATATTAGTTTGGCAACCGGTGTGCTAACGGTTATAACCAATTGCCTTTAATGGCAATAAACACGTGAAAAATATTTTATTGTTTGGTCACTTTTCTTATTTTTTAACGTTCATCAACAACGTTCCCTTGTGACAGGATTAAGGCCACGTGATGTGAGAAACCGATTGAGATTGTTTAAAACTTACGTGCAGAGGATTGATTGGTCTTCGCGATCTGTAACACAGACACGCACATATGCTCTCGTGAGAATTTGCTTCTTTCAAACAGCTCCAGAACGCACAATTCATACGACTGCTTAAGGACTTCAAATGGCCCCATTTACAGAGCTGGCTATTTTCAAGTCACTTATCAGCTTGTTTGCATCAGTGTCACTGTGTTTATTGTGTGCGCATTCCATTATAGCACATATGCGTTCAGACATTTGAATGTTTATTTCAACAAAAAAACATATTGTCATCGTTATGGCCCAGACTGTTGACATGACCCAAAATAAAATGTGCTGCCAGTGTTTACATTACGTCAAAGTGTTCCATACTTGTGCACGTTCATATTTACTATTTTTATAATAAAAGGTAAGCTAAAAGGAAATAATACAGTCGAGCAGTGGGTAGTGCTGTTGCCTCATAGCAAGCAAGAAGCATCTGGGTTCGATTCCCGGTTCGGGTGGCTTTTCTGTGTGGAGTTTGCGTGTTCTCCCTGTGTCCACGTGGTGTTTCAGTGGATACTCCGGTTTCCTCCGTCCAAATATACACTACTGCCTAGGTTAATCGGCTTGCTGAGTAAATTGCCCAAAAAAGTGTGCCCTAAGATGTACTGGCATCGCATCATGGGTATTCCCCCACCTTGTGTCCTCTGTCGGCCAGGACAGGCTATGGCCCTCCCACAACCCTGTAGAGGATTAAGTGGGTATCGACAATGAATGAACAAATGGAAACATTAAACTGGAGTTGTGCAATGCATGCATCATTAAAAAGGAACATCAATGCACAAATCGATGTGCCATTGCATGCCTACTTAAAGAAAATATCTTATCAAAGCTTTTCAGCTATAACTTTTAGAACTGCTCATTTCTTAGTACAGATATTTTCGTCCTGCATATTTATCAAACCACATCATGCTCTAACCTAGTTATAAAGTTCACATCTGTAAATAAGCATTACAGGAAGAATACACAGCACTTTGAACCCATCTACCCTCTGATAGTTGACATCTGTGATATCTGAACTGATCCTTAAACCAATCCAGAATTACCAACGTTCGCAAATATGCGCAAAACAACCTCATGACTGACGACATGGGGAGACCTTAATACAGCAGTGTATTTAAAATTATTAATTTTCTCCAACTTTTTTTTTCACTAATGCCCTCTGGGTTATTGTAAAGGTTAACTGCTAATGTTTGTTAATGTTTGCTACCCTCAACAAAAACAACTCTAAAGGTACTGTAAATAATTTTTTTTTAGCATGATGATTTTTGTTTAATTATGTTATTGTCTTTCCTATTGGGTAGTGCTGTGGTTCGAGCAATTGATTTGTAGAAGACTAATTAAATCGGAGTGGGGAGTTGCTCAGCCCATCATTTTTCGGGGGGGGGGGGGGCAAAATATAGAGATTGAATACCACTTAATGAAAGGTCAACACCAAGACAATTTAATATTATTTGTAAAGCCTAATATTTCGTGAAGCTGGCCAGTTGTCCCCCAATGTAGAGCTTCTTTCGTCATCTATGTTTTAACGTTGTTGTTGCTGATATGCCATTCTCTCCGCAGTTCTGTTCAGCGCTTTGTGACCCTCGGGTGAAAGACACTCTAAAGTGCAATTATTATGATTGTTCGTTCTTCGGCTTAACAATCACTGGTATTAGACAAATTCTGTGTTACTAAACAGAGCTTTAAATTCGTAAAGTTATTGTCACACATTGTAAATGCATTTTTTTATGCCTGAGAAAATACATTACTTAATACTTAAATTAATGACACTGTACAGTGTAGTCATCTAAAATTACTAATCTTGTTACAATGCGTATGTGCGCATGCAGCGTGCTTGTATGTCGGTGCGCACACATCAAGGGTGAGACACGTGTGGGCCCCAGGCACAAGTTAGAGACCACAAGCTCAAACTTGAAAGCAGCTGGTTTATCGTGAGTCTCTGCAGGCCGGTCTGCCCCACCCTTTATTGCCAAGACAGCTTATAACTCTTCTGCACTAAAACTGAGGGGGGGGGGACCTAACGCCACACTGTGGCACACTGCAAAATCAGTATTTGCAAGCATTGCATGCGTTGTGTAACAGCTATTGAATCTGACAACGTAAAGGACTCGACAGTAATGAGTGGTGGTATTAACACGCATTCGCTGTGATGACCTCAACCTCAATAGCCACTGGTGGTGTCAGCTTTTTATCAAAGCTGGAAGGAAACCTTGAGCAATGTAGCTCTTTTTAACAGTCGTCCTGCGGGGAAGGGTAAGCGCGTTACAACTCAGGACACCGACAACAATTTAGTCAGGACATTTAACCTAGACAGCAACGTGTCTTTGAACATGCTGCAGCATGGACAGGAATCGAACATCATCTCATCTCATTGTCTGAAACCGCTTAGTCCTATACAGGGTCACGGTGAAGCCGGAGCCTATCCCGGCAGACACAGGGCGCAAGGCAAGGATATACCGACGATGGAACGCCAGTCCATCGCCGGGCACTGCGGGGCAATTTAGCCTGCGAGCCAATTAACCTATGTAGCAGCATGCTTTTTGGACTGTGGGAGGAAACTGGAGTGCCCGGCGAAAACCCACGCGGACACGGGGAGAGCATGCAAAATCCACACAGAAAGGCACCCGAGCCGAGAGATTCGAACTCGGGACCTTCTTGCTGTGAGGCGACAGCGCTAACCACTGGGCCACCGCACCACCCAGGAATCGAACCAAGGTGATCATAGTACAGTACAAGGGAAAACTACGTCAAGCTGTCCACAATCACAAAAACCTACACGCAAGAACAGGCACAAAAATGCCCACACCCAGCCCTAATTTCTAAAAGATGTCTGAGGCCAATAGTTGGCAAAAGCTTGTGCTGATGCAGGCTTTGTGTCGTTTACACAAATATATTCTATCCAAACACCCAACAGCAAAGCGACATCCAACTTGGCAAAAGTTTTTTGTAGCAGACACACTAGTGCAAGTTTCCTGAGAGACAGCACTTTGACAAAATACTTAAGGGGATCACCAAAATATCACAAAGTCTTTTCCATTTATTCTCTAACAAATGGAAACCTAAAGTTAACCAACTATGCACACGGTTCCAGAAGCTGATAAAAAATATTGCAAGCTATTGCCTATTGTCTGCGATGATGTGGGTGGGGGGGGTTATTGGTGAAGTGTATTGTCTAAGTTTGTCAAAGTTACTCAGGTTATGCAAACCGTTATAGTCACGGCTATCGAGAGGTTGAATTTGATAATATAAACTGCCACCACTTCAACGTTACTTCTCTTGTCCATGGAAAGCTATGAGCGACACGATGAATATTGCACTTGCAGGCGAATCCGTGTCTTGGGATAAAGACGCGGTTGCCACTTTTAGATTACTCCTCTGCAAGCATTGTCACATGTCTTGGATTTTCTAGGCTCATACTTTTTGAGGTTGCCATCCTGAGAAATCCGTTTAATGTTGTGTAACAATACACCACTGAAGTTCACATTTTCTCGTATCGTGACATGTTCTTCCCATCATACTTGCCATTAAATTGTGCCTTGGAGATGGCACATTGTATCCTCTGTAGGTAAGTGTGGATCGACTGGGGTGCAAATAACTGTAAGCTCAGTAAAAAGAACAGGGGCATTAATGATTGTATTTTTACTGTCCTTGGGTCTAGAGTACATAAAAATGCTCCTATGGCATCCTTAAGTGTAACACCCACGACCATACGCCCTGCAGGCACAGGTTAATATAGGAGGCTCAAGTGACTAGGTCTTCCATTTCACCAGAAACCCTTCATAAGCTCCCGTAATACCGTCTTCCCTTCCCGTATAGTGCACAAACTTGGAGGTCTCCGTGACAACGTGTCAATACAATATGTCTGTGCAGGACATGACCATCTATAAGTTGCTGCAATGGGCACTGCGCTGTTCTGTGTGACGAAAAGTTACGTAGCACTGAATCGCACAATGCACTCGTTTTGACGAACAAGGTCAGAACTCAAGGCAGCAGGATCGTGTGACATGTGGAATTAAGACGACCAATTGAGAGTTATCATTACCATGTACGGTCCAAATTGAATAATTAAAATGTTTACCCTGACATCAGCCCATTAATGCCTATTCTTGCAACATCAGGGGATATTTAGCATTCGCTGTTACCAATGTTACATCAGCAGTGATAATCACAGCGGCAGCTTGATTCAAACTGTGAACCCTTAGAACCAAGCTCCTGATATGCCACCGCAAGGCCACGGCAGAGGAAATTATAAAATGAACTTATTTTTTGCATGAACGCAGATCGGTAGTGAGTTTAAACGGGACACAAACGAGTACATATACAGTAACATATAATTACATCGCATGCATGTAAAGCCCTTTTGTCAATGGGCTTCTACACGAGGCCGCCCCTACGTCGCCACGTGTATCGTGGGGATTATTCGCCCAGACTGGGATGCCTGTGTAGTTTTCGTCTTCTTCCTGTGCCAGCGTGGGTTTTTGTCAGGTACTCCGATTTCCTCCCACCGTCCAAAGACACGCAGCTGCCTAGGTTAAATGGCCTGCTGAGTAAATTGCCCTGCCATGTACGAACGTCTCATCTTTGTTATAGCCACGCCTTGCACCGTGTCCACCGGCATAGGCTCCACTCCGCCCCACCGTGACCCTGTACAGGATTAAACGGATATTGATAATGATGATAATGAGCTGCTCAGTGCGGGTTGGTGAATGTTCGGGAGGTATGGCTCAACATTGGTTGAGCTCACTCACCACTGATGTTATTTGTGGCAGTAGATTTAACTCATGTAGCCAGTTTTATGGCAGAGCACACAATACACGGTTATGGGAGGTATGGCTCAACATTGGTTGAGCTCACTCACCACTGATGTTATTTGTGGCAGTAGATTTAACTCATGTAGCCAGGTTTATGGCAGAGTACACAATACACGGTCACACCAGTATAGGAAGTTCATTGGGTCTGTTTTGATTCAGCCAGATGCTATTCTCAATGATATTTTTAAAAGTGTTTTTACTGAAATAAATGTCTTGAGCTGGTAGATTGCAAGTTTATTGAGATAGTGGTGTTTCTGGTTATATTGACCTCTCTCACAATGACATTCATTACAAAAACGTTGCGGTATTTGCACACACAAGACTTGTCTCATTAGAAAGAAAAGCGTAATTTCATCCTATACATTGAATTATTTGATGTACAGCATAACCCTGTCTTTTTTCTAATAAATAAATAAAAACATTCAATCGAACCAATGAAGAACTTGCATAATTCAAGCCCAAAGTCTTGGCTCACATAAAACATGTAGTTCACCTCGTTAGGTGGCCTTCGGCTATAAAGTGGGGATTTATTTTTCTGTATAATAGACACCGTTGTAACACAAACTCTGCGCTATAAATCTGACCACTTGAGATCAATTTCAAGCCATGGCTTACATTAGCGGCAAGGGATATCCAAGTCGTTCCTCAATTTCCATTCAAGATGCCACACTTAATATGCACGATTAAGTCCGATCAAACAACCTTTCCGACTGATCCGGCAC
Source organism: Mordacia mordax (assembly GCA_036362905.1). Lineage (NCBI taxonomy): Eukaryota > Metazoa > Chordata > Hyperoartia > Petromyzontiformes > Petromyzontidae > Mordacia > Mordacia mordax. The sequence goes on along the minus strand of JAZEWT010000002.1, from coordinate 30,078,877 downwards.
GAGGAGGCTTTCAAACCAACAGTAGATTGAGAAGGTGTGAAAAGTGTTTATTATAACAAATAACTATGAAAACATGGTGGCAGGTGGCCCAGTGGTGAGCGCTGTCGCCTCACAGCAAGACGGTCCCGAGTTCGAATCTCGGCTCGGGTGTGTGTGTGTGGAGTTTGCATGTTCTCCCCGTGTCCGTGTGGGTTTTCGCCGGGCACTCCTGTTTCCTACCACAGTCCAAAAAACATGCCGTTGCATAGGTTAATTGGCTCGCAGACTAAATTGCCTGCAGTGCCCGGTGATGGACTGGCGTCCTATCGTGGGTATATCCTTGCCTTGTGCCCTGTGTCTACCGGGATAGGCTCCAGCTCACCACGACCCTGTACAGGACTAAGCAGTTTCTGACAATGAGATGAGACTATTAAAACACGTGCGAACACCATGAAGATATTCGCACCACGAGTGACTATGTATTCCCTACCACCAGCCATGAAAGCTTAAGTCAATGGGAATGATTCAATCAAATACCATTTCCTGCTTTAAAGTAAAAACAGCGTGGTAACTGAAAAGCATACACGTTCATGAAGAAAATAATAAACACATTAATGTTAAGGTAAACATCAATGTATGTTGTTTTATGTGTTTTTGTTAAGATATTATGGTTAAAGTAAATTAATGAATAATAATATTTGCATTTATAAAGCGCCTTTCACCCGGGAGGGTCACAATACCACAATAAATGTCCTGAAGGTTAATGTATTAAGATTTCTTAATCAAATTCAATTAGTGCATAGTACTGTGTTCATAATGGTTGCATTATTGCCTGCTGGCAGTTTGGCCAAGCATTCATCGCTGAGCACAAGTGATTTTTACGTTGGCAGGGAAGGCACACAGAAACGTCATTAGCTTCAAATGTCACAAATTAGTAAGCAAACATTGTTTTCAAATTCTCAATAAGTACCAGAGAGAATAGATGGTCTACCCTAAATAAACAAAAAAAATGCGCTGATAATCATGAACTTAATTAAATGAGACACAATTATGAAATTTATAAAGACCAGTATTTTTTACTTGACACGTTCAATGATCTTAACAGTTTTTGGATAACTTAAGTGGATTTGAATGCTTCTTTCTTTAAATTCCACATAATGCCATTTAATGTTGTACATATTATACAGGACTTAACACGTTGTGTCCCCTCTAAGTAGCATTTTTGCTGATTAAGGGAATTAGAGGGATCTTTATTTTCTGCGGCACATCGTCTCTGAAAAAATATTTTTGTGGATTCCAAAACTTTGACGGTGGCGGAAGATTACATGATGAGTGATATGTTTACTCCACATTAACACCGAGTTTTGCTGTAAATAGCCATGATAATAATAATGCATTTGGTTTTTAAATATTTATTTACCCAACATTTGCATAATTAAGCCAATGGTAAATTGGTTTCGGTGATACTTTTCAGGTATGCATCCCGACGTAAAGAGAGAACTTACCATAGAGCAAAAGGCTACAAAAGCATGTCAGTAAAAGTGACAAAACGGATTCTTTGAGTCACAACCAAAAATCGTGACGCCAATGTGGTTGGTAGGAAATTCAATCACTACATGTTCCTTTAAAACACACGTTGCGGGGGGGGGGATAGAATACTAAACACACATTCGCATAACTTCTAATTTTCCCGAGGTTAGTTAAACATTACGCTTAGCAAAAACATGATAGGCGTTGACAGCCAAGCACAACATAGGCTAAAGTGTGTTGAACCTATTTATAGTAACACACAAGTAACATTCGAAGTAGTAGCAAGATGAAAAGCTAAACATAAAAAAGAGAAAACCATATTTCTAAACATGGGTGCCCCGCTAAAACCAACAGCGACGGGACTGTATAGAGTACTGTACACCGTATTGACAAATGTGGCATAAGGACTACCAAAGGTTGACCTTAGGTCCCTGTAGCAATAAAAAGGTGTGTGAGGGATTACAGTATATACAGCAGCTAGTACACGCCACCGTTTGACACAAAGCCCTTTTGTTACAACATTGCAATTAAGTTGCTTTTGCTAAATGCTCATGCAATTCATGCACAAGATTAAAAGCGGGCTAATGACACATTACAAACTCTCATTACATCTCACGTTATCAGTACATTCAGCAGGTTCACACTTTTCATTAAATGTTTGATTTTACGTGTGGCCGACACTCTTCTGTTGTTAAATGCCTCTTTGCTGTTACCTTCATATGACAATTAAGGATTATAACAATGCAAGGGAGACATTAATGGGCACTTGAAAAAAAAATATATAGCAAAATGCAAGCTTACAAATGACATGTCACGTAATAAACAAATAAATAGTACTGCCCTCGACCGGACATGCACAACCTTTTCAAACTTTCCTAATCTTGAAACTTTTCCTGCGCCTCCCAGGTTGTATGCTATATAGGCCACTTTACACGTTGCGTTTATTTGTTTCCCCAATGTATTGCACCTTGTTTATGGGTTTACAGCGAGTTTACTGGAGGCTAGATACCAGACGCACAATAGCAGTTTTCAGAAGGCTACCCATACCCACCTACGTTTCATTAAGTGTGAAACTGCATTGTCAGTAGTACATAATCTATAATAACGTAAAATATAATTGACATATGGATAATTGATAAATATAATTGACGGGTTGAGCAGTTTATGCTATGAGAACTGCTCAACCCGAGCCATAAGGCATTTATTGATATTGTGTGTCCTCAGCTGATTGCCTTTTGGTAACATCTGGCTAGCATTGAGACAACTATAGTGTTTAAGCATTGAGACGAGAGTTGTCTTGGTCAGGGTTTACAGGTTACAAGGATCAACGTGGCGTTCATCTCTTCTAATCAGGTCCCGGGTTCGAATCTCGGCTCGGGTGCCTTTCTGTGTGGAGTTTGCATGTTCTCCCCGTGTCCACGCGGGTTTTCGCTAGGCACTCCGGTTTCCTCCCACAGTCCAAAAAACATGCTGCTGCATAGGTTAATTGGCTTGCAGACTAAATTGCCCACAGTTCCCGGTGATGGACTGGCGTCCTATCGTGGGTATATCCCTGCCTTGCGCCCTGTGTCTGCCCGGATAGGCTCCGGCTCACCGCGACCCTGTACAGGACTAAGCGGTTTCTGACAATGAGATGAGAGGAGATCTCTTCTAATCTCCTCCAGCAATGATTGGAATTTCAGCAATGATGACCTCCCTTCCTACTCGCTCCACAGCCCAAGACTGGCCAAACTAACAGAGAAATGTGGGGGTGTATGGATACACGCAGGACACTTCATTCACGTTGACAAAACTCCACATTTAGCCCTATACAGTACAATGGATCAAACAATTTCTGTAAGCACATACGAACTTTGGCATGGAACACTAAGGAGTGGTACGGTCAGAACTATGCCCGCACACCGTTATCGGTCAAGCGTAACGTGTTTTTCTCACCAGCTGCTCATTTAAAAAACGAAACGACCTTTTGGGGGATCTTAGGACTGGTTTCGATGTTTGTCAATGATGTTGGCCATGAGCAGGAATAAAACTTGGGTGGTGGCGCCAATCACTGCTCTATAACTACAAATATCGCTCGATAGCATTTAAAGACTAAGTGCTGTTAGCGAGTACCTATTAAATCGGCACTGGCTAGTGCACACGCACGTTTATATGCGCAACACATGGCTTGGCAGGTTTGTTGATGCCAGACAGCGGGAATGATAGGGACATTTCACGCTACCATGAAACGCATTCCACACGGGTGGGGCATGCCAGAAAATGGCAAAATCTGGCACAAATTCCTCCTTCAGCTGCATTGACAACACGTGGACAATAAAACACACATTACTTCAGAGTACCTCACCTCCTGTTTACTGAAATCCACCCTAGAATGCACTACTCAGTGCTTGTGTTGCAGAGGTGTTTAAAGACATCATAGTAGAAAAGAAGTTAAGATTCAATGCAATAATGACGTTGAGCGGTCTATTATGTGGTCACTAAATGAAATATGCGCAGTAGATTTGTGGAAGTCATCTGAACAAACGCAAAGACCAACAACAACTACTGTGTGTAACGAAGTGTGGTTGACGTTCCCAACGGCGCCTGTGCCAGTCCCACTTTGAGGATCTACAGATCAGTCCTACATACGTACAACGAGACATCGCCATATAGTTCAGGATAAGGTGGTACTGTACTAAGATAAACAAACTCGTCGAAATTACTTGCTGTGGTGCACACTGGTGGTGGTAGCGGTGACCAATGGTTGGTACCTCCCTCAAGCTCATCTCATTGTCAGAAATCGCTTAGTCCTGTACAGGGTCGCGGTGAGTTGGACACCTATCTCGGCAGACACAGGGCGCAAGGCAGGGATATACGCACGAGGAGACGCCAGTCCATCACCAGGTACTGCGGGCAATTTAGTCTGCAAGCCAAGTAACCTATGCAGCAGCATGTTTTTTGGACTGTGGGAGGAAACCAGAGTGCCTGGAGAAAACTCACGTGGACACGGGGAGAACATGCAAACTCCACATAGAAAGGCACCCGAGCCAAGATTCGAACACAGGACACCTCCCTCAAGCTGACAGCCATAAATGAGTAGGGTACCTAATTTCAACACAGAAAAATGGACAGAGATGGCCAGGGGTTTTTGGAAGAGACGATACCGCCACTACCACCGGCGCGTCGTGTCCACTTCAATAGCTCACCGTAAGACTTTACACACAACAGTTTTAATAGAAGAGGAATGTGTGTGTACCTTCAGTTGCAACGGCCGTGCACGCCACAATGCAATCCAATACTGTATTGATGTGTGTTTTTTACTGTGACCCTGAGTAGTCTCAACATTCCACAGCGCTGTACTGCGAGGGGGGCTTAGCTGGCACGACATTTTAATGTTACGAATGGGCAAGAGTACAGCAGACATCTTAACGACATCCCAATGAATTGGTATATCACAATGAATTAATGCGAACATTACGAGCATTTAGAACAAACTTTGCACCGCAGAGGAAACGGGAGGGTGAAGTTTCAAAATCTATCTCATGTGTCATCAGCAGATGTTTTTTTTTGTAACAAACTGCATAAAAGGAGCAAAGGCGAATTTGTAACGTCGATTTGAACTATAGGAGATGGCCATGATATTGCATCCCCTTGGAGTAACATTTCCCCTTTTCTGCTGCTTTGTATGCTTCTGTTCAACAGCAAACGCCAAAAGCATTATTATTGCAGCACTTCAAAAATTTGGTGTTTTTCGCGAATAAGACTTTGGCATTGACTGCCTAAGAGTTAAAGCACGACGTGGGGGAGAGCGTGTAGTGACAGCTCCCTGTGGATTAGGCTCACACACACACACAACAGCGAGCTTGCATGGAACCAAGACCCCTGGCACAACAGCGGCCTGGTATTTCTTTGCAGGCAGTTACTACAAATGTGCCCTACGCTAGAGCGGGTGCTAAAAGCCCCTGCAAATTTTGTGAACCGGGTGCGATGGCTGTGATAGATACGTACGTATTCCAGGAAAGCCTCGCTGAGTCAGACCCCTTGAGATGTGTACTACTGCAGATGAGTGAGCCATTCATGTTATACTAGTATTTTTCTTGTGCGGGAGAGGTAAAAGAGAGTATATAAAAATAAACCGATGCATGAGCATTTTAAATACAATGTATATATTCAGCCAGCAACCCACTTGCTGTTTTGCCTCTTAATTGTCTAATTGACTTGCAGGTGGGCATTTTTTGGGAGAAACTCCATTTCTGCATGAACCACCAACCATAGCTCCAAAGCACAATTCTGGACAAGAGCCTCAAAGTAAAATTCAGGTTCCCTCTTGGACACTCCATATAGAAATAAGATTCTGTCGTGTACAGTTGTATAAGCCTTATTTAAGCTCATCCACTGAATCATTTTTTACAGTGCGCTGTAAAAAAAACATTTCAGGACAATCTATTTTGCTCTCAGTTCGAAGTGGCTTTACAAAGTGGATCGGTAGCGTCGACCGCACACATCCGTATGTCCGAGCATAGCCTAACTGATATGCAAGACAGGTGGATCCATGAAATATATCCGATAAAGGTCTATCAGGTCACTTCCATAATACTCCCCAACGTGATACGAGACTAATGGGTTTCGTCATGGAAAAAAAACTTCGCGTTGTGCCCTCGATGCCAGGCGCCAAATCGAGTATATATAACTTATGTAAAATGCGACCATGAACGCTGTGAATGCACACATAAGGGTGCACCTGCATAGACAATAGTGTTCTGGCACGCAGCGGGTGCAATGATGGGCGGCGCGCAACGCAATCACAAGTGGATGTTGTCGGGTGACTAAGCCCACGAATGCGCCCCAATGCCGTTCACAGGGATTGTTTCCCTTATAAGGAATACAGACGGGGTGGGTGGGTTAGGCGTGTGGAGCCGAAGTGGCGGGGTAGTTATTTATTTATCAAAAGCCACTCCCCATACATGCCCTTGGCTGCATGACATGCCTTTTTAATGATGCAACCGATTAACGCCGTCCGTACTCCACGCTCAGACTCAAAAAAAAAACGCTCATAATCAGCACAGTAGTCATGAAATTGTTCAACAATGACGATCGAATGAGTAATACACCCATTAAACAAATCGCACTGTTTTCGGTTTTTACAGTCTACTTTGTTAAAGCACCCATAATTTTACGCTGAGCGTGGCTACATTCAGAAAGGTCTACATTTAGAAAGGTAAAGGTGTAGCTCTGAAATGCCTTGCTCCAACGCCACTGCTGGGCACAATGGTCCTCCACTCGAGGAAGCTCCAGAAGGCCAATCTGGAGGGTATTGGGCCTACTTTTTCACACTAATGAAAAGCTCGGAAGAGGACGGGGTACCCAAACTTAAGACTGCCATCGACCGATCAACTGGTGGCTTACCCATGCGAACTGATGCTTGGGCAGAGGCGCCAAGGGGAGTAAAGATACATTCCAACTTTCTACTGCCGAGATCAAATCGAACCACAGATATCGTACTCTTACACGAAGGCAGCAATCCCTACCATCAGCCTTTTTGCTAAATGCCATTTTTTGTCTGGATGGCCATTTGTTTATAAGACAGCTTGGCTGTACTGAAGGTGGCCGAAGTGCTCATTACAATGTAAAATTTGGCTGTCGAATCAACCAATCATCCTGTAAAACTATAAACTAGAACCATTTTGGGGACCTCCGTAAAAAACCGGTCCCCATACTGATTTTATGGAAATTAACTAACCCAAACCCCTTGATGACTAACCTCAACAAAACACCTGAGGAAGGGCCTTCCGCCCCAAGGTCAACTCGGCCTACAAAGCACTGCCTATAGTGGTTGTGGTGGAGGACAAAGGTAGTTGGCTGCTAATCCAACCTCTCGTGTGGTGGTCGCCAACAGAACTTAGCCAACTTTGTTGTAAGGGCAAACGTACGTTAGATGTACTGCATATGTTATAATACGATGAAAATAACTTTAATATTACAAGAACGTGTCGCTCTTTTCACACAAACGGTCAGTAATGAAATGACAGATTGAAGGCTATAACAAAAAGTGGTCTCGTAAAACGGCGGCTTAAAATAGACACACTATGACATCACCCTAGCTAACATTTTGTATGCTGCTGTTGAATCTAAACAAACAAGTGTAATTAAGAGATACACGAACACATAATATTGTATTTAGAGCGCTTTTCACCCGAGGATCACAAAGCGTTGCACAGAGCTGCGGAGAGAATGGTACATCAACAATGACAGAACGGAAAATCAGCAACAATAACGTTTTTTTGTTATAAATCCGAGCTGTGAAGAGAACGGCATGTCAACAACAACATAAGGACAGTTCAACTGAAAGTCAAATATAAGCATTAAATTATCGGACATAAAATAAGCTAAGTTAAAAGTGAAAAAAAAAACTCTTCAACAAACAAGGAATAAAAGTTCCCCAGCAGGCGCAAGTCGGCAGAGAGCCATCATTCCAGCACGACAAAACATTGAGCCCCATCAACAGTCCTAGCCAGAGAGGGCTGGAAAGCCTTACGGAGTACGTGCGCAAGTTAAAGCGCCTGCGTTTCGTTTTCTAGGTTATAGACAGGTAAATGTTGTTCGCTAACGCCTATTGAGTTTGTATGCTGCTGCATTTATTGTGTGGATAGCTCAAAGCTGGATGCATTGCTCTTCTAAGCTCTGTGACCAGGTGCATTCAACAGTGTGGAATGTGCTTTTCGCTTGGTCATTTTTAGCTGTATACATACGAGTGATGGCGGAGAAAATACAAACTTTAACACACTACACCATGTATTCATTTAAGGCCGAGCTGGTCGAGAGGCGCGCCAGGACAGGTTCAGATAACGCTTGTCACTAGTTTCAGCCATTACCAAGAATGAAACCAGACGCTAGGATTGCAGCTCGGTGCTCTAAACCTCTCTCCATACAAAAACTATAAAGCTCAAACATTGTTTTTAACCTTTATCGGGACTTATAATTAGAATGACGTTAGCGAGTGCCGATTAAGACCAGAATCACGATAGGGTAGCGAATCCAGCACCTATAGGCAGCCGCCTTTATCTCCGCAGTGCTAATGTTAATCCATGGCACCAGGTACATTACTCGTGCAAGACTGTCAACCTTAGGGAGGCTACGGGACTGGTTCTAATATCATGATGTTATCCATAATTGGGAAGCAAACCCAACTGAGGTTGCAGCGCTGCACACAAGCCACTATGCCACAGCTTCCCATAAACACACAATCAAATACTGTACTGACACAAACACAGGTGTGCACACACAGACAAAAATACACTCGCTCACATGCACAAGGGGGTGCTCAGGCAAAAACAAGTGCGTAAGAGCATGTCCGGACTTTGCGCTAACTGCCCCGCGGCGCCTGGCAACACCCGCCTCTCTCTCTCCCCGGCTCAACAACCCACGCGGAGCGTAACGATACGGGGG
>JAZEWT010000002.1:30057426-30069905 GCA_036362905.1 Mordacia mordax | reverse complement strand
AGGGGGGGGGGGGTGTGTGGGTGCATTCGGCGTTCACATCACCTCTCACCTCGCTCAGTACCTGATCTCCCCACCCTCCCAACCAAATGGAAAGTAACGCTTAGACCAGCAGCGACTAAATTCTGTGAGCTCCAACTGTGTTTGAAACCCAGTCTAAAACGCACTTAAATCTGGACAAACGAAACAGCAACCACGGCAAAGAGACTCAAAAGTTCCGTACTCCACCCACAAACAATGTCAACGTAGCTGGTAGTTGCACCTGGGATCTTCGGCTGCAATTAGAAATCTAAGGGCGAGACCATAGCCTCCACAGTGCAAATGACCGTCATTTTTGCGTCATCAAAATAAACGAATATGTCCTTGATGTCCCTTTAACCAAATCATTACGAATGCAATACACATATCTAGATCTCAGAAACTAAGCAGAGTTTAGTTTTGATAAGTACCACTTTGATAGAAGACTGGAAACATCAGGTGTTGCATACTTGGTAACCTATCTGTGAGCAATTGAGTGTTATCGCCCCCATAAGCATGAATACTTGCTGGGTATGTACATTTTCTCCTGGAAGCCAAACTCTAATAATAATTGTACTTCCAGAGCACTTTTCACCCGAGGGTTACAAAGCGCTGCACAGAGTTGTGGAGAGAACGACATGTCAAATAAAGTCTCTCTCATCTCATCTCATTATCTGAAACCGCTTAATCCTATATAGGGTCACGGTGAAGCCGGAGCCTATCCCGGAAACATAGGGCGTATGGCAGGAATACACCCGACGACGGGACGCCGGTCCATCGCCGGGTCAAATAAAGTGTATTAGCCAAACCTCCCATTCCAAAAACCCTTCTGGACCACAAGTGTTCAAAGAAGGAGGCTTCCGTGGGTAAGTAAAGGGCATTACTAATCTTGATTAATGAACTGCCATTGCAAAAATGGATTTCAATTAATTTATGTCATACCATTTTTGGTGGGGTTGGTGTTTCACAGAGATGCAGACACCCCATGTGGGTGATATGTTTGATTTTTCACAGACTCTGCTCCAGAATAGTTTAATATTCTGAAATGCTTCCAAAAATATAATTGTTTGAGGTCTGTCGAGAATTTGATGGCACCAGACTGCATTCTCACTGACTTCTGTGGCTATGACAGTAGTCACAAAATAGTGTTTATGTTTTACAACTCGACGCCACTGTGGCTTAGAGGGAGTTTCGTTTGTTGACCAAATGTTCGTTCTCACACTCCAAAAGCATCCTAAACGTGAGAAATTTCCCATAACTGCCCTGCCAAGTCATGTGTTTAAATATTAGAGTTTGCATTACATCATAGTTCCAACACACGAGGGTAATCAGAATATGAAAGCAAAAGATTTTATTTCAGCAGCAGATTCCACACATCAGTGCAGCGTTGCCAAGTTGCTGCTTATAATTCATATTCACTAATAACATAAAATGAATCCAACAGATGCCAATTCGATGAACAATGACATTGAATAAGTGATAAGCGAAACGTTGACGGTGATGATTAACATGATTGTGAAGCGATGCACACCTTGGCTAGCATTTGGACTAACAATGCCCCCTGGTTGTATGCCCTATTAAATAGATATTTATTACAGAAGAAAATACCCAGTGAGCTTACAAACCCTAGATGCGAAACAACAAACGTTCGAATTGACTAACTTATGTAATCATCGGCTTGGTAGACTAGAGATCAGCATGCTCAGCACAAAGCAACTACACAGACTGCCACCAGTGCAGTTTCTACATCAGCCAAGGAATATCTGGAGGTTATTATAATTACTAAAGCATGCCATCGGATCGAGTGGATGTTAAACAATTCTGGCACATCAATTGCGAAACGTGTGCTACTGATGCACGCCAACATTTCTATCACTTCAAATAACGTATAACTGTTTGAATATTTGTAATTTAGAATGAAGGAGAGTGATGTCACAAGTGAGTTTTGAGCAAGTTCATATTCACTGTCAATCGTTAGGCAGTATAAACCTGATCATTAGCGTTTCTTTTCCTCCTTAGCGCTCAGACCCATGTCTCATACTCCACGAATGCGCTCCCTTGCTACCCCTGTCTCCCCACACGTCCTGTTTAGACTGTGCTGCAGTTTCACCACCCGGACTAAGGCATTGTCCCAGCGTCTCACTCCCAGCTGCACAGGAATCAACCCCAGTCGCCGATAGAAAAAATAAAAATGACTTAATGGTGGCGGAAAGTCAACAATAGCTACCGCCCACCCACAACCTTCAGAAAAACGAACACATCTCTAAAAAGGGTTAAATATTTTTAAAGTTTTATAACTTGGGGGTGATTATGGGATGGAGGGAATATATTTGATCAAGGAGATGACCTCTATAAAAAAAGTCAAAGCTATGGTTGCCTCATTATTTGTGATAAAGGGCTTGTTATTTAGGATAAATGTGGGCTATGTTGAATGGAAATACTGCGTGATAAGTGTGCTGTCATTGTAGCTGTGCACGGTTGTGAGGAAAGCACATCTGCCATTTCATCCTCACAGCTGCGGCCAAGACACTCATCCTTGCCTCATCAAAATCCGATTGTGGTCGTGCAAACCCTCCTCCACAGCCTTTCCATATCCCTCATCTGTGGATTAGTCGATCACCGATCAAAGATAAGAACCCATAATCTTCTGATGGCGGACAAACGCTCTAACCATAGCACCACCCATGGGAAAAAGAGGGGCGCATGCTGTGTCAAATATAAACGATCATTACAAGGGCTTCATAAAAATTGTAATAGTTGAGAACGGACTCGCTGAAATGTCACGAATTACAGCTGAATCTCTGAATCCCGAAAGAGGTCTGCAACGTGGGGGGGTGGAGCGTCACACAGAAGAGAAGTGCTCAACAAGGTTATTCCCAAAGAACAGCGTTGTAAACCAATTACTATGCATCGAGCCGTAAAACCCCACATTGGTACATTGAACCTACATTATTAACGAGAAACTTCCGACAAGCAACACTGTCAAAGTTAGGCCTCGACAAATTAGGATTTGGGGAATTGTTAGACACTTAGACAGTGCTAGTTTTAAGTCGTAATGATACACATCACAAGCAATCAATTAATGCTAAAACTGCCCTGTCAGTTTTAGAATCATTCTCCACAGCCATACATTAAGGCCTAATGATGGTTAAATATATATTTAGAATAGCAAATCAACAACGAAAACAATTTCTTTTACAAATCTAAGCTTTGGAGAGTAGGGCATGACAACAACAATGTCAGAGCAGTTCAATTGAAAGTCAAATAATGGCTATACTTTAGAGAAGGGAATAAAAATATGATTCTTCAACAAACAAGGAAACATGGTTTATTTTGCTCCTGACGTTTGAATAAATACTTGCTTTAGGCGTGTAAGAGACAAGAAAAAATACAAAGCACACGACAAAACCCCAAAACAAAATTAATTCTTCATTTAACACTGCAACCCTGAACGGCAACAATTCATAACATCGCCATTATGGTGAATAATACATGCCTATCGATAAAGAGGATGCAGCAATACCCATTAGAGTGGGCTAAGTATGTTTTAGGAACAGACAGTGGAGAGCACAGGTATTGAAGGAGATGAAAAGACAGCCCTAATCTCATTTTACACCTCATGGGCTGCGTGCTTGTGAATGTGAGCGAAGTGCGAGTGGTGCGCGAGTTCGCGAGGATGTCAGGTCACACGGTCACGCTCACAGACAGTTTCTACAATACGTCTGGGTGAGAGCACGTACAGACGCAGGCATGCACACGGGCTGCCACTCACGGGGAAAAGCAATATGTTAAAAGCTCGGTACAGGGCAGCACGGTGGCCCAGTGGGTAGCGCTCTTGCCTCGCAGGCAAGAAGGTCCCGGGTTCGAATCTCTCGGCTCGGGTGCCTTTCTGTGTGGAGTTTGCATGTTCTCTCCCCGTGTCCGCGTGGGTTTTCGCCGGGCACTCCGGTTTCCTCCCACAGTCCAAAAAACATGCTGCTGCATAGGTTAATTGGCTCGCAGACTAAATTGCCCTCGGTGCCCGGTGATGGACTGGCGTCCCATCATGGGTACATCCCTGCCTTGCGCATTGTGTCTGCCGGAACATGTTCCGGCTCACCGCGATGACAATGAGATTAGAAAAGCTTGGTCCAAATGAAATGCTCTCCCTTCACTCCCACAACAACACCCACGGCATCCCAGCAACCTTCATGATCAATAAGAGGAGTTTTTTTTCTTTCTTCCTTCCCGTATGATGGCACTCGCAAAAACCGCACATACGGCGCATGCAAAACACACGCACGCAGATCGCGCAATGGCTGGGAATCGAATTCAAATGGCGAGCTTCGTAGCACACGCCGTGACAGCTATAACGCCATCGCTCTCCGACAGCGATAGGCGAGAAGCTCTCGGAACGCTCACACGCACACACCTCGAGCATCCAAAGCTCACGGGATAAAAGTCAACGGAGAACAAGGCCAGCGCTGTGCTCTCGCTGGGTATCAGGGAACAGGCGGAGACGTGGAAATAATTAAATATTAAGCGGGGGGGGTGGGGGTTAAGGAATGAAGAAGAGAGCAAGAGGGGGAGCGTGTTGATGCTGGACAGATCTGGGTAGGGGAGTCGTGATGAAGTGTGGTGTATGCACTGCAGTGCTCGGAATAAAAGGCAAGAGTGGATGTTTGGTCAAGTAGCGAATACTGAAAATGTCCGTCGAGCACACATCAGTTTAACATTCACCTCACGCCATTAGTACTGCCCAGATGAATTTATGTTTGACACGAATGTGGTCCCAGAAACCATATAAATCAATCAATCTGCTAAATCACTTCAACCGTGGCTGTGATGCACGTCTTATTTCTTTTACTGGAACCAAAGTTTGATCACACTGCGATTAAGATATGATGCACAGGACACAAATGCAAGGAACACAAATCGGCCATTTAGAGTAGAGTGCAGCAGGTTGGTGACTGTTTTCTAGAACATAAACGGCACTCATTTCCGTTATTTGTACAGCGCATTGAACAGAGTGCAAAGAACGAGTACAATCTTTCCTGCAAAATATTTCCAAATTATTATTATGAACAGTCGAGCCCCGGTAGCCTGATTAAAGAGTCCTTACTTTTTGGTGTACTACACACATGTTCAAGCATGCAAACATAACAAATCTCCAGCATAGTTACTATCTGACCATGCTGACAACACTTAAAACACACAGCTCTGTTGTAAAAACTGCCCAAAGTCCACCAGTGTGATAAGCTACAAATACTGTGCATCTTTAAAAAAACAGAAAATTCTTGTTCCAGAATACTAAGAATTGAATTTCTAGTCATTTGCAAAAAGTACAAATTAAGTCTACGCTATGGGTACTTTGCCAGTGTACATCTATAGAGCAGAAAATGTTTTTACCATTTCTAGCAATTGTACAGGTGTTAACATCTTAAAACACCAAAATGGACACAAAATAGGCACAAATGGGTCAACGACAGCACTCTCAAGGTTATATTCTGTGTAGATTTCCTAGCTATCAGAAAATAAGAGTAATAATTGCATATATACAGCGCTTTGGACAAGGTTTAAACGTATTTTATATTGCCTGTCAAAAAGGTGTAAAAATACTTGTCTCAACTAGGTTGCTGGTCCAAAACCTCAGTGGTGTTGGGGGAGGGGGTGACTCTGCTCATTACGCCAGGCCCAGTGAACACCAATTTGTGGGAAATCAAGTGGTTGCATGATGGAGCAATAGGAACTCTGTCACGAGATTGTCATTTCTAATGTTGGGTCAAGACCACTGGGATGATTTCATTGCTCGATGCTCATTCTAACACGTGGGCACTAAAAAATCAAGAACTGACATTTCCATTTAAAGCCAGGATCTCAGCGGTGCTGGAAGTTCTACGACAATCATTCATGAGCTGACAGCCATTCAGCCACGCAGTGACAGTTCACTAGCAATATATTAAACCATTTCCCCATATTCGTATTAACGCTGATAATTTTTCATTTTAAAATGATAGCTGAAAGTCAGATCATATTACACTATGTTCTGCATCGATGCGTATAAAAAACCCCCCTCAAAAATGTTACTGTTACCGATTTTCCATCCTAATGTTGTTGTTGACGTGCCATTCTCTCTGCAGCTCTGTGCAGCGCTTTGTGACCCTCGAGTGAAAAGCACTCTATAAATGCAATCATATTGATATTATACACGATAATGAGATTACGGGCAGTAAAAATCATCTCAGTCCACTCCCTTCAGTTTTCCTAGCCCAATAATTTCCGCTGTATTTGTTTAAACAGGCAAACGCGCCACCAACTTCTGCATCAAATTCGAAGCAGTCAATGAAAAACTGCGAGGTCGTCATTACAAAACAAAGGAGATAAATTCGTAAATAATCCGAAGAGGACCTCTTCTGTAAACGTGCCTTGAGACTCGGGTTAGGTTTTCAGAAGGCATCGTTAGGCCCACGCATTGATGAGGCAGTCTAACCTAGACTGACTTTGACAGTTTGATCGCTGTGGCGTTGGGCCTGTGGTAGTAAAATTAGTGTGGCTATGGAATGAGGGTGTGTTAAGGATGGGCGCGTTCACATGTCACAACTTTTACATTAAAGAGTTGGGTAACAAACAAGGGAAGTGTACACAAAAAGACAGGCAGACAGTATTACTCATCAGATAATATGGTCCCCCATATAGCCTTAGACTGTAGGGTTAAGTGCCGTTAGCGAGCGCCTACGAAGGTCGATACGGCACATGAGGGGGTGGGTCGCCAATACCACGCCCGGCCACCTTTGTCTCCCGAATGGCAATATTTTCACACTGCCACTAGGTACTCATTTGAGGCTGAGTCAACCTACGGGAGGCCTCGGGCCGGTTTAGAAAATCGTCACTGGTGTTTGCCGTGAGCGGGATTCGAACTCGGAATCGCCGGATTTGTAGCCCAGCGCGCTAACCGCTGGGCCACCGCTGCCCACACACAGATGGAGAGACAGTGGCACCAAGTGACAGCACAAACCTGACAAGACCGGTAAATAATCCCCGACCCCCCCCCTGCCAAGTTTAATTTGTGAACCGTGAATTTAGCAAAACGAGATATACTAAAGCAAATGAGTGGTTTTCCATGTGAAATAAATGTCACATCGTGCTCTCTCTTGTTTACAGCCCTAAGACAGTCACGGAAATGCCACATTCCTACAATTGGGCCAAGTCAACTCCTAGAATAGACTTCTGTTGTCTTCTCACAAAGCTGTAACCATTTTAGCCACAATGAAGGGATAATGGCCAAGTCCATATCTTACCATGACTGAAATTAATATCACCTATTCACCTGGTAAAGTGTGGCCATCATTTAACGAGGGCCAGATGACTATTCATTGTTGAGCCGTAGATCCAAGCACCATAGGTTTAGCTTAATAAATTAAGAGCCAATCTTAAGCTGATGATAATGAGCTGGTTGGTGTAGGAAGTTAACCATTGCACCACTGTAATCTGGCTCACTGAGGAACACTGACGACTTGGTTACATTGCTGCCTTTGTGTTTATTCGCAGAGATCACAGAAACCAGGTCAGCTTGTTCTCGTGAAGGAGTCCACAATAAAATACATTGCCCAAGCTCGGACAATTAAAGACCCAAAGCAAATCACTCACACATCCCCAACACACACCCACATCTGCAACCACTTCACATACCATAACATGGAACATTCCAGAAGCAAAAAACTAAAATGTATTTAACTTTTATCAACAGGATTCTCTTCGTACACGTCTAAAATTTTATTACCGAATGCATTTAATGTAGGTAAATTCATCACTATATTAAGAGAGATCGCTTAAAGTTGTATGGTAGTTTTACCAATTGTAGGATTGTATGATATGCCAAAGGCTTGAGGGAGGGCCTTCGCCAAGCAGTGGATTCATCTTAGCCAATGACGATGACATCTCGGTCATGTCACAAAGTGTCGAAATAAACAATCATGAATTTGTATTATTGGCAAAGCGTCTGGTCATGTCAGGGAACAGCCCCAGCAGACAATACGACAGACAACAGATCTGCCTTTCTAACCCAACATAAGACCACGTTAATTTTACGTTAATCACTCAATATATAATATTAATATTTTTTTCTCCCTGAATAACTGGACAGCATAGAATAAAACATTTTGCTGTCAATTGTCAATAGGTCGATGCCATCACGAAAACTTGTTACACTTTCAGACCTGGCTTAAGGGATTTAAATCCTGTATCTCATCATTGCTACACCAGTGGTTTGGCATGGAAATTTTAAATACCATGAACCCCACAGCCACCTATTGTTGCCGTTCTTTAGGTTTTCTTTTTTAAATGGACTGGTTGATTCATCACAATGGCCACTATTGTTCGATATTCCCTAGGTGAAAACGTCATTATAGACAAGCAATGACAAAAAAGGTTGAGACTTTTTTGGGATAAAGCGAGGTTACATGTATACACTGCCAACTCTTGTTTATTGTTACGCACCAAGTGTTTTATAATCTGTATTGGAAACTTTACTTTGTGGAACAGTCGTGAGCTAACATTGTGGGTTTTTATTTATTTAAGTGTTTAGTACAAGACCAGCGACGTCTCTCTGATGCTGATGTTGACCACACTACCACGGCAGGAACTTTGTTTCGTTTGAGCGGCCCCAGAACACTGTCATGGCAGGTCTGGAATTGCCACTGGTTTTATACATCACAGAAAAAAAACTAAACTAGGGTAAGCAAGATCAGAGTACAGGGTTCCTGCGCTCAAAGACAAAGATCCCCAGTATAGCCTTAACTGATTATAGGATCAAGTGCTATTAGCAAATATTTATGAAGGTCGACACAGCACAGAAGTGGGTGGGTAGCCAACACCATGCCCAATCGCCTTTGTTTGTATAGTGGCAATCTTTAAACACTGCACTACTCACTTGAAGCCAAGTCGATCTAGGGGAGACCCAGGACTGGTTCAGAAAATCGTCAGTGGTGTTGACCGTGAGCAGGACTCAAACTCGGGACGCCCGGTTTGCAGCTCAGCGCGTTAGCTACTGCTGCTGTGTAGCTGCGCACGACATAGTACATATGAACGAATACCATGTTTATCCCCAGGCAGCAGGGTGCGTGACGATCGGTTTTGTAACAAGTATCTGTATGCCTGGTCCATCATTGTCTCTCCGGTGTTGATGTTTACACACAGAAACAGGTCATCATTTAAGTCTAAGTCGACCTTAGCGAGACACAAGACTGGTTAAGACAACTGCCACTGGGGTTGGTCATGAGCGGGATGCAAACTTGGGTCACCAGTTTTGTATCGAAGTGCGACAACCAGTGCACTACAGCTCACTACACTCGCATGCAGAGTACATTACATTTCCACCAAATAAGCATTGACTTGATGATAGCTTTCAAATCGTTCAACTTCATGCTCACCAGCCAAAACACACTTATTTCATTCGATACCCCCTTCAAAACACAATCCCCGGTATTGCTGTGGTTTAATCATAAATTTAAAAAGCAATTCACAGTGATTGCTGCACTTTGCACTTGAATTGCTCCTTATTAGCTGAAGGTGGGGAGATAATGCAGGACAGATTTTTTTTCCCCACATTTTTAATGCAATATCTTGCACAGTATTTTGACTGGCGACGTATTTCTGCTCGGTCAAACATCTGGAAATGCAGGCTACCCTGAGACTAGCCCAAAGAAATGGATTTGCAAACCGAATTTTCGTCCAGCTCGAGCAGACAACAACACAAGATAAAACTGCTGCGGATATGTCCACTCTTGAAAGATATTTATGTCTACCTCAAAGCACAAGTTGGTGTCAAAGCAGACGGAAAAACTGTATAAACAAGTATTTTTCATCACTACCTTCAGACATTAAGGTCCTTATATCTGGCAATTGACCGATAGCTGCTGTATAATGCATTTCCTTTATTTAAACAGGTGGGATCCAACTGCGATTTTCATATTTGCGATGACAAAACAGCATTTTTCATTTAAATTGTTTTTCGAAAAAGTAGGTGACGCTCAACCTGATAATCAAATGCGATACACTTAATATATACCCGATGAAGAGCATTTTAAGAAGCTTTGATATTCACGTTTGGATCAGAGCAATTGATAGCAACTAAAAAAACCCAATACTTATAAAACTGTAAAATGAGCATAGAAAGGTGAATGCTTTGAATGAAACAGATGGAATTAGAAACACATTGTTTAGGGGGAAAATGTAAAGTAGACATTTGTTAAAGAAAAGTAAATATGCTTAGGCAGGACACTGACATGTTGCTCAGCTGATGATTGAATGGTAGCCACAAGACAGATCAGAGGGGTAGACCACATTAAAAATTATGTGATGAAATTCGTTCATGAGAAGGGGGGCGAGATTAATTTTGGCATCGTTGAACACAGTGCCACCAGTATTGGCCAAAACATAATGCTGATAATAATTACCTGTAGCATACTAATTTCGGATTGCACAGAGCAATATCAAATTAACTGCATAAAGTTTGCAGGACCCCTGCTGAAAGTCTTGAGACTTGGGGACGATTTCCTGGTTAAGCAAGGTATACTAAAATAATTGCAGAAACCTGCTGAATGGGAACGACCTAACATTTTAAGTTTCCATCAAACATTACATAGAAAGTCGCGGTTTTGTTGATGGCTGTGCAAACAATGGCACCAAAGAGACTTCAATGTCTTCGTTCGTGTTCTGTAACATTTAGCATAGACTAAACTAACTCAATTATTTATTCATTAAGGCATGGCATTCTTAATCTTTCTTTGAAACGAGGGTCGCTAATTGTCATGTTTGTCCATTCTCCTAAGGTAATGGATTCAAATGGGTCTTTGCACCAGCTCGTCAATGAACTCGCCAGATGCAGGGTACTGAATATATTGAACTATTTACAAAAGCATGGTCAAGAGATATTTTTCTTGTGTTTATGACTACATAATTACTGTAGTATAATCATTGTTATAAACCAAGAACTGAGACATAAGTGGGCTCACATTCTCCAAATTCTTACCTACTCATCCATTCATCCATGAGCCCAACTTTGTCTCAAGGTTTGGTTGCCCACGCCGTGGCCTGTCCCAACTACCCACAGCCTCCTCTTCCAACATCACAATATTAACAGTGTGAGCACACATCCCCCTGCATCCATAGCCAATGTTACCTTATCTACAATCTGTACATACGTGTACTCAGCCTGCGTACTTGTTTGCTTCATTAAGTGTCATCATTATACCATATTTTTTTAAATTTTAGCATCAACAATGCATCGATTATAGAATTACTTATTTGGAATTAAACTTAGCCGTAGCCACTGATGACTAATGTGAAGCCAACACATCTCCACAAAGGATAACATGGTTTTGAACGTAGTAAATGTCACCAAGTGCTATAGCAGATGATTCCTCTTAATAAAAAAAAGTCACCTTCTGTTCCACTGGTTCAGAGTTGGGCACCGAAACAGAGGCTGATGACGTATTGAAATCTTAAGGACTAATATGCAAGGAAGCTAAAAGTTTTGTTAGGTATAGTTATGGAACGTGATTCATGATTATAAACACATGGTTTACAATAGCCACTCATCTGCCTCAGTCACAGGCAACAAAAGTACTTCTCGTAAGAGGATAAATGTGAAAAATTGTGTTAGTACACTTTGTTTAAACACTACAAAACTGACAAACACTGAACTCTATTGCTAAACGAGATATCATCAAATACCTTCGGTTTCTGAAGCTGTCCCCGAGCATAAATGGATGACAACTGGCCTTAAAATTATGTATCTGGTACAAAACATAAGTAATTTAGAGAAGAAGGCAGCCAGGTATGGTTTGGCAGCACTATGCAAGTGTGTGCAGAGCCAGCCTTAAAACTTAAACAATAGCGCTTACGGCAAATGTTTATACTTGTAAGACCGCTTATGATACATTTATCTTGGTCTTGTGTGTTCTGTGGAAGCAAGTTTGTGTGTGAACCCATGCAGAGATGTCATTTGCAGCACAACAGGATGCATGGGGGACGTTTCAAAGCCAGTGTTTATTTTGAGCGGGATCGTGTGTATTTGAGACCATGTTTTAATGGAGACGGATGCAGGAGTGTAACCATTCCGCCAGCACAGCCTTCAATGTCGTAATCATGAGAAAATAAGTTAAACGGGAGGATTTGGTCTCACATGCCAGGCAAGACTCGTGAAGCAAAAGAAGGTTTTCCTGAATAAACATTTTAATTGTTGTTTCGGGCACGCACGCAGATGGTGCATTCAGTCGAATATTGTATTCATGTATGTAAGCGGTGGTTACATTGACTCTCTCTCATTGCAGACATCAGCGAAATTTTTTTAACCAATGTTGGCTGGTGCTCTCATGTGTCACCCCTGCCTTGAGTTCCTGGTGTGGCGTGTAAACATGGGCAATGACAAACATTGGGGCTCGCTAACAGCATTTGCCCCAAAAGCCTAACATATTACAATATTT
>JAZEWT010000002.1:30006096-30023582 GCA_036362905.1 Mordacia mordax | reverse complement strand
AGTTGTGTTGTGAGGTAATGGGGAAGCCTGTGTGGATTGTGAGCAGTGTAGCAAGGTATTGTAGGAGGTCTGTGTGGGTTGTGAGTAGTGTAGCGAGGTAATGTGGGAGGTCTGTGTGTATTGTGAGTTGTGTAGCGAGGTACTGTGGTAAGCCTGTGTGGATTGTGAGTTGTGTGGCAAGGTATTGTGAGAGGTCTGTGTGGATTGTGAGTTGTGTAGCGAGGTACTGTGGGAAGCCTGTGTGGATTGTGAGTTGTGTGGCGAGGTACTGTGGGAGGTTTGTGTGGGTTGTGAGTTGTGTTGTGAGGTAATGGAGAAGCCTGTGTGGATTGTGAGCAGTGTAGCAAGGTATTGTAGGAGGTCTGTGTGGGTTGTGAGTAGTGTAGCGAGGTTCTGTGGGAAGCCTGTTTGGATTGCACGGTGGCAGATCAGTGCAATTTTATAAGTGAAGCGGTCACGTTTCGGAAGCCGGTGCAGTGTCTTGGATGCAGTTTGTGGTGGATCGCTTTCGAGCTTTGATGTTGGGGACTGCAGATGCAATATTGTTTTGTATTCACTGTCGTTTGGCGCACTGTTGTTAAGAGATGCCTGATAGGATTAAGTTTCAGTAGTTTAAACGGGCTCGCGATGATTGTGCAGGCGATTGTGTGGGCTGCTTGGGTGGAGAGTAGGGAGCGGAGTTGCCAGAGCGCTGTTCGTTGTTGGTGTTGGCAGCGTCTGATTATGTATTTTACGTGAGTACTGAACGAGATTGAAAGATCAAGCGTTGTGCCGAGGATTTTTAGGCGATGCGAGGGTGCGTCAGCAGTGAATAGATGTTAGAGGCGCTGAGGGATGGCGAGGTGTTGCTTTGGTGATGAGGAACAGTGCCACTTATTAGTCGATTGAGCAGGAGGTGGTTGTGGAGAGGTCGCTACTGTGGTGCTTTAGTGCAGGATGGGTGTTGTTGAGCTGGATGTCATCTGCGTAGGGGTGGCGCAAAACGCTGTAGCTGACGATGAGGCGGCCGATTGGTGAAGTGTAGGCAGCGAAAAGTAGTCTCATCTCATTATCTGAAACCACTTAATCCTATATAGGGTCACGGTGAGCCGGAGCCTATCCCGGAAACACAGGGTGTAAGGCAGGAATACACCCGACGACGGGACGCCAGTCCATCGCCGGGCATTGCGGGACAATTTTAGTCTGCGAGCCAATCAACCTATCCAGGAGCATGCTTTTGGACTGTGGGAGGAAACCGGAGTACCCGGCGAAAACCCACGCGGACACGGGGAGAGCATGCAAACTCCACACAGAAAGGCACCCGAGCCGAGAGATTCGAACCCGGGACCTTCTTGCTGTGAGGCGTCAGCGCTAACCGCTGGGCCACCGCGCCGCCCTACCAAATAGAATATATTGTACAATACTTTGGTGATGTCAAGCCTCGCGCCTTGTCAGATCAGGTGCACCAGGGCGCCCGTGTCAGGGCGAATAAAAGGGATCGGGGTTACCGGGGGTAACGAGGGGTCAGGTGGGGTCAGGTGGGGTCAGTTGCGGACTGTGTTTCCGGGATAGGCTCCGGCTCACCGTGATCCTATATAGGATTAAGCGGTTTCAGATAATGAGATGAGATTATATTTGGTTTGATCATATAAGAGTCTAAATTTGTAGACCTTTTCAGTTAGGTTCTTCCGACATTGTCTGCAGTGTATTTCTTTTGTTATGACTAAGATGGATATTATTTAAACAGTTATGTCTTCGTTTTCCCAATGCAATGTTTGGAAAAGATCTTCTAACACTGCTGTTAATAAGTTTGGTCAAAGTGTGTCTCCTTCTCTGACTAATATGTATTGCGATATTTACAGCGTTTAGTGACCTTCGGCTGAAAAGCGTTCTAGAAATGCAATTTTTTTTATGCAATCTCTGCATAGGTGGCGGTTCCAATGTTGTATATTTTCTTAATTATTTATGATTATATATTTTTTTATATATAGCGCAGGTCTGTGAGAGCTTGGATGTTTTCAGAGTCTACAGAGGCAGACTACAGAATTATATTTTAGTCATTCCTATAATATAGTAATATTGTTTTTGGCATAGAACGCATTTTTTTCCATTCCTTGTGACATGCTGAGTGGACACGTACATCGCCAGCTATTACCGATATACAATGTGTGTTTTAAAACTCGTGTTATGTGGCGCTTGTCTTAGTAACGCGGAGTTTACATTGGCTTAGAGCTATGGCGGCCAACGGAGATAAAAATTATACAAATTGTTTTACAGTGATGAACAGGCACAAATTGATTTATATTGGCAAAACAAGTAGTCTGACGTTTCGTTGATTTTTATGCCCTTTAGAGCAGAGAGGTGAGGGTAGACTAATGTTTGCATTATCGTTTCATCGGCCACGTTACGCTGTGTAGAAGTTGCCTGGTCTGTCGCTCCACACAAAGCTTCGGGTCTTCTCAGCTGCAGGCATGCCCTCTCTATGCTTGCAAAACGTGGACCCCCCTGGCGGAACATTTGCACCGTCTTGAAACTTTCTGGCTTGTCTGCCTACGATCCATCCTGGGTTTAACCAGGTTGGATTGTGTGAGGAGCTCACAAATGCTTGAAATATCTGGACAGGGTCCTATTGGTGAGTTCCTCTGGCAGACGAGGCTGCGGTGGCTGGGTCATGTAGCTCGCATGCCCAGCCACCGCATGCCCAAGCAGTTGTTGTTTGGCCGGATAGAGGGGGCTAAACGGGTGCAGCATGGGCTAGAGAAGAGATGGACCGATGTGGCACAGGGGGACCTTGAGATGAGTGGACTTGCTGAAGACTGGTACCAGTGGTGTCAAGATCGACCTCTGTGGAGGAGAATCGTGAAGGACGCTACGGGGCAGTTGGAGGCCGTTCAACAATAACAGAGGGCGGAAGGGCGACGCTCACTACAATGAGCAGAGCGTCGGGCGATAAGAACACAGCAAGTTGGCACAGTAGGGAGCGTAGGTGGTGCATCTGCCAGTCATCTTAGTCATGCAGCCCATAACACCCGGGTCTGTCCCGTGACCACCTGTGTCGGCGAGCCTTCGACACTTCACGTGGCCTCAATGTGCATTTGGCCTGGCACAGGCGCCGTGGTGATGTCACCGCCACTTAGTGGCAAATGGCGGTTGTTGCTGTTGTCTGGTTATTGCATTACTGTAAACTGCTAATAATAATCGGCACAAACCGGCATTTAGGGCTTGTATTATATTGTTTGTCGTGAGTATAACATTTGCGTCACTCTGGCTTTGAGGTGTATCTGAAAATCACTGCAAACTCTTCATGCAGGCAAATAATGTGGGTTTAACCTCAGTTGTTATATATAATTTCTGTGTCCAGAATGTACCTAAACGCAGTGAATTTATTGCTTCAACGGAATCGTGAGATTTTGTATCAATCAAACAATATTTACGTTCAGGCTATTTCACTACTGAACTCCATTGTCTCGCTGGTATCCCTTGCAGAGCAAAACGGTGATACAGTTTGAGGAACCCCTACTGGGGCGGCACGGTGGCCCAGTGGGTAGCGCTGTCACCTCACAGCAAGAAGGTCCCGGGTTTGAATCTCAGCTCGGGTGCCTTTCTGTGTGGAGTTTGCATGTTTTCCCCGTGTCTGCGTGGGTTTTCGCCGGGCACTCCCATTTCCTCCCACAGTCCAAAAAGCACGCTGCTGCATAGGTTAATTGGCTTGCAGACCAAATTGGCCGCAGTGCCCGGTGATGGACTGGCGTCCCATCGTGGGTATATCCCTGCCTTACGCCCTGTGTCTGCCGGGATAGGCTCTGGCTCACCGCGACCCTGTACAGGACTAAGTGTTTTCTAACGATGAGATGAGATGAGAACTCCTACTGAGAGCATCCTGCCATTATATCCTCCCGGTATACAGATACACTGGTATAAAATAGCTTGGAATTACGCTGCAGGGATTCTCCGATTATCTCTTACAATAAAAAGGGATAATATGGTTAATTGATGCAAAAATTATACAATATAATTAATTTGTCATAACTCTAGATTAATCATTTGTCTTTGTGTGGGTAATGTGATAAATAAAGTTGGAAATGTGTTTCATGCCTCGATGTAAATTATTGTTAAGGTCCAATTCCAAGTTCCCTTGTTGAGATGACTCTCTCTTTAGCTTCCGCCTTAAGGTTTGTCTTGCGAAAGAGATAGCGTGTGGTGTGTTTCAACGGGTTGATATTTCATCTAGTTACATAAAACATACTACTGTACAAATATATATTTAGGTAATAACCCTGTAAGATATGCTTATAAACCTACTTGTTTCTCTTGAATTGATTAGTCTCAACACAGTGACAAGATAACGCTCATGCTTACCAAGTATATGCAGTGGTCAAAATGGGCCATCCTGACTGAAATGGTAATATGTGAGAATACGTGTTAGTGTGACTTCAAGAAAGAGTGCAGGAACTTCTAACTTTGATTTATAGAAGTGCTGCTTCAATGATTTGAACTGGGCATCAGTCTCAAACTGATCAGCAGTACCGCATGTAACAAACACCAGGCCTTGTGACGCATGCATGCAGGAAAGGGTGTCCGTTTGCCACTTGACTTTGAAGCCACAAAGCGTACGTGAATATTTGTGTTGATTTCTTGGCAGTTGGTAGATGTTTAGCTAGATAGCTTATGCCGTTCAGATGTTGCTGTTGTTGTTGACGTTCCGTTCTCTCCACAGCTCTGTACAGCGTTTCGTGACCCTCGTGTGAAAAGCGCTTTTCAAGTGCAACTATTATTATTATTCGTAAACATTTGCCAGAAACCTGACCTGTAACTGGAATTCGCTTTCTCTGGGCCACTCACTGCATTTACATGCAGCACAACTTGCCTTTACCTTCACTCTTCCAAAAAGTATGCCGAAATGTAGTTTTCGAGATGATGTAATTTTTTTGTTTAAAGCACCTTAAACATTTTACAGAGTCTCTTAAAACTAGGTAACGTAAAAAAATCATTGAAATACTTGAACTCCCCTACTTTTGACTCAGAGCATCACATTATACATTTCTTAAATGCCCCCACCTTTTATGTTTCAGCATTGTAATTGGATGTATCATAATCAAGCGCCAGGTCATATGTGGTTTTGTGATACCGTCCCAAGCTATTTGGCCAGTGTGCAAAAAGAGGCTATAATACTCTAAAGGGGTTTAAAAAAACTAAAATGTACATACAATTTTCATACAGTAATTGAAAACCAATCTTTGGCAAGTGCCTGAGTTTTACACAAACTTACACGGTCTTGAAGTGACATTATAGATGTCGGTTGACTTCCGTCGTTTTTGGAAGATCATTATGAGTATGACTTTTTAGTCAAAGGCAATTGTCCTAAAGGGAAACCAGATCCAGTATGAGGAATGTGGTATTTATGTTGCTGACTTAAGCCCACCTACGGAGATAAGCACCTCCCCGTGCTTGCACAGTGAAATACTCGGGCCCATTGCATGTGTGTGAATGGCTCCAAAACGTTAGATCAATATTTAAATAAAGAGATCGGAGGAGGACACATATCTTAGCCATCTTATCCACTGTGATATCCAAAAAATGACTCCTCTTGCCCGTTTATGCTGTGCGTTATCGGTTAAACTTCCCTCCATATTTTGGAAACTCCTTTTAAAAATGTGTGTATATATATTTTATATGTGTAGATAAAAACATACGTTGTCCATTCAAAGTGGCCCTTTTTGGTCTTAAACACAAAATAAATGGAATTGCGACGGAACGTATCTTACATAGTAAATGCACTGCCTGTGGTCAACACTTCCATCTGTGCTTCTTATCCACAGATAAATGTGGATATAATGGAATTTCAAATTTTGTTACATTGTGCAACCAGATATATTATAATAATATGATAGGATGCATAATCTATGTAACTTCTCTTACTGCTAAATTGTTGGATCAAGTCGAGCCACCATTTCAGCTTCACCTCGTCTGTGGAGAGCATACCCAAAATGGCCAAGTGGGCCTAGTCGTGTAAAAGGTTGAGAACCCCTGAATTAGAGGCCACGGAAAATATATAGCAAGAATGGGCACTCACTTGGTTTTAGCCTAGAGTTGCCACTTGTCCTGCTATTGCCAGTATCGGCTCTATCCCTTACGAACCAGCCAACTAACCACTACTACTGGCTCTTCTCATTTTAGAGCTACCCCCTATCGCACATACTGCTGATGCACTGCAATCTCTTTCAACGTTTTTTGTAACTGTCACTTTTCTTTTCAGAGCTGAACCTTTTTTGCTATATTTAAGTAAATGATAGATGTTAGAACTGCATTGTCAGACTAAGTACACAAAACTCGTGGTGAGTACATACACATTACATTATTGGACATTTTACCTCATTTGCGCAGTCAAATACAGGGTGATTGAAAAGGCAAAATCTTACATTTTAATGTAAAAAAAAATCAAAATTATTTTACCAGCACGGGTTTGCATTTGCACAAAATATTATTTGTGTGTCTGCCGGGATAGGCTCCGGCTTCACCGTGACCCTGTATAGGACTAAGCGATTTCAGACAATGAGATGAGATGAGATATTATTTGTTTTGTCACAGGTGGCCCTTGTACAATCAATTTCAAGAGAAGCATACAGATTTATGTTCTGAACCCTATTCGCAAATATAATTAAAACTTGGCATGTTCACCGCTGGATGAACAAGAGTTAAAGAATAGACATTGAAGGTATGCACAGGTATGTCATGTGCTGCATAACTGTGAAGTAGCCATGTCAGCTTTTAATAATGATAATTGCATTTATTGAGCGCTTTTCAGCAGGGGGCCAAAAAGTGCTGCACAGAGCTGCGGAGGCAATGGCACGTCAACAACAACGACATAAGAAAAGGAAAATCAGCAACAATTGAGTTTATTTGGGTTTTATTTACAATTCCGAGCTGTGGTGAGAACGGCTTGTCAACAACAATGTAAACTGAAAGTCAAATAGTAGCAATAAATTATAGGAGATAAAGTAAGGGGGGGGGGATAATTCTTCAACAAACAAGGAGGGAATAATTGTTTTTAAGTTGCATTTGACCACTGAAATAGCCTTGTCCTTAAGTTTCTTTGGCAGCAAGCTCCAGAGGATGTGTCTAGCAACTGTCATCGCCTACCCTCACAACTTTGTGATGGCACAAATGTCTTATAATTTTTTAATACACACTTTTATTTAACGTCACCTAGCAGTATATTTAGTTTAAAAAAAAAAATAACCCACATATCGTCATTCACAGACAAACTAAAGAGATGACGTTTTGCAGGTGGACTTTAAAAGTGTACAATTTGACCTATTACATTTTCAGAACCGTCAGGCTTCTGGATCAGGCTAATCTGGATCTGACGGTCTAGTACTGGTAAAAAGTTACCCATAACGTTAACAACTCAATCCGAGTTTCTAATGCATGGATATTTGCGTTGTGCTGAGCTGATTCTTGTCTAATACTGAGGCTACTCTCCAAATAAAGTTGTCTGGTGTAGGCTAAACCGTTTCAAGAACAATGCATGCATTATCTCATCTCATTGTCTGAAACCGCTTAGTCCTATACAGGGTCACGGTGAAGCCGGAGCCTATCCCGGCAGACACAGGGCGCAAGGCAAGGATATGCCGACGATGGAACGCCAGTCCATCGCCGGGCATTGCGGGGCAATTTAGCCTGCGAGCCAATCAACCTATGTAGCAGCATGCTTTTTGGACTGTGGGAGGAAACCGGAGTACCCGGCGAAAACCCACGCGGACACGGGGAGAGCATGCAAACTCCACACAGAAAGGCACCCGAGTCGAGAGATTCGAACCCGGGACCTTCTTGCTGTGAAGCGACAGCGCTAACCACCGGGCCACCGCGCCACCCCCGCATTATCAATCAAAGCATTTTGTTTGGCCACAAGCGTGTATTTTTGTTGTTGCAAACTTGACACTGTGAAAGATGTCTGTTGTTTAAAAATCTCAACACTTGTATTATTGCCAGAAATGACAATACCTTCTCTTTTTTACACAATTGATGATTATAAATTTATCTCATCTCATCTCATTATCTGAAACCGCTTAATCCTATATAGGGTCACGGTGAAGCCGGAGCCTATCCCGGAAACATAGGGCGTAAGGCAGGAATACACCCGACGACGGGACGCCGGTCCATCGCCGGGCATTGCGGGACAATTTTAGTCTGCGAGCCAATCAACCTATCCAGGAGCATGCTTTTGGACTGTGGGAGGAAACCGGAGTACCCGGCGAAAACCCACGCGGACACGGGGAGAGCATGCAAACTCCACACAGAAAGGCACCGGAGCCGAGACTCGAACCCGGGACCTTCTTGCTGTGAGGCGTCAGCGCTAACCACTGGGCCACCGCGCCGCCCTTATAAATTTATATAAAGTTTAAAGTGTTAATCCATTGAAATGTACCATTTAAATTATATGAAAGTAATAGTAATAAAGAGTTTGATTTTAAATACAAATTGTGTTAAAATGTAAGACTAAAAAGTGTAAAATAGTAGAAATGAGTAAATTCGTTTTTCAGTGTACACACTGTTATCTGCACTTAAAAGTAGAGTATTTTTTTGTTCTTTGGCAATATCCATTTTTAGTGTGGTGAATAAATGTAGGTCGCTTAATATGCAAATTTGCCATTTAAAACTGATCATGATAAATATAACCTGCACTTGTATTGAAATATCCATGGTCACCCACTTTTATTCATCACACCAAAACTTGGATACAATTAAAGGACAAAAACATATTCTGCTTTTAAGAACAGGTAAAAGTGTGTATACTGAAACAACTTACTTTTAACTTATTTTTTAAAATTGTTCTCTTAAATATGCAGCCTTCATTCTGGCTTTCAGTGTAGTTCCAAGCATGCATCTTTCCATTTATTTTTGTTGGAACCACTTTTGAGCTTTCGGTTAAAAGTGGTTGTTTGTGTTGATGTTTCTGGTCCGTATGCTAGTGCCTAATTTGCATCGAATTTAATCTCTTTTTTAAAATCAGAAACATTGCATTTCATGAATCATTTTCGTGTTCATAAAATACTTTGATATCCTGCTCTTATTCTATTCTTTGTTTAATAATCTTTATCTGATGTACCTTCAGTAACAGGCCACACGGTACACAATTTGCTGTGTTTATATTTTTTACCCCTCGAACAATTATTTAATTTTGCTTGTCGACTTTGTTATACGTGACTTGGTTTTGTTCATCCTAAGGCCAACTTTGTGGCAAGGTTTGGCAGTGAGTAGCACTGTCGCCTCACAGCAAGAAGTCCCGGGTTCGCTTCCCGGCTCGGGTGCCTTTCTGTGTGCAGTTTGAATGTTTACCCCGTGCCCGCGTGGATTTTGGCTGGGTACTCCGATTTCTTCCCAGTTCCCAAAACACGCTGCTGCCTCTGTTAATTGGCCTGCTGAGTAAATTGCGCCAAAAAGTGTGACCTGCGATGTACTGGCGTCACATCCAGGGTATTCCCCCGCCTTGTGCTCTCTGTCGACCCTGCACAGGATTAAGCAGGTATTGATAACGAATGAATACACTTTGCAGCCTTTTTGGTTAAGTCTTTCAATGCTTTCGGTTAGTTCATTCTTATTGACGGCGAGAATAATAATATGTAATCAGAGAACTGTAATATTTTCTCCATTTTCGGTCGTGTCCTTACTTTTCTTGAACGATTTAAATGTTGCTGTGAACAGCCTTTTTGAAAGAACTTATCTGGCATTGATCTTATTCATGCATCCTTGCTTCCACCTTCACAGCATGCTTAAGTTTGCTGCTTCGGTATGACCCCACCAAACTCGTTTTCCCTTAATGACAGTTGCTGATGGAATCTGTGATAAATAATGTCTCCTTTTCTCTGGACGAAAGAAATCTGCGGATTCTATATATTCAATTGAAAGAGCCCTACAATGACAAAGTTTTTCAATAACTGAGAGCAATAATAGGTTGCCTTGACATCCCCAAACATCAGTTGGTTTCGTGAAGGTTGTTTTAAATTACTGCTGAATTTGGTTCGGATCTAACTCAGTAATTAGATCTCAAAGTGCCCCAAAGGGATAATTTTGGTGGTGCTTATCTTCATTGTTTTTCTAAAACATGAGGTGAAATTTCCACATTCCTGCAGTGAGGGCCCGTCTCTCGAAAACAACCAATGCTGGTAGATCACAAACTAATACCTTTTTTCATCGCTATGTAGACTGAGTCGACCCTCAATTGAAACTTAAACGTTCTGATTTCAATCAAACCCCGTGTAACTGTATACCTAACTCTGATATATCTTCTGAGAAACCTGCTTTTTGTAGTCACTGATTTGCCTTACGCCTTGCAATAAATGAGGTTTTTTTCCCCCCAATACATGTATTCATTTTTTGTGCAATCCTTGAAGACTGCCTCAGATTCCGCCGATTACTGATACATGGCTACTACCCTTGATCCGTTATGATTAAATGCTCTAACGAGTTTTTAGAATATGGCAGGCTTTCTTAAACTCAGGTCGTGACTTTTCCAAATTTACCAATTATGGCCACAAATAAATTAGATACGGCATGTGCCTGTTCACTGTTAATACGTTCGACGTGACTGACACAGAAAGCAAGATTTAGATACATTTGTGGGTGTATGTTTATTATATTGGGGTGGCGCGGTGGCCCAATGGTTAGCGGTGTCGCCTCACAGCAAGAAGGTCCCGGGTTCGAATCTCTCGGCTCGGGTGCCTTTCTGTGTGGAGTTTGCATGCTCTCCCGGTGTCCGCGTGGGTTTTTGCCGGGCACTCCGGTTTCCTCCCACAGTCCAAAAAGCATTCTGCTACATAGGTTGATTGGCTCACAGGCTAAATTGCCCCGCAGTGCCCTGCGATGGACTGGCGTCCCATCGTCGGTAAATCCTTGCCTTGCGCCTTGTGTCTGCCGGGATAAGCTCCGGCTTCACCGTGACCCTGTATAGGACTAAGCGGTTTCAGACAATGAGATGAGATGAGATGTTTATTATATATTCAACGTGTTTAAGTGATTGTATGGTGGTTAAGGAATTAACTCCCAAAGAGAGTATGATTACCAGTATGACTTATCAGAGGTTAGTGCTGTACGAACCAGGTGTTGGGTCTCCCCGAAGTTGACTCAGCTTTAAATGAGGTGTGTAAGTATCAGTACTGGGGAGAAAAAACACATTACACGATCACTTTCATATCAAAGCAAAGCCCAGTACCATAATATTGCAATTAAAGAATAATGTTCGGATAGTGCTTTAATTAATATGAGTGAAAATCGCATCATCTCTATCATCGCTCGTCTTAGGTGGATAAAAGGAGTAACGCTTTGTGTGACGCTAACATTCGTTCACAGTAGAGCTCCAACTCCCTGCCATTGGAATGTGGAATGTATACCCCTGATTTAGGACTACTAGGGTGAGACGCATTTCATGGATTATCTATCATCTGTCGGTTCCTGAAGGTGAGCTGTGTATTGTGGGAGACCTTGCTAGGGCTACAAAACAGGCCACATTTATGCGATATTTAGGTAAACACGTGACGTGACAATCCTAA
This sequence comes from Mordacia mordax, assembly GCA_036362905.1. NCBI lineage: Eukaryota > Metazoa > Chordata > Hyperoartia > Petromyzontiformes > Petromyzontidae > Mordacia > Mordacia mordax. The sequence continues at coordinate 30,012,054 of JAZEWT010000002.1, read as the reverse complement.
GAAGAAGAAGACCAGCAAATAAACAGTTTACTCTATCGGTGTAGACAGTTTTGGATGACAGTGACAGATTGCTAAATTCACATGCACAGATTGTACTGTATGTTCAAATCTAAGTCTGCGTTTGTCTCATCCCATCCTTCCAGGGTCAATTTGGTCTCCAGTCTGAGCTATCAGTAAAGTGTTGCATGGTCTCCTCGATGCAATACTTCTACTGATAGCTCAGGCCCGCCAATGAAGTTGAGCACGACCCGATTGCACATTAGAGAATGGAGACATATTCTCATCTCATTATCTGAAATCCTATATAGGGTCACCGTGAGCCGGAGCCTATCCCGGAAACACAGGGCGTAAGGCAGGAATACACCCGACGAAGGGACGCCAGTCTATCGCCGGGTATTGCGGGACAATTTTAGTCTGCGAGCCAATCAACCTATCCAGGAGCATGCTTTTTGGACTGTGGGAGGAAACCGGAGTACCCGGCGAAAACCCACGCGGACACGGGGAGAGCATGCAACCTGCACACAGAAAGGCACCGGAGCCGAGAGACTCGAACCCGGGACCTTCTTGCTGTGAGGCGTCAGCGCTAACCACTGCGCCACCGCGCCGCCCATTATGTACTGTATTTACAAAAAAACCAATCATGGGTAGCTGTCGGCATTAATACAAAAGTATTCAGTGTTGCTGACAATTGTTTGGTAAGCCATTCATTTGAGCCCTTCAAGCTAGTCAACATCTTACGAAGTACGGTAATGCATTAAAATTACTAAAACATTACTCCATATCAATGCCTGCCATTTAATAACGGCCATCTTATCTAATGCAAATAAACAAATAACTAAAACTCAACAAAGGAGCGCTTCCACACATTTGAGCATTCTCTGCCCTCTGAAAGCCCTTTCCTTTGTCAGCAAAATGGTTTGTTCAGTCGTTTCCTAAAATCAAACTATCTCAGAGGGAAGGGAGGCAGGGCCCAGTGATAACCTCAACAAATCCCACCATGAACCTATTGTATTTTTACAACATGGGGAGGTATCCAATTTTAAGCGCAATGGTGTTTATTTATGCACGGGAAAAGCACCATTGTGAGACCACATAGCACAGGATGACTCACAGTAGCCTTTCTAATGAGCAACATCAAGTGAGCTGTGCAAGCTTAGGCAGCACAGTGGACCTGTTCCTCTAGCATGCTCTGCACAAATGAAACCTTCAAACGTCTGGAAACCAGACTTATTGCGAGGAGACCTCTCCAGTTGGGCGGCACGGTGGCCCAGTGGTTAGCGCTGTCGCCTCACAGCAAGAAGGTCCCGGGTTCGAATCTCTTGGCTCGGGTGCCTTTCTGTGTGGAGTTTGCATGCTCTCCCCGTGTCCGCGTGGGTTTTCGCCGGGCACTCCGGTTTCCTCCCACAGTCCAAAAGCATGCTGCTGCATAGGTTAATTGGCTCGCAGGCTAAATTGCCCCGCAGTGCCCGGCGATGGACTGGCGTCCCATCGTGGGTGTATCCCTGCCTTGCGCCCTGTGTCTGCCGGGATAGGCTCCGGCTCACTGTGACCCTGTATAGGACTAAGCGGTTTCAGACAATGAGATGAGAGGAGACCTCTCCAGTTGTGGGGTATGTTTGGCATGCTGAAGAAATTATATAATGAATTACAATAACATATTCGTTCGGTTTAAATATTGAGTTCAGATTTGAAGTATAATAATGCAACTATATCACTTCTCTACGGTTTCATCCCAAGTCACCCTCGAGCAAAGGTGGAAGGCTGTTTTGTAATGTATAACTTCGAAGAAATGGTCGGACGGGTTTGAATTACGTTGTTTGCAACCACTTGTAAAATACATGTAAAATAATGTGAATTTAATCAAAGAGGTGAAATCAATTCACAACATATGGCCTCCAAACGAACAGCTGCATCGCATTACCACAGCAGTTTAATTAATGTGTGACCCTTTGGGGCGTGCAGGCCGTGCACCTGGGCCCATATGCCAGCAGGGCCCAGGTGCTGATCTACAAAGAGTTGGGGGGGGGGTGAGGGGTGGGCAGTTAAACTATAAATCTAGGTTCCTGATGTTCCTGAATGAATGCGTTTGTAGAACTGGACGTTGACTCTGTACGGGGACCCGCCGGACGTCCCCGCGTGCTTCCAGCGCACAGTGCTGGTATGGGTGCCATGCACGTTCCTGTGGCTTGCCGCGCTGCCGTACTACGCCTGGCTGCGGCACCACCGGCAGGGGTACATCGCCTGCTCCGCGCTCAGCCGTGCAAAGACCGTGAGTCATTGGGAAAAGGCGTGGTGGTGGAAACTGTCATCAAAGATTAATGTCTCTTAATTAATTTTGATCAAATCCAGCCAAGCGCTTTACCCATATTTTGCGGAATACACCCGATCTCCCCATATCTCAGAATTGAAGCAGATTTGAGCTGTGAAATTACTGGAATGGGTGACCATCACTGTGAGCAATCCACTTGTCATAGGCTTGTGGAGTTGTACTTTGTTTTGGAGAGAAAGAGTTCAGCAAACTTCAATATTGTTCTGTGATGCATGCTCCAACACTTACTGTACGCTCCCAACCTTCAAGACAAACTGACGAACATGTTGAAGTATGGTCAAACAACCCCGATGGCACAAAGGGCTCGAGGAGGTTTTTATCTCTCAGTGCATAGACAATAATGGCTGTGCACGTGTATTATTACGCTGTATTCAATGTGTAAGTTGTTGGTTTTGTTGCAGTGTTAATGGGCGGCATCACTGTCTGTTCCTCTTCGCAGTCGTGTTAAAACCCCCATACGTAAATAATAATAATAATAATTGCATTTCTAGAGCGTTTTTCGTCCGAGGGTCACAAACCGCTAACAGGGAATTATCATCGTGATCGTCAAGCAATTCCACATACTGCCCGCATGATGTGTGCAGTCTGTATGTACTGTCTGCTGCCAGGTCCTGTCCGCTATACTTTGGCTGCTGTGCTGGGCCAAGCTGTTCTACTCGCTGTGGGAGAGGAGCCACGGTCGATCACTCCCTCCCATCTTTTTCATTTCTCCGCTCATTCTGGGAGCAACCATGGCACGTTGGCACGCTTGCACACACCTGTACGGGTTGCACCCATGTACACACACGTGCAGTGGCACAAACAAGCCAAACACAAGGCTCTGGTATACCTGTGCGCACATTTTTCTTTCAAGGTTGATTGCATATCTTATTATGTCAGAGGATGACAACGCTTGGCACGCGTAATATCAGTGGCCTGCACAATTAAAGTCTAATTGTGAAATAATACGTTTTAAAGAAATTTATGTTCGAAAGCTCACAACCGATTGTTCATCCACTGGTTTCTTTCAATCATCGATCGCCCCACAGCTGCTGGCGGCGATCCTGGGGCAGGTGGAGCGTTGCAGTGGTGTCCACTCCTCGTCGCTGCTCTTCGTTTTCTGGCTACTGGCGTTGGTGGGGGCAGTTACGGGGTCGCGGACCCGAATTCTGCACGTCACTCGCCTGGTGACTGCAAGCACTGACACATAACCACATGGGAAGATGATGGACCTTTTCACCTCTTCTTCCACTCCACGATCTAGTATGGCTATGCACAGCTTCAGTGTATCTCCAGAGAAGCCAGGTTGTTTTTCCACTTTTTGCGGGTGGCGGGCCACCCTCGGCTGGGAGTAGCTGACTTGGGGCTCACAACACGGGCACTCCCAAATCGGGAAATGGGGTAATAAGAGGTTGGTACGGTGCAGGGAATGGGATGCAGTCAGACACCCAGAAACTCACACTGCAGGCCAATGTCAGAGGAAACAAAACCCAGTATTTATTTATTATTAGTCTTCCCCACTCTCTATAGCAACGGCCAATTCACAACACAACCGATTAACTCACAATCCACTTGGGTGGCGAGTGCCCTCTGTCATCACAAAAGTGATTAGCACCTTCCCAATCACCCAATCAATTAAACGTTTCAATGAAGCAATCACACAGGTGCCTAGCACTTCCTGTTGTACACAAGTCTCATCTCATCTCATTATCTGAAACCGCTTAATCCTATATAGGGTCACGGTGAGCCGGAGTCTATCCCATAAACACAGGGCGTAAGGCAGGAATACACCCGACGACGGGACGCCAGTCCATCGCCAGTGTACACAAGTGGTTAGCGTTATTCCCAGACAAAAAAATTAACTAACCCATTGCCAATACTGCATTCATACAGGTGTATGCATGCATGCACAACAATCATGTAGAAATATGCATCTCTAAGTGGCTAACTCTGGAAAGTATTTATCAGTAAAGTCCGTATATGTGCATATACTCGAGGCAGTCCAACTGATGGAGTCGCTGGGGCTAGTGTTGCAGTAGCGGGATAAACAGAGTTGGTCCTGGTGATGCTGTGATGAACAGTGCTCGCCATGATGACGAGGTGATGAACACAGTGGATCCTTGTGATCATGTGGCGATGAGGTAGCTCGCCAGAGCTGAGTCGAGTCACGAGCCGTGCCGGCAGGGTGGGCTGCTCTGCTCTCGACCATGGCTGATGGCGCGTCGCGTGGCTCTCGAGCCGATTTAACGGGTCATCTGCGTTGGATCTTGAACCGGTCCTCGAACCGAGTCGGTGGCTTGCCGCTTTGAATCTCGAGTCGATGAGATGGGGTCACAGATGCGGCGGAGTAATGCTGCACTGCGGCTGTAATCCATGTGTTTGGACGTTGCCGGCTACATGGCGTGGCCTCTCTGTGCGAGGGGGTCAAACGTCGGTACTTGCGAATTGGGTGGTCTCAAGTTTGTGCTCCCTAAATGTGGAAATCTACCACTAATCTAACGACTGCTCCTACCGCGGGTTAAATGTGGGTTTTTTGTTTCTATTCCGCTCTCATTTTTCATACTCCGACTCCTATTAACTCTGCTGCACCCCTCATTCGCCTTCCTTCCTCCGTCTCTCCCTCGTTTCGTCTTCCTCATCTGTTCAGTCTCGAACCTTCTCATCTCCTCTGCTCCACATCTTAGGCGGGGTCTACTGGTTACCATGGCAAGGTCACTGTCATACGCTCTGCCCGCGCTCATCTCTAGCTACATGTCTGTCTATACAGTGTCCCACTCAGTCTCACACACACACACTGTTTAATATCACACATACTGTCTTGACCCAACACACATGCACACATACCCACAGTGAAGCGCATGTTTGTGACACCACTGCAGAACCCATTCAGTTAATGAGTCAAGCCGCATGTATAAATGATGTGGTGCTGCTATGTCGTCACAGTGTAGTAACTGATGTTATTTACAATTAATGCACATTTCATTATTGTTACCTCTGGCCCTACTTGGCCTCGAGCTAGCAGTCTCATGAGGTTGGCAAGCAGCTATCTAGAGGAAAGCTACCCTCCGCTGGCTCGGTTCAGATATGCCAGTCCAAAAGGGTGATAGTTATTAGGACGCGAAGTCTCTTTATTAAGGGCGATGCTTCACGTGTACTGAAAACAAATAGGGCAGTGCAGTGAGTAGTGCTGCTGCCTCGATTCTAATCTCGGGTGCCTTTCTGTGTGGAGTTTGTGTGTTCGCCCCATGTCCACGTGGGTTTTTGCTGGGTACTCTGGTTTCCTCTCACTATCCAAAGACACGCTGTTGTCTAGATTAATTGGCTTGATGAATAATTTTCCCCCTGTGCCCTGGGATGTTCTCGTCACATCCTGGGTATAGCCCCTGCCTTTCGCCCTCTGTCTACTGGGATCGCCTCCAGCCCACCGCAACTCTGTGCAGGATCACGCGGGTATTGATAATGATGATGATGACCACAAACAATTCAGAAACCTGTGCCTGCTCAGTAGCGCTTCTTCCTTTATTTGTTTACAATCGTTTTATTTGATGATTGCTTCGAAAAGCTACTCTTTCGGGATAGCCGCGTCGATTGCTCCCCCTATTGTGGCTATCCCAAAAGAACAGTTTTTCGAAGGAATCATCATGCACTTG
>JAZEWT010000002.1:29991084-30002160 GCA_036362905.1 Mordacia mordax | reverse complement strand
CCTGTGTCTGCCGGGATAGGCTCCGGCTTCACCGTGACCCTGTATAGGACTAAGCGGTTTCAAACAATGAGATGAGATGAGAGTTTCTCCTTGGTCGTTGACCTCTGGGTGCCACTCCAGTGTCAGTCATAATAACCTGCCCTGCTCTATCTGGCACATGTCTCGCCTATTGAAAACGCAGTCATTATCATTATGCGTCCACTTAATCTGGTGTGCTGCAGCCTATGTCTCGGGAGGCACAGGGTATAAGACAGGGCTATACCTAGGATGGGATTTCAGTTCATTGCGGGGCACTGGTAGAAAAGTACTGAGCAGGCCAGTTAAGCTCGGTAGCATGTCTTTAGACTGTAGGAGGAAGCCACAGTGTCCCGCAAGAGCCCACGCAAGCAAGGGGAAAACATACAAACTACACACAGAAAGGCAATAGCCAGGAATTGAACCTGGAACTTCTTGTTGTGAAGTGGCAGCACTAATCACTGTGCCACTGTACTGCCCTCCGATTACGAACTTTTCTCGAATTTCAGCACTTTCCTGCCACATTCTTTGGTCTCGATCCTTTTAAATTGCTCACCTCATGCTGCTTTCAATTCCTAGCATATGCTGTCTTTATCCTCTACGCAGCCCAGTCACCCATACGGTGACACATATATCACATCTGTTTTCTCAAAGTAAAGTTAGGGTGTGTGATTTAGAATTTGGCGCAGGGCCATTTCAGCCTGGCAGAGCACCCCGACTGGGAAATAACATTGAAAAATACATGAAAACATGCTAAACACAGCCCTCTACATTAGTTAAATCTCCACAGCCAACGCCTGTCATATCATTAGCGTCTCTTTTCGCTTGCGTTGAGCTGGATAGACACTGTGAATTCCAATCACTTTGTAATTGAAAGTCATTTGGTTAAAATTTAGAAGGCATGGTGTTTCAACAGGATTACCAAATATAAAAAAAATCAAAGCTGTCTTTTACTGTATGTGCTCCAAATCATCTGGTTTGTGTGTTATCTGAAAAATAAAGCAAAGGGAAAAAACAACACAATCACCAGATATGTCTGCCAGCACCTGCCACATGTCTCCACCGCCAAAGAATTACTTGCAAGGAAAGGTATTTGCCAGTAACAAAACAAAGCGTTCTTCTCTGCAGAAAGCAATGTCGGATGAAGTATATTGTACTTCCTGGGAAGCATTTATGGAAATATTACATTACATTACATTGTCTGAAACCGCTTAGTCCTATACAGGGTCACGGTGAGCACGGAGCCTATCCCGGCAGACACAGGGCGCAAGGCAAGGATATACCGACGATGGGACGCCAGTCCATCGCCGGGCACCACGGGGCAATTTAGCCTGCGAGCCAATCAACCTATGCAGCAGCATGCTTTTGGACTGTGGGAGGAAACCGGAGTGCCCGGCGAAAACCCACGCGGACATGGGGAGAGCATGCAAACTCCACACAGAAAGGCACCCGAGCCGAGAGATTCGAACCCGGGACCTTCTTGCTGTGAGGCGACAGCGCTAACCACTGGGCCACCGTGCCGCCCTCTTTATGGAAATATCACAACTTTAATAAGGTCACTCATTACTCACGTCTGATACACTTGAGTTTTTCATTTTCTCGCCGGCAGAGACATGAAAGCTACGTACCATGTTCGTGACAAATATGAGCACCTGATCAAGGAAGCAGCAGGTCCCAGTGAGGATGTGAACTTCCTCTCCAGTCGGCTACAGCTGCCCAGGGAAAAGGCCAAGGGTGGTGGTGCTGCGACAGGGGGAGGGGCCAGAGGTCAGGAGCCGTCACTCTTGAAGGTCATGGTATTGGTCTTTGGGCCACGATACCTCGTGGGCTCTGCCTACAAACTCCTGCAGGACGTTTTGTCCTTTGCAAGTCCCTTCTTACTCAGGTGAGACACGGAGAAACCCGGGGATGATCATGGGCAGAGTGGGGTTAAGCTGTTGGTGCTGTCGGGAATCCGTCACATTTCATTAATGCCAGAAAGAACTATTGAGCTATGTAGCTCTTTTTAACAGATGCCCAGCGGGGAGGGGTAAACAAGTTACAATATCTCCAGTCACGAGGATAAATTTAGTCAGGACAATAAACCTAAGCAGCATGTATTTGGACGGTGGGAGGAAAATTGAGTACCTGGGAAAAAGCTACATGGACGCTGGGTGAAAATATAAACTTCACACAGAAATGCACCCAAGCCAGGCATCGAAGCTGTAATCGTTTTGCTGTGCGACGGTAGCGCTACTCACTATACCACCCTACCCATGATGATTTAGCAGTGGGTAATCAGGGCAGCCACCTAGTACACAAAGCTGTAAGGGACATAAATAAATGTTTCAGTGTGGAGAATGATGTAATATTTCCCGATCGCGCGTCATAATAATAATTGCATTTCGAGAGCGCTTTTCACCCGAGAGTCACGAGGTTAATTTAGCAATCAATATACTGCACCGTATGTTAGGCGTTTGTAGCCTCCATTTTTGTTCAGTATCATGTCTGACAGGTTTGGTCGTGACATTTGCGCTTTGGATCTGTAGTTTCTATTGTACACATTTTTATACTTTTTTATACTTTTAATGGCTTTTTTGGTGAATGTCATCACTCGAAAACCTTAATATAATAATAACCTCCTCCCTAAAAATCAGTTTTGCAGTTGAGGGATAAAACTCAATTCAACAATCATTTATTTTTTTCTAGTGGCTGCAATGATGTGAACTCATTTCATCCATTATACACACATGAAAATAATGTGGAGTCTGATGCTTGGTTTGATGGTAATTCAAACATCATTCTACCATTACTGAATGTTTACATTATTAAGTTAAATATGTGTATATATTATTTGTCTGAAACATTTGCATTTACAATAGCATAGTCACTCTGGCATACTTAAACATTGGTGAAATGGAATGGATACGAACCATTGTCATCCTAAGGATAATAATAATAATAGAGCATTTTCACCCGAGGGTTACAAAGCACTGCACAGAGTTTTAAGAGAAAGGCATGTCAACAACAACAACATCTGTGTACATCAATTAAAAGTAAAATAATGGCTATATGTCAATGAAGGACATAAAATCTGAGATAAAAAGAATTGATGATTGCTTCGAAAAGCTGCTCTCTCGGGACAGCCGCGTCGATCGCTCCCTCTCTCCTCTCCTCGCGACGTTTCGCCTCACACGTTAGAGGCATCCTCAGGCGCAGTATGTGTGTGTAGTGCCGGTTGCTCCTTTATATATGTGGGTACTACGTATGTGTCAAGTCCTCTTTTGTTGTGTGATTCAGATGTAGACCTGGAAACATCTGCCGCGAAGCGATGCAGGAGTTCACTTTCGCAATGAGAATTGTAGGCCCCAAGAGACGAGACGTACAATTTATAATTAAGACCAATAAAGAATTCGAGAGACAGAATAAAACCAAAATAAAGGATTAAAGCTGTTTCAAACACACTCAGAATGACTTGTAAAACTCGTTTATCCGGTGTTTTAAACAGTGGACGTTCTAAAGTGGCGAGATCAGCCAGCCAGGTTATGTGGTGGATGAGAGTGAGAATATAAGGAGGGTTGTGAGGGAGTATGACGTGAGGTAGGTGAGGGTAAGCGTGGAGCTGAGCTATTCACTGAGTGAGATGCAGGTACTGGTAGGGCGGCGGCGATTGTTGCCGCTGCTTCGAGGTGGAGGCAACTGCGGCTGCTGGCAGGAAAGAGCGAGGCTTCACTCTCTCCATCAGTACAGAAGGCTTCAAGAGTTGAGGCATAAAATATTGTGATTAAGAACAATTAAGAATAACAAAAGTTATAAGGAATAGAAATAAAACTCGAGTAACAAGAATAAAGTGATTAAAGTTGCTTCAAATGCACTCATAAGTACTTGCATATCTGACGCTCCTAAGCGGCAACAAATGCCAGTATCCCTTGGGATGACATCACTCGGATGTAATGATCACCATCATATGAATGTGGAATTTTTACACTTGGCTCAAAACCACTCTGGATATACCCATTCTTTGCCTCATGGCGCAGTTGAACAGGTTGAGTCTGCTTTGATGAACAACTTTTAAATGTCAACATCATCAGAACATTCTCATAACCATGATGATGCCTCCAACATCGGAAGCAAAAGGTTGCGAACGAGAGAGAAGGGAGACTCGACACGGTTGTCCCAAAAAGCAATAACTACAGAGAGTTATTCTCATAAATCGAGACGTGAGAACTTCCATCAGTACATTTGAGTCTGGTTTATAATCCCGGCCATTAACACTTCTGTTGTGTGCAGTCACTTGATCCAGTTCATTGCGGACAGCTCGCGCCCCACCTGGCACGGCTATGCACTCGCAGGGCTGATGTTCCTATGCGCCATCACCACGTCCATGCTGGCACATCAACACTTCCACACGGGATTTGTGACGGGCATGAGGCTCCGCAGCGCCCTCATTGGCTTGCTTTACCGCAAGGCAAGGCCCAAACCCCTACTTCCATCCACACCCACGTCTCTTCACATTCATATGGACACTGCCACATTCGTTTTATGCTACAGCCGGCATCATATGGCCTTAATCACCTTCATATTGTTGCGACCGCCTTCACATGTCCACTACCATTATTGTCAGGCAATCACCATCACCTTGATAATATCAAAAATCTGTTTCGTTGTCTAAAATTTTAATACAAAATTTGGTCCAATAGCTGATCGACCAATTTTTTTTTTAAACGGTTAAACTCAGGAATTGTATCGGATATTTGAGTGTCATCAGCGTGATGAACACATGCTCCTATATTTCCCATTGCGCTAGACAAGATCTATCCAAAAACACAGGGCCAGTATAACATTGTTGTGCCAAAGCAATAGGCATTGTAATGGCAAAATGTGGAAAGTAAAATATGAAATGAACAAAAGTCGGTTTAACCTCCAAGCTGTTGTTTATTACATCAGGGGACTCAACATTTATTTTACAGGCCACATCCTGCTAGTGGGACACTTAGAAAGTTGAAATGGGTCCAGGGTTTGCCTGTGTAAACATAAAATTCTTGGCGCTCATTGGTCATATCGGCTAACACTAGTTGGCAGTCATATCTGAACATTTTTTCTCTTGGCAGGTTCTCGTGATGACACAAGCTGCGCGACAGTCATGTGCCGGTGGGGAGCTGACGACCCTTATATCTGTGGATGTTCAGCACATAGCCGACACTGCGAACAACCTCAACTTTGTGTGGTCTGCCCCTCTGCACGTCTGCCTGGCTATGTACTTCCTCTGGAAGGTACGATTCTGACACCGTGATAGGGGTTGCATGGGAAAATATGCCCAGAGAGGTGGAAAAAGGTCTAAAATTTGCCTCTGCCCTCACTCACAAAGAAGAGGGTTCCACAATGGGCCTTCGCACAGTTTACAATAGCGGATTTATGGTGCTTCACGTGGCATTCTGCCCCAGGTCTCTACACTTAAGTGGCCCTCTTCGAGAGGAGAGGTGAGAGGTACAGTGAAGAGGTTGAGGTCTTTACGGGCAATGCCAGTGATGTCACAGCATCTGGCTGTTGCTTTCTTCTGACACAACACCAATGACACGATGCCAGGAAAAACATTTGGGGGACAAATTACTGTTGTGCTGCTGTTTCAGCATCTAGGTCCCTCTGTGCTGGCGGGGGTTGCTGTGATGCTGGTCTTGATTCCATTCAATGCTTTCCTCGCTCTCAAAACCCAGAATCTGCAGGTGCGTAGCATTGAATGAATCACATGCAATTTATATTTTTTAAGCATGTACGTCTGGCTGCATTCCATGGTGTTGTGCAAAATATGGGTATAAGCATGATGTGATGTGTAAAGTTAGACCATTAAAAAACACACCTAGAGGGGAGAGAACGAGAGTAGAGTGGTGTGGTGCAGTGAATGAATGGAGATGATAGGATAAGAAGGCAAGAATGGGGATTCTTAATATAGAAGTATTTGAAAAGAGGTTATCACTCGTCTGTTTTGTCTGCCTAGCTTTCATCTCACAGATGTGTTTTATCTTTATATCTCGGCAAACGAAATCACTCAAGGGCCACTTCGAATCCTTTGGAGTGACTCAACCATGAAGCAATGCACGCTGTAAGAATGGAAAGTCAATGTTAGAAATACTACTCTAGCTGGAAGTGATTGAGCCCATTTATTAGTTAAAGGCTGAGCGCTCTCTTCTAAGATCTCACGATGAACTACTATACTTAACACCAATTTCATTATTTACACCAATAACTCTGGTACAGCAAGTGTTAAAAACTTGACAGCTAAAGCACAATGCACGCTAGACAACAGCATGTCATATTTCTACTCATTGCATCCAGCATTTGACATTAGATTTGAGTTGAATATTGTGCCGTGCATTTCGCTGCAATCGTGGTCACGCGACTGGGTCGCTGTGAACATAGCGCGTCGCAAAACGGTGTTCTCATTCCGCACGCACGCTCTTCCCCCACCACAGGCTCAGATCGTTAAGCACCGTGACCATCGCGTGCGTGCCCTAAGCGAGGCCCTGTCGGGCGTGCGCATCATCAAGATGTACGCGTGGGAGCGGCGGTTCCGTAGCGTCATTCTGGGCGTGCGCGAGCGCGAGCTCGCCCTGCTGGGGCGTGCCGCATACTACTCCACGTTCTCCGCCGTCACCTGGCTCTGTTCCCCCTTTCTGGTATGCGGGGAGCGGCGGGTGAGGGGCCATCAGCGATCGCTCGGTATTGCCGACCATTATCGTGAGCACTTGAACAGAGCGGTGGCGCAGTGGTAAGCATTGCCACGCTGCAGGAGTCACTGCAACAAAGCTCTCACTAACAATTTAAATTATCAGCATCATCAGCCATGATAAATCCACAGCTCGATAAAGGGCTTCCAATTTTAACGGTGCTCCAATATAAAGGGTTGTTTTCCTCTTAAGGGAAAAAAATACCATTTCTGTTTTGTTATGCAACTGCCTACTGGCCGAGTGTGCATTGGATACTTTAAGATGATTTTCGCACAGCAGACTATAAATTATTGTCTCTCATTATCCGAAACTGCTTAATCCTATATAGGGTCACAGTGAGCCGGAGCCATCCTGGAAACACAGGGCGTAAGGCAGGAATACACCCGACGACGGGACGCCAGTCCATCGCCGGGTATTGCGGGACAATTTTAGTCTGCGAGCCAATCAACCTATCCAGGAGCATGCTTTTGGACTGTGGGAGGAAACCGGAGTACCCGGCGAAAACCCACGCGGACACGGGGAGAGCATGCAAACTCCACACAGAAAGGCACCCGAGCCGAGAGATTCGAACCCGGGACCTTCTTGCTGTGAGGCGTCGGCGATAACCACTGGGCCACCGCGCCGCCCGTCAGTTGGCCAAATTTTATTGTCTCTATTAATCGGTGGCTTATAATGAGACTACGTGCATCAAACACATGGTATGTACAATGTCATACTATATGCTGTGCGTGATAGGAAGATTGAGCATATCATCATGAATGCGTTGCTCGCTGTACGTAACATCGTGTTATTATTCGTGTTTGCAGGTGGCACTATCGTCGTTCGGCACGTACGTGTTGGTGGACAAACACCACGTTCTGGACGCAGAGAAGGCATTTGTGTCGCTCGCGCTCTTTAACCTCCTGCGATACCCGCTCACTCTACTGCCCCAGCTCATGAGCGAGTTTGCCATGGTGCGTAACCCGCGCTGCTTCAAACGGCACCTGACGGAGGCAAATGTACCCAGCATTATTACTTTTTTTGCTCGATGGAAAAGCTTTGTACTTGTGTGCGAGTGGCATTCAGAAGTGTTCGACGATCAACTGAAACACGGTTTCAAAGACAGGATCGCTATGCTAGTCCAAGTACACTACAAATGGACGTGTCCTTGTCTTATTATTTTGGACTTCTGTTGCCGGCGAGTGCACACTTGGCTACAGAATTATCATTTAAATGTTTCCTGTTGACGCTGTAGCTGATCAGCGACCATGCCTTGACCGCACCGGTGCAACCAGGCTTAGGCACTTCCCATGCAAGTAATAAACTAGCAGTTTCTCATCTCATCTCATTATCTGAAACCACTTAATCCTATATTGGGTCACGGTGAGCCGGAGCCTATCCCGGAAACACAGGGCGTAAGGCAGGAATACACCCGACGACGGGACGCCAGTCCATCGCCAGGCATTGCGGGACAATTTTAGTCTGCGAGCCAATCAACCTATCCAGGAGCATGCTTTTGGACTGTGGGAGGAAACCGGAGTACCCGGCGAAAACCCACGCGGACACGGGGAGAGCATGCAAACTCCACACAGAAAGGCACCCGAGCCGAGAGATTCGAACCCGGGACCTTATTGCTGTGAGGCGACAGCGCTAACCACTGGGCTACCGCGCCGCCCATCATCATCATTAATACAGCAAAATAACCTAATTTTCGTGAAAGCGTCGGGGCACACCCCCAACGAGCCGGCCTTCACAGCACCCGAGACCACTCGTTGCAGCACCCCGTAGTTCCCGGCACATGGGAGGTTTCTTTCCTTTGCAAAAGCAAATCAATAACATTTGGCGCTGCGTGCGACAACCGCGCTCTCTAACCCCTCAACATCGGCGCCGAGCCACGTGCTCCCACCCGAAGGGTCCGCCGCTCCCTACATCATTGTCAGTCAGCTCCCAAGTTCCCATCAGCGACTCTCTCCGCTCTCTGGACGTCTCCCTTATTTATCCATCAGCCCCGCGTCTTTCATCTCCCATGCAACATCACCCCAACCCCGTGCTACTACCGCCTAACTCTCGTCTCTGGAACTTTCGACCGTTTCATTACACGAGTTGTTTATGCCAAAGGCAAGCTCTTTACCTTCTAATATTTCTATTTCCTCCCTTCCGTCGACCAATCAGCCCATAGCAACAGTGGCTCAGCCAAATCTGACGCGAACCGTGCAGCCATTCACACCACCGCTCTCCATCTCCCGGCTCAAACCCTGGGCGTGCTCATGTGCACCCAGTCTGGCACGCACGACACCGCTGCAACTCGGAACCGCTCATCATGCAACTCGGCACCGCTCATCGCGCACGACTCACTCACGCATAACATCGCGACCCTCCTCATGGCCCGATCGCTGGGTGTGGGTGTGCAGGTGCACCTAGTCTGGCATGGCGCGGGGCGTGGCACCATATACGTAATGAGGGTTGTTTGACCATACGTCACTATACCGTTCAGTGCAGAATTTTATCTGCACAACACCAGTGATTTACATCTTATTCAGCTTTACTTCCTGCTTCTGAAACCTCAGAGAGTAAAACATATTCTAAAAAATACATTGGGAAGACGGCGATGGACTGGCGTCCCGTCGTCGGGTGTATTCCTGCCTTACGCCCTGTGTTTCTGGGATAGGCTCCGGCTCACCGTGACCCTATATAGGATTAAGCGGTTTCAGATAATGAGATTAGATGAGACATTGGGAAGAAATCTACGTCAAAGCAGTCATATCAACAGAAAACGTCTATAATAACAGATGTCGGAACTACGTCTTATACACTTGGAACACAATCACCTGTAAGGAGGTACTCTGCTAGTAACACTGAAGGGGTGGAACGTTGTGTTTTGTGTGTCTGTGGTGGCGTACAGGCGACCGTGTCCCTGCGTCGTCTGAGGAAATTCTTCAGTCTGGAAGAACTGGATCCCCATGCAGTGGATCGCTTACCCTCCCATCTCTGTGGTCAGACACTCATCCCGCTACGCTCCTGCTTCTCCAGCCATATCGGAGCATTTACTCAGGATTATTGAATGATCAGTTACAGAATGTGTGACCAGCAAAGGTGATTCTTCCCAGCCTTCTCCGTGCGATTTGAGCAATCTTTATTATTCAGTGCCGTGATTCAATTCAAACTCCAACGAGGTATTTGTACCTCTTGCTGACTGTAGGAGTGACCTGCACGTAACATAGACATAAGCGAATGGCTTTATCAGTCTGTTACCAGCATTTTTATTGGCTTGAGGCCATGCAGTGTCCAAAGTGCAGAAATGAATTTTGTCAACATATTCTTGACCTTTTACTTGCAAATATATTTGAAAAAATATTGTCTGAGGTATTTCAGAGAAAGAGCTATTTGTATTGCTGGCTTGTGTTAGTAACTCACTGAACACATCCTGTACACCTTATGAGTTGGACTTATTACCGTATTTTCTCATGATAAATACTTTAATTCGGAAAATTGGTGGAATGCTAAAACAACTTTTGCCGGGCACTCCGGTTTCATCCCACAGTCCAAAAACATGCTGCTGCATAGGTTAATTGGCTTGCAGACTAAATTGCCGGCAGTGCCCGGTGATGGACTGGCGTCCCATCGTGGGTATATCCCTGCCTTGCGCCCTGTGTCTGCCGGGATAGGTTCCGGCTCACGGCGACCCTGTACAGGACTAAGCGTTTTCTGACACTGAGATGAGATGAGTTAAAACAACTTGAGTGGCTCATTATCTCAAGTTCTGGTAAAAATGGAGTCAACTTGAGCTGACCCGAAATGACTGCCCATGAAATCTAGGCATTGGTTAAGTATGTGCGAGTAAAGAAATGACAATGCTTGACTGTGCCCACACCGACAGATGCGCAGGGGGGGGGGTTGGTTATTGTTTACTCGCACCATTATGCGTGTAATGGCCTTACTGACGAGTCACGTGTTGACACCTCTCCTTCCCCAGAGAGCTGCATATCCATTCAAGAAGGGACTTTCACGTGGAGCTGGGAAGAACCACCCATCCTCCACGAGTGAGTGAACGTGATGGGTCAATGATTTTGTTTTCAATTTAAATTCACTTACAGAATCTCAGTGTCTGTTTTGATTTGCAAACATAACCCGTCCTCCTATGTTCAGGCTTCGTTCTATCAGGCTGACTGTTCCATCCACACAGCGCTCAATCACCACACTCTAGGTTATGACTTTTTTCTTTTTGCTTCATTCCTAGCACTGATCCAATATCCCAAGCTCTTGGAATCTTTCTGAATTGAAAATAAAACGTCCAGTGTTTATTCTTATATATAATAACTTCGAGGGCGGCGCGGTGGCCCAGTGGTTAGCGCTGACGCCTCACAGCAAGAAGGTCCCG
>JAZEWT010000002.1:29974647-29991002 GCA_036362905.1 Mordacia mordax | reverse complement strand
CGAGTGCTCAGAAACTGTGTGAAAACATAGAAAAAAAACTCCACGCTTAACCATGTAGTCTGAGAGTGGTGATCAGGTTGAAAGGAAGCTGGGGCAATGGCCGGTTGGAAGTTGGTGTGCTGGTGTACGTGTGCAGCAGATTGGTAAAGAAATGCACTCCACAGCGTTAGATGAGGAGTTTGATGAGGAGAGACCAGCACACGTAGGCGGATGAATGGACGGGTGCATGAAACGAGAGTGGCTTGAGAAGGCAACTGCCGACACGCGTGTCCGTGGAATGGGTAAGGCCAGGAAAGAAACAACACCGAGAGAGAGAGAGAGGGAGACTGCATGCTCTCACCAACTTGTAATTGGCCTTTAACCTTTGACGCACACTGCCTTAGGTGTGCGTACACCATGTTTGTCCCTTGCCGTGTCGGGGCTCTACCGTGCGTCCTTGCGGTCGCTCTCCTCTGTATCGTGCAGCATCTCCATGGAGGTGCCTCACGGCTGCCTTCTCGCTGTGGTTGGATCCGTGGGCAGTGGAAAGTCGTCGCTCTTGGCTGCGCTGCTCGGGGAGCTGAACGGACTGAGTGGCTCGGTGGCCGTCAAGGTACGACTAACGGTCCCCCCCACAACTACTTTAGCATCACTCGACCACTCGTCGCTCGATCACACCTGTAGTCATTGAAAGAATCAATTACGTATTTGCGTAGGGTAGCAGGGTAGCGCGGTTGTAACATTTGCGCCTGACAGAAAGAAGGGCCTGCTCGAGGCAGGACCTTCATAATGTGTGTTTGACACAGTGTCTGGGGGAGCAGGTGCCGGCTAACCACGTGGCTGACCCCCCCGTGCGCTCTGCCGTTTTCTCGCACCTCCTGAGTCGTTCTTGTTTCGAATGAATACCCTTGACATTTAACGACTACTGTGCCCATTTTCAACTATCAGTGTAATGTCATCAATTACATATGCTCGCTTTACATTCTACGAGTAAATTGACTGATTAATCATTGGTGTCGCGTTTGCGCAGGGCCAGGTGGCGTACGTGGCCCAGCAGGCGTGGATTCAGAACGCCTCTCTGCGTGACAATGTGCTGTTCGGGCGGCCGCTGGACGAGACGTGGTACCGCGAGGTGCTGCAGGCCTGCGCCCTGGAGCAGGACCTACTCGCCCTGCCAGCCGGAGACGACACAGAGATCGGGGAGAAGGTGTGGTAGATGGTCATCGCGGTGACCGTGATCAGCACTGGCAAACGTGGACCACTGGCTACTTCGCAAATGCAATGTAACCACAGCGGCAGCGGCAGCAGCTGCACGAGAAATTAATTCAGCCTTAGCCAAAGCTTTCACGTGCCTTTTAAACTTGGATCGAGATCGTTTCAGTTGCTATTTGCTAAGCTATATACGTGAACAAGAAAAGAGCAAAAGCAGTGTCGACAAACGCAATAACATGAACAAAATTAGGAGTGTGATTACCATCAGCACTAGCAGTAGCTCCATTATCATCATTGATAAAAATCGATAGGCGCTCCTACTTAAAGGAGGTTGACGTCAGGATGGGCAGCGGGCTGTAAATTTATGAGGACAACTTGCCAACTTGCGTTGACCTGGATACCAGCTATTTAAGCAGCGTAATCATGATTACAATAACGAACATCACCACCACGATCATTCACTGACGTACCATGGATGGGGTGGGATGGGCGACGGCCTTCCTGAGAACGAGGGGGTGCCCCTCCCCCTCCCCCCCCCCACAATCTCTCGGTGCAATTGTGAAGCAGGCGACGACCGTTTTGTGTCACGGGCCGTGCAGGGCATCAACCTCTCCGGGGGTCAGCGCCAGCGCGTGTCCCTGGCTCGCGCCGTCTACAGCAAGGCGTCCGTCTTCCTGCTGGACGACCCCCTGTCAGCGGTGGACGCGCATGTGGGGAAGCACATCTTTGAACGTGTCATCGGGCCCTCGGGGCTGCTCGCAGGGCAGGTGGGGTGTGCACGGCGCTCTCTGCGCCGCACGCGCCGCGCGGTTGACGAGCCCGGCGGTCATCGTGTGCGCGCGCGCGGATTACGGAACGCGTTTCATCGTGTGTTTAAATTAGCAGTACGGAAGAAGTTGGGTACCTGTTGGAGCAAAACACTTTTGTCCTGTTTGCTCTGGATTGCGTCCCCACATTTTAGGCAACTTCTGTGTCTTTTAACGGTGAGTTTGTTAGTAACAATAATATTCGCGTTTCATTCACGTTGGGGCATTGTTTCAACAGTTATTGTGCCTCTTAGCGCTTTAGAGACAGCAGGATGAAATTCTGAAGTGGAACAGTCCGAGGAAAGAAGCAGAAAGAGACGTGTTTTGAGCCGCAGTATTGTGATTACACAGTGTGAATGAGACAAAGAATTTAGTTGTAGGAGAATGATGAAAAAGTAATGTTGCTAGGGACAGCAATCACAGTAATAGAGACAGAAGAGTGCTAAGGATGTCATTGAGAGCTGATTGTTATGGAATGAATCATGCATGAAGTGCTGCGGATGTCATAGGGAGCTGATTGTTATGGAAGGAATCAATGCTGGATCATCAATTCCGCTGATTGATTTTTTTGTTGCATTACATCAGGTGAGGTGGGAACTGGGCGCTGCACCCCAAACGTCTACTTTGTATAGTAATAATACTTGTTCAGCGTTAAAAAGGCTTTGTCAACGGACGAGAAACCAAGCTTATTCAATGCCTCCTGCACCAAATGAGAGATAGAACGCCCCACGAGAAGTCAGATGAGATCTGTCACCCAACTGCCATCACCTCTTCCTGCCTTTGTTCATAACCTCCAGACGCGGGTGCTGGTAACTCACGGCCTGAGCCTCCTGCCCCACGTAGACCGCATCGTGGTTCTGACCGGGGGCCGCATCTCCGAGAGCGGCTCCTATTCGGAGCTCATGCTCAGTGGTGAGGCCTTCTCGGAGCTGCTCAGGATCCACGGACAGGGAGACGGTGTAGGAGATGGCTCACCGGCCACCCAGGGTGACGAACCTCATGGTAAGGCGCAGGCATGGCCTGAACGATTATCAACACCTCAAGTCAGCAGTGTGCGAATTGCTCTTTTGGCATAGCCAGGCTTCAGATGATGTCTCCAGTATGTGAGGTGATGCGTCGCGAAGGAGAAAGGTGGAACACTCGACACGGTTGTCTCAAAAGAGCAGATCTTGTGAGCACTTCTCGTACATGGAAGTCGTGAAAACCTACATCATGGTCGATTTGAATGAGTACGTTATACACCCACATGTCCGGCAAGCGGCTCTACGTGTGAATGAGGGTCTTCATGTTGCCTCCCTGCAGTCAGCATTGACCTGCATTGCCCGGGGCTGGACGATGTGTTAAGCACGTGTTCGAACATCTCTGATATGAATCCGGGGATCTCAGAGGCTCGCAGGACATTCATAAGGTACGCGACACCTAGCAAAACGCTCAGTAGCCAATGCACGTTGTGGTCGCCACTCTGTTTGGCAATTAAGCCCAGCGAGTTCATCATTATCAAGTTGTTACTTATAAAGTGCTGCCAGCAACCATACAATGTTCGTGGAGCGAGTTAAAAGCGACCGTTTCTCAAGGTGTTCTGTACAATAGTGGGACATTGGTATCCCCTGGAAATGAGTCTTATTCAGTCCTGTGGTCTGATAATGAGCAAGAGGTTGCGAAAAGCGATGGAAAGGTATGCTGACAGGAAGAGCGTCAGATAATTTATCTTAAGAGCTGCTATTTTGGGATAACATCACTGAGCATTTTTTCTCACTCCTTTGCCTCTGGCATGGGAGGCATCTTCATGCAGAAACCCGATAAGAATACTTTAAAAGTATTGTCTGTAATGACATATCGACACGTTATCGTGCCTGTGCGAACGGTTGAACGAAAGAATGATTCGTGCATTGTCCACGCACAGGCAGATCAGCGCACAGTCCGTGAGCGAGGGA
This sequence comes from Mordacia mordax, assembly GCA_036362905.1. Classification (NCBI taxonomy): domain Eukaryota; kingdom Metazoa; phylum Chordata; class Hyperoartia; order Petromyzontiformes; family Petromyzontidae; genus Mordacia; species Mordacia mordax. The sequence continues at coordinate 29,987,071 of JAZEWT010000002.1, read as the reverse complement.
GATAAAGGACGCCGTGTCTCGCTGAGACGGACGGAGCTGCGGGAAGCAAGTGACTCTGGCTCGACCCAGGGCACGCGCACGGAGACACGGGGACACAAGGAGGCGCAGCCTGCAAGCACGCTCATGCAGCCCGAGAGCATGGAGACGGGACACGTAGGTGCCAGCTTCAATAAGCAGAGGCAGTGAAGGTGGAAGCGGCAGTGACAGGTTGAGAATGGCGGGAGCGGGGTCGAGTTACCGATGGTCTAACCCGCTCCCCCGACCCGCTCCCGTCCCCGTGCGTCGTGCAGATGAAGCTGTCAGTGGTGCTTCACTACTTGCGTGCAGTGGGCACGCCGATCTCTGTGCTCACGCTGCTCCTCTTCTGCGCCAACTACTCCACCATGCTGGGCACGAACGTGTGGCTGAGCAAGTGGGCGGACGACCCCGTCGTCAACGGCACGCAGAGCAACAAGGGCTTGCGCCTCGCCGTCTACTCCACGCTGGGCTTCACGCAGGGTGGGCGCTCTGCAGTCCGATGTCTCTGCGTCGTCGCCCGCAGCTGTTTGAAAGCAAACAAATAAGCGTTGCTCTCAAAAGCTTCTCCATCCGGATGGCCACGTCGAGCGATCCACCTCGCTCTTTAACGATGTTTCAACCTCCCACGTTTGAGGCATCCTCAGGGGTCAATGTGGGAGGCGAAACGTTGCGAAGGGAGAGTGGAGGAGGAGCCCTCGATTACGGATATCCCGAAAGATCAGCTTTTGGAAGCAATCGTCACGCGTCAAGCTGTGAAAAGTTACATCTGTTTATATGCATTGATTTATGCCACTAAAATGTAATACAATTGTACAAATACAAATTCTATATTTACAACATTGGCAAGTATAATTAGACGACAATAATAACGAATATAAAGTTCTGTCCGTTGTCACTACTGTTGTTCGAAGGCTGCCCCATGCCGTGTAAGTCACGGGGAGTGTTTGACCAGAGTTCCCTCTCGTTGGTGCAGTTTAACGTAGGGACCGGGAATCAGAACTGCTGCATGCATCACTCGCCGCTGAGTTTTGCCGTCGCAAATTAATCTCGGGGCACAGGGGGTTCAGGGAGCAGTGCACAAAGCATTGCACCACTAATGCCTTTTCAGTCCATTGCTGGCTACCTTGGCTAAATCAATGGCGTGGGGGTAGTAGGGTGGCGCAGTGGTAACATCCGCACCTCACAGAAAGAATGTCCTGCCTGAGACGGTTCGATTCCAGCATTGGGCGTCTTTCTGTGTAGTGTGTGTGTGTGTTCTGCTCCTGTTTTGTGCGGGTTTCCACCGGGATCTCTGGTTTCTTCACACAACTGAAAAAATACACTCATTAACTGGCCAATAGCATTATAATAGATAGGGATGGAGTGTTGGGCGAGTTGGCACCGACGGTCTTCGTGGCTGCCTCTCTCCCACCTCTCTTTGGTTTCCTGCAACATCACGGGGTCTCTGTGTGAAAGGCCCGACTGTATAAATGTATTGTTATTATTATTATTTTTTTTATTTTAAAGATATTCCCCCCCTCCTTCCCACACCAGGGATGCTGTCCTTGATCATGGTGCTGATTGTCTACAAAGCATGTGTTAAGGCTGCTGGTGCACTGCACCTTGCGCTACTCGATAACAAACTGCGCTCGCCCATCTCCTTCTATGATGTCACACCTCTGGGACGAATCATCAACCGCTTCTCCAAGGTGCGGAGGCCAAGTGAAATGGATAGCGCGTGTTGATTTTTTTTTATTGTTGCTATCATAATCTTGCTTGTTTATTCAGGAAAGTCTAGATGTGTCCTCAAGACTGTATTTAATTGCAAAGTTTTCACAGTTGTTTGCAATGACGCTGCGTGTAATCACAATTGAGTAAACTGCAGGTGGTTTTTTCAGCGTTGAGATGTTTGGCCAATGTCAGTTATTTTCAGTTATGACAAAAAAATTGAGAATCTGGAGGAAACCACAGCAGAACAGGGGGAGAACATATAAACTCCAAACAGAACTTGACCACTGTGAATTTGCCCAGTGTAGCTGCAGCTAGTATTGAACCAGTCGTTCTTACACACTTGGCCCAACAGAAATGATTTGTTGGGTGATTGAAGTTGACGTTTTCGTTTGTGTGTGTGTGTGTGTGTGATGGCATGACTCCAGGTGCGTCTGATGGAGTCAGCATGTAACAATTGAATAATAGATCGCAATTGTGCATGATTAACATAGAATTCCCATTAGTTTTAAGTAAATAATGTTTTCATCCACGATTTAATGCATTTAGGGCGGCGTGGTGGCCCAGTGGTTAGCGCTGACGCCTCACAGCAAGAAGGTCCCGGGTTCGAATCTCTCGGCTCGGGTGCCTTTCTGTGTGGAGTTTGCATGCTCTCCCCGTGTCCGCGTGGGGTTTCGCCGGGTACTCCGGTTTCCTCCCACAGTCCAAAAGCATGCTCCTGGATAGGTTGATTGGCTCGCAGACTAAAATTGTCCCGCAATGCCCAGCGATGGACTGGCGTCCCGTCGTCGGGTGTATTCCTGCCTTACGCCCTGTGTTTCCGGGATAGGCTCCGGCTCACCGTGACCCTATATAGGATTAAGCGGTTTCAGATAATGAGATGAGATGAGATAATGAGATGAGATTTAATGCATTTATTACCAAATCACCTGAAATGTATCTGGAACTGTTTGAGCTCAGAAACTAAGCAGAATTGAGCCTTTGATAGTTCTTAGATGGATAACAACATGCATGTAAACAGGTCGAAATGGGACTTATGAGTAGCACTTGACAGAACAACAAAACCCACTGTTGTACTATGATTCTATGCTCCCACGTTGATGCATCCTGCCATCACCAACTCGCTCTAACCGGCGAAGTGACTAAGAATGACAAAACTGCCCTGACCCGTACAACGCGGGTAGGCCCTCATCCAGCAGTGGATTGAGACAAGGGCTGTGCATGTACATGGTGTGGTGTGTATGTCACGAGCGTAGGAATCGATGTAATCGATTAATTGTCGCGTGCCTTCTTACTTGGAGAATTCAATCTCGAAAGTGCTGCCCAGCTGTGTGGTGACCGACGGTTCGTGTTGTGGTGGTGGTGGTGGTGTTGTGGCACTCGCAGGACATGTTCATGATAGACCAGATGCTGCCACCCACGTTCATTATGTTCTTGGGAGCCTCGTGCAACTCGATCTTCACGATCCTCATCATCGTCATCAGCACCCCGGTCTTCGCGGTCGCTGCCATTCCCCTCGTCATCGTCTATTTCTTCGTGCAGGTGTGTCCTGAATCCTTACGAACGCCCAAATCCTCTTCCGTCGCCTCTCCGTTTTCCTCTTGCATCTTCACTGTCCTCAAATGGTTGTGCCAACACTTTTGTGGGGAAGTTGACGCTGGTTGCCCTGTCGATTAACTCACCCTCACCACAGCAGTGTTGAAATTCCACCACCGGCTGAGGGCTGTAAACAGGAACGAGCATGGCCTCAATGCCGGAAATTGCGTTGGCCTTTGGGCGCCAAGTGAGACAGATGACACAGTTAAAATACTGTATTCCAATCCATGTTATATACGTATAGTGACATAGAATGTTCTGTTAGCAATGGTCTAATGCCAGTTTTTCAGCGCGTAAGGTGGTTGAATTGGCCAGCAAAAATCCAACCGTCTTTGTCTAACAATACTAATATTTATACACCACAACAAGTACTATAGGGCGGCGCGGTGGCCCAGTGGTTAGCGCTGTCGCCTCACAGCAAGAAGGTCCCGGGTTCGAATCTCTCGGCTCGGGTGCCTTTCTGTGTGGAGTTTGCATGCGCTCCCCGTGTCTGCGTGGGTTTTCGCCGGGCACTCCGGTTTCCTCCCACAGTCCAAAAAGCATGCTGCTACATAGGTTGATTGGCTCGCAGGCTAAATTGCCCCGCAGTGCCTGGCGATGGACTGGCGTCCCATCGTCGGTATATCCTTGCCTTGCGCCCTGTGTCTGCTGGGATAGGCTCCGGCTTCACCGTGACCCTGTAGAGGACAAAGCAGTTTCAGACAATGAGATGAGATGAGATGAACAAGTACTCTATCATAGAAGAGAAATGTAACGCAGTTGTTTTCGCTTTGATTTTGTGTTTGCCTCACTACTCGACTTGTTTTTACATTGTTCCCTTTACAATTCTGGGCGCCCCAGGTCACTTTCTCTATTGACACCAGCACACATTGATTGGTCCCCGGAGCGCTCTCTCCTGGTTCAACAAGAACAAATCTTGAACTCCCCACTCGCAGCGGTTCTACGTGGCGACGTCGCGGCAGCTGAAGCGCCTCGAGTCCACCGTGCGCTCGCCCGTCTTTTCGCACTTCGGCGAGAGCGCGGCCGGGGCGACGACCCTGCGCGCCTTCCGGCAGGAGCGGCGCTTCATCGCCGCTGGCGACCGCGTTGTGGACGCCCTGCAGCGCACGTGCTACCCCAGCATCGTGAGCCAGAGGTGCGGCGACGCCCGGGCCCTTCGTGCTGCGGGGGCGAACACCACTAACGAGCAGAGTGCCCGCCCTACGGGCGATCTTGTTTCAAACATGTAACACGTTCCGCCGCCTATTGTGGGTGACCGTTTCTGCTTCCGTGACTGCTTTGAGCTTTATCTCATCTCATCTCATTGTCTGAAACCGCTTAGTCCTATACAGGGTGACGGTGAGCCGGAGCCTATCCCGGCAGACACAGGGCGCAAGGCAGGGATACACCCACCATGGGACGCCAGTCCATCGCCGGGCACTGCGGGGCAATTTAGCCTGCGAGCCAATTAACCTATGCAGCAGCATGCTTTTGGACTGTGGGAGGAAACCGGAGCGCCCGGCGAAAACCCACGCGGACACGGGGAGAGCATGCAAACTCCACACAGAAAAGCACCCGAGCCGAGAGATTCGAACCCGGGACCTTCTTGCTGTGAGGCGACAGCGCTAACCACTGGGCCACCGTGCCACCCACTTTGGGCTTTATTTCATCCAAAATTTTTTTATGTCCTTTTGGGAATATTGCTGCTGGCTCTCTGAAGTGTCAAAAGAATAATCAATAAGTAGGAACTAAAGCTGAAATAACACGTAAAAGCACTGATGTTGTGTAGATAAGATGCCCGCTTACAAAGTATTCTAACCCATTACTTTCAGTCCGGACATTCATACCTATTAACATACAAGCACGTGCTGCATTATATCAATACTTAAGTGTGCAGTATTGAGTGTATGTGTGTGTGTATATGCGTAGCTGTATGTGTCCGTGTATCTGTGTGACGGTGTGCATGTGAACGTATTTGTATGTGCATCTGTACCCGCACGCCTGTGTGTGCAGGTGGCTGTCCGTGTGTCTGGAGTTCCTTGGTGCCTGTGTAGTGCTGTTCGCTGCTATGTTCGCCGTACTGAGCCGCAACCTGCTGAACGCGGGCACCGTGGGCCTCTCCGTTTGCTACGCCATGCAGGTGGGTATGCACACCACTGGACACTCATCTCAGTTTTCATTTCAGCTGGAAGGAACTGTTGAGCTGTGCAACTCTTTTGAACAGTTGTCCGGCGGGAAGGGGTAATAAGGTTACAAAAAGGGCACCGGGAGAAATTTCGCCAAGACAGTTAATCTAGCTGGCATATCTTTGGACTGTAGGAGGAAACCTGAGTACCCAACAATAACCCATATGGACATGGGAAGAACATGCAAACTCCATACATAAATGTACCCGAGACGGGAATCGTACCCAGGATCTTCTTGTTGTGAGGAAGCAGCACTACTCACCATGCCACTGTGCCGCCCTGATTCCCAAAGACAAAGATCCTCTGATATCGGGTGGTGGCAGCTATACATGCGGCCTGTATTCCAGCACCGTGGAGTGGCGAGGGTTATGAGATCATCTAAACATTGGTCATTGTGTATGACAGCAGAACTCACCTGTGTACAAACGTCCGCCCGCCCCCCCCCCACCACCACGTGCTCCCTACAGGTGACGGTGGTGATGAGCTGGATGGTTCAGATGTCTTCGGAGATGGAGCTGAATGTCGTGGCTGTGGAGAGAATCAAGGAGTACTCCGAGACGCCTCCTGAGGTCGTCTCGGCTGAGGCTTTGCATTCATTCCTTAAACACAAGAAGCACGAGGGCAGTGGCCGACAAAAGGTTCAAAGTTAGTTAATTAGGCAATAGAAGTTGAGGTGGCCTCTTGGTATCAGCGTTAGAGCGTTGAGTCAGCACTGCTAAAGCCATAGCTTGCAGCTGCCGTTGATAAAACCCGCATCTTAAAGTGTTTGGAGCTGATGGTCTAAACCGGTCACTAATGACTATACAAAAAAAAATCAGCATAACATTGGTTACTCCGTTAAATTGAAAATGATAAATGTCTGACATATTCCAAATAATGGAAGCGTGGCATATTACAGTGTCCCCAGTGTGGAATGAAGAGATCTGACGAAGTGACTTCAGAAGTTGTTTAAAAAATCGTCTTACAGGGCCATTATCTGATATCAATGCTGGCAGCATGCCATGGTGCAGCAGGCAATTAAGATTTAGCTAGGTGTGCGGTAATTGCCAGTGAATAAATATTGTACTAATGTAATAATACAGAACTAAACTGCTGTATGAGTTTCATCTCCCTTCATTGTTCTCATTTGTCATTTGATATCCATGCAACGTGTTTCCACAGTAAGAACATCATAGACGCCTAACGGTCATGTCAGAGTGCTGAGCCAGACACAGATATCCTGGGTTCAAATATGGGCATCAATCTATTATTACAACTGGATTTCAAGTCCATAAAATGTTTTTTGCATTAGTCTGGTCACGAACGACTGCATAAAAAAAAACCCGTTACTTAAATTTATTTGTCAAATGAAGCTAGTGATGATCGCTTCGAAAAGCTGCTCTCTCAGGGCAGCCGCGTCGTTTGCTTCCTCTCCGCACCTCGCGACGTTTCGCCCTCACACGTTAGAGGCATCCTCAGGCAGTCATCATGCATCAAGCCGTGAAAACCTACATCATTACAAATGAAGCCAGCCTTTCCTTTCTTCGTTGTGATAGAGAGGTTTGCAACCATTATCTGGAGACCAGGAATAAATTCTGACCAGTATGCATGTAATAATAATCATCTCATCTCATCTCATTATCTGAAACCGCTTAATCCTATATAGGGTCACGGTGAAGCCGGAGCCTATCCCGGAAACATAGGGCGTAAGGCAGGAATACACCCGACGACGGGACGCCGGTCCATCGCCGTAATAATAATCATAATAATTGCATTTATGGAGCGCTTTTCACCCGAGGGTCACAAAGCGTTGCACAGAGCTGCGGAGGGATTGGCACGTCAACAACAACGGCACCAAAACGGAAAATCAACAACAATAAACGTTTGGGTTTTTTTTTTAATACACATCGTTGCAGAACAACATTAAAAATATGATTAGACTTTGAACTATAAATTTAAAATGCAAAATTATAATGCATATATTGGGAAATGGTTTAATGTAACATCATACAATAATAATTGCTTTTCGAGAGTACTCATTACCCAAGGGTCACAGCGCTGCACAGAGCCGCGGAGAGAGCGGCACATCAGCAAAAACTTTTTTTTGAGAGTATGTACTAACGTCTTGTGATAGAAACGTACAATAAACACAAAATGTGTGCCAATGATATACCATTACACAGCTAGGCTTGTGGAGTGTAACAAAATGTACAAATGTGACGAAGGAAACCCAATACATAATGGCAATGAGATATCAATGACAAGGAAACGCAAAGGAACTGATTCCTCAATGGAACTGTAACCATGAGTTAAGACAATTCGTCAGATATCTGTGGTGAGGTGTGGAAGGGAATGCTAATAAGGCTACGGTCTCCTATTATGTAAGAGAGGTGCAAGAGGAATTGTTTTCAAAAGTGACTGTGCTGGGTCCAATTGTGAGATCGTTTTTGAATGTACCCGCCTGCAGGAAATGTTACATTAACTTGGTGACGGGCGCTTATTTGACCTTCAGATGATGCAGGCTAGGGCGGCGCGGTGGCCCAGTGGTTAGCGCTGACGCCTCACAGCAAGAAGGTCCCGGGTTCGAATCTCTCGGCTCGGGTGCCTTTCTGTGTGGAGTTTGCATGCTCTCCCCGTGTCCGCGTGGGTTTTTGCCGGGCACTCCGGTTTCCTCCCACAGTCCAAAAGCATGCTCCTGGATAGGTTGATTGGCTCGCAGACTAAAATTGTCCCGCAATGCCCGGCGATGGACTGGCGTCCCGTCGTCGGGTGTATTCCTGCCTTACGCCCTGTGTTTCCGGGATAGGCTCCGGCTTCACCATGACCCTATATCGGATTAAGCGGTTTCAGATAATGAGATGAGATGATGCAGGCTGAGCGTCGGTAATATTTTTGGCGCGTGCAGGCGGATTGGGAGGTGGAGCCGTGTCGACCACCAGCGGACTGGCCCTCCGAGGGTAATGTGCAGTTCCGCGACTACAGTACCCGCTACCGCGAGGGGCTTGACCTGGTTCTGCGCAACATCAGCTGTGACATCAAGGGTGGCGAGAAGGTAACACCGGTTGCCATTGCTGTGGTCACCGTCGTGAGCACCATTGTCAGTGCCGCCACCTTATCTGTAGTGCAGCATCACAGCGAGAACATCACGCCATGTTGCATTGTGCCACTTGAATTGTTTATGTGCATCTGCAAAATATTTCTTCAATCCACTGCTGGACGAGGGTCTTCCCAATCTTTCCCATTCATATGGGTGATGTCACTATTTCACCACAATGGCGAGTGTGGGTTTTTGTAGGTGGGATACACGGCCGTTAAATCAGAGCAGCACGGAGCATTTGATTTTGCTGCACTACCCTCTGCTTATCCTCTTGTAATGTCACAGCAGCTCTATGACAACCTGTTTGTATGTAATGATGTCGGTTTTCACGGCTCGATGCATGATGATCGCTTCGAAAAGCTGCTCTCTCGGGACAGCCATCGACGCGGCTGTCCCGAGAGAGACAAGCTTTTCGAAGAGCTGCTCTCTCGGGACAGCCATCGACGCTGCTCTCTCGGGACAGCCATCGACGCGGCTGTCCCGAGAGAGAGCAGCTTTTCGAAGCGATCATCAACCTGTTTGTATACCGAGGTCAGCGCGAGCAGAGCGCGCGCGGGGGCAGCCGCGCTAAAGTGGCGGTGGCTGTTGCCGTCGTTGACGTAGGTGGGCATCGTCGGCCGCACAGGCGCGGGGAAATCGTCGCTGACACTGTGCCTTCTGCGCATGATCGAGGCGGCCGGCGGAGCCATCGTGATCGACGGAGTCGACATTGCGCGCATCGGCCTTCACGACCTGCGCTGCCGCGTCACCATCATCCCGCAGGCAGGCAGGCGCGCGCCAACACCGCGATGCACCGCGACGCACGACGCCGGTGCCTGCGCCACCACCGTCGCTTTGTAGAACGCGCGAAATAGTGGCACACGTTGTTGTTTTGCTTGTTTTGGTACTTTGGCAAAAATGTTTACGTCTTGACGAAAAGGCTGAATGAAACGCATTGACCTTGGCATTTCCACCTCGTTGTTGACATTGGAAGCATCCGCACGTTGTAGCGAAATATTGAATGCAAGGAAACGTGATCCAAGTTTTCTCCTTGTTGTGTTTTGTTTAAATCAGTCACTGTTGTTACTAACACCAAAAGAGCTTGTACTTTTCTATCACATTAAGAGCTGCATCCATTTTCTAATGTGGCTGTTTAGTTATATATATATATATAGGTTTTAAAAACCACTCGACACATTCATCAGTAATACTACCAGGGTCACTATGTCTCAGCCATCTCTGTGTGCTGTAAAGAAGGGCCAATGCCCAGAAACATCGCTCATTATATTCTCTTTAAGGTAGGTTTATTTATGAACCTGGTTTTTGTTTTCTGCACTGGAAGATAATTGCCAATGCAGTATCACAAAAATATGTTGCTTTGTAATTATTTGCATTTTTTTTGTACTCAGATGCTGTTTCTTATTCTAATTACAGTTTTATGAAACATTGTCTTAATTAACCGGATATTTTACCCCATGCAAAGTGAATCTCAACGCAATACACTTAATGATGCTTCCTTGCGATAGAATCCAGTATCCCTGCAGTGTTCTCTACTCACTGTCCGCAGTAGCTGTTTATGCAGAGTCTGATATTTGGACAGGCCTGGAGAATTTCAACAGATGTTGTAGGTGCTGTATATTCCCCATTTTTATGCTCATTCCTGGATTTGGACATCCTAACATCACGTGCAAAAGAGAAATACCACATTCCAATGAAACAATCACAAAGTGAAAGGGGGATCGTATTGTTTTTTGCTGCAAACGCAACATAGATTAAATAAAGACGCACATACTCCAATATGTAGTGACCGCCTTGCGCACATTAATCTGATCTTGAGATGTGATAGGGCTGTAGCATGCAAATTTAGATTTTATTCCAAAGATACTGATGCATTCTTGCGGTGTTTGCATTTTTAAAACGTTAAGATCAGCCAGTAGAGGGCACCATTATCACATTTCCAACGTTTACAATGCCTCTTAAATTGAGGTCTAGGAGACCGTTTTTCTCTAGTCTCAAAGGTGCTGAATGCAATTGGCAAAGTATATTTTCAAACTCAGTTTTTAGAATATATATTTGAAAAGTGTGGTATAAAATCTTTAAAAAATCAGAGGAAGCCTGCTGTTGCCAAAAATAAATGAATTAAAATGTGTTTTACCGAAAAAAATACGAGGAATTTACAGAAGCAGTACATTTCTAAAACATAGAAGGGCCATTATACACGTTAAATCCTTGACTTCTCTATTTATGATCAATGATGAAGGGCCATTGCTTTAAATGTCGCTTAGCACATATTGTTCTTTTTAAGGTCGCAGTGTTATGAATAGATGTGTTGATCTACCGATGTAGGTTATCATAATGATTGCTTGTAAAAGCTTCCCTTTCAGGATAGCCGTGTCGAGCGATCCTCCTCTTTCTTCGCGACGTTTGGCTCCTCTCACGGGACGTCTGAGGAAGCCTCCAATGTGGGAGGAAAAAAGTTGCAAAGGAGAGAGGAGAAGCGCTCGACACGGCTATCATGAAATACCAGCTTTTGGAAGCAATCACCAATTGTCTTTATATTTTAATTGAATTAAGGGATCAGTCTACAAAATATATATCGACGATGAGCCAAGTTTTAGGGAAAAAAAACTCTTTAAATATGTTCTGTCAAAACTGCATTGTTAAACAAGACACAAATTGGAAAAATATTCAAAAAGCACAAAGCTATTTAACACTAAGTCCTCGAGCAAGGTGACAATTGAAGCGACATAATAAAACAACAATCTTGGGCAACATAGCCCCTCCGATTTAAAATTGACATTTCTATAAGTACCTCTATAACCACGGTTCTTCTAATCAATGTTAATGCCAACTTGCAGACTGTGGCTGGGTCACCTTGTACTGCCGTATAGTACGAGCTGTCATCAGGGGGTCCCTTGGGATAATAACAAAACCTACGTCTGTGCATTGGAATGATTGAGATGAGACGTGATGTGAGGCGTTTTGAGATGCTATTGCATTTAAGGTCCCAATTTCTCATTGCTTGGTTGCTTAACTGGATTTTATCATTGACTTTCATCAGCTTTGTGGCTCAGCTCACTTGCAATGCAGACTGCCCTTGTCGCTTCAGCTGCCGACTTGCCCAAACGAAACTAACCCGAAAAAACTCTAAACCCCTGTGCCAGGACCCCGTGCTGTTTGGGGGCTCTCTGCGAGACAACCTCGACCCATTTGGCCACCACTCGGACACCGAGGTGTGGGACGCCTTGGGGCTGGCGCACCTGGGCGAGACGGTGCGCGCCCTGCCTGGGGGAATCCAGCACGTGTGCGTCGAGGGCGGAGACAATTTCAGGTGCTGTGCAGAGAACTCGTGCTGCCAGGCCGGTAGCGCACCCGCCTATGAGCGCAGAAGTCTCTCATCTCATCTCATTGTCTGAAACCGCTTAGTCCTATACAGGGTCACGGTGAAGCCGGAGCCTATCCCGGCAGACACAGGGCGCAAGGCAAGGATATACCGACGATGGGACGCCAGTCCATCGCCGGGCACTGCGGGGCGATTTAGCCTGCGAGCCAATTAACCTATGCAGCAGCATGCTTTTTGGACTGTGGGAGGAAACCGGAGTGCCCGGCGAAAACCCACGCGGACACGGGGAGAGTATGCAAACTCCACACAGAAAGGCACCCGAGCCGAGAGATTCGAACCCGGGACCTTCTTGCTGTGAGGCGACAGCGCTAACCACTGGGCAACCGTGCCGCCCCCAGCGCAGAAGTCGCCGGTTTCAAATCCGACCTCGGACTCTGAAACCCCAGATGCTTTTGTCATCAGCAGCTCTATTGTGACACGTCATTCATCCTCCTGTTCTCTGTGTGTAGAGATGTCGATATTCCAATGCATATGTGCTAA
>JAZEWT010000002.1:29935584-29949822 GCA_036362905.1 Mordacia mordax | reverse complement strand
ATGCAAACTCCACACAGAAAGGCACCCGAGCCGAGAGATTCGAACCCGGGACCTTCTTGCTGTGAGGCGTCAGCGCTAACCACTGGGCCACCGCGACGCCCTTCCTTCTAAAAGTGAGTTCGGCTAAGACAGAGGTGCAATCGCAGAGCTCCTCTTAGACACCAGGAGGAGCGCTGGTGTCACACGAGTAGTGGACGGATCACAGCGTGACCGTTAAATCAGCTCGCTGTGAAGAGTTTGGATTTTCATTTTAATACACCTGTCATGGTCAACAAACTACAAGATGCTCGACGACGGTCATGGTCCACTTGAAAGGGTTCCATTGCCTTGCTCACACCACGGAATCACATTAACCCCATCCTGTTCCGCCTTTGAAAATCTCCAAGTTTTTATCTCATGAAAGAATGCCTAGTTCTCAAACACTTGGTAGTGCCCCACTGATGTCCGCATTTCAGAACTCTATATCTATGCATTGCTGACTTCAATGACTGACCTCCAGGTTTGGCTGAGCTTTATTCTCATTTCTTGTTTGCGCTCATAGTCTTTTCTGTCTTGTGACTCTCGATTGCTTCACGAATCAGTCTTGGACCTTCATGGTGGATGGCTGCTCGTACTCGCATTTTGTCAAATCGATTCTGTGTTGTTTGTCTACACTGTGTGCTGCCGTCACTGGAGTTTCTTGAGCAACCAATCATAATACGAACACAAATTACTTGTCAATATTAATAAATGTTCGCAAGCCACCGTGCAGTAAAATCCGTGGTGTTATCGTATCTGCAAGGGTTCTGGAGACCATTTTCCATGGTCTTGCAGATCTAACGTTGAGAACCACAGACCGGAGGTGCTGGAGTGATGTGTACCCATTACATACAACACATGCACGTCAACATTCATTGATTCTTCCAATTGAATGACTGCATTGTGAGTACAAGTATCAAGACTAATTGATGAATCGATGCGTCGTTTCAACCAATTGTGATGGGAACCTCAATTGCCCTATTTTCTGGGTCAAGATGAAAGTGCTGGGAATGACTTCTTTCATCAGTAGTGGATGCATCCACAAATGTTTGAGTGCTGATCGTTCAGAGAAAAGGGGTTTGTGGGTGTGAGTATGTGGATGTGTGTGTGCTCGGAAGATCAATAATTGAGGGACAGAGAATAACATTTTCTTCATATTAGGACAAACACCACTTATTAACGGCCTTGCTCCCATAGTTGCCAATTGCAAGTAGACGCCTAGTTGTTGCAAAGTCCACAGTTATTCACAGATTGTATGTGTATGGTAGAACGTTTGTGGGTGTACGCATGTGAGCGTGCCCGATGTTCGACCATGGCTCTATCCACGTGGGACTGCGCGAGGCATTTGTGTGAACCAGAATAAACTGAACAAAGCTCCATATATGGGCTCCTCTCATTGGGTCCTCCTGATACCGAGTTGACTGGGTGAGGAAGTCCAACAACAACTGCCATTCGCCACTAAGTGGCGGTGACATCACCACGGCGCTTGTGCCAGGCCATACATACCTTGAAGCCACGTGAAGTGTCGAAAGCTTGCTGACAGGTCACGGGACAGACCCAAGTGTTATGGGCTGCTTGACTGTGATGACTCGAATCCACCACGTATGCTCCTTACTGTGCAAACTTGCTGTGTTTTAGCCACCCGACGCTCTGCTGGTTGTTGTGAGTATCGCTCCTCCGCCCTCCGTTGTTGTTGGAGAGCGACTGAGTTCAACTGCCCCGTAGCGTCCGTCACGATCCTTCTCCATAGAGGTCGATCTTGACACCGCTGGTACCAGTCTTCAGCAAGTCCACTCAGCTCTAGGTCCTCCAGCGCCACATCAGTCCATCTTTTCTATAGCTCGTGCCACGCCTGTTTAGTCCCCTCTATCCGGCTAAATAGCAACTGCTTGGGTATGTGGTGGCGGGGCATGTGGGCTACATGACCCAGTCACCGCAGCCTCGCCTGCCGGAGGAGCTCGCCAGATCTTTCAAGAGTTTGTGAGCTCCTCACACAATCAAACCTGGTTAAACCCAGGATGGATCGTAGGTCGGCCAGCCGGAAAGTATCAAAACGGTGCAGATGTTCCACCAGGGGGGTCCACGTGTTGCAAGCATAGAGAAGAGACGACATGACTGTAGCTAAGAAGACCCGAACTTCGTGTGGAGCGACAGGCCAGACAGCTTCCACACAGCGTTACGTAGCCGATGAATCGATAGTGCTGCCCGACTGATTCGGAGTGAGACTTTCGCTGTCAAACCGGAACCAGCCATAAGCACACTGCCTAGGTATGTAAACTTCTCCACTGTCTCCACAACTGCCCTTTCACTCATGGAAAGCTGAGGAGGTGGAGCATTCGGAGGCACTAAATACTCAGACAGGTGCTTGGTTTTGGTGGGACTGATGGTAAGACCCCACCTCTTTGTGGCATGCTCCAGGTTCAACAGCAGAGCCCCCAACTCCTCAACAGAATGAGCAGCAATCACCAAATCATCGGCATAGATAATAACATGGTTGGCCAACAGGGAGCCATCCTTGGCCGCACCCAGGCATCGATCACCTCCCATTGTACCTGTACCAGAAGTAAATTCTACTGGAACGTCTATGGAAAGCCTCTGGAACTACGTGGTAAAAAAGGATGTTGAATAATGTAGGAGCCAGAGGGCATCCCTATCGCACCCCAAGGTGAATAGAGAACAGCTCCGACTCCTGACCATGTAGCTTTACCCAGGCTTGCCCACCCTCATCAAGGTCCTTAATGATGTTGAGCAGGGTGTCAGGGACTCAGAAAGCAGGAAGAACAATCCACAGCCCTGGTCTACTGATGGTATCGTAGGCCTTTACCAAGTCAATAAAGCGGAGATGCAGGTTCTGTTGGAATGCCTTACATCTCTGCTGTAGCAATCATACAGAGAATATGGCGTCTGTGCAAGATCGCCCCGGCCTGAAACCGCATTAGGGTTCCGCAAGCCTCTCCTCAGCATGCCTGGAAAGGCGATGTTGAATGAACGTTGCCAGGACCTTTCTCGACACACTGAGGACTAAAAGAGGGGACTACAAGGGCATCCTTCCATTTTTGCGAGACTTTTCCTGTGCTCCAGACGGTTTTAATGATGTCCCACATGGCGGTCTGCAGACAAGCATCACCTTCCCTCAGTATTCGCTTGGAGGATCATCTTTGCCTGGTCCTTTTCCTGGTCTCAGGCTCTGGATCGCGATTTTTACTCAAACATTTAGGGTCAATGTACAACTGCATTTGTAATAGGTGATCGGATAGAAAGAGTGTAACAGTATTTTTGGAATTTAATGCGCGAATGGCACGACTAAATGGATAGCGATCGATTCCCTCTAATTAAAATATGCGTAGGAGTGAGAGTCACAATAACGATCAGAAATAAAAACACTGTAAGTGGACACAGTGGTGGCTTGGCCCAAATACCGTTCCTTCTATCGCCTTAACCCATACCACTGGAGGCTTGTCCTGTGACCTCCAATCAAGGAGCCACTGCCGCTTCAACAGTAACCTTCGTGTGCCAGCCAAGGACAGGCTCTGTAATAATGTGACCACCACTTAGCGGTGAATAGCGGCTGATGCTGCCGCTCTGTTTATGTGTGTCCTTGTGTGCACGTGGCTCAATGGGGAGCGGTGGCACAGCGGTTAATGCAGTGTGCTATAAACACAGTGACCCGAGTTCGATTACCGCTCATGCTGAACCAGTGACGATATTCCAAACCGGTTCGCGACCACCCACATTAAATGTTGATTTAGAAATAGCGAAACAGATTTGCTAATGATTGGCACCGTTTTGTCAAGATCGGCCACTATGGATGAGGTTCGTGAGAGATGCGAACAGGTAGCTGCGTGCAGCTGCGTGCAGTTGCGTGCGGTTGCCCTCTAGCAAGAGTAGGGAGGTGAGCAGAGTGCTGGGTATCCAAGATACCGTTTGTAAAGTCGTACATATGCCAGTCATCTTAATTAGTTAACTCATAGCATTTGATGATTGCTTCGAAAAGCTGCTCTCTCGGGACAGCCGCGTCGATGGCTCTCTCTTCTCGCGGCTGTCCCGAGAGAGCAGCTTTTCGAAGCAATCATCGTGCATCGAGCCGTGAAAACCTACATCATCACAGCATATGGTTTGGTCGGGTTACTTCCTTCATGCCAGTTAGCGTCTCTCACGTGGCCTCAAAGTGTACTGAGCCAGGCATATGAGTTGTGGTGACAACACCACCACCTACTCAGTGGTGAATGAGTGGTGATTGTTGTTACAAACACCAGGGGGGGCTTTCTTAAGAAATTAATTTCGAGTTCGGAACATATCGGGTGATGACGCCGCCGTGTCTGTGCCTACTCACATTTAAATCCACAGCTCTGTGCAGCGCTCTGTGACCCTCAGGTGAAAAGTGCTCTAAAAGCGCAATCATTCATCTCATCTCATTATCTGAAACCGCTTAATCCTATATAGGGTCACGGTGAGCCGGAGCATATCCTGGAAACACAGGGCGCAAGGCAGGAATACACCCGACGACGGGATGCCAGTCCATCGCCGGGCATTGCGGGACAATTTTAGTCTGCGAGCCAATCAACCTATCCAGGAGCATGCTTTTGGACTGTGGGAGGAAACCGAAGTACCCGGCGAAAACCCACGCGGACACGGGGAGAGCATGCAAACTTCACACAGAAAGGCACCCGAGCCGAGAGATTGGAACCCGGGACCTTCTTGCTGTGAGGCGTCAGCGCTAACCACTGGGCCACCGCGCCGCCCAGCGCAATCATTATTACAGTTAAATAAATATGGCGGGCAAAGTCCATGAACATTATTTTGGACGGACAAAAACACTTCATTCCAATTATTAAAAAATGCTGCTTGTGAAGGGCTGCCTATGTCTCCCTGCCTATGTTTCTCTCCCACGTTCGAGACAGCGATATTCTCACAAGTGTAGAATATCCCAGTCACTACATGAAGTCAGATAGATCACATATTATGCTGCCGGCAGATTTCAAACCGCATCTCAGCTGTGCTTATTCAGAACTCACAGCTCTAAGATACCTGGCCACCTCACAAATATTGTTGTGGAATGGACTCTGCAAGTGGAATATCATGTTGTTAGCCCGCCCAATAATACTACAACTCTGCTCCAAGTTGTCGTTCCTCTCCCAGCAGTTATTGATCCCAATACATGTGGGTCTTGGCAATGAGCTGCATGCCCTGCATTGATTGATCAAAGTTTGATTAATGTAACACGAGTGCAGGTATTATTGTGGTAATGATGCATAATTGTTCAGTATATGTGTTTAAATCTCACTTCATCTGATAGTCAGAAACCGCTTAGTCCTCTACAGGGTCGCGGTGAGCCGGAGCCTATCCCAGCAGACACAGGGCGCAAGGCAGAGATATACCCATGATGGGACGCCAGTCCATCACCGGGCACTGTGGGCAATGTAGTCTCATCTCATCTCATTATCTGAAACCGCTTAATCCTATATAGGGTCACGGTGAGCCGGAGCCTATCCCGGAAACACAGGGCGTAAGGCAGGAATACACCCGACGACGGGACGCCGGTCCATCGCCGGGCATTGCGGGACAATTTTAGTCTGCGAGCCAATCAACCTATCCAGGAGCATGCTTTTGGACTGTGGGAGGAAACCGGAGTACCCGGCGAAAACCCACGCGGACACGGGGAGAACATGCAAACTCCACACAGAAAGGCACCCGAGCCGAGATTGGAACCCGGGACATTTTTGCTGTGAGGCAACAGCGCTGCCCACTGGGCCACCGTGCCGCCTATGTATTTATATACAAATCAATAACTTTGCAAAATCGTTGCACAAGATCCACAGGGACACAGCACCGAACAGATATGAACTTAATTAAGTGTCCAGTATTTATGTCCGGCAAGGTGGAAATCGTCTGTGGACCAGTGCTGTAAAGGTAATAATAATAATAATTGCATTTATAAAGGGCTTGTCATCCGAGCGTCACAAAGCGCTGCACAGAGCTGCTGAGAGAATGGCATGTCAATAACAAAGACAAAAGAACGGAAAATCAGCAACAATAATGTTTTTTTGTGCAGGAATGTGAGCTGAGGATATTTTTAGATGTTTTAATCTTGTCCCTTTGTACCTGTTGGTTATCTCTGCATAATCTTCGTGTCCTGTAACTGGCTAATAGTGATTAATAAAATGGTTAAACATGTATTGATGTATGTTTTTACGGCTCAATAAATGAGAATGACTCTTAAGGTCTGATATTTCGGGACAGCCATGTCGAGCGTCCATACTCTAGCCTTTGAAACGCTTCACTTGCTACGAGAGGGACACAAATCAGCAGTATTTTTAGCAAGCAATGTCAAGCCGCAAACGGTCTAATTCGTCGTTTCATCGGTAGCCGATATGTAGGGCTTAGTACGGGGATGGGGGTCGGAAAATTGATTGTAGGCAGGTGAATGGGCTTTTTGTTGCCGGCGCCCCAATGTACATCACGAGACGTCGAATATCATCAGCTCACGGCAAATGGCCATAAGGTTGGGGTTACAAGGAACTAATGTAGGAGTCAAGCTCTTTAGAGCTGCGCATGTGTGGGTGATCGTATGGAACAGGGTTCGGAGCCCAACTCTGGAGACAAGGGGTGCAAGGATGGGCCACACCCAGGATGCAACACGTCACTACACTGTAGACCATATGGATAGGTTGTATAGACAATAGACAGTATGTATAAACTGTATGCACTAGACCATATGTATAGACTAGAGACTGTATTATATACTCCAAAGACTATAGCCTGTATGTGTAGGCTCTATAAGGGTGTAAGGCACATGTGGTGTGTGTGAGAAGTGAGTAAGGCACGTGTGGTGTGTGTGATTAGTGTGGAGCTGCGACCTGGTTGCTTATATTTCCGTTCTTGTTGCTCATTTTTCCATTCTAATGTTGTTGTTTTGACGCGCCATTCTCTCCGCAGCTCTGTGCAGCGCTTTGTGACCCACGCTGGGCAGTGGATGAGTAACGAGGGTGGCAGTGAAGCGGGTGCGTAAGTGGTTATAAGCCGGTGTGAGGAGGGCGAGAGATAGCCCTGACCTGGGAACTGTTGGAGGAGGCTGCGTGAAGATTGTAGGGGAGCGCAGATGTGTGTTTGGGGGGGGGGGGGTAGCAACCGTTGCAGGCTGCTACCCAGTCGTGTACTGCTGTGGATTGTTAAAGCATTGAAAACATCCAGATGCCTCTGCATCATCTATCGCCGCTGGTCTCTTGTCGCTGGCTGGGTGACTGCATCGCTGAGTGATGGTGAACCGCTATGCCACCGTTGAAGAACCCTTGGCAGCTGGCGCCACATGGCCGCACGCGCAAGTTAGACCCACGGGTGTCTGGCGGGGATTACGACTGAGGTCGGCTCCCTTGGAGGGTTCCCCGCCGAAACACCGCAAATATATACTCTATGCAAACACTATGGACTGTATGTAAAGACTGCCGACTGTATAGGATTATTGTTGTGTAATGCAGTGAGTGTGTGCAGCTGAATCAAGTTGAACACAGAACAGCGGCAAAGCCAACATATACAATAGTAAAATGCAACAGGAAGGTGTGACAAAATTAAAAAGTAGAGTATGTGGAGGGTTAAATGAGATAGAAAATGTGAGGGTGAGAGTTTTATTGTGGTACGAGGTTAGTGTGTGTGCAGTGTGAATACTGATAATGAAAATGAAGTTATTCCTGGAGGCTCTCGGGAGAAAGTTGAAACATGAGGCAGGCTTCACTCGCACACAGTAGAAAAGGCCCCAATGTTTACAATGATCAATAACCAATTAAGAATGCTAAGAATTAAAATGGATAGAAATTTAACCCCGGTAAAAAGAATTGAATTATTAAGACTGTTGCAAAGCACTCAAAAAGTATTCGTAAAACTGATGGATTGCAGAGCGGCAATTAAGCCTTGCGTCCCTCCCCACTGCCCCGATGCCATTATGCATGGCTTTTAAACGTGACAAAGATGTCCACATTTAAGTTATGTCTGGAAATGTTTGCCTTTGTATTAAAGTTTATTTGCTGCCGTATTGATATATATATTGCACAAAAAGACAGGGATAAACAATTTTCCTCTACAGGCGAATGAAGCAAGTCTTCCAATTTCCTATTGCGACAGGCAAATGTATTTTGAAGTCATGTATCTGCAAACCCAGCAGGTTCTGTCTCCCCAGTGGTTGCATTAACACTATCTTTGCACCAGGTTTAGGCCCAGCCAACCCAGGGGAAGCATATGCCTAGTTTATACGAGCATACACATTGTCCAAGAATCATCCTCTCTTGAAAGTGACTGTCTTGGGCAAAGACTTTCTAGAACATTAAACATTGCAGTGTTCGGGCTTTATGTGAACATATATGATTCAATAGAATCTGTGTACATGTCATTTCCCCTCTTCGTAATGTGACATTTGTCTTCTCATGAGATGCTCGGCTTTTTATACTGAAGATTCAAACCTAATTTCTTCTGGTTTACATAAACAGGTGAGGCATCCAAGGCAGGTTTATTTTCACTCAATAAACTTCCACTCCTCAAAGCATACACGACTCTAGTCTATACGTACACAAATGTCAAGATGTCCAACCGAGACTTGTTAGGGAAATCACTGAATGTGGGTACCGGAGATGGGTTACGCGATTTGGATAATGCAAACAGCACCAGGCCGCTCTGCTCTTTTTTTGGCTTCCTCTGATGTTTAAGTCGAATAAAGTTGCACACATGCACACGGAGATGCCCAATGTAGATTTGAACAAACCTTTGTGGCAAGTAATCCTAGCGAGCACCTATGAAGGCGTACAAGAAAGTGGTTTATGCCCAGAACCACAACTAGCTGCCTTTGTCTCCAGAGTACTGATGTTTACACACCACAGTAGGTCCTGAAATGGGACATCGATTTTGGGGGACACCTCTTGTAGAACCAGTCTAAATTATCTGCACTCATATTATATTGCAAACAAACGAGGCAACAAACTATGGGCGTTCGATTCGTAGCGCAGTGCTCTAACCGCTCCCTATCACACGCACATATGTACACAAAAACACTTAAATGAAGGTCCCTCGTATGTCTGTAGACTGTCGAAAGGCATGTACTATTAGTAATTGCTAGAAGGTGGTATGGCAAGGAGCGTGCTCAGGGACCTTTCTCTCCCGAGTAGAGATGTACACGTATCACTCAATGTATTCCATTTTAGAGAGCCCTAGGGCAGGTTCTGATATCATCTGTCACCAATGAGCTCGGCTAGAAATAAACACCTTGCTCAGCTGGATCATTTCAGACCGAGCTACTCACTGTTCCATCACTTGTTGTTAAACAAATGTTTATAGTTATGTTGAGAGAATGGAATGAAAATGTGCTTCTTTTTAGTTAATGCTACTTTTGGGAAACATATATGTCCACTTAAGGACACTTCAAGTTAACAAAAACGTCTAAACCACAAAACCGGATTGCTACAAAACTTACGGCACAGCTCACCAACGCCAAAGCTCAGTTGTGTGTCGTTTTTGGGGAAGATTGGTGATGCAATGCAGTACTTTAAAGAAAGAGTTTCACGCAAATATATACATAGTGAAAGAAATATTAGCACGTGTGCACTTGCATACGCGCTCATGAGTGTGTGCAAGAGCTGTTTGTCGGTACACACGATCAGTTGTGTGCATGTGGGCTCGCGCGTTCACGCGCACGCGTTTTGTGTGGTCCGATCAGGTTTATAAAATATATATAAAGAGGCTCACTTAGTGGACTGGACTGTTGGCTTGTTTACAACATTAACTTCCCCGCCTATTACTTCTAATTAGCAGTGACACCAATTAAGAATAAAGTAAACTACATTAGGGGATTGGCAATTTAATTTGAAGGCCTGTCATTGAAATATGCCATTAAAATCGTATTAATGTGTTTTTTCCCCTCTAACAGAGAATTAATGTGAGTTTTAAACTTTTGACATGAGACTGTGTATAAAACGCAGGCGTGGCCAGAAAACCTAAGCAAGTGCTGGGTAGGATTCATCTCTAAGGCATTTCCAATTGGTTTAATCGGGACGGGACCGTGGGTAGTTGTGGCTAATATTAATATTTCGCTTTATTTACCCAGAAAAACAAAAAAAAACTTACCCAGCCTTGTGACCCTTTTTTCGAGAAGGTCCTGCCAAGTTTTCCAAGTAGAGGTTTGATCATTGCTATGCATAATCCTAACTGAGTCATTTACTGGAAATGTTTAAAATTTGGAGAAAAAAAAAGTAAACCAGGGCGGCGCGGTGGCCCAGTGGTTAGCGCTGACGCCTCACAGCAAGAAGGTCCCGGGTTCGAATCTCTCGGCTCGGGTGCCTTTCTGTGTGGAGTGTCACCGCTATCCCCAAACACACACAGCACGCCAATCGTTGCACCACCACTCTCCACACATTCACAGCGCTCTAATTGTTGCACCACCGCACTCTCTCTCTCGAGCACATACACTCCACCGTACTCTCTCCCGGTACACACCACAGCACTCTCTCTCTGTCCGGCACACATCACCGCACTCTCTCCTGGTACACACCACTACGCTTTCTCGATACACACCACCGTATTCGCACTCTCACATAGTGTACTAACCGCTGCACCACCCATACACACAAACACACAGGGAGCGTGCTAACCGCTGCGCCACCGCTCCCCACGGCTGCTGCGCTAACCGCTGCGTCGCCGCTCCCCGCGGCAGCTGCGCCGACCGCTGCGCCGCCGCTCCCCGCGGCTGCTGCGCCGACCGCTGCGCCGCCGCTCCCCGTGGCTGCTGCGCCGACAGCCTTCACTCCGGGCTTGTAACGGCTTACAGTGGCAATACCACGGCGAGGATCAGCATTCACTCGCGATAGATCAGCCAGCGACCACGGATGAACAGATACTTCTTGGATGCTTTTCAATGCCTTATTCCACCAGCAACACACGGCCGGAGTAGCGGCCCACAACGAACTCCTACATCAGCGCTTCTTACATCGTGACGCGACCTCCTCCTTCCAGTTCCGCCGGAGAACTCTCTCGCCCCTCCAACCCGTGCTCCTTATAACACCCCCGGCGACGTGAGTTACGCACGGCTCGTTGGTCAATCATTAACCTTATGCATTGAGTCACCACATCACGAGACACCACGAGACACCGCATGACGAGATACGATACCCCCTCCCCCCCCTATTCCTTAACTCCGCAACACAAATGCTGCTGCAGGCGCTGCTTGTGAATGTAATACTAATTGTGCTGTTGCTGCTGCTATTGGTAATGATGATGATGGTACTAATGCTGCTGAGGATGCAGCTGCTGATGCTTCTAAAACAGGTGCTATTGTTGCTGCAGCAAATATCGTCTGCTGCGGATATTACAGCTGTAGCTGCAGATATTAGTGCTTATGCTGCTGCTAATAATGGGGGTGAGCAGACATTAGTCAGGATTGAAACTCAGGTTCTCATGATGGGGTGCTTTGTTGCTCTACCAACTGAGCTATAATCCTGTAACCACAATCCAAATTTATGACCAATGTTGCAATGGCATACATTTAGCACGCTTTATGAGAGAAATTACAAAACAGTAGCCGTTATTCTGCCAATTTATTGTGATTACATAACATTGAATATATTTTCGCATCGCATCACGATCCAGGGCTGTAAAGCCTTGCAACGTCTCTCCTTCAGCACCGTAGTCACATCTTTGCTTATTTATCATTCATTGCGCACACCGCCTTCAGGCATGGCTAATTCAAAGCGAGAACCACTCCGTGCGTTTCTAATTAATCGATTACGATAAATTATTGATCTCAATAACGCCCGCGTAAAAATCAACGTTTCTCATTTTGTGTTCATTGTGTGGCCCTGGGTTCCCGTGACTCCTGCCGCTGATGAGGGATCACTACATTCGTGGTGATGTTAAAAACGAGACCCAATTATTTAATTTAATCTTGACCCCGAATTGTTAGAATTCGTTGTTTCTCTGGGGAGATGACACATTCGGACCATATTAAACACCCCGAGCGTTTCCATTGGCACCGCACCCGTATCTTCAACAGTTTGATCATTTATTGATTCAAACTATTGCTGATTTCTTCAATACCCTGGCCCTCTTGCCCCCTTCATGCTGTATTTTTCATCGGAATATACAGATCGATGTCAATAAAAGACAGCGGGCCCCCTCGTGCCCTCAAACAGCCAATTCATTGAACCACGAGCAGAACTGCACTCTCCTCGCTCTCTATGCTTTCTATGCCGTGCACACAGGCGTGCGGGTAAGGGGAAGGAAGAAATAACGTATCCGTTAGGAACAGCTTGTTGAACAAATCTTTCAAAATGTTGAGATTGTCTCGAAAGGCAGAGCAGAACTGTATGTGATTTTGTACAGATGTCGGGTGTGAAGGCTCGATGCATGATGATTGCTTCCCGAAGCTGTTCTTTCTGGATAGCCGTGTCGAGTACTCCCCTGTCCTTTGCGACGTTTATCTTTCCAAGTTCGAGGCATCCAAAAAGCAGCGGTGTGTGTCATTTATTGATTCAAACCCCATTGCGTCAATTTACACTCATTTGCAGACTGGTGTTTGAATGAACGTAGTAATTTTATTTTTCATTTTGATTCCGCATCGCGTTTGACGAATGGAACACAATTTTCGAAACATCCTACATATTTAAATCAGCATTGTTGAATGTAAAAAAAAATCTAAATTGTTTTTCACCTTATACAAAAAATCAATTTCAGCTACATACATGACCCTTGTGTGAAAGGCGTTTTAGGAATGCAAATATTATTATGGCAATTTATACTCGTATTAATCTGTCGGCTTCCAGAGACAGACCATTTTAATTCATTCTGCATCGCATGGTAGTAAAATTAAAGGATTTAGCGCCCTAGCCTAGCCTTGTCTTCCTTCAGAGTTTGAACTTGTACATAACCTCAACGTTTTCTCTTAAAATATGCAGAAGTGTGCACATTATCTTTGTTTCCGTTCACTCAAGTGACTAAATAGTGCAAGCTATACGTTTAGTAGCATCAGAAACACGGCACAAAGAGCAATTTTTATCTTGCATGAAGAACAGATTTGACCTGAGTAGAAATGAAGAAATGCAGGATTTGAACCCATGGCCATGGAAGGGTGGCTCAATCTTGACTGAGGAGTCACATCACAAGGCTTTTACATGGCTGGGCTGTAGAGTGTTGTACAACTTCACAGTCTGAACCGCCTTAGTTGACACTGTGAGTGTATTTACCACAAAATTAACCAGTGTGATGATATTTGGTCTTCTCTTCCAGACTGGCCAGACATCTTGGTAAAGATGGGTGTACCCACACTTTACCCAACCACAAACAACCTGCCGACCGACTGTGATGTACCAAGTCGTCTTGTTTGGGCGGATAGTTGGGGCCATCAACGAACCTTTCTGCATTGTTTGAATGGCCATGCTGGCAGGTATAAGTGAACCACCTATTCGTGGACAGCAAGTGTTAAGAATAACAGCATCCCGTAGGCTATGAATTAGACCAAATAAAGATGCGCCTCTCCCTCAAAGCCCCCCCCCCCGCCACTTCCATTCCCTTGTCACAATTCATGGTCGAAATTCAGGAAATGCTATTTTCTATTGAGATAAATGCAATGGCTTCGAGTGGTAGCAAGCGCCACCCAAATGCATTATATACACGTTACATAAATCAAGAATTCTCTATATATCCTTACACGTCTGAGTCGGTGCGTGGATTGAGCACACATACCCACACACAGACATAAGTGCATACACACAGATGTACAATGATCTCCCCCTTGTTTGGCTACACGGGCTGTTCGGCCAACTGCTGTCAACATTTGGTGTAGCCAACACCATGCCCAACTACGTTTGTCTCTCCAGCAGACACATAACGTGTCACCCACAGTTAACGTACAGAGCCTGTAAACATGGTGTTGTATTGTATCATGAGCATAATTATTTCGATTAGTGGGATTCCTGTCGTGTTTCCCCCGACAAGGCGAGGTTTGGAGCCGTGTGGTTGCATATCGAGGTGCAGCTGCTGCTCCTGCCAATTCTAAACGGTGGTCATGATGTCTTTTGACCCCCATTTCATTCTCTAAAACTGAATGGTGTTGAAAACCTAATGGTGTGTAATATAATGTATGCATTTTTAAAATGACATTAAAAACTGTGGGCGGCGTGGTGGCGCAGTGGTTAGCGCTGACGCCTCACAGCAAGAAGGTCCCGGGTTCGAATCTCTCGGCTCGGGTGC